>OZ018334.1:92130872-92730872 GCA_963969495.1 Ceratothoa steindachneri | reverse complement strand
TTCGGGTAACGGGTACCAATGCGTACGGGGTTGACTCTCGCGAGTTCTAGGAGAATACACGGAACTAACGGGGACGGGAGAATGGGAGATACTTTCGAATACTCGGGAAATAGGGGTTTACTTAACACGGGTATTCGGGGCACAGACGGTTACTTACTGGCATCATACGTTTTATAGGGGTGAGACGCAGGGGGTTTTCTCCGCGCCGGAAGGGGGAGAGTTCCAGTAGACAGACGCTTCGCAAGACGAGGTGGAATTTTGCCCAATTCCCGCCGTCCCAGGATAATCACCGGCGAGATCCTTCGTGCTCCTAAGCACATCTCAGGCTAAAGCAAAGTTGGGCCTTCAGCTCGTAACGACCTTTCCGCTTTTGCGCCTCGTTAGCGTGGATTAAAAAGGGTCGTGCAGTTGTGTCTTCTTTCTCTCTTCTTGAAAGAGAGGAGCGCGCGCGTATTCTCCCCCCCCCCTCTCTCTCTCTCTCTCTCTGACATCTTAAATGGGAAATCGCCAGGAATTCTGGGTCTTGGAAAAACTGAAGAGGTTTGAGTTCGTTTTTTGCCCGTAGAGGTTTAGCGGATTGTCTTTGTGCCTGTGTTTTTAGAGCGAAAATGTTCCCTCCTTCAGATTACGGGTGGGGATAATCCCATGAAAATTAGAGGTTGACCCCCTTTGTGATTGCTACGCTAGGGTTAAGCCAATATGAGACGCATGTTAAAAGTTAGCCGCCCGGATAAATGCCTCGTCGTCCAACATGGCAATAGTCGGTAAACTGAAACAGGTCTTCCACCCATTAACCATGATTTTTGTGATTCATTTCTGTGTTGCATAAGAGAAGGATGCCTCAAAAAATCTTGAGATATAAAAATATATAATTTTACTCAATATAAAACGTAATCTAAACGATGTTATATTTAGAAATTTTATTTCATATCTATACTCATTTTTTATAATCATATCTTTACTTTTTCTCGTCAATTACGACGTTTATATTCTTGAAACCTTTCCAAATACTGAAGTTTTACAAAATATTTCCACTCTGTTGGGAATTCATTAAAAGGATATTTTCCCAAGAAAAATGAGTTTCCGTTCTACTTTCACCATAACATACAGATAGGCCAATAGCGTTGCATGAGAGAATGCACCTTAAATTGAGCGCTTGGCGCTTACATAAATAGGAAACTTATTTCTCCTAAAACGGTTCAAGGCTCTGATCATTGCTGCATAAAATTATTCTAGGAAAAGACTCATTTGTAATATCTGCAACTTGTAATGATAGGAAGAAAACTTGCTTTCGTAGCGTCGTTTTCTCTTCATAAAGAAACTATTTTGCAGGAAGACTTAGTACTTAATTGATTCAGAGTTTGATAAGGAAGACACGGAGAGTTAATCTGGCAGTACACAACCTATAAACCGTAATACACTTATATAAGTCAGTTTCTTTAGAAGCTCCATAAATTCTAATGATGGTTTGCAACTTAAAATTTCCCCATTAGGCCTATAAAGCACCGTATGGAATCAGTCATATAATATAATTATTCAGTTGTGTGAACGAATTAAATATATATATATTTATTTTTAATTATTTTAATACTTAGTTTTATCCACATTTGTCTTAATTACAGACATAATATTTCGTGACATGGATTTCATTAAATTTAAAAAAGAATTCTTACGAAATTTTTCCCCGTGCAGCTTGAAACTCTTCATACAGTTCTGATTTATTTGAACTTGTAGAACTTCTTATTACTTTACAAGCACTGGGTTCGGTGGTGACCTTCTAGTAGTTCTTATTGCTTTAAAAACACTGGGTTTGGTGGTGGCCACCATATAGTTGTGATACCCATTTTCCAAACCAATTCTTAGTTTGTTTGGATATCTGGCATGGGTCATTCTTCTGCTGAAATAGATCTTCATTTCCTGGTGTTACGGGATGCAATTTATCGATAGATGCCTCTAAAATAAGACAATATGGTAGTATTAGTTGTTGAGTTCATTCTTCCCTGTAATTAAAACTCTCTTCTTGCCATGATGAAGACTTGCAACCTCTTACCATGATAGAACCACCTAAATGTTTCACTGTAGGTGTCACACGAGCAGTAATAAACCTCTCTAACTTGTCGCCTCACAAATGTAAGCTCAGAGGTACTGAAAATCTGGAAAATTGTGACGATAAGATAAATTTGTAAATAATTTCCTTACAACATGTATTTAAATGAGATTGCCTAAATTACATGGGAAGCATAGATATAACATGTTTTTCTAGCAATTTCAATTGTGATAAATATTGGCTATAAGTTTGATTTGTGATCTTTGTTCACCTGAGTTATTTTTACGTTTAGTCATATTACTTATTAGAAAAGATATTGAATACAAATTAGTTATAAATTTAAAATGAAGCAAGACGACGATTTTCCAGCGAATTAAGATTCTGTGGGTGTTCAGAATGTGCTTGTTCATTTGTATATTAGCTTTCTTGAGTTTCTCGGGTGATGGAAATTAAGTATTGTTTCCAGTCTATAATGAAGCAGGTGTTCTTTTTAGTAGCAGGCGACTCTCCAGCTCACTATGTTGGTCGGTCGGTTAGGGGATCCCCATTTTGCGTATTGTTTTGGTAATAATATTGTAACTATTCGGCCGATTCTAACGATATTTGAAACTCTTATGTTGTTTTACATTCTCTTTCGGATGATGTAATTGCCCAAATCCTCCCAAAGTTAGCCGGGGATTTTTTTTTCGCAATAACATCATAAATATTCGGCAGATTCTAACGAAATTTGAAACCTTATGTTGCTTTACATTCTCTGTTAAATGATATAATTGGCAAAGTCCTCCCTAAGGAAAATATTACGTGAACCATTAAAGCTTAAGAAAGAAAATGGGAGATATAGAAAATGAGAAAAAGGGTAATCTATTTTAACCGTTATATGAAAATAAATAAAGGTTTGGATTTGAACCGGTGTTATCAAGCGCGCATTGCTAATATGACCACGACGCTTATCGCCAGAGTGCTGGCCATGAGCGTCATGGTCATATTAGCGATGAGCACTTCATGGCAGAGTTTCAAATCCAACTCCTTTATTCATTTCATTTTTACATAACTGTTAAAAATAGTTTGCCCTATTTCTCCGTTTCTATATCTCCCATTTTCTTTCTTAAGCTTTAACGGTTCACGTAATATTTTCCTTAGCATTTTTCCGGGTTGTATTTACCAGTTTCCATTTCTTTGAGCCTTTACATATATATATATATATATATATATATATATATATATATATATGTGTGTGTGTGTGTGTGTGTTCCGCGTCAGACTAAGGAACAAAAGTTAAATGAAATATTTTCGTCAGGCCATGTTTCGCCTTTGAAAGCAAACATTCTTGCGATTGTATCATCTTTCATCGTAGATAAAGAAATCGATTCAATGAATCATAATTTACAAAGTGCTAAAAACAGGAACTTCTTTCTATTATACACCAGATTAGCGCTGAATTTTGTGGTGAGTCTGCCTGGTATCAAATTAACCTTTTATAAGAATTAAAAAATATATATATTTTAAGTTCAATATTTATAAGTATACGAAAACTTTAATTTTGATCATTTATAAGTTATATTATATAACATTCCTAAATTATAGCCATTTTTATGATTGCCTAATATGGCCTACATATTATAATTATAGAAAACGTTTAAGTATAAAAATATCAGGTAACCAAAACAGTTCGTACTATTTTAAACCAACCATATAGAACCGAAAACAGTGCGCAATATTTTGGTTACCTGATACAAAATAATATCCTGAATTTCCGAGCTTTTATCCGAACAAGGGTATATACCTCCCTTGAATAAAACTCCTTAGGGGTTGGAACAAAAACTGTTGAAGTGGGTGTCCTTATCAACGAATCGTTTAATGAAAATCAGATTGTCTAAAGAGAAAACATGTGGAGTATACGATGCACAACTACGAAAGGTTCAAGGTGAACTTGTTCCCAAGATTCAGCCTTTGTTAAACGCAGCCAAAATCTGTGTTTCTTCAAGGCAATTTACGAGGACTCATCACTCGTGTATTGCTAGATACACTTTTTAAACTAGTTCGGGACCTACTACCACATCTTCTATATTCGCACGACATTTTTCCTTCGGATTACTACCTATATTTTGTTTTTAGCCACTCAGATTTGCAAAGAGGATTCTTTGAAAAGGATGCATTCGAAGAAATCCTAAAAACTTATACTTAAGAAGCATAGATAAACTTCCTTTTACTAAGAAGGGATCTCTGATGCTGTTGGGAACTATTATATATCGGGTAACCGAAATAATTGCGTGCAATTTTCTTTTCTGTTTATTAGTTTAAAAAACGTAAAACCTTTTGGTTACTTGATATACGAGAGTGCTGTTTATTTATAGAATGGTATCAAGTGAATTGTGTTTAATTGGACGACAAAGTAAGAGTGGCAAATTTATTTTTCAAGACAGGCACTACACCTTCTGTTTTATGTTTGAAGAGTTAAGTTAACTACCTTTCTTTAGTTGGCGCAGCTACAACTGCCAAGTCATAGCCAAACGTTTTGCGACATATTTTTTGATTTAAGAAAATTGATAGAACTATTTAAACGTCGCATTTTGTGTTAGTGTTTTAATCATAATTTGAAGGTGTAAAATATAAAAAAATAAATCCCAAACCCATTTTATTAATAATAATAGTCAATATTGACCTTGATGTTCTTTGTTCAATACTGCTTCAATTTTTTTGCACAAACTAGAGACCAAATTTGTACTCATACTGATAGTGCTCCATTTCTGTTCAATAAGTCCCCAAAACTGCTTACATTTGGATTGATTCTCTTTATCAATTGCCAGTTTGATTAACTCACACAAATCTTATATTAGGTTCAAATCTGGCGAATTCCTGGACCAAGGTTCCAAGAATTCGATGTTATTTTCAGCCAAGAAAATTGTTTTTGCTTTTGATTTGTGAACAGACGCGCCATCATGCTGAAAAATACAGCTTTCATCCGCAAATTGGTTCTTAACTGTTGAAAAGAAGGTGCTATTAAGGTACATTTTGAGTTCATAGCAATGATCCTTGGAAAAACTGTTACTCTTCTAGTTCCATTAGATTAGAAGCAACCCAGGACATGTAAAGTGGCTGGATGCTTGACCGTGAAATCGCTCTATTTTCTCCTACTAATGAAGTATCTTCACTTGCTCATTTTTTATGTTTCCTACCAAATTGGAGCCTATTCGTACATTTTGTTGGTGAGATTAGGCTTCCTGGCAATCCTTTCTCGAAAGGTCTCCGCCTCCTTCTTTCCAAACGTGAACAGGTTTCGCACTGGAGGCAACCCGATCATTCAGCTTGGACCTTAGCAGGAGGCAAGCTTGGCGTTTATTTGAAGCTGTTTGATCCCCCAAAGTCTTTAAAGGAATATTAACATCATTTAAAGGTCATTAATGATCCTAAAGGTGGTGCTCCTTGATGCAAATACCCCTTAACAAATATGTCCTTAAATTTCAGGCAAATTTGATGTAAAGCAACAATAAATGCACGTTTTTGTATGGAAAGAACTATTAATAGAATTGAAATTTTCAAAACTTTAATAAGAAAAAAATATTAAAAAAGATATTATAATTATACTACATCATTCATTTTTTCTATTTTCGTTATCATTCTACCCTTTTGATCGAATAGAAAATCACCAGTGACGGAAATTCTACAAGAACATGACTAGAGCGCCATTTTAGATTTAACGAAGAAATTCAGTTTTTCATTTTTTAAATGTTGACTTTTAATAAACATGCAAAAATTCTTAATATTTATATAATTATTCCTATTAAATAAAATTTCAGAACTAATTAAAGAAATAAAAATATATGTCTCAAAACCTTTGACCATAAATATGATTGCTAAAAAATGCCATGCTGCCAAAAATTAATATATTTTTTCCAATTCAGTAACGTTGCTGAAATCTTTTATTTGGTTTTCCTAAACAATTAAGGTTGGAGATTGTCATTGCCCTTGTCCTGCCTAGGCTAGATTTCCAATCTCACCAAAATTAATAAAATATCAATGAAGTAAAACATTAAAGAATCCCAATTCAGTGCAATCTACATAAAGTCTACTTAAACCGCAAATATTGTTGGTTCTTAACAAAAATATATTGTGAAGAAAATATGGTGTATTTTAACCGAATTTTGCAGTTCAAATATAAATTCTATAAAACTTTAGTCCACGCTTGCTAATAATTTTTAGAATTTCTCTATTTTATTGTATCACCAGAGCTAATTGATCAGTAGCAAATTATGATCAATATGGATGTGGTTTTAGGCTGCTCGACTGCGACATATGCAAAGGGCACGGTGAGATATCTAACGTTATTTGCTTACTAAGGATTTCTGTAGGCTTTCCAAAAATTGAAACATAGACATCTTAAATTGTTGACTATCGCTGCAGCTTTAAAGAACTATTAACTGGTAATAATGACTGATAGCGTTTTCAATAATTAGACAATTTAACTAATTAGACGCAATTGGAATTCCAATGATTATATGCGAGTGTTTCTCGATCTGTAGCCTCATCGCTCTTTATAAGTTACAATCCAACTTGCTAAGTGTCTTTAATCGTCTTAATTCTTATTGATAACACCTCTGGCAGTAATTGTTGTCAGACAAAGTTCACAGAATTTCGCTCAACCTACTCGAGAGGGGTTTGAGTAAGTGCTAGAAAGTCAGTGCAGGCATGAAGGCACAAGAAGGGTTGGAGAAGAAGTCTAGCTGTTTTTCTCATATTCTAGGACAAAATGTCGACATAGGACTATCACTCATACAGCGGAGAAGATAACGAAGAACAAGCAGTAAGGAGGAAGAACCCCAAAGTAGAGTTCTCAAGGGCTGGGGGTTAAAAGTTATCCTGTCTCAAATAGGCAATGGTGAAACTCAAGGTTCAGTGGGTTTGTAATAGAGAAACATCCGTGGTGGAGGAACAATTGAAGCGTTCGAAGTGTGTAAGAAGTGGATCCTGTGAGAAAGGAGTTACAGCAATCAAGGAAAGATGTAAAAAAAAGGTCACTGGCCAACTAGAATCTATTGTGGTTAAATGATCAACGGATGCAACTCGAAGAAAAAGACAGACATTAGAAAAATGGGTTTTGAATAATCGCTGGTCAACAATTTTGAAAAGTTATGTGCTTATGACATTAGTTAATCCAATGAATTTTTATGCACTGAATCCAAATATCACCTTGAAAATGCTTATTGGTAATAGGTTTAAAGATACGCGGCATTTAATATTTGATTATTTTATTATAACGTACAGTATGTGTCATTATGTTTTAAACTCTAATCCTTATCTACTCTCTGCCTATTACTTGATGCTTAGAGTAGGCTCAAAAATCATCTCTTGCCAATGTCCAGCAATAGAGTGCAAGCATTTTTGTGCTTTTTTCATTATGTGAAACCTTTTACCATTTTGTCACCAAATGCCCCACAGTTTGCTGGAAAGAGTCTAAATGTGGCTCAAATAGTGAATTTTAAGTTACATGGTACATCTCATCTTCTTGTAAGCCTTGATGCGGTTTTCCACCAATTCTTCATAGTTTCCTTCCCCCTTAATTCCGAGAGAAATCCCTTCGTCACAAACTTGAAGGCTCCCCAAGCAGCTTTATCCTCCCCATGAAGGGCTGATTCAAAGTCCCCATCCTTATGAAGCTCTTAACTCAGAGGACCAATGACAGCTCCCTCTTTTATCTTAAAGTCGCTCAGTGAGGAGACATTTGATGTTAAATACTTGAATCCATCACCAGATTTGTCCATTGCTTTTACAAAGTTTTTCATTAGCCCCAGTTTTATATGTAGTAGTGGTAGTATAATTTTGATCAAGTGAGGGGTGGATGTTGAACATTTCATCCCAGGCTCCAGTGATTGACGAGGTGGCCAGTCTGCTAATATATATATATATATATATATATATATATATATATATATATATATATATATATATATATATATATATATATATATATATATAGACCCTCTTGCACGGCTGTCCCATTCATACACAAAACAGCAGTTTTTGATGTATCCGCCTTGCAAACCCATCACAAGAGCAACAACCTTTAGGTCACCACAGAGCTGCTATTGATGTTCATCATACATATTTTATGCATTGAAGCATATGTTTTATATTCTCATAAGTTCATTTCATATGTGGGGTATAGCCCACAGGTACTGATGGTTTGCCTTCGCCGTTTTGCAGCAATAGACCTTTCAGATTCATTTTTGATGAATTACTGATTCGTATTCGATGCCAATTGCTTCCATCAGACCATTAATATTGTTGAAGACGAGAGTCTAGCAGCTCTGCCCTATTCTTGGGTAGTTTCAAATGTCCGACAAGGTCATGAGGTTCCCCTTGTGTTATGAGATATGGCATAGAAGAGTGTGCTTCATCAAAATTTTGGTCACTCTATAATCCAGCAGTGTCATCCTTCTCTGCTTCCTCCTCACTACATTCCTAACCTGACTCGAAGGATACCGAAGTTGGCGCATCAGGAACAGGTAGACGTTCTCCATGTGGACCTTTTGGAATGTTTGGATATTCAATGGACTCCTCTTTCTTCTTTGAGAAGCCCCTTTGTACTTGAGGTACCATGGAGAAATAACAATGGTTGGTATAGTCTGTTGGCTTCCGCCACGTATTTGGCACAGCAAAACGCATTCTTTTCCTCTTCCTGTTCAACCATTGGCGAAGGTTAGTAGCACAAGTGTTGCAGCATATCTGAGGAGCCCAGTTCTTATCCTGGTCGCCAATCTTGCATCCAAAGTATTTGTGATATGACTTTGTGAACATAGCAGTTGTCTTCCCTATTCACACAAGTACGAGGCATCTGAAAGAAGAAAAGAACAAACATTTAGAAGATAAACATAAAATTTATTCGTAAATTTATCATTATAAAACAGAGCATGACAGCTTAGCAAAAGTATTTATATCATTCAGTTGAAAAAAAAAATTAATATAAAATGCCTCGCATGCATATCAATAGCTTTCTCAATGAATATTTAAAAAGTGTTTGACTAGGAAAATCACCTACCTTTCGACTTATTTGTAACAAGGAAAGAAAGTACCCTAGAAGACCTTACGGTCAATTCAATAAGGGTACCTTTGGACTAGCAGTCGAGCGGGCACATCTCTGCTCAAATTCTTTACGTCCTTAAGCGGCCGAAAACTTGCCTAGCACAACCACTTTCTATGACTGCTGGAACAATACTGAAGTGCAGTGAAACTGTGAGTGTGGTAAGAAACACACTGCCACATGCCTTTTGGTACCTGTTGTGACGCGTAGATATATCTTGAAAAGTAGATCTAAAAAACAATTTTGACGATAATATTCCTTATGGGCGAAGTAAAATTAGTTGCAAATGCTATTCTGATCTCGGAAGCAATTTGGTAGTTGATTATTGAATTTAATATCAAAGGCTCCTCCCAAATTGTTAACAATGTCGGAAAAGAGAACCGGGGATCAGCCGACGTTGAGAAAATGATCAAGAGTTTTACAATGAGAGGCATCCGATAGACTACTTACCAGTAACAACACTTCAGTTTCGTCATGATAATGATTCATGAAGTTGTTCGAGAGTCCTTCAGTTATGATGGATTTCTAAGAATCACGGCAAATAATTATGGTAGGGAGAAAGAAGAGAGATTAGCGTTTCAGCAATATAGAAATGGAATAATACCACAAAGCGATTCATAAGAATACCAAAGAAAAGCATTTACAAACGATATAGGAGCAGACCAAGAGCTGAGCCTTGTGGAATACTAGCCCGTAAGGGGCGCGGCAATTTGCCTCCCTTAGCGCTATGCTCACGGGACTCAGGGCACAGTCTGGCCCCAGCTTAGCCTCTTCTTTTTCTTTCTGACAGCCTGCCTTTTTCCCTACTTCATCACTCTCCCTACAATCTCTCCCACGACCTTCTCTGGTAGGCCCCTATTTTAACAGTGTAGAATCCGTACAGCTTCGTTTCACCCAACTATCCCGGATCGGGGCTGAGGGAGAGGGGACAAGTTTATCTCAGCCCTAAGCTCCGGCGTCGGGTGGTGGGTTTTTAACAACCTGCTTCATGTCTACCCAAACCATCCTCACATCCCCTTTTATCCTCCCTTCGATCTCTATTAATTTTTACGCCGTTCCCAAGGTCGAGCCGCCATGCTGATGGGATGTGAAGTCACTAGGCACGAGGAGTAGCCTCAAATAGCGGCATCCGGTTCTGCCGGCCCCATGTTTACCCCTCGCAGAGTCAGCTACTGCGTTCAATGATGAGAGTTTGCATCCTTTCCTATAAAAGTGGTCACAATGCCCAATTATGATTTGAAAAAAATTATTAATTATTTCTCTTTACTTTTTCCTTATCCAACGTCGGGGCCACTCTCGGGCAGCTCAATGGAAAAATGGAGGTCCTTCCCTCTGTGCTTGCACAGGGGACCCTCCAAATATCTTCAACCGGATTAGAAGTTTATTTCTCTCCTTTGCATACGGGTGCAGGAGAGTCCCCATCACTATCACATCTGGAGGCGCCCTTGGGTGACTCGCTTTTTGAAGTGGAGTGCTAAAAAGGAAGGCAGGCGGCCCATAATTATCCGCTTCTGGTGGAAGCAGCGCGATAGGGCAACCCCTTTAGTGGGACGAGGGAAGGCAGGACCCGTTGATCCATGCTCCCCAAAGACCTAGAGGCGTGCATAATGAGCTTAGAGGGGGTCATCCTATGTGCCCCCCTCTCTTTCCCAAAGGATGTCGGTTCGTTAGCCAAAGATAAGAAGAACAAAGGTTCCCCAAATGAGACCGAGGATGTTTCGTGGGGGCGGGGGACACATGGAGGCACCCCTTGAAATAGAAAATATCCCTGAGGTTACCCATCCCCAGACAGTAGGATCCTCCACGGGGCCGAACCCAGGCTTGGTGCCTTCAAACAGAAGCGTTATGCCGACATGCACTATAAGCGCCACCTGAATGTCTTACTGTCGGTAAATTTAGTCGGGCTAGAGCTAGGTTCGGGTATATTTCGGAGCACGCTCGCCGCTCTTCTTGGCGGGCATACGTGTCTTCACTTAACTGGAATAACCCTCTAAGAGAGGTTTGGAGCGAGTCAAATGGATTCGAGGCAAGTTCTAGCAGGACCACTCCCTCCCCGCGTCCGTGGCGGAATCCTTCGCGAGTGCTTTCTCCGCATTCTCTAGCCTGGATGATGCTCTGCCAGCATTCAATACACGTTGTGTGATGTCACGGAAGGCCGCCGACTGGACTTTACCTACAGAGGTGGAAAACTCTTCAAGTACAGGTTTACTTTGATTAAGTTACGTTCCTCTCTCGTTTCGTGCGCAGACACCGCACGTGGTCCAGACGATGTCAGGTACGCCATGCTTTGAAACCTGGGTTTCGAGCCATAGCCTTTCTGTTAGATTTGTTCAACAGGATCTGGGTAGAGAATATCCTCCCAGATTCCTGTCGAATCGCTACTGTGCTCGCTTTACGCAAACCGGGGATATATCACACTACCCCGGCCGGCTTCCGTCCAATCTCTCTAAGTTCCTGCGTGTGAAAGTTAATGAAGAAATTGGTAAATGTTAGATAACTTCATTTTTGGATAGTGGAGGACATTTTTCTTATGCACAGTGCGGATTTTACAAGGTCCACTCCACGTCGGATGCTCTGGTCCGAATAGAAAATACCGTCTGCGACGCCTTCCTTCGTAGACAACAGTACAACATTGTGTTTTTCGATCTCGAGAAGGCCTATGATACTGCATATCGATACGGTATCATCAAGGCATTGGGGTAAAGGGGACACCTCCCAAACTTTAAATCAGAATTTTAGCGAGATCGCCGATTCCGCGTACGGGTGGGGGGAGCCCTCTCCGACCCAATGGAGCAGGAAGAGGGTGTCCTACAGGGAAGTGTCCTCAGTGTCACATTCTTTCCCCTTAGCATCAATGGCATCACCTCAGTGCTGTCGGAAGATTTTCTCACTACGCTCTGCATGGATGACTTTTTGATCTCTTTTTACGCGGTCTCTATGCCAACTCTGGAGCGTCAACTTCGGCGCACAGGCGTCAGTATTTCTTGGCCAAGTCTAAGGTGGTGCAATTCTGCCGCCATCCACCCCTCCACCCTGACGCAGACTTGTTTCTCAATGGGGTGTACCCCGAAGTGGTGGGCTCACACTGTTTCTTTGGCCTCGTATTTTATCACCTGGTATGCTCATATTCGCAGCCTTAGGGACTATTGTACCCGCGCCATGGATATTCTTCGTTCCGTAATGGTCAGCGCCTAGGGCGCTAATAGGGCTACTGCCTTACTTTTTTATCGATTCTCTGTTCGTTCGAAGCGAGTTTTATGCGTCCGCAGCCGAGCGTGTATTGCGGAAGGTGGGCTCGATTCACCACACCAGCCTTCACCTGGTGACCGGTGCCTTCCACATTTCTCCAATACTTGTCGATGCTGGTGAGATGCCACTCGCTTTGCGCCATAGACAGTGCATTATTCGCCTATACGCGCGAGCAAAACGCCTCCCAACTTGCCACCAGCTCTCACTGCATCCGCAGCTGATCTCAACAGTGCATATGCCGCCAAGAGACGTCAGTCTTACCCTAAGCCCTTTGGGTTTAGGGCCAGGAAACTCGTTCGACAGCGATGTAGGTATAACTCTCGGGCCGATGCCCCCCTTGGTTTTTCCCAGGACGCCACCGTGGAGGATACCACTTATGACCATTTGTAACCACACCTCTGCCCCCAAAGCTTCTACAGCGGCAGGAGTATTGTGATTGGCCTTTTGGGAACACACTTCGTGTCACGCGGGAACCGTGCCAGCGTATACGGATGGCTCTAAGTCCCAAGAGGGGCTCGATTTCCATGCCGTATCCACTTTGTTTGAAGTCAGCGGTGCTCTGCCAGGCACTGCATCTGTCCTTACGTACGAGCTGGTTAAAATACATTCTCAGTCCGAGAGAAACGCGGTGTGCACGGTTCGGAGACAGGATTGTGATTTATCGCGACTCACAAAGCATCCTAAGTGCTCCCGGAGCATTGGAATCTCCGCATTCTTTGATTCGTCATATCAGTGAGACCGCGGTTTGAGCGAGCCGGGCGGATGTCGAGATTATCTTCTGCTGAGTTTCTGGACATGTATGAATTGCGGAGAATCTGCGCGCCTTTGAGGGCGCCAAAAAGTCCGCGAGGACTGGGTGACCAGACCAGCGTTTCGTTCTTCCTCACACAGAATACATGGCAGGAATAAGCAGCTTTCCGGGCTGCTTGGCGAAGACGATTGGAGACGTTTGAGGGGAACTTAAAGTTGCGTGCCATTGCGCTGTGACTGTTCCCATGGAATTCCCTTCCCAATGCCCTGACAGCTTCAGGTTGCTTTTTCTCGTCTCCGAATTAAACACACTCGCAGGACGCACCACCATTTGATGGAGCGCTTGCCTGTGCCTTACTGTCAAGACTGCGTTGTCCCCAGTTGCCTCCGAGAGTGTTCGGCGCATTTTTGTTGAATGTCCCAGTCTGGATGATCTCCGCGCACGTTACCTGTCTCGGTACCGGGACTAGCGGGATAGCTACTACTTTTCTCTTTTACTCAGGACGGAATTAGGTCTGAAATGGTTCATGAACGTTGGGATATAATATGTAACCCAGAAAATGGAGCCTCACGAAATACTCCAGTTTCACTCTCCTACACAGGAATTAATTTCACCCAATAACCTCATTTTTCTCATTCGAGGTAAGACAAACTTTAGTGACATAGTTTTTTTTACTATTTCTGGAAAAGATTCATGTTTTGTGTTGGATTTCAGATTCAAATGATTTGTTAGTTGTTATAGAAATTCACTCTATCGTAGTTTTCTTGTTAAAATATACTAAGACCAAAAGTTATTTGCAGGTATGGAGTTTAATTTAAACGAATCCGGTGAATACTGATTTATAAAAGGAAATTAACATTTCGGTGGAAAATTTCTTTTCTTTTTGGAATGGACAAAACCCCATTAAAAGTAAAGCAATCTTCATACTATTGCTGCATTGGAATGGAAGAAGTGAGAATTTCTTTCATGAATGGTAATTAAATTCTTTCAAATGTGAGTTGAAAATTTCTCCTCAATAGCGAGAAATATTCTGAAGGGGTAAAATTACATTAAAGTTAATTAAATTTCTATGCATCCATTTACTTGATTTGATTGCATAATTAGATGAAATCGATCGATTCTGCCAAGTTTTCAAAGACTAAGTTGGGTATTTTTATTATTGCGGGGTAAATTTCCGAATTGCGATTTATTTAATTCGTACTTACGATGCAATTAATTTTAGTCATCATATTGGCAATTGGTAAATTAATAACGCATGCAGTGATTAACAATTTGGATCGGTGCACAGTGCCTTCACAAACTAGATAACAAAATACTTACATCTACATTTTCCGGAAAATACTCATTTAATTTCAACGAGTACATATAAGTACCAGGCGTCACCTGCGCTAAAAAGTGGCCTAGCAAATAATACAGATGCATATTGTTTGAATTTTTTATATTGTAGCATAAAAATACTTTTACTCGCTGATTATTATTATAATATGTGGGGTGAAAGCAGATTCAAGAGAGTTGCGCACTCTTCCTATCATATAATATACTTACAATGAGTAAACGTTTCCACTGCGTGCGGTCAGTCGTATGCGCGTACGAGTGAACAACGCTGTGGCCGCTTGAAGAGATCCAGCGTCTTATAGATCCATATTATATAATATTATAGACGACTTGTTAAAGGTTAAAGACCTATTTATAGAAGACACGTTAAAGTTTAAAGAGGAGTTGTTTTAGAAGGTGAGAAGAGTCAATGAGGTATTTATAATGAATTGTTTATAAAAGAGTGGCTAAAGGTTAAAAAGAAATTGTTTAGAAATGATCTGATAAAGTTTAAAGAGTCCTTGTTGATAGAAGAGTTGATTAAATTTAAAGATGATTTATTATAAAGATTCAATAAGGGTTAAAGAGTTGTTTTATAGAATACATATTATAGTTTAAAGAGATGTTGTTTTAGATGATAAAGGTTAATGCGTACTTGTTTTTTAAGACATAATGGTTGAAGAGGATTTGTTTTAAAAGACGAGAAAGGTTGATGAGTACATGGTTTTAAGGCATTATAAAGGTTAAAGAGGATCTTTTTTATAGAAGAATTGAAACTAGTTAAAGATGAATTGTTCATAAAAGACTTGGTAAAAGTTAAAGAGGATTTGTATATAGACTACTTCATTAATTTTCAAGCACACTATTTTCAACCATTTTAAGACCTTCTATGTGGGATTATCTTGTAAAATTCCTCCTTTTGCATGTTTGAAGCCCTCGAAACATCCCTAAATCGTCCACGGAAAATGGGATTAATCCCGGCTAAGGTGTCCCGCTTTGGGAAGCCGCGCTCCTGACAGTTTCGTTCCATGCCCGACCGAAACATATCTTCGTGTTGTCATGACGGTGGAGAGGTTGATGCGCGCCAATTACGATTAACGATTCTTTTCTTATTTTTTGGTGGAATTTTTTGTTTTTGTACCGGTCTCCCACCCAGCATTGGCTCCTTACTGCGAAAAATATTGAGCATTACAAAATCTGTACTAATAAACCATCTCTCCTGTCACCAGACCTCTTTTTCCCAGTCCCGATCCCCTTCATCTTTACTCGTTGCCGCCCATTTATAGATCTACAGATCATTCAATTTTCCTCTCCCTATGTATGCATGTACAGCCATGGCTAAAAGGTTTCGGACATCTAGAATTTTTCTTCTTCCTTGTATGTCTATGTATATTTGGGTGTAGATTTGCATGCATGTGCCTAATACATCTGGAAAGCAAAATAAAAATACAACTTCCTTAGAACTTTTTTGAACTATCTAAATAGCTAGTAGTTTTGAAATGTATGAAATGCCTGATAGGATGTGATAATAATATGATAATGGCGAAAGCACATAATTATACCATGGCCGAAGGAAGTCTGATACGCACCCTGCACTGGGAGGGCCTCAGCTGACGACAAATCACCCAGTGGGTCAGCGGATTAGATTCCGATGTTGCAGAAGTATTGAAAAGGATCAGACAAAGTGTGAACATCCAAGATCGACCTCATTCCGGAAAACCTAGTATCAGTATTTGACGCTACGACTGGTTTATGCGACACATGGGCCTTCGGGACCGTGAAGAGCTAGCTGCAACATGAATGGACAGTGGGCAGGCAGGTTCATGCATTGGTTAGAACAGTTAGTCGTAGTTTACTTATAGAAGGTCTGAAGTAAGGTAAGCCAGCCAGAAGGCGCTGATCAACCTTCAGTAGAAATAATGTCGACTGTCTTTGTCGCCTGTTCACCGCAACTGGACTCCGCGCCAGTAGGGACGTGTCTTATGATCAGACGAGTCTACGTTCTTGTTATTCTCGACCTCAGGCAACTTTAGAGTCAGCAGGAGGTCAGAGAACCAGTGTAATTGATAGAACATAGTGAAAAAAATAAAGTATGAAGGCCACTCTGTAATGATATGGCGCACATGTCAAATTTTGGGGTGGGTCGTCTCACCGTTTGTGATGGTCCCATGGATTAAGAGAAGTAGCAAGCTGTCCTGAGACATTACACATTTGTCTTAGCCAATGATCAAGCCAGAAAAACAAATATTGTTATTTTCCAGGAGGAAAATGCTCAATATGACGTGTGTGTCCATCATACACTTGTTCCGGCACAACAATATCACGATGATTAACTGACCACGTACGAGTAGCTCTCCTGATATGAATCCACATGGGAGCCAGCAGGACCTAAAAAAACGCCGTAAGACATAGTCAAAAGCTCCCAATGAACGACTGAAGGCCGACATCACCACGGATTGGGCCAGCAACACACCCCTCACCATGTAACAGCCTCGTGGAGAGCAGCCTCGAAGAATTAATGCCCTCATCACTGCTAATTGAACCTCGACACGCTACTGAGCTTCCTGTATCAGTTTGGTGTTGCTGTAATTTTTACAGAGCTTCCTTATGTTATATGTTGGTAATGTTAAATGTTTTGGCAAATTTTGTATTTTGTTAATGCTTATTTATTGTTTAGGACATATATAACTGAATGTTATTTAATCCTTATTTTTTTTACTGTTATAGTCATATTGATATGCAAATAAAAAATAGGCCACTGCATTTATCTAACTTCCTAAATATTTTGAGATGTCCTAAAACTTATTGGCCGCAGCTGTACATATATAAATGTGTGTGTGTGTTGAAGTTGGCTATATTGCTCTTTGCTCGACTCTTTACATGTTTCTTTTCCTCATCTTCATCCTTCTTTGTTTCTTCGTCAGTCTGTACTTACCCTCGACTATGCTTAGGGAAATCAAATAATCCACGTTTTTTCCTTTTTTCTTAATTTTATTTCTATTTAAAAAGGGACTGAGTAAACCAACGACGGCGTCTCCAAAGACAGAAGCGATTTGTTAAACTGCTGTGGATGTGGTTAGGGAAAAAGTGTTGAAAGATATTAAGCGACTAATTCATTTAAGGAAAAAAAATAAGGCGTCGATATATTCGAATCACATCATTACTTAACGAAGCTATGCTGCACTTTCGAGGCTTTTCTCAATCCATAACTGTATATATGCAGTATTTATCTCTCTCTCACCCATTCAAATCACTCTCTCAAACACAAACACTTCCCTAACTTAATTAAATTATATTAAAAATAGGTCTAGACTACATTTAAATGTCTACTAAAGCTGACTGTGGTAGGAAGAAATGGTCCTTTGTACTCCTAAATGATCCTTGATTTATTCCTCCGTTCATTCGTATTGAATATAGGGACAGAAATGGAGATGTCGCAAATGTAAAATAGAATGAATACAAAATCAGCCAAAGTAAAGAGAGAATAAAGAGGAAGTTGGAGAAGGAAAGGCAAGAATATGCTGGTATGTTCCACAGGTGTGATATGCGGCTCATCCCAACCAGGATATGTCCAGGATATGTTAATGACGTCGTAAAGTATATTTTATAAGTATTTACTTACCTGAAAGTAATCTAATACTATTGTGAAAGAACAAATTTCCTTTTAGTTATCAGGACAAAAGATTGGAATTGCGGAGTTTTATACGTCCACACACAAGAATCTGCGAGAGTTTAGTATCAAATTTCTCGAATTTCTTCCATTTCGCTCGCTTCCTCGATCTACAGACTAAGCTGAGATCTTGGAACCTCGTCTCTAAAGTGACAATTAAACTTGGCACATCAAATATTGCACCTTTAATTAGATAAGAGGAAGTTTTGTTCCAGGAATGATAATGTCATTTATGCCTCGATCGTTTGGCTCTTTGTTCATGGCAAACTTAATGAAGATTCCCGTTCAAAATAAGTTCGGATGATGAACTTCGCGTTAGATTAATATCTTGGTAATCCATTTTAAAAGATTCAGGGATTTCGTAAACGAAGTCAATGAAAGTTATGAGAAAATCCAATCGTGTCGATATGGGATCTCCAAGTTGTTCGAATAGGCGAATGATGATGGTCTAAGAGACCAAAGGAATAGGCAAACTTTTATCCTAAGATTAAATAAAAATAAATAAAGAGGCGCAGACGCGTATTTCTATAAAAGAGACATTAATGAACGGAAATTGAGTTTATCTACTTCAAATAACATTGCTATCTCTACACATTAAGTACTATTTAATAAATTACTACGGAAAAATGGTTTTATTTATATTCGTTTTGTCATGTTTTAAACGTGTTTTTTACCGCTAAATATAAATATTACATCAGTTTTGGCAGATCATCATTTTTTTCAGAAATCTTCCCCTATGTCTAGTTCAATTTATTCCGATTTTGTAAAGGTATTTAGACAATAGCATGTGTATCTTACAGTATTGGAGGGAGGAGTTATCTTTCAGGGACCAGAGCGTGTATCCTCCTTAATAAATACCCAGGAGGAGTCCTGCCTCCTTGAATAACTCTAATATTTCAGAATCAGGAGTGCCCAAAACCGTCCTCAGTACACGGCAAAAGCCGTATGGGTCTCGCTCGTCCCGGTAGTGCGCGCGGAGATCCCCCTAATTGGGACAGTCGACCAGACCCTGTTGGCAGGTTTGAAGGACCAAGGAGTAGTCATAATAAAGTTTAGGAGACGTTCCATTCAATGGTTCTGCGTCCCGCGGGTGTGACATATTAGATAACGAGACCAAATGACCTGAAGCCCTCGATGCAGTGGGTGTGACCCCCACGGGGAATGTCGCCTTACAATGGAATGGCTTACAGCAATAGATTTTTGTGGAGCCCCTCCCATCTTCTTTTTAATGCAGCAAGAAATATTTACCTCATTCCACCCTCGTAGTCAGAGTGAGAATATTTGGTACGATCTTCTTGTCGCTTAGTACTTACAGTCTCTTTGGCGCAATCATCATCGCCTTCATTTCCAGTAATCCCTAAATCCCCGAAAACTCAGAAGACAATCTATGGGAACTGACAAGACAACCTTCGGGAACTCAGAAGACAATCTCCGGGAACTCAGAAGAAAATCTTCTAAGGACAATCTCAGCATCTCTTTCGGCTTGCAGCAGCCGTGGCAGCTTTGATGCTAAGGACAAGCGGTGATGAGATTGCAATTCTTCGAGGACACCCAATGCACTCTTAGTGCACAATTCGCTACCCGAACGATTTTTTAAGATGCGCATATGGTGGGTACCAGCAGGGGCATGAATTGACGAAGAAAGGACTTTGCATAAGATTAGGCTATTTGATTAAAAAAAACTAATATCAACATAAACAAGATAAAATAAAAAAAAAAATCACAAAACAATACTAAAAGGAAGAAGCAAGAGAAAGTATGCTCAGGCGTCGAGGGGAGGTCCGCCTCCCTCCTACGCTCAAGAAAACCTAACACTAACAAGACGAGGGAAATAAAAAGAAGGAGGACAGCCTCCTACAAAAAGTCAAAAAGTCAACAAGTCTGTTTGCACAAACTCATCGTAAACACAAAGAACAAGGAGTAGCGACTCTGTTCGTCCCATACTCAACAGTTACCATGCGCAAAGATCACCCAGACTGGGATAACAGGAATGTGCAGAAGAATCTGTGGGCAATGCACTCGGCGAAATAAAGTGGAGGGGAGCGCTTCATCAAAGGAGGGTGCGTCCCGCGTGGGGGACCTAATTCAAAGGCGACAGAAGATAACCTGAAGCCGTGGCGGCATTGAGGGTTACGTCCACGGGATGGCGCGCGATGGCACGCAACTTTGAGCTCCCCTCTGCCGTCTCCCATCTTTTTTGATCGGCAGTCTGGAAGGCTGACTTGATTCCTGCGACTTAGGCAGTGTAGGGAGGATCAAAATGCTCGTCTGGTCGCCTAATTCCTTAAAGTCACGGAATAAAACTTGCCCATGTACGAGAGAGACTAAGGCTTTTAATTTTGGCCTCTCAGGTGAGGCGTATGTCTTAATCAAAATCAAGGAAAGGATGCCTCTCTACCACATCTAGGCAAGCCTTGTTTATGAACAAGTCCAGATTAGCCTGAATTTGTGGAGGATGACAGAATTGCATTACCATATGGACATTGACGCTTCTTCGTGAGGAGCCTCTCACATTCGGCCGACCGACCACCAAGGAATCCTACGACGGGCAAAACGCCTAGACCGTCTAGCAATTGTGGTCAGGCCAACGGACAAGAACTCAACGGCCTCATCAATCGACCTATATTAAGGTCAGATAGAGACAAGTCACTTTCTTAAAAGGGGGGGGGGTTACTATAGCAGAACAAAGCACCTTAGCCGTCCTATTTCTGAAGAAAGATGAATTTTAAATAAAGGATATAATATTACCTCTAAATTCTGGACCCAGACAGCCTCACTATTTTGGAGTTAAAGTAATCATAAGATGTTACTTACGAGGCAAAATAATCACAATTTGGAAAAACTATACTCCGTTTCTCCAAATTAGTGGATATAAAAATAATTGATGTCCATAACAATTCAAACTCAAAATTTACGATGGAAATCTCAAAGCTTCTCAAAATATTTCGCAGTATTTTAGTTGTTTTTCGAAGTGAGCCTTAATTTTTGAAAGACTAAGGAGTTAGAAAGATGCCAGCTATAAATGAGATAAAACAACGAATTTACCAATGATATTTTTTCTTTAAACAGTTATCTGGCGACTAACACCACGGTCATAAGTTGCAGTAATCAATTTAGTCTATTATTAGGCTTTGTTAAAAACACAAAATCAGACAATAAATCCCTCGCAAAAACCGGAAAAAGGCAACAAAAAGAAGGAGCAGAAAGCATGCTCTACCCTCCGCCTGGCGCCCGAGAGTGCATCCAATCTTACCACTGAAACCATTTTTGTCAGGTTCTTGTAGCTATACGTATGGTCACACAATTTTGCCAAAGGAGTTAAAATTATGAGGGAAAATCTTTATTGCTTCGGAATTTGTTGTCTCAGCGTATTTTACGAGGTTAGAGAAATTCCGCGTCTCTTTCATATATAACAAAGGCAACGGGGAACATTGGTTGCCTTTTGTTAAACGGATGACTTAAGATTTTTTGGAATTATAGAAAAGGTTTCGAGATAGCTCGCCTTATCTCGTACAATAATACTTGCTAAATTTCAACAAGGCATCTCATATAGAGGATTATAAACAAGTTAATATGTTTTATGCCATGTAAATATATATTTCACAAGGACGTAGTCAGGGAGAGATGGCACTCCACTAGGTACTATTGTTACATTCCGATGACAGGAGGTTCGTACCTCTCAGAGCAGCTTACTTGTCTCTCTTTTTCACCAACAAGGTGTGAAGTTTGGGGGAAGCGTCATGGTTGGGAAGAGATTTCGGTTCCAAGGTTATGTGCGCATAAGGCGCCCATTGAATGCACAAGTGTACAAGAAATGGCTGGGTCAGGTTGATTTGTCCCATCCGCGAGCCTCCGAAGCCCAACTTGCAATTTACTGGCCCTCGCCACACAGCCAAGTCGGTGAAGACCTTCCTGGGTGACGAGGTCGTCCTGTTATGAACTGGCCTGGACATCATCCGGAACTGAATCCAATGGGAAATGTTTGGAAGAACCTCAAGATGAATGGAGCAAGATTACTGCGCAACAGTGTGAACAGTTGGTTTTGTCCTGCGGCAGGAGATGTCAACGCATTAAGGAGAAAATTGACCTCCACGATAAATATTAATTACTGATACTTGTACAAAATGGTGGTAGTTTTTAATAAGAAGTGTGCAGGCGTGTTTGGATACTAAATCATTTTACCTTGATTCATATCGTTGTAATAGTGTCCTAGGAGTAATATTTTGATGGCTGAAATGTGTTTTATCCCTTACAAAGTTATGAAATGTCAATATTTCAACACGATTCTGCAAGGCAAGAATTCTTCCAAAACGCCATCTTTAAATGCCATAAGACGGCCTCTGTTACGCTCGTTCGTTTAAAGATAGCGACAACCCATAACCTAAGATCGGAAAATATTACTCTCAAGCTCTAAAAACCTGGAAAATAGTAATTCAGATAGGCCTATAAAATAAATTAAAATAAAATTACCTAAAAAACGTTAGGGTAATTTTAAATATGACGGGCAAGCGTTTTTGTGTTTTATTCACCAGGAAATAAAGAAAACACACCGTTTCTCCTGTAAGCTAAAAGGCCGTCCCATAACTTTTAAAGGTGGCGTCGGTGAAGGATTCTTACCTTCTAGAATTGTGTTGAAATATTTAATTTTCGCACCATTATAAGGGATACAACTTCTTCGCCTTCAAATACTACTCCTGAAACACAGTTACAAAGATACGAAGGACTATGACATGATTTAGTAGCCTAAATCGCCTGCGCCCGTCTTATTCAAAAACGACCCAAATGTTTTCCACTGATAAATTGATTGTACGATAGAATTTTGTCCCCGCTGACCTTTGGAGCATTTTGAGCAGTTAAAAATTTTATAGCAGATAACTTATCTGCTGATAAGGTTCGTTTTAATTATCCAAATTTTGAATAACTTTTAACTAGACGTAGTTTATAACTTTAGGTTATCTCACACCAATTTAGGAAACTTTGAATTATCTCTGGCAAATGTTATGGAAGATGCGATGAAATTCACGCGTTCTGATCATATTAGAGAATACTTTTTTTTAGAACTGCTCAATTTTATTCTTCAATTCCAATTCCTGTGGACCGCTTAAGGGAACTTGAAAGATGAGGTACTCCAAGGTGTTTTTCGACCCTGATCTAAGCTAACTTAACCCAAACTAGCCTCCTCTAGATTAAGTTGGTTAAGTTAATGAAACTTGAAAGATGAGGTACTCCAAGGTTTTTTTCGACCCTGATCTAAGCTAACCTACCTTAAACCAGCCTCTTCTAGATTAAGTTGGTTAAGTTACACAAAATTGGGATGCCTCATCTTTACAAGATCTCGCTTAAGTGCCATAGGCTCAAGGATGTTATTGAGATTTTATATTGGAAATACTGAAAATAAATATTGATGACGCTGACCATGTCTAGTTATGCAAGCTCCAACATAAATTCCATCGAAAACGGATATTCCACACTGCGCCATAGATTCGTGTTTACATGACTAAAGTCATCCATAAACGGATATTCCATACTCCGCCGCAGTTTCCTAGTTACTCTAACATGCGTTTTTGCAAAAGATTTCCTGTGACGTTCCGCCATTTTGCCTGAGTTATTACTTCTATTTTATCTTTTTTCGTTCGTTCTTTGTCTCTTTTAAAAGTAAAATTATTCTTAGAGACCATGTGACCAATGTAGTCATTAAGCCTCTTTGTTGTTCTCTGGTGTTATTCTATCCGAAGTCGAGTTGCTAAATGCTACGCGCATTTTGCCGTGATTTGCCCCAAATATCTGAGTGGCCTTTCCGTAAAACAGGTTTCTCCATATTTTCGATGATGGCTGATTCCAAGATAGTTATATTTAAGTAATTTCTCCATTTATCGGTGTTTGTACCATTATCAAATAAAATATGGTCGCTGCTTCGTATTATAAAAAGAAAACAAAGAAAACAAAATGAACTAAAACAAAGAAAATAAAATAAATTAAAATAGTGTCGTTGCCTATTTAAAAAAATAAACTACGGTCTTTTCCTATTAATATGAACTAAATAAAAACAAAACAAAATAGGGTCGATTCCTATCAAAATAAAATAAAATAATAATAAAATAGGGTCGTTTCCTATTAAAATAAAATTATATAGAAATATCATAGGATCCTTTCCTATTAAGCGTTGGCCTATTTATGTCCATTTGCTTGTGAAAAATTATTTGGTTGTCGGTGGAAGGATGGTTTTCATTCGTAAATATACGCTTACACATGATGGTCTACCAGTACCTTTGAATAGTTGTGGTTGCTACCCGACCGAGCACCAAGGAGTCATCCTCATTGGGTGATTTTGCATGTGCACAACACCACTATTTCGTTCCGAAACCTTCGAAGGAGTTTTTAACTCCACATTCCGTTGAATTTAAACGAGTAACTATTCCTTAGGCCATGAAAGTATTCGGACGTTGGCAAAATACAGGGAAACTGTCCTTGTGTGTGGTACGTGTGTAGATAGAGCTTCCCGCGCTCACACATCAGACTCAGTGCATCGCCAATTGCTGGTAGCTCGTGAGGAGCACCGAATCAGTCTTTGACCTTAAGTTATTAAAACATTCTAATATCATACCCCTGTTAATTAAGGTGACCTTTGACCTGTGCTTATATAATACTACATAAATGCGACAGTCTACATTTGGGGAAATATAAATTACCAGTCCATTTAGATTTATTTTCTCGGTTCCCAATGGCCACTAAATCGTTCCCTATTTAGTACTAAATGAGATCCTTCTCACCGGCAGGATCTCTTTTCTTGCTGACTTAGTCCAAGCCCCGACTCTTCCCCACAATTTGGCCCTGGTGGAGGCCACCGGGTTTCCGTAATGCAGTTTTATCCGTCTAAATGAGCGTTTAGAGACTAAGTTTCGTCAACCAATTTCTTACATCTTTCACACTAATGGGGTATTTAAATTATGCCGAACTCTTCTCATTCCTTCATCTCTTTTATTTGACCTCGCCCTCTTATTCCCTATCTTCTAGCGTATCCACAGAGCTTTTTAACATCTTGGAGGCTGAGCTTCCGCAATTTTCAGTCTACAACCTTCGCTCCACTCCATTTTACCCATTTGTCCGCAGTCCTCTTGCTCCCTCTCTCACTCTTGTCAAACGATCAAGCTGAACTTCTTCAGCTTCCACTTGTTCGTCTAAACAGTCGATTGGCGAAGTAGAGGAAGAAGAAGCTTGGCAGTAATTATTTATGTTTTATTTAAACCTCACTTAGTTTAACCATCCTTATTAGGTGGAGGTCATCAGTTTAAAATTCCTCCCTTAGTTTGAAAATACTATAAGCTTACTGATTCCTGACCTTCCTTTCCACACAATTACGAGGGGAAAATAAGTTATGGAGATTGCTCTTGAGGGCTTCTCACATTGACAGAATTAATATTGGCATAGGAAATTATTCTTCTTTTAAATTTAATTCAATGGTTCGCACTGTATGTCTTTAAAGCTCAGAAGATCCTGTTCAGGAGATCATAATCCAGAATTAAAACTGTTACTACCTATAAAAGTTATAAGCAACATGTTTATTATAGTCCTGTAGCTACAGGTATTTTCAGTTTCCATGAAATGCCTGGCTGATCTTTTAAGCCAGACTTAAGTGGTACAAGGCAGATAAGTCACTGCACTGGAGATTTAACTGTAATTAAGTGTTTTAATGTTCAAAATTGCCAGTTGTAGGGATAGGGTTGTGGGTTATCCGGCGATAAATTGCATTTGCGTTTAAAATTGTTTCTCTCTGGCAGACACATCCATAATATGACCAAAACTAGCTAAATTAGGAGGCGGTGTATCGACTCCACTAAGCTTAGCCCTGCATTGCAATGCAAAACAAGAGAAGAATAAAAAATAAATATTTTTCTTGAAAATACTAATTTAATTTCCATGAAATTTGCAAATTGAATTGTCTTTTTCTTGCAATCTCGACCTAAACGATCATTTATATGCTGCTTCCAATCCGATCCGAAAAGTTTAAATTTGCTCCCGTCGGTAAATAAAAACTGTTCAGGACTCCACAAGACATGCTCAGTAGCCAAGGTTAAACTAGCTGCATAATTACTTTTACTTATGATTGCTTTTTTAACTAGTTAGCGTGCTATGTGTTCGACCTTTCTCAGGGGGCGAGGGACAGTATAGAGACACACATTCAGACTCTTTTTTTGGCAATTTGACCTGAAATCCTGGCCATCATCTCAAATTCGTCCTCCACCGACATTCGCTGTATTATGCGATCTTACTAGCGGGTATCTTTTCCAAGGATGACCCGTTTGCATGGTCGGTTATTCTCGAGTATTCTCACGAAGCTTTATTCTCCTTGACATTTCACTTTTTGCTCGATTACACTGCCTCCAAATGTAAGACCCTCTCTTTCTTCCAATAGACAACCTGCTTTCTCAAGAATCTCGCCTTGCCATCCTGATAAATGAGTAATACTGCCAGTACCAGTCATCAGTACTGGTAGTCCAGCGTGACTATATATATATACTTTACGAATTTTTCCGTATAAAAGGAAAGTTACAAGTCATCCTTCTCTAGTATGAACGCATCCTTTCTTTAAATACGCAATACTTTCCTCATAACTTTTTTTATCCTCTGTTATACAAAATAAAAGTCAATACAGTATCAGAGGCAGATTTTAGCTAATATTTAGCATAATTTTCTTTGAATCTTCAAGAACATTTTGATTTCGGTATTTAGTTCTCTAGTTTTGGAATATGCTGGGAATTTATTTATTTATCCTTCTGTCATTAAGGAAATTTAAGAAACTTTCATTAATATTTTCCAGAAGCCTTTACGCAATAAATACTGACGATATAACGATAAAGAGAATTAAGAAATCCTCCAATACAAAAGCGCCTAAAACAGCGATGATGAGGACAAATAATTGAAAGAGATTAGATTCCTATAAAGGAGTCAATATTCCGTGATATTATGGTCCACCCAAGGCGTAAAGGGATAGAGAATGAGAAAAGGAAGAAGTTGCTGTGTAAAATAATAAACAAAGAAAGACTATTACAAAACAACGTTTTTACAAAAATATCCGTGGACTTCGTTAAAGCAATAAAATTGAAAAAATAGGAGAATTTAAAGAAAAATAGATTCAAGAAACGAGAAAACTATAATAGTATAACTAAGTTTGTGAATACCTGCCAAGTTTAGAGGAAATAGGCGAGGGCGAGCTCATAGTTAGGGGCCCTTTTCTGACATGGACATTTAGGGCCAATATTTCACTCTGAGTTATACGAGAGCCGAGCAAGATGGCAGCCATCAGACAGGCCCCTGCCAAACTTTGCTGCAAGTTCTAAAAAGCTGACGAGTGCCCCCAAACCCCCAAATGTTCGAAATTAATTACGAAAAAAATTGACCATTGCTTAAAAGAGAAAAGTTTTCGTCACTGAATTCTTTGGAAAGGTTGGATAATATAAAAAAAGAATCGATGAAAAAGGAAATTAAATTAGAAAATATAAAAATAACCACCGAATAGAAAACAAAACAAGCAAAAAAAGGGTGAAGTAAAGAGAACTGTTACAACATTGAACCCCTTCAACTTTCTTCATCTGGGCGTAGATAAAACAGCATTAAATTGCCTGATGAACATTCTCTTACTGAAATACCAAAATCCACACATGGAACAATATACAGTCAGATTGAAAGTTGAAGCTTGTTTCATACATACAATAGAGACTTCACCTTTACACCCTCATGAGTAGGAGAGTCTTGTAGTAGCTGTACATGGGATGAAAGAAGACCATTTTAATTTAATAATAAATCGTGGTGCCATGAAATATAGGGAACATTTTGAGTTCGATTTAATCCGTATATTTTGACGACAAATTTCACCTTTGTGGAATTTAAACAAAGCAATAAATACTAAATTAGGTAGAGTAAAAGAAATAAAGTATTCACACTAAAAATAAAAAGAAATTCCGTTTAGTAAAAAATTATGATGTATCACTATTCCGTGATTATTAGTGAGTGAAGATCTCAGCTTGAACCGATTCGAGAATATTTAACTCCTCTCCAAAGTGATCGAGCGCCAAACTTTGTTATTGGTAGGTTCAAGAAAGATCCCACATGTCTCAGTATAATCGTTGATCGATGAAGAGTCGACTTTTTAAAAGAAAAGAAGTCCGTTAAAATAAGCGCCCGTCCTGAGAAAGCGACTATGGAGTGGCCGTTTCGTTGAACCGACATAGATGACGTCACCAATGAAGATACGCCCAGTGGGATATCAACTTCTTGGGAAGGCGATCGTTGAAGCCGAAAAATCACTCTTTTAAATGAATTGATTTAGATTATTTTTGCCTCAATTTGCTTTCGTGGAATAATTTCGGGAAACTTATGAATAACTTATCTTTATCAACATTATATACTTCCTTAAATGCACTGTATTTCTATTTTCTGCTGAGAAAAGAGTGTAAACTTTAAGAAGAAAAATTATGTAGAAAACCACTTCTAATATAATATTTTTTTCAGCTATAACCTAATACATAACGCCTCCTGGACTGAGAGCATGCGCAGAAGATATAATGTCAATTGTAGAATTTCACCCCTCCCTCAGAGGTGATCGGGGTGGAGAGTGTACATTTGAGTGTTGCCGGGGTGGACATTCTACAGTTGATCAGACGAGTAGCTCGTGATACTAATTACCTAGTAAAAACAACCATTTAATAACAGATGCAGTTGATGGCGAGTGGTTAAAATAGGTTATTTGTTAGGGGTCTATAATAGGTTACAAAGTGAAGAGGATTTCCTGAATAGTTACTCTTCGAGTGACTACTGTAGTAACCTGTTGTAAATTTTTATTATAAGAATTATATTCTGACCAATAGGGCGTGATACTTTTTAAGTTGTGATTATCCCTTTACTGTGCGTGGATTCTTTAACAGTAACTAACTGGTTAAAACAACATGTAATTTTAAAGCGTGAGGTTGATTACGCAATTTACTATCAAAGAATGTACTGGAAGAAATATGCAAAAACAAAAGATGGTTATGCATGGAAATGCCAAGTGTAAGATTGTTCAAAATACAAGACACCTTTTTCAATACGGACCAGATCGTTTTCGCCTGGATTTACGCTATTTATTTTAGGAGTGAAAATACTCGATAAAAGTCTGTATATTTCGAAGAAGACCATAGTGAACTGCTACAAAATTTTTCAGGAAGTATGTACTCGTACCAATTGCATTAGAGGGAATCCTATTATTTCTTTAGGAGGTCCCGGAGTTGTTGTGGAGCTGGAATAGTCTCGCTTTTCTCACAAGCCAAAGCGCCATCGTGGACGGACGCCTCTTTCGGCATTGTGGATTTTAAGTTTTCTTGACACCATTGTAACTCCTGTGGTTGGCTACATGGTGATCGTGGATCAAAGAAATGCAACTACGCTTTTACCTATTGTGCAAGCAGTTGTGCCACTTTGGTCTATCATTCACACCGACAAATGGAAATCCTACTGAAAGTTGCAAGGTCTTGGGTTCGCTCACAGAACCGTCAACCATTCAGTGAACTTTGTCGGCCCGGTTAATGGAGTCCATACCCAACATATTGAGTCTTACTGGAACAATCACGAGGCTCAAGTTAAGAAAATGCGTGGCTGGAGAAGAGAATTTTTAAAAATTCTTACATGCAATAATTTATATGGAGAGACGTTTTGCCTTAAATGGGTTTGAAAATTTGTGTCAACACATTGCTTTGCAATATCCTTAATAATTAAAGTTTTATTTGCGCCTATACTACTTTCATGAAATTTCGTCTTGACTATAATTATATTGCTTCATTTTTATTATTATTCAACTATTATATATCGGTGTGGAGATTGTACAACTGAGTGTGATTGTGGTGAAGATCCTACTGTTGATCAGGGTTGGGGAGATTCTACAATTTATCGGATAAATAGTGAGGAAGAAGAAACTATAGAAATATTATTTAATGCTCCCCCCCAGCCCCTAAGATATTGAACTAAATCTCAAAATGAAGAGGAATGGTGCGGTTGATTCAAGCAAATGAACGGATCTTGCCCGAGCGCCGAGAGAATTTTCATTCCTGGGAGAAAGAAGATGCAAACAGAGAGGGATCTAAGGAAAAAGGGGGTCTAGGGGAAAACGGGATCATTTGAGGGGGGTCTAAGGAAAACGGGATCATTTGAGGGGGGTCTAGGGAAAAAAGGGATCCTTTGAGGGGGAACTAGGGAAAAAAGGGATCATTTGAAAATCACCCACCCAAACTTTGTCAACAAAGTTCAAATATCAGGTCAGGTCAGGTCAGACATTTGAATCCCTTTCTGCAGCTTGTGTGTTTCGTGCAAGGAAGAGTCAGGTCCAGCGAAGGCCAATATGATGCAGCTTACATCTGAATAATTGCGTGCCCTTTCGGCCCCAACATATGCAGGAAATAGTGTGGCTCTAATCTTCGACGCATTTTTACTTCCTGTATTTTAATCACTAAAGATCTCTCCTCACACAGTTTCTACGCGGGATGCCCTCGTTGGTTTTCTCATTAAATTAAAAATTACATTTTGGGACCTTTATTTAAAGGAACCATCGAACCTGAACAAAAATGTCAAACTTTGCTCTCTACCACCATCTCCTCCACCAATTTTACTAAACTAGCCATCTTAACATCCTAGTATTTTACCCCCTCCCCCTCCTAAGTTTTGCAATTAAACATCTTCTCCTTTCGGTGGTTGGATGTTAAAGTGATCGAAAGAAAGCGTAGAGGAAGGAAACATCAACCCATATTTTAGTGTGAGAGAAACTGCCATACAATTCACATTTGCCTTTATAAGCTGGGACTAAGATGCAAGCAGATTACTTTGGAACCAGTTAGTTAAGGCAAAATATTCGGATATACGAACAAAGGTGTCAAATTCTGGCCAAGATTCGTAGATTCTATATTGATGGATCTTTTCCTAATTAATGTTAACGTTGGTCATGCGTTGTTATGGAGAGGCGATGATCTGGTAAACGGTTGTTCTGAAGAGTTACAAAAACAAGCTTTCGTTTTGTGCCCAGAAACTACTTATGTCTAAGCCATATAGAAACAGTTTGTCAAATGTTTCTTTCGGATATAAAAGAGGGATGATTTTAATTTCTTGCTTCTCATATTAAGTGGAAGGCAATTTGTTTATGCATCACCAGTTAGGCTTATTGATTGCTATAATAAACGCCTTCCATCGCTTGGTTCAGTGCAGTTTAACTGGCGATTCTAACATAAAGTGTGCCCATATAAGTGAAAAGCCCTGCGCACTCCGAAGGCAAAGTTATTGGTAAAATTAAAAATGTTTCTCCTACTGCCGCAGGGCTATATCACTTTGGACCGATAAATTGCTTTTCGCGTCGAAAGTTTACGCCTTAGATACGTATCTCTTCCACGCAACCATTGAAAACTTTGGCACTATTTTCGGAAAATACCAGTCTAGTTTGTGTTGTATTCAATGCACGTTGGATGTTGGTTTATAGAGATGAATTGTTCGGAACTTGACGACTTGTGGGCAATTCTTGGAGACAAAGACGAATTATTCACGTTTACTTAATCGAGAAAACTTGTTTCAGTCATAGATCAATGAGATAAGTGCTTACTTGGTCACCTATACGAACTTGGAAGAAAACGTGTTTCTTTGTTACGGAGACTCTAGGAACAACCGACTACTTCGCGGCATACTTGTAGTACACCTCATACCAACAAAAATAAGTTGGAAAAAATCATGGAATTCGCGAAAAAATCTAGTCGTCATTTGTCAATTAAAGATAACAGCATCGACGTTTTTAGCGTTAAACAGGGTTCGCGAAGCTGTATTAGTTGATTTGCGCTAATATTTATTTCTATAATAAAAATTAATGATATTTTAGAATTGCTAATTTTAGCGATCAAAAATCTTCATCCATGCGCAGGATTCGGTATCATTTTGAATGGTAATTTATTTCTACAGAAGCGCTGGTAGTTACTTAATTCGTATAAATGCTTAGTACTGCTGTCTAGCATAGCTAATTTGAAGTTTCTCAAAAGTAAACAACAAACAAAGACGCGCCACCCTAGGACTGTATGCGAAGCTGACACGCACCAACAAATTTCGAGTTCGGCGTCGACGCTTTTTTTTTCTTATTCCTACAATCACGAAAGCAACGGAAATAGAAAACCGAGTACAATGAAATTGCTCAGTGTGCGCAAAGTTTTGAATATCACCTCAGTTTTATAACCCTGTTAGAAAGATCAAATGGATGACATCGATTACTTTGTGTGAATGAGTAGTATCTCCTAAGTATTTTCAATGCAGTGTACAGTTGCATAACATTAAGAACATTTCACTTTTTCTTATTCCTAGGCTAAAAGTATTTTTTAGTTGTTTGTAACTAAAGTAAATAACATAAGTCTATTTTGATCCCCAAACTTTGCCTTTGTAGGTACCGCACTGTATTTCTAAATTTGCCCCTTTGGAAAAAATCCTAGGGTATTATTAATTCGGTAAAAATGAGAATATATACAAGGTTTTAGTTTCGAATTATTTTCATAGCACGGTAGAAATTGTATATCTTATCTAAAAAATCATTGAAATTTTGTAGAATAATATTTGTTTAAGGAAACTTTCCAAAACTTTCTAGATTTAATGTATTTCTATAATTTAGTAGAATTTTATGAAATTTCAAGTGTGTTCCTGAACTTGCCAGAACACACCCCTGGAAACTTCTAGAACCTTATGGAATGTTAATTCAGAAACATTTATACAGGGATTCACAGAACGGCTACCATTTCAGCAGAGAAATGCCACCAACGGGCTGCAATAATTATATACATGCATTCTGTTATATCTGCGGACAATTCAACAAAACAAGATCAAAGAAATTTGGTGAGACAGCATCTATGAGGATATGGAAAGCTTCCAACGCATACTGTGATATGCCAGTGAAGTACCAAAACATTTTGCATGTGAACACTGCAAGAAAACTTTGTTATCTAAGTACATTGTTTGCTGTAAAGAGTAAAATATTAAATTTCACACGTATTTAAGCTATTATGTTTGTTTGTAAGTAAAAAGAGTAATATAGAATATTTATTTTACTTTGAAAGGATGATATATAGGGGAAGGAAGAGCACTGAAGTTTGTCATTCCAATGATCTGGGATGAGCCTACTGACTACTGAATCAACTGCTACTTTTGCATGCTGGACCCTTCCATACATTGAAGTGGTAAAATGCACCTGCTATTTTCTATCCCGATCTTCCGTCCTCTATTGCACTAGTAAGACACAGTGCTTATCTTTATGTACCTTACCCTCCAGAAAGGAAAAAGCTACCCTCAGAAGAAAGAAACGACTCAGAAGCTCAAAAGATCACTGAAGATGTAGACTACAGTGGCAAAGATATTGCTGTTGAGAGTAATCAATACTATCCAAACCAAATAATCTTGTCAGAGATCTTGTTAGATTAAAGCAAAATGCTAAACTTTTGATTTCCAGACTCGAAGAGTGAGAATCGCTGGATGAAAGTGTGCAAGTGACAAACCTAAGGAAACGTCAAAACATTTCTCAAGATGCTTTACTTCCCTAGTTAGCCAATGCTATTGCAATGATGTACCTGGCCTATTTGATGCAATTAGAATTACAAGTAATCCAGATAAGTAAAGACTCCTCTTTGACATATCAAAAAGCATTAAAGCTGCACTTTTTCCTAATTATTATAAGTATCCATCTTTCCTTTGGTCCATTCAGTATATCTCAAGGAGGACTACTACAGTGCCAAGCACCTGTTACAAGGTTACATTAAAAGGGTATTTTTGATGGGATTCCAGGGAGATTTTACCAAGCTTACATATCATCAATGTCTTTGGGAAAGTAGGAATAACCCAATTCATTGACACAAAAAGAACTGAACACAAAGGAACAATTGATTGACTCTCAAAAGGTGTTGTTTTATCCAATACATTTAAAACTAGGTTTCTTTCCTAGATTCTCTGAGGGAAACTTGAAAGCTGGTGTCTTTTTTGACCACAAATCATGAAACTTAGAGAGTGTTCAGAATTTCTTTAAAAGGTTACTAAAAGGAAAAAGAAGCCGGCACGTGTTTCGCTTCGCTGTATCGGGGCTTTAAGGTCAACCGCATCTTCATTCAGACTACCATCAAAATCATCAGTCGAATCACTTCCAGACACTTCCTATTTCAGGGCACTAAAGCTATTGGACAAGTAAATAAGTTAGTTTTGTCTCTGTTGCATACACCCAACCTCTTCCTGACCTATCTATAATATCAACATTCAAGCGCAATTATCTTCCTTCGCATCTTTTATTTCTCTTCCGATGTAGCCTTATGTCTCGCCCCACTTGCACAAAACATTCTCTCCATTCCCTAATCCAATTGAATACCCAATTAATTTAAACATTCATTGCCCTCTTCCACTGTCTATCGCTCTGCTGTTCATCATCTTCACTCCTATCTAACCTATATCTAGAATCCTGCCTGACCTATCTCTCTCGATTCATTCTCTCAATCACGCTCCTGAGCTCACTAACTTCTAGCCTAAGACATGGTTTCTCACTGATTACCGAAAATACCACACATTGATAAAATCTTGCATTCTGCATCACTCCACAAACCTCAAACATAGCCGGAGTCCCGCTATCTTCTCAAATTCAGTTAACTACCAAATGAAACCAACGAAAGAAAAATTTAAAACTCATGAGGACAAACTAGGCCAATCCTAAACAAAAACAGTGGTTCCAGAAAATAATATTCAATTAACTGAATATAATTGACATTTTATGAGTATATTTTAATCTTGGAACCCCTGTCTAATCATAAAAACACAAAAATGGCGTCCTAAAATATAGTAAACAGTGATTCTGACTCGTTAAACCCTTATATAGGTATTAATAATTTCTATACTTATTTATGTAAGAACCGCAGTTAACGAGAGATAAAGATTATCTGGATTAATGACGCAGATCACTGAAATACATCCACCTTATCCGACAACCCCAAAGAATTTATTATGTAAAATTTCAAAATTTACTGTTAAAAAGAAACTAGGTACTAGGGTAGAATAATATAATTAAAACTCTAGAAAATGTATAGAATAAACAGATGGTCAGAAATATGGGAGATGCAATTCAACGTGAACCCGTGGAAGAGTCATAAAGTATTCTAGGATGCCTATTTCAAAATGTTTGGTTTAAATCGAAGTTTATTATCCTTATCTAAACTAAAGCGCTTGTAACACTTCATTTGTTGTATGCGAGACAATTGTAGTGTGTTTATATGTGAAAGAGCATGTTAATGTGACTAAATTAATGTCTGAACTTAGAAACAGATCGTACGAAGAGAGCGTGAGGGATTTCAATTTTCCTTCACTGGAACATTTCCATCTACGTGGCCAACTTATTGTAATATTTAAAATACTAAATGAGTTAACAATTCTAAATTATGACTAAAAAATGAGTTAGATAAACCAGTAACCACTAGAAATAAGGGTTTTAAGCTAATAAAAAAAATTCTAACACAAATTGAATAACTTGCCTGGGAAATGCTGTTCAAAGTAGTATAATAAGTAGGTTTAAGAGTTGAATTGAATATAATTATTAATTTAAAATATAATTGTATATAATTAAAAGTTCTAGAACTAATTTTTTATCCAATCCTCTCTCCTTTACCTGTCTTTCACCTTCTCTTAATTAAAGCGGTTGTAACACTTCATTTGTTGTATGCGAAACAATTGTAGTATGCTGATATGTGAAAAAGCATTGAATACGACCAAATCCATATCTGAACTTTGAACAGATTGTTCTTTCTTCCTTGTACGAGTGGTCAGTTAATTTCAACCTCTTTGTACTTTGTAATTTTGCGAAATGTAATTTAAGCAATTTGCTGTGGTGTTTTACCATCCTATTAAAGTATAACACATGAAATCTCACTCTTGGGTATGAACTTTCTGGTAGAAATGAACCCCATTTATTACAACTACACAAAGGAAATCTTTGAAAAACACCTCGACAACTTGCAACAGACTTGCCAGTATATCTTTTACATATGTCTTTAACCGGCACTTTGAGTGTCATAGGGAAATAGAGGAAGTAGGATTCCACACGACTTGAGAGAACATCAGATAATGGACCTTCAGCTTTTATATTCAGCATTGCCAATGCCGGATAAACATGAATTATTTTAGATAGGTGTCGTAACTTATAACTAAAGTGGCAATTGTTTCACAATAATAAACAAACTTTTAAGGCATTAGATGCATGGAAATCTCCAAAACATTTTCCAAATTGCTTTAGTCAAAAGAAATCTTCCGTAGATTGGCAAACCTGAAGTTATAATGACTTAAGCTGAGGTATTATTACCCAATAAAATCGTAAATTGGATAACTTTCTGGACTAGAGACCGAAGAGGAGAACAAGTTCGACATACGACATTTATTCAATAGCAAAATCGATTGTTGCTTGGTGATTTGTGCAAGTTTTATGGGGAAGCCAAAAACATCGCAATGGAAACCAACGCACATACAACCGAGCACTCTTCCTAATATGTAAACACATAGTGCTTGTCTATGTTATGATATGTGAGATAAATTAGGCGCCTTACATCAAATAGAATAAACCGTCTCTGGGCGTGTGGTGGTTCTTGATAAGGTTGCCATTAGCGATGACTCATATTTAGATATGACGAGGAATTCTATTGAAAATCTTGTAATAAGTTAAGGAGAGCCTATTTTTAGCATTATATATTGTAATATTATCGTAGACAGGATCAAAGGATCATTTGGCAGGATTTTTACAAATGATTACAAATGTTATCTATTATATTTCCTAAACATTTGCAAAAATGGCGCTAAAAGACCCAGTGGTAACTTTCTTATGTTCCTTAAAAGGCTTGAGCACAAAAAAAATCTATCTTGTACTAGGAAAGGGGGCTTTCCTCCACCCTCCCGCCCGATAAATATCTTATCAAGAAGAAATAAACCTGACCTCCATAAATACAAAATAAAGCTCTCTACTTCATAACCATCAGAAGAATGGGAGAGAGACAAACCTAAAGAGCCGTACATAATGTAGCCAAAATCGAACCACTTAACAAGTTTTTAAGAAAGAGAGGGGAAAATAACTGGAGGAAAATGATTTCACCTCGAATATGTGCAGAAAACACATATGGACATGTACTCAAATCAAGAGAGAGCAGATATGCACTTCATGTATGGTTTGGCGAACGGTAATGATGTAGAAGCTCGTCTTCTGTGCCAGGAAAGGTTCCCAAACCGAAAATGCCCCAATAGGAAACCATTTGTCAATATCCATCGCCAACTGTGTGAATATGTGACCCTTGAACCTTTTGGTGGAGATAGAGGACGAGCAAGGTCTATGATGCCTGAGGAAGAAGAGGAGATACTGGATATTGTGAATGATACTCCTGAAATCAGCACACGATAGTTGGCAAGGCAAGTGGCTATTCCTCATTCGAATGTCTGGAGAGTGTTACAAGAACAACAGTTGTACTCATATCATTTGCAACGTGTACATGCGTTGTCACCAAACCAACCGATTACCATGCAAGAGTTACGTTATATTAATGGTTCTTGGAGCAGTGCGCTAGAAATCTAAACTTTTCCAGCTTCGTGTCCTTCACCGATGAAGCACAGTTCACACGAAGTGGAGTAGTCAACTTCCACAATCAGTGGAAAATCCACATGCAGTTGTATCATCACGTTACCAACAGTGGTTCTGACTCAACATCTTGGCCGGTGCTGTTGGTGTACTTCCGAACAGGATTACGGGTGAGGCATACAAGCGCTTTCTGGAAGACAACATGCATGATTTCTTGGAGGACGTTCCACTTATCACTCGTCATTAACTGTATTTCATGCATGATGGTGCTCCCGCACACTTCAGTCTCGTAGCCCGCAGGTACCTTGATAGAAGTTTCCCTGGTGGGTGGATAGGAAAAGTTGGATCAATTAAATGGGCTCCACGCTAACGTGAACTAAATCCCTTGGATTTCTACCTGGTTAGACCATTTAAAATCACTTATGTATTTATCTCAGGTAGATGATGAGGACATTCTAGGCAAATGAATTGTAGCAGGGTGCGAGACAATACCAAACATGCTAGGAATTTCGGGGCGGGTTAGGAGTCCATGAGACGTCGATGTGAGGCCTGCATTAGGGCAGGGGGTTCACATTTTGAACAGTTTCTCTAGGGCACTCAAAAACATTGTGTATATGCCACCTGTGGGAAATAAAGGAAGAATTCTGATTAGTATGTGTTTTAATCGCCTATAAATCGGAAACCAAGCATTTCTTGGCATATGTATGTTCATGGGAACTATTTTTATTATTTAGACATAGTAAACATAATCCTAAAGTTATGCCATCTATTTTTGAAACACCCTCTCTCTCTCTCTCTCTCTCTTTCTATATATATATATATATATATATATATATATATATATATATATATATATATATTATAGAGAGAGAGAGATAGAGAGCTACAAGGATAAGAAGTACCCTAGAAGACCTTACGCTCCATTCAGAGAGGGTACCTTTGGACAAGCAGTCTAGCAGGCACAGTTCTGCTCAACGGCTTACGTGTCCAGACGGCCACTTTTCAAGACTTTGACCAGTCTTGACCTATACTGATCAACAGAATTGCTGTTAACAACTTCCCCTGGAAGTGCGTTCCAGCTACCACAGATACTATATGTGAAAAATTCCCACACAGGTCACGGTGGTAATGCTTCAATTCAAGTTTGTAGCCGTTATTTCTAGTTCTGCTCTCACTAAGTTTTCCGGAAAGCATCAGTGTAGTCTATGTACATTGTCAAAGCCTCGAAGTATTTTCAACACTTCGATAAGCTGACCACGCAATCTTCGGGTCTCCGACGAGAACAGATCTAATTCCCTTAATCTATTGTCTTAACTTTTGTGTCTGATAGAGTGAATTAGTTTGGTTGCCCTGGCTTGCACACGTTCCAATCTCACGATATCCTTTCGAAACGAAGGACTCCCAAATTGTACGGCATACTCCAGGTGCGGTCTGACGAGGAAGTTGTACAGACACATTACTATCTCCTTGTTCGAATATCCAAACTGTCGCTTTATATACCTTAACATCCTTTGGGCTTTCTTCTCCACCTCAATACACTGTTTCGAGAACTTGAGGTCACTAGTGATAGGTACACCCAAGTCTTTCTCAGTGTTGGTGGATTCAAGAGCAGTGCCTTTAAGGATATAATGAAATTGGGGGTTTTGGTGGCTGAATAAATAAAGAGAGAGAGAGAGAGAGATTGTATAGAGCTTGATTATATTCTAAAGTTAATTACAACAAGAAAACCAAATTTCATTATCGAGTCTGTAATTCTTTTCTTTTTCACTTCAGAAGTTTTTGCGCTGCAAGTTTTGAGTGTCAAAGTGCCTCTGAGAGCCAGAAGTGGGGGCCAGGTGCCTCTGAGCTGCCTTTTCGACCTCGAGGGAAAGTCGCTCTATTCTTTAAATTGGTGGAAAGACAACCAGCAGTTCTACCAGTTCAGTCCGTCAAGTCCAGAGCGGAAAACGGTTTATGAAACACCAGGCATTGATGTTCTGGTAAGTGACGATTCAAGTCGTTTGTTCTTTCTTATTACACGTTATTTCACTTGCTTTTATCAGTTGTTTTGGTAGTGCTTTAGTTCGATTTTTTTTCAATCCTCTTAATCTTTTGAAATCATTCCCGGATTTTTAGTGACTATTGTTTTAAATAAATCATTTTGCTTTTTCTTTGTAGTCACTTTCGAAACTTTGAATGTGTACTTCGGATTGAGGCTTAAAGGCCGATTTTGTCTCTTTAGTTTATTTGTTCAACGATTGACTGCTTTATCTCTCTCACCTCCTTTCGCACTGAGTAATTTATCCTTTTTTATTACATTATTAATGTGTAAAGATCGGTTTATACTGAGATAAATGCAGGTGCACAAATATTATTAGCTTGAACTCATTTAGTTCAGGACTTCTTTGATATATCGTTCACAATGACGTAGCGAAGCTCTTTAATAAAATGAAAAAATGGCTTTGAGCAAACGGATATTAAAATAACATTATTATTTAAATATTTGCAACAGCTTTGGACGTACTAAATATGTACTTATTTCTTAGACCTTGAAGTATGCCGGTCCTTTGGCATCACTCCACATTTATGTTGTTTTGTTCAATTTATGGAGTCTCTCTCGTGGGCTTTGACTGAGCTTCCTTTGCAAAGTTTGGGATGAATTAATGTCTGAAAATGATTTGGTCCTTCCATCAACTCGTCAATCGCTCACTCGATCAATTATGTAAATTGAATCCTTCGATGCGGGGTTAGGATCTTTTGGGGAAGAGGGGCCCCATTCTCAAGGATTAATGTTCGCAAACCTACCTTTTCTCTCTTTTGAATTTTCCGCCATTCAGTGATCAATAAATCTTTTGTTATTGACCAGCACTGATCAAGAGAAGCGATGCTTTCACCGCATTTTATTACTCTACTCATGGTTGGGGGAAGTAGGTGGTACCATATTTCCCCAAAGTCTGTTCGCAGTTTTTCTGCACCAAATTGTCAGTTCAGGGTCGTCTCAGCCACGACCTAAGAAGGGTTTCACTCATGAACTTTAACTTAGCCCGGGGGCGCCTCTTCTTCAGGAGGGGGATATTCCTGGAATGAAATCTTTCTTATTGTATTGCTATGATAATGGTCCTGACTCACCTCGGTCCTGGAGTCTCATTCGGACCTTCTGCCCCTTTTGTTCTTCCTCAGCCATTCCTAACGGCAATTCACACAATACAGCTCTTGCGCCCGCATGGAGAACTTGTCAATGCCTCTTGTGCTGAAGCCGCGGCTCTTAAATGACCTTCCGGCTTTGTAAGGATACCTTAACTTAGACATTCAGGCTCTAAACATGATTTCTAAATGTTGTTCTCAGCCTTTCAACTTCATTCAAATTTTAAAGGCTTTATTATTTAGAAATGATCACTGGTATCCTTTAGGAATATTCTTTCACAATGCGCTGCACTTGTTGTTGGCTCTTATTATTTATAAACCAGATAAAAGTAATGGAAACGTGTTAGGTTATTATTTGAGAGATACAATTTGTTGTTGTGTGTCAATATGCAAATATATTCTCATCCAATTTGAATAGATTTAGCTAAAGTAATTTGCATCTAAAATTATTACTTTAGATATGCATTAGTGTCCTTCATGTATAGCAGGTAATGCCATTTTTCAAAACACAGCAATTCTAACATTTAATATTAAATGTTTTTCTTAAGATATTCTGTGGCATGTTAATTAAAGAAACTATAAAAAAGCGAAGTTTTATTTCGCTTTCATAAATAATGGCCACCTTCTATATTTACTTAACTTACAGAAAAGGTATAGCAGGATATAGAGAACAATTGTTTTCACTTCTGTTAAGTCTTGCGCTAAGTACTTGTCCAAGAAGTTATAATAAATTTTCTCGTAAAAATCGATTTACTGACGTGTGCTTCATCAACAATATTGCGTTTGAATTGTGATTCATGATTCGTTAAAATTCGCCGGTCTTCTTTAGCTGTAACGAGTCGTGAAAAAGAATCAGCTAATGGATATCGATAGATGAAATATACTTTGGTTGAGTTTGAATTGCCTCGTTTTATCATTCAATCATTCATTTTTTGGTTTATCGAGTGTTGAACTTTGTTTTAAATAAATATGTGCAAGGATGGAATTACATGTCCAATTCAGTCCATCTTTAATTCCAGTTTAAATATTTTCTCTTTATAATCATATTAAACCTAAATAGTCAATTTTAAACCAGACTTCAAAAGAATGTACTTGTAAAGCCTGCAAGAACTCGCCACATCTAAATGCATACATCTCCTGCCCATCTCCGCACGTGGGAGGCTTCTTCCACGCAAACCTGCAGCGACAAAGAATGTGTTTAAGGAAATTCTTGCAAGCCTTAATCCTCCGTCTTTTCAACAGCGAATGAGGGGCCAATCTGCAGCCATTTTAAAACCTTTAATGTGAAAACAAAATGTAACAACTCTCTGGTATAATATAATGTGATAATTCATATTCTCTTAGGTTAGCCAGGTTCAAAATATATCAGAAAATAGCCATTGACACAGATTCAATCCATATGTCTGCTACCTTATTGAATTTGGGCATTTTGAGTTAGGAAATCTGTCAACCAGTCTAAAAAACGGAGGTCAAAATTTTCAGTTTTCAATGTTTTACAGAATCGGTGTTATGACGACTCGAATTCGTCTTCTTATTACTGAGGGACACTTTGATGGCAAATTCGTAGCCCAATGAGCTCATCTCCCTCCTAACAAAACACTTTGAGAGTTTAGAATAGGAAGGAGTTCGAATTAACCAACAAAAATAGCTGGTATTAAAAAAGTCATGTTACACTCGCTAAGAAGCTATCAACAAACCACGCGCTCCAGACGAAACCTGACGGCTCCGCACACGTTGCAGACGAAGTCCTTCGTTCTAGCCCACAGGCGATCGACGGTGGTCTTGTGGCGGACCTTTAAGACCTTGCCTTCGATATGCGCCCCCACGCTGTATTCGATGTGATTAAGATCGGAAGACTGTGGCTGAAAAATGTTCTTCGACAAAAAGTTCTTGCCTTGTTTTGGCCGTGTGGGGCGGGGCACCATCCTGCTGAAAGACGTAGTCCGGCTTCTTATTGATCTTTTTCACTCAGGGCAGGACTTTCGTGGCCAATAGGTCCCTGTAGTTACAAGAATACATTGGTGTGGTTCACAGCCGATTATATTCGGCCGTGAACCAAACTGGCCGCATCTTCTCGCCATTCAAAGCTATGACGCCGAGAAACATCAAGAAAGCCGAGTGCTTAGTCTTTGACAAGTAACTGACCTCGAAGACGTACTTGTCGAAGCTTACCACGTGGTTGTTGTACTTGCTTTTCGATGACCAGGTCGACCGTTAGCGGTTTTTCATCATAAAAATGAGAATTTGAATGACAAGAGTCTTTAAGTCTTTGAAAAGGTGAAGATAGCGATTCCGATGTTTTTATTCCATACGGTCGGGGAACAGAGGCCTTTCCACGGATCTCAAGCTCTTGCTGCCCTCTTCCTTGACGGCCCTGGACAATGTGGCCACTAAGATGTTCTTCTTCTTCTTCGCGAGCGCTGTCATTTTGAGCTTCGCAGAACTTTCGAAGGCCATTTTCATAGTCAAATGGTTCACAACTTGACGTCTGCCTGAATAAGGTCGATTTGGCGGGATCTTCCCCATTATTGAGCCTATCCCCGACTCTGCGGACGGTATTCCAGCTGACGTTTAGCTGCTTGGCGATGTTGGACTTGCTGTTGCCCGCGCACCGGAGAGCAAAGATCTCGATTCCTTTCACTTTCAACTCGACACACAATGGAAGCGACGTTTTAATGACTTGTGCTGGAAAAGTAGAACTTTCTCTTTGTTTGACGGAACTTTTATGTCATCGTGGTGAAAATTGAGGCGCTAACAAATATAGCACACCTGGGTCTCTCAACATAATAATGCGAGATTTTTGACATGGTTAATTTCTAGCAAGGAATGCCATAGAATTTTTCTAAAAGATGTTGAATCATCTTGTCATTCCTTACACTACTTTTGGTCACGAGTTCCTGTCTCTATTTTTAGCCGTCAAACATTTTTCCACCACATGTAAAGGAGAAATTTCATAATTAATACAAACCACCAAGCAATTGTGCCGTGATCCAGACCATTTTAGATAGCCATTAACCCAAGTAAATGTCGCCAACTGGATTATATCTCCCAATTAACCAACACATGCGCCATGATAAGTAGAAAACAACGTCGTAGCAGATGCTCTCTCTCTCTCTTCTCTCTCTCTCTCTCTCTCTCTCTCTCTCTCTCTCTCTCTTGCCTGGTTATCAACGAATTTGAGCCATCTTCCACATACATCAATTATTATGCAATTGCAACCGAGCAAGATGAGTATCCAGACTCTCCTGGCTTACCACCATTTCTCTTGTTTCATTCTAAATTGAAAAAGTCACATCCGATGTGAAAGATCATATACCGGGTATTGCAAAAGTCCTGTTACACTCGTTACTATGCTCTTAACAATAGACAAAACGATATTTTTTAATGCAGTTAGACACTTTTTTATTATTTTAACATACTCGTATTTATATGTGCTTAATTTGTAATATTAATCAATATAGCCACCCTCGGCAAAGAGCAGTCGCTTCAAGCGAGACCTGAATTGCGCGACCACGTTGCGAACGAAGTCCTTTCTCATGCTGGCCCACGGTTGACGGAGTTTGGGTCATATGCCCATACGCTATAGTCGAGGGTCTTAAGGTTGAGGGACTACGGCTGCCAAAGTTGTTTCGACCAGTTCATTCTCGCCTCCAATCGCTCTTGCATGGTCTTGGTCGTGTAGGCCTTGTCACCGTCCAGCTGGAAGACGTAGTCCGCCTTCTTCATGATTATTACCAACAACAATGACAGGACTCTCGTGGCTAAGATATCCCTGTAACCGGACGTGAACCACACCGCCGGCATCATCTCACCATTCGAAGCCATGACGCTAAGAATAATCACGGAGGCCAAGTGCTTGGTCGTAGATACGTAGCAAGCTTCGGAGATGTCTCGATCGAAGTTTATCACGTCATTGTTCTGCTTCTAATGATCGAATCAACCAGGAAGAGTTTTTTTTATCATGAAACTATAAAAATTTCATCGCTATGATTCTTAAATTCGTGAAAAAAGGCGTCGACAGCGCTCCTGACGTTGTTCTCCACTTCTCGGTGAACGAGTGCCTGTTTTTGCAAATAAATTCCCTTACTTTTTCTCTTCGATAATTTCAGTGCTGTAGGGGGGGGGATCCTTTCCCCAGCTTGGACGCACGTATACCCGTGCGAATGGGTGAGTTCCAGCCTAGATTCAGACTCATCCTTCACACTGAGAACGAGAGAAGGAGAGTGGAGAACTTCTTTCTATAGTTCTTCCGATAAGCTTCTTGCTTCGTCTTTCCGATTAAAATGGATGCAATTTTCGCACTCATTCGGCTCCAAGCAGAGGAGAGGCAAGATTCTTTCAAATGTGAGGGATGAAACTAGAGCTCCGTATTAGTTCTGTAAGTCGTGCAATGCGTTCCAAAGCTATAAACATGCCGAGAAGACCAGTAACGCTTGCGTCCAAAGAGCCATCCATTCTCCCCATATCGATGATATCAGTCTCCTATAACAGCGTCACTCTCTTCCCAACGACGCACGCAATTCATCATAAGTCTACATTTCCACATTGCGTGGCAAGTTTTTCACACGCTTTTCTCTAAATTACAACAAGTTAAAGGAACTTTTAATTCACTCTGCAACTTACAACTAAATTTATCATACCGTAAAAAGTATAGTTACCAACTCACACTTACAGAGTCTACAATGCTCTAAAATGAAGCGATATATTGAGTGCAATAATCGAAAACTAAGTAGCGTTAATTCTTTCCGTTGACGTGAATATATTCACCTTTTATCTGTTACCATTTTCTTTCGTATACTAAGGAAAAGAGTATAGATTCATGTCGTCCTAATTCAATCAAATAGTCATTGCTATTACACCATGCGAGTCATGAAAGCAAAGTTCAAAACAAATCATAGCCATTTTATATTGTTTTGCAAAGAAAGGAGTTGGGAAGTAATTAATACTGGCCTGTAACGAAGAGTGTGTTACATAGTGTAATCATTCGAGTTTGGGTTCGCTTTTTAGTGGAACGCTATGATATATAATCACTACTGATCGTCATAATTTTGTCTCCTCAGATTCTTTTGACAAAATAAAATAATATTAGAGATTATTTCATTTATATTACTCGTATGTCAAAACATAAGTCAGTGATTGCTAGAGGAATAAGAGTTATCCTATATTGGCTCTGATTTCATAATAGGAAGGAAATAATTGAAACAAATTGAGTTATGGTAAATATTAGCCTTCAAATGTCTGATTTAATTTTTTTAAATTATTTATTATATGAATCCGTTAGTCAATCAAGTTAATGAAACTGAAACTCTGATCTTATTTTTGATCAAAATTGTTTAGTGACATCATTCTGAAATCATCCTTTTCTATTGTTTATTTTCATACAGAATTTTCAGCTGAAAAGCAAATTATGTAAATTGTTCATACCATTAAGACTTCCTTAAGGAAATCATTATTGATTTTGATGTTAAAAGTTACCCTTAACCGGCCAAATTTTGTTTTGGCCTTCCATCGCATAGTTTCAGACGCATCTTTGTAATAAAATATGTGTGTTCTACATTGTTTAATTTACGTGTAATGATGGATCGGAATCTTTAGCAATAAATTAAAGGAGCAAAATATATTTCCAAAATATTTTCATCAGTTGAGACGCCTAAAAGTTCAATATCAGCAATATTACTTGAAAGAAAACGTGGAAAATTATATTTAGGACTTTAAATTCCTTTATTTATTTGCCGTCCGAGAAAATTTTCAATGAAGCCAAAATCTACTTTTTCCAATATTAGTTTATTTAAAGAGCCGCGGATCTGTTAGGAAACAATTGGCTCTAAGTCCGCGTCTCAATAAACCTTGGCCAAAGATGTAATCGGCGAGCCTTGAACATCATACTATTTAACCGGCGAGCCTTGAACAGCATACTATTTAACCGGCGAGCCTTGAACAGCATACTATGTAATCGGTGAGCCTTGAACATCATACTATGTAATCCGCGAGCCTTGAACATCATACTATGTAATCGGTGAGCCTTGAACATCCTACTATGTAATCGGCGAGCCTTGAACATCATACTATGTAATCAGTGAGCCTTGAACATCATACTATGTAATCGGTGAGCCTTGAACATCATACTATGCTATACTTAAATAGTAGAAGGCAAAATACATTTAATAGTGGCGAAAGGATCTTTGCTCTCAGTGAATTAAAATAGCAAAAAAGTAAAAAAAGTGATCCAAAACTGCGCAATTTCTATTTCTTAATATTTTTCTTTCTTTCACTATTCATGTTTTTCTCTCTTTCTATTTTTTGCTCTCTCTCTTTGCCTCGCTTTCATATTTATTTCTCTTATATATCTCTTACTCTCACCCTCATATACATCCACCCTCTCTTTCGCTTTCTTTGTCTTTCTCTTTCTCTTTCTTTCCAATTCGTTTCTCTCCTTTCTCTCTCACTTACATACAACCACTCTCTCTTTCTCTTCCTTCTTTCTTTCTCTCTGTTTACTATAGGTGTAAACAAGGAGTTGCTAGGAGCTAGAAAATGCTTCTTTTGCAACATTTCCCGCCAGAATTGATGGCGCAAATTTCGTATTGATGCTCGAAGAAATAAAACTGTTTGGTCCAAATTTTAGAATATTTCATCTTTATCGCTAAAGGTGAAATATGTGATCGCTGGAAGATATAAAAATACATTCATTTTATCACCACTGTTCCAGTGAACTTAAAAAGAAGATTTGTTATGTTAGATTCGGTTAGGTAAGGCTGACTGAGATTTGGTTAATTTACCTTAGCGATGCTTAGCTAAAGTTAGGTGAGGAAACGCTACATTAAGTTAGTTTATGTTAGGTTTGATTAATATAGGTTAGGTTAAGTTATGCGACGTTAGGTATATTCAATTTAGTTTGAATTATGTTAAGTTAGATTAAGTAACCAGAAACAAAACTAATCATACAGATCTAACCATCGAAACATTTTAACCTCAGAATCATCGCAGGACAATCTCATAATATTCTCTATATTTTGTGTGACTTGGCCTTCTCCAAATTTTCACATTTTCAGCAATAATATGTCAATAAGTCTAGAGCTACAATATCAAATCAATATCTTTACACAATTTACAACAACGCCATCATTTATGCTTTTATCACAATTGAAAAAAATAAATATTTGATGTGAAAATCAAATATCATGAATATAATTTGTGGCCAATTAAAAACTAGATTAGACACCATCCCTTTTAAAAACTAATCGGTGTCTATTTTTAGACACATATATGCTGCTTTCGATCTCACCATTGTCAATTTCGCGCCATGACTTGTAATAGTCGTCCTTTAATTTATGTACATCGTCTCCAAAATACAATAATTTAAGGCCATCTCCGAATTTATGAAGGATAATAGGCCCAAGTTTTTATTAACCTAGAAAACTAATGTGTTTTTCACGGAACATGAACACTAACGTCGGGTATCTCAGACCCATTGTTTGGAAAATCGAAACACAAAGTTATTATCAGAAATGATTGAAACGGTAAAATTACAATTAATCCAGAACCTTTCTTCCTTTCTCTGATCCCTACATTGATCTAAAGTAAAAATAAATCCCCCCCTCCCTTTAAAGGTGCTTTTCTTGAAAGCTGATCGAACGCGATAAAATGTCCTCATTATTTAACACGTTTAAGTTGCAAAGAGAATCGCTTGGGCTCAGCGGCAAGGACCTCTTAGCTTATATTCGAGAGGAGGAAAGGATCGAAAGAGAAATAGAAGAAAAGGAACGAGAAGAATAAAGAGAAGAGAAGGAACGAGAAGAAAGAAGAAAAAGAGAAACGCGGGAAAAAAGGGAAAGAATCCTCCTTTATTAACTTGAAATGAGTAGCAACACGAACGAGACGCTGTCCATCAGCTCGAGGTCCGAAGCTCCCACTACCGTGTATGTTAAGCTTCCGGTTTTCAAGGAAGGCGAGGATTTCGGAGCCTTCTTAATCCACTTCGAGAAAATCTTCGAAATCAACCAATGGGACATCGAAGCAGATGGAGTGGCTCAATTGTTGCTCTTGCTAAATTCCCAACCCCGAGATATATTCATATCACTCCCCTAGGATTTCGGAGCCTTCTTAATCCACTTTGAGAAAATCTTCGAAATCAACCAATGGGACATCGAAGCAGATAGAGTGGCTCAATTGTTGCTCTTGCTAAATTCGCAACCCCGAGATATATTCATATCATTCCCCTAGGATTTCGGAGCCTTCTTAATCCACTTCGAGAAAATCTTCGAAATCAACCAATGGGACATCGAAGCAGATGGAGTGGCTCAATTGTTGCTCTTGCTAAATTCCCAACCCCGAGATATATTCATATCACTCCCCTCGGATGCAACAATTGATTATTCGACCTTAAAATCGGAGTTACTTGCGGCATATAACATGACCCCAGACTATTACTGATCCAAATTCAGACATTCCCGCCTTCAGCACGGGCCAAAGATACTATCAGTTTGGGTACACCCTCCAGCGCCACTTCAACGATTGGCTCGATTCCCACCTGCATGACTACGATGCCCTCTTTGACTTCTCCCTGAGAGACCGGTTGTTGGCTGCACTTCCGGCTGAAGTCATCTCCTTCGTAAAAGACCAGCGGTGCCTCACATTCAAGGAGTGCACATTTATTCAGCAAGCCACAACCTTTCTCCGAAAAGAAGGGAAGTAAATGGCCCCCATTTCTCCAAAACCTAAGCCAAACAAAGGTCAATTCATCCTGAAAATGGAAACAAGTTTGCAAGGTAACTGGGCCGTCGGAGCCGAAACTACTCTTTTCGTCCGAACACCAGGATATAAAATCTTTCTCTTCAGGTCCCCGTACCTCATCTTTCCCCATGAGATCCATCATTTGTTTTTTTCCTGTGGTGTTGAGGGTCACGTTAAAACGAACTGCACCCAGAACTCTCATATATTCTTCTCACCAGGTACACCAGATCTGTGCCACGTCTGTGCCTCTGTCAACACTATCGGAATCTTCTCCTCTCTCGAGTACCTCAAGTCCATGCGGCCACCAGGAAAACTTCTTGTTTGATAAGAATACACATGGAGGCCTTAAGTTCGAATTCGAAACGATTAATAACTGCTGTGTCTCCACTCTTGTGAGAGATACCGGGTGTACCTGCATAGTGGTGTCGGACAAGCTGCTTACCCGGGTAGCCTCGACCATAATAAATTCACTGTCGTGCACGACTACTTGAGACGTGCCAATCGGTGCCCCATCGTTAAGTGCTACATCGATTGTGCGTACTTCACTGGCTGGGTATAAGTAGTAGCAGCCCCTATTCAATTCTGCTCTATCCTCATTGGCCAGTGCCCACGGGTATCGTCAACCCGTGGTTACTCGTTCGCAAGTGGTGGTAGAAGATTTGAAGATGCCCTCGCCCCCTAGAAACCTCACTTTCTTCAGAATTCTAGGAGGTCATGACTGAAGACTTCGCAAGGAACCAAAATAATTGCAATTGCCTTTGATTTCTGTGAGCTAAGGCACAGTCAAAAGAGCAAGAAGCCACCCAAGGAGGCAAGGTGATCTCCTACCAGGTTACGGACGGCTTACTTTACCGTACGTGCTCCGAAAACAGTAACCCCCGACACGAGTATTATGTGTCCCGCGTTCATACATTCGTCACATTTTAACCACAGCCCATGACAGTTTATTTTCAGTCCATTTTAGCCACACGAAGACCACCCAGATAATCTTGAAATATTTTTATTGGCTAGGCACCCATGAATATATCTTTCGCTACTGCAGGTCTTGCGACATGTGCCAAAAGACTGCCGTCAAAGGACGAGTTAAGCCCGCACCGTTGCAGAGAGGACCCCTAACCACAGATCCGTTTTCCCTTGTCGCAATTGATCGCATTCATCCGATATAATTCTATTCGAGTGAAGGATACAGTCACGTGCTAACTTTAGTGTGTTTTGCCACCCGGTTCCACGTTGCCGTTCCGTTGAAGAATAAATGGCTTACTTTTGTATATATTCTACAAGAATTCTTGTAGTTTTGTGCAATGCCTTATAAGAATATGTACCATTATTTTTTTATTATTGTGTATATATATTTTGATAAGGTACCTTGTTAATAGGTACCTTTATTGTATTGTGGGACCTTTTTTTGAATATCCTTGTATGTAAGGCCCTGGTTATCCAGACTATGATGACCCTGGCTATTGATAACTATTCATGTCTGTCTTATTGTATTATTATTATTGTAGTTTGGGGAATGCATTATGAGAATATGTGCCATTATTTTTTTTAAATATTGTGTATATATTTGGGTTGAGTTACCCTGTTCGTATGTACCTATTATTTTGTATGGTGGAACTTCTTTTTTTTGCAATATCCTTGTTTGTAAGCCCCTGGTTATCCAGACGATGTTAACCCCGGCTATTAATAATTATTCTGTGTCTTGTATCATTAATGTTATTTTCATTCCTGATGTGTTCGGTAATAGGAATACCAAGCACTTTCCAAGTCGCCTTTATTTGACTTAATTTTGTGTAGAGTACCCGGTACAATTCTTTTTGTAATTGTGTACCTTTGGGAAAATTAGCCTTGTAATTACACTATATTAGTCTGATGTCACTTCTTTCTAAATCTCCATCTTGGGAGGGAAGGATATGTCGAAGAGAGAAAGTATCCCTCCCTTGAACCCAGCGTCTACCTGTGGCGCCTGAGAAGATACACCTGCACGGCCAGACAGCTCCAAGGGAGACGCGAGGTTTTCCCCGGACCGCGTGATCAGTTTGGGTTCCATTTCCCGCCGTCGCACCGTCCGATCGACGCCAGAACCACGTCGCCAAGGACCTTTGCGCAAAGATGTGAGGTTGCCAAGACTATCATACCCCCCCAAAAGCGCCAAGTCTAATGATATTCCCGTCCCTCTTTGGGGGGGCCCCCGGTGATCCGCTTCCGCCGAGGTGTTATAAATACTACGAGAAAAGCCTTGAGAAATAAGTAGCATACAGCCTTGTCTTGGTTAGCAGCCACGTACATTCTCGTACACGCTGTTTCGCCTCCCAACGGCTACCAGCTTCGAATGCGACGCGACACCTCTACCCAGCCTTGCTCGTACTCAGGGCCAAAATTCCCGCCCGACAGACGATAGACACGGACAGGCATCTATCATTCGGGTATCGACTTCGTTCATGGCTGGAGTATTCCGTCGCTCATTATCAGCAAGGTTAAAGAAGAAGGAATCTTGCAAGTGTAACTTTGCAGTGCCCCGTTTATCGCCGCATTCAAGCCTCCAGTCATTTTATCTTCCCCCCCTCCCGTTTGGTACCCCTGGTCTCATTTTATTTCTGATCATTTATTTACTTGTGCTATTAATCTTTTATTTTTATTTGTAAAGTTATTTTTCTACCATTAGTTTCTCTAATCCCAGAACCTTAAAGAATTGATTTTTTAGGCCAACCGCACTCTATTTTGTTTATTTAAACGTTATACTTGGATCTGTATCCCATTTTTTCTGGCGTGCCCTTTTCCAGTCACCCTATGCCAATAGTAAACTAAAATCTCTTAGTTGACACCAGTGGAAGTGAAGAATTCTATGTTGGCACACACACAAACTTCTGGGACAACACACTCATGGTTTTCACAGAATTGCCTACTAGCAGCTCAAGTGGCTGCAATAGAGGGAGATAAGAAAGGGGTATATTTTTTGAGAAAAAAGGGCATACATGTAGTAATATTTTTATGACAGATTTTTATTCCTCAAAATACATACTGAAAATGTCCCTAAAGCTATATGCATTGATTTTTAACCTCATTGTTCACACTCACAAAAAAAAACATCCCCATACATCCCTCTTTTGTATGTATAATTTTTACAATAATAATGATAGTAGATGCATACATATGCAGATATATAAATAGGAGTAGAGGAGTAGATGAATAGACAGTATTCACTTAACATGTGTTGCATAAAGTCACCACAGGCAGGGTAGAGGTCTCTTTGGCATAGAAGTTTGTGACACTTGAGGCACCTGAAGCGTGGCTTTTCTGTCACTTCGATCTGGGCACTCTGAGCAGCGCACTGGAGGAGTATTAGTCTCTGCAGCCACTCGGCTTCTGGGGTTCTTCAACACTGCCTGGCGATGGGAGGTCAGAGAAGGTGCTTAACGGAATATTTAAGGGTATTGAAAGGTCTGACTGAGGGATTAACCTCTTCTCTGCTCATGGCCTGATAAACATTCGTGCCAGGTGTAGCATATATCAATGCCTGAGGAGTCTCCTTTCACCTGTCCCGGTCTTATTTTCGTTGTAAATAATCCAGGAGTTGATGAGAGTGATATTCCCTGGAAGACACACAGGGCCCATTCACTGATGTTTAGGTTACAGAACTAAGTGGCGCACATTTGGTCAAATGTATCTACGCCACCTTTCGTGCCATTGTAATAGTCAATTATTTATGGCTTTACATTTTCGCTAAGTGTTGTCTTTGAAGGCATAGAAGAAGGTAAGACTACAAGCTTCTATTTTGGGGGGACGTGGAAAGCATTTTTGACACCAAGGTCATCTCCTTTGTATAGAGGAATGCACCTGACTCCAGCTTACGATTCTCTGTGTTTTTCATCTCCTTTGGTACTTCTTTTTTATTTGCCTTAAAGGTTTCAACAAGGGTAATGCCATAGTTTGTCAAAAGATCAGTCGCTAGTCGCATAGATGTGAACCATTTTTCCGTGGTGTTATTTCATTTTGAATGGTAGTACGGCTTTGTCAGTACTTTAGTAAATAGTAAACAAGACAAATTTCGTCATTAATATTTGTCTCATCCTTCCACACGTAAGGTATTGCACCCAGTACGTACTTTGACTTGCTGTAAATGATGAGAATAAGCTCTATGGAATATTTTTTATGCCAACTCGGTATGTACATCTTAAATGGTAATATTACACCAAGCCTCTGAAACTGCTCTTCGACAGTTAGGTGTTCACTCGGTGTGTATAGATTCCCACAATTCTTGATGAATCTATTATAAATTTCCCTAATGGCTTCAAACCTGTCTATCACCCTCTTTTCATCTTGGTTCGGGATTATCAAACCTCAAAAAGTTCGCAAAGAAATCAAAACGTGTTCGGGAAATAGCAATATGGTACAAATGGGCTAAAAATCTCAATGGACCACATGTCTCTTGTTAAGATATCATTGTCAATTTGGCATCTAGTAATAAGCAGTACCCCCGGTCATGCCGGTAATTCATCTTGGTCTATACCTTTGAGCGTTACTGATTTCTTAGCATACTTGTTTGCTTCAGTTGCAATCCTCTTTAGATTCCGGGCTACCTGCATCAGCCATGGGGAGGTGGCAACAATATTCCGTCCATGCTGCTGCTCGTTTGTACATGCACTGTGGGCAAAAGCTCCACCTAAGCTCATACGGACTTGACAGTATCCTGGACGGAAAATGTGCAGTCGCTAAATCATCATTAACACAACTATAGCGTCTCCTACCACCAATAACAACAGGGGTATGAGGGACAGCAGAAGTGGTAGAAGGGGCAATATCAGGGGAAGCAGAGGTAAAAGAAACAGTTACAGGGGTAGCGATACTAGTAGAAGGTGCAGTAGCGGGGATAGCAGTAGTAGAATGGGCAGTGTAGGGGTAGCAGAATTGGTAGAAGTGGAAATTGAAGAGGTTGAATAGGCATCAACGGAATCGACTAATACAATAGCGTGTGGGTCCACTACACAAGTGGAAGAGGGTCGTTTGATTTGGGTGAAGGTGAGAATTTCCTCGTTCTCCTACTAGACTGCTTCTCTTCCTCACTTTCACTATCTCTAACTGACTCTTTGATGGAAGAGAAGAGGATCTTTAAGTGTGACCAATACAATGACTCTTTTTGTACTACATCTTCCGTTTCATCATCACTAGCTTCATTTTCATCGCATTCATCACTTTCATATTTTAACACAAAGTACCAGTTGTGTTCATTAGATATTTTAGTTCATCAACGTCAATTTTACCTGCCATTGTTCATTTATTTCACTAAAACACCTGGAAAAGGGAAAAAGGAAAAATGGAAAACAACATTACTACCATTCCACAAATGTCGGGCATTTTAGCCTCTATAAAAATGTACCCATAAACACTATCGACGGGTGTAGTGGACTCAAAAGATTCGTGGAGGAGAAACAGATGTAGAGAGCACATTCGAACAACCTCACTCCACTAGAGACGGCCTAGTAGTGAACATACAGAGGGTCCCGCCTGGATAGGCGCAAAACACAATCTTAGGTCCAGTGATAAAAAAGGCCTCGGGGTCTCTCACACCCCCCGTCAGTGCTCAATGCTTAAGAAGGACCGGTGGCATCAAGGTCCAGAGTACAACTCAAGGTTTTTTTCGATTTGAGAGTGGATGAAAACAAAAGCAATGGTGGGCAACCTGAAAAAAATGACTGAAAATGAAATAAAGCACAAAATATTATAAGTATGGCAGGAAATTGAGAATAATGAAGGTCAACAAGATTGTCCTAATAAACGTGACTAATTAGTTTCTCAACGTGGTGGTGATTTAATATCTGATTCTAATGTCAAAACTCAAACAAAATATTTGATGTTGCAACCTGGAAAGTGCGAAAGAAGGTGGTATATAAACTCGGTTTAAACGTAGATATTTGTGTTGCACGATGGCTGTGTGGTTTCGAAGGCTTAATAATTCGGCGACTCGTCGGCTCTTGGTTTACAACTCACCCTTCACTGCTCGATTCATTTCCGACCGCCCATTTTGTTTCTTGCACCCTTCGACTTTAAATTTTGTTTTTGTTTTGAGACGAATTTATATTTTTGTCAATTGTGAAAAAAGCGGAAATGATCTAGTTTTGAAATTTTGAACTGAGTGAGACAAGTTCTTAATGTAAATTATGTTGAAAAATCCTCTCTATAAATTTATTCGTATATTTCTGAGATATTATTTTAAAATGAGGAGCTCTTGTAAGTAATGGTAGAGGATAGGTTAGGTAAGGTTAGATTAGATTAACTTGGTTTAGGTTAGCTGAGCTTGGCACAATTTATGCTAGACAATCATAAACAAAGCAGAATCATACAAACAAGCAAACAAACAATCCAACAACCTTAGGGATTATAATTCCCCCCTCCCCCTACGCTCTTAGTTTAGAGAGCAATAGCAGCGAGTCTGGATCACCCAGACAGTTGGTAAGGAGCGAACTCTGAATAAAGTGATGGGGTAAGGTGGGCACAAACCCCTCCAGTATCATCTGACTTCACCTTATGGGCGCCTAAAGATCATAAAAAAACTAGATCAATTCATAGGGTGTAATTGTCCTCTGCTCGCGGAGGGTCATTCCTAGTTTTTCTTAAAAAGTGAATTGGTCCAAAAAGGCAACATGGGTTTGATTGGAAATGCCCCCCGCCCCCTCGCCCCGCCAAAAATGGTAAACGCTTTAAGAACTCAACCGCCATAACAACTACCTAATTTGTCAAATCAAAGCTCCAAATACCGAATTAGTTCACGTTATTTAATGCTGGAGTATTAAAATAAGGAGAGCGAGGTGAAGTGGAGGTTAGGTTAGGTTAGGATACATAATCTAACTTTACTCAAAGCTTTTGTGGATGATCTATAATTGATAAATGTTTGTAGAGGGGGGGATTATTAAAATGGCTACAGTAGAGCGGATTTTGTTAAAGTGATCTATCTATCCTAACCTATTCTTTAATCAATAAAATAAGCATTGCATATGTTCAACTTTTTAGGTTTAACATGATATTGACATGATTAATTTTGGCTAGGCTCTTCTTGACACGCTAAAATTGGGCTCGCTATACTTGGCTTCATCCTACCTAACAGCCTGACCTTATATTTGCCAATAACTCTTAGCCATCAAATATAACTAACAAACCCAAACAACCTAACCTAACCTTCGTCTCAGTTGAAATATCACTCAATCATAAAATAAAGCGAAATCACTAAATAATTCTACCTATCCTAACAGAGGTTAGTGGGGCGATAACCCGGACGTGGTACCTGAGATCCCGGGGTTCCACTGGTCCTCCTCTGGATGCTAACCCCTCTCTGCCAAGCTAACCCCTACACCATCACGCATCTCATTAAAGATTGCATTGTGTTGGCAGCTCTTACACAACACCTACGTGGTGCGGGCTTCCCGGAATTACAGGGTCCAGAGAATCAGAACAACAACAACAACAACTTATCGCAACAAACTGCCAGTTTTCCTAGACCTCCTTGTGAACTTTAGACCCAGCTCAATTAACCCCTGGGAACCTCGGTTATCTCGCGAGCGTTAACACAAACCTTTGGAATTAGGAGCGTCTCGGGACCTGGCGTCTCTGAAGAGATGGACAGCGATGCAATCCATCGGTCCAATCTTGTAATTTAGGTCCCTCTAACGAGGTCCATTCTTGCTAATGGCGGTTTTCATCGTTTCAGAAATCCAAGTCGAACTTGAAATCGGTGATGCTCGGGAATGTGAGTGAGGAGACGTCGGGGGAGTTCAAGTGCGAGATCGTGGCAGATTTTCCATCCTACGAGAGAGACTCCTTGGCAGCTCCCATGCAAGTTATTGGTAGGTTTTTCACGGAGAAATTGTATTTTTCTTACACACGACTTCACAACTATTCGAAACTTCACTTTGTTGGGTGATTAATAAATCTCAAGGTTTAGAAGTTTAAAGGTGAAGATCAACATTTGATTCATTAGTATAATTAGGAGCTAGAGATTAGAGTAGTGAGCAGTGGATAAATGTTTGATTTGCAACCTTAATTCGGCAAATCACTCTAGATGATTGACCACATATTTTCGGATTCGAAAGAGCAATCACTTGGACCATAGAGATTTATTATATTTTACAATGTTTATGTTCGAATTCATGTGTTTGCTATTATGTATGGAAAAAGGTTTAGACTCATATACCCGTTCCTGGGCTCATATGTATCAATTTATTCAAGACTTTTACAAGTGACCTTCCAGCCCTGGTCCAAATTCAAAGGAGTTACAACAATATTACCGTAAGGATTATATATATATATATATATATATATATATATATATATATATATATATATATATATATATACACAGTGGCTGCTCCTGCTAATTAGTTCGGGTGGGGCCCGTGCAAATAAGTTTAAAATTACACAACCGGTGACAACCTATATTATATTAAAACTTTTGGTAATATACAGCACAGTATGTATTACACATTACATACAAAATTATAATAGTGACATTTATTTATATAAATATTCTCCTCTTCTGTTTTCTTGGAAACAATTTGTGGTTTGGAAAAAAGAGGGTAAAAACATTCAGTTAGTTTTGCTTCTTTGTATTTCTTAACAATGTTTTGATGCGTTTCTGAGTATAAATGGAAGCCTCAGAATGGGCCTTAGACACAGGCGTGATTAAAACAGTCTTCAATAACTTTGACACTTCTGAGAAAACGTCGACAATTTCATTTTCATTTAGGAATCACAAAAAGACGAGGAATACTATTTTTACTTTGTGCAGCATCAGTGGCGGATCCAGGATAAAATATAGGGGGAGGGCCAACCCGAATTCTTCCCTCGAGGTAGCCTGAGAAAAGGGCATTGATGATTAATAATGGTTATCTTACACAACATTGATAACAGCATCTCATAAAAGAGCGAGCACTGACTCTCTCAGATCCGAATTTATTTTCCACACATCAGAAATTTATGGATTGTGTATTTTTGCAGTTTCAGGACATCAGCTGAGGTGTAATACTGAATTTAATAATCACTTTTGAGATTTACTTCTACTTTAGACATGTATCATATGAGATACATTTGATCGCAACGATTTTAAAACTGTTTTTATATATATTCTATATTATTACATAATTCTTTCTGTGTAGCAGAATACAAGTGTGGCTTAAAAATATATATAAACATAAATGGCTCTGAAATTGAAGGGGGGGAGGGAGGTGCCTTCAACCACCTAGCCTGCCCTTCCTGGATCCGCAGCTGTGCAGGATAGGACATTTCATTTCATTGACAGCGCAGTGGTCAATTGTCAATTCCTGGAGATGAAGAATGAGCTCCTCCCTCGCATCGACAACAGCAAAAGAGCCAAATATTTCTGAATTACTAAATCTATTCTTCATACCGGTTGTAATTGGAATGCAGGTCTATTTTGCAGTCTGTCATTTTTTTGTTTGAGATATCTCACCCCTCTCTCTCTCTCTCTCACTCTCTTTCTCTCTTTCTCTCTCTCTCTCTCTCTTGTCTCTTTTTCCGTCTTGTGTTTGGATTTGATTATAATCATCATCTGATTTGGAGATGAGCTCACCAACGTCATTTTGTAATTGACTCATAGATGATTCAAAGTCCTTTATTGCTTCCACAACAGTAACACCATTATATTTTTTTGCTCGCTAAACATTGTATAGAATGTTTGCATGTTTAAGAGCAACATAAAAAATGACAACCAAAAATTAAACACTTTATCTTCAAGTGCTCTTTTGAACTCTGTAAATTCGCATATGTTTTTCTCATCCCAGTCATCATCATCCTGAATTCTTGCGAAACATTCTCTTAGCTCATTTTTTGTCTCTTTAACGCTAGCAACAATCGGATGATAAAATTCCAAGGTATTTGACCTACATTAGGAATTCTGGCATTGCAAAGAAGACACCGAGGCTATTCAAAGTTGAATAAAAAGCTTAATACTTTTATTTGAAGAACATACTTTTTTATTACCAGATTTAACTTATATGGGTAGCAATGAATGTAATGAGCGTACAGAGAAAACTTCAAATGTATATGTACACCATTATCAACTCCTTTCATGACGGCCACTCTGTCGTGAGCCTAAGCAACAAGTTTGTTTTGGAGATTGAAATTTTTTAAAGCTTTCAACCAGCACATTAGTGCCATCACTCGCTCTTCTATCTTCAACTTGAACGAAATACAAACTTTTAAACAGGTTGACAATCTTTTAGAAAACGCAATATGATTACAAACTGTGAACAGCCTGATTGATACATTGATTGTTTCGTCTGTTTGTCGAGAAAAAATTTGCTTTAGAAATTTCTTTTTTATTTCATTCATGTAAACCTCATACATGGAGTCTAAAAGGTCATTTTGAATTGTTTTAAATGTACATTTTGCAGCTTTACTATTTTTGAGATGATCATTAAGTACACTCACTGTCAAGAGTAGCTGTATATATCATATCCAAAAATACCCCCTCCCCTCCTATTAACAAATTTCACACTTACATTATCCCCTCGTAGAAGCAACTCGTATGAACCACAAAAATGTAAGCAATAATAATACACATGCTTTATCAAGAATTATAATTCTTAATAAAGCATGTGTATTATTATGAACTAATTAAATCATTATGCTTTCGAATATTACAGTCGCTAACGAGCATCAATTGCAGAAATAACGTTTGTTTTTTCAGCAGATTCAATTAAAGAACATTATTTGTGTGAGTTGTGATACTTTCCTGCTTCTGAATTCTTTCTGGTCCACAAACACCCCCCTTTAAAATAGGATAAAGATATTTTTTGTATCACCAACTGTAAGCGGATTCTTGTGAAACCAAAAATAGGAAAAGAATATAAAAACTTATTTTCCACTGGTTGAAAATTTGTAAAATAATTTCTTAAATTTAATTATCACCACTTGGAAAAATAAAATAATCCATTCATTCACCAAGATCGATCCTTGTACGCAGAGGTTAAAAGAAAAGTACAACTATCGAAATATGCTAGGTAGCAACTCACCTTCTTGGGGCCTCCGTTTCTCGGCCCCAAATTTGACAGGTCGGCGTGAAAGAAAACTTAGTAGATGAAGGTGGTTCGTTAATGTCCCGATTCCATTGAATTTTGTTAGCGGTCTAAGGGCCAACTCATTGTGGGCCCAAACGGATGTTAAGGAGAATCTAACATGGTTTCAGCTCGCTAATTACAATACATTTATAAGAATTATAAATGATAGTTACTATATTGAATGTGTTGCTTGAAAAAGTCTGATATTTCTAAATTGGTGGGGCCCGGCCTCTCTGGCCCTTAATAATAAGCCGCCCCTGTATAAAAATATATATGAAAATTAACCCAGAGGAAAATGAAAAGATGAATCCAAGCACTTTCGAACTATATTTTCAAGTTCATTTTCATTCCTTGAAAATGAACTTGCAAATATAGTTCGCAAGTGCTTGGAATCATCTTTTCATTTTCCTGTGGATTAATTTTCATATTATTGCTTTCCTCACGTCGCACTTTGTGAGTTTTTTCATCATATATATATATATATATATATATATATATATATATATATATATATATGTATTTTTAAAGGCCTAAGGAAATGAAAATTGGTGGCACAACCCGGAAAAACACTTAGGGGAATATCACGTGAACCAATCAAAGCTTAAGAAGGAAAATGGGAGCACTTTGATTGGTTCACGTGATATTCTCCTAAGTGTTTTTCCAGGTTGTGTCACCAATTATCATTTCGTTGGGCCTTTAAAAATACATGTATAAAAAATCACGCGACATGTGATTTCCGAATTATTTATATATATATATATATATATATATATATATATATATATATATATATATATATGAGTAGTTCTACAAGTCATAGATTATTCCAGCCAAAAATCAGCTCAAAGATTATAAATAGGACAACGCTATCCGAAGACCATCAGTTCTCTGAAGCAGCTGGTCTACAACGAAACGTCGCATTGATACTTTCTCTGGAATTGTGAATTTTATCCTTCTCATTTTCTACCACTCATTATTTCATACCGGGTATTGCGGAAGTCCTGCTACGCTCGTTATGAGGCTCTCAGCAAAGGACTCAATGATATTTTTGATGCAGTTAGACAGGATTTATTGATTTAACATATAAATATGTGTTTAATTTGTAATATTAATCAAGGTGGCCACCGTCAGCAGCGAGCACGCACTCCATCCTGTGCCTTAAGGCCATGCACACGTTGTGGACGAAGTCTTTCATCATGCTAGCCCACACGTGCAGTTAAGTGAGGACTTCAGCTCGTCTACTTTGCTGTGACACACCTTGGAGGCCTTCTCCTCGTCATGCACCCACAAGTTGTAGTCGAGTGGATTGAGGTCGGGCGACTGCAGCGGCCAAAAGTCCTTTGACCACGAATTCACGTTCGACCCCAACCACTCTTGGACGGTCTTAGAAGTTTGGAACGGGGCACCGTCCTTCTAAAAGACGTACTCCGCCTTCTTCGTGATCTTTCTCACACAGGCCAGGAATTTCATGGCCAATATATCCCTGTAATGAGTTGTGGGGTGCCTGTAACCGACCGCGAACCACACCGGAGGCATCTTCTCGCCATTCGAAGCCAAGCTGCCGATCATCATCAGGGAGGCCGGGTGCTTGGCCGTGGACACATAGCGGACCTCGGAGACATCCTGACCAAAGCTTACCATGTGTTTGTCATGATTGTTGATGATCAGATCGACCGTGAAGTTTTATTCTTCAGAAAAATGAGAATTTGATGGCCATGGCACTTCAAATCTTTAAGAAGGCAGCGCTCCTGACGTTGTTCTCGCATAGGGTCGGTAAAAAGAGGCCTTTCCAGGCATCTCAAGCTCTTGCCGCCCTCCTCCTTAATTTCCCTAGACAACGTGGCCACTACGATGTTCTTCTTCTTCACGAGCGCTGTTACTTTGAGCTTCGCAGTACTTTCGAAAGCCTTTCCCACAGACAAACGGTTGACAACTTGAAATCTGCCTGATCGAGGTCGATGTTTCAGGTGTTCATTCTCAGCCTCTCTGCGACTATGAGTTCGCTCATCCGGCTGACGTTGAGCAGCCTGGCGATCTCCGACTTGTGGCCCGCGCGCAGCAAGAAGGCAGAGATTTCGATTCTTTTGATATCTTTCTCACCACATCTGCACACAATGGAAAATAAGTTTTAATGATACTTGCTAGAAAAGTAGAACTTTAAGTTTGTTCAACATAAAACTTTCGATCCCACACGTAAACCTCAAACTTTTGCAAAACCTGATTATATATATATATATATATATATATATATATATATATATATATATATATATATATATATATATATATATATATATATATATATATGTATTTTAAAAAGTCACTGTGTAACAACATAATGTTTATTCGCGAGGAGACTAGTTTCGGCATGGAGTTTATCTAGCAATCTTCGGTCCAAATACTGGAAATAGATACAGTCGCACTATACATAAAATATATATATATTAAAAAAGAGATCAGATTAAAATTCCTAATCAGGGAGTGTAAATTTAAGGTCATTAAGGATATTTTCTAAGATTAAATTTTAAGTATAGGACATACATTTAAATTGACCACCCGAGAGGTTGAAATTCGGGAATTCGTCACTTCTTTGGACTAACCTCTTCCCCAAATTTCACTGATTTATAAATTTCTTTGACCCACACCCCTTTCTATGGCAGTTGACCCTGTTGGTTGGCGATTTAAAAAACTATAAAATAAGCTACTAAAGGTTTCCAGTGGATTAAGTTGAATTGAGTGTGGTGTACTGAGTGGTGGAAGATTAGGAAATATCAAATGGCTAAAATCTCTAAATGTAATATCATTATTTTGTAAACGAATAAATATTCTTGTGTGAATCATAAATTCAGATGTAATAAATCAGAAATGAACCTATAATACACTTGTAATATGCCTGTAATAAACCTGTAAATAAACATTAGAGTAACCCTTTATCAATAAAGGGCCGTAGTGATTTTCGAGGGCCCTCCAAAAGCCAATCATTTCGTTGTTGATGACAAATAATTTCACATTGATTTATTTGTTCCGAAATGTAGCGAAGTTTAACAGATTAAAATAAATATAAAGAACTGAAACAATGGCGCGAAAGGGTTGAAATGTCTCAAAAGTTTGTTCTACTGCGAAGAGAAACCTCCGAACTTTAAAGTTTTCCTTGAAAATGAACTGAGGAAAGTTCGAAAATAACTAAAAATCGTATTTCCTCTTTTGTGTGGGATAATTCTTTTTAGAGGAAAAGGAAAAGCCACATCCAAACTGAAATGGATTTAAACTTTTAGGAGATATTACTGAGGTTTCCTTCCAAACTTGATTTATCCTCGGTGGTTAAAAAGAATTGAAACCGAATGATAAAAAAAAGAGAAAGGATACATACAATCTCTATTATAAACTATGTGACTTTAATAATCAGTAAAGGTAAAAAATAACAATTAAATAAAATTAAAACTAATATAAAATGAAAAAACTATTAAAATTAATTAAAATGATATCCTGTAAGATCTTATGTGCATCCCTTAATGGAAAAGCTCCACCGAGCAAGAAAGGAAGTTAGGAAAGGAACGCTTTCCCCTTCAAAGGGGGGTTAGGAGACTTCACATTAAGCTACCTATATTTTTTAAGAAACTAATAGAGAATAGAAAAAAAGGCATAGAAAATATTGAAAGTAGGCAGGCTGTAAAGGGTCTTTCAATGAGGAGGCTCGAGCTTTGTCAGGCGATAGTGGCCATGTTGTTAAAGCGACATCTGGCAACCTCACTGTGAACTGTTGAGTAGTACTTGGTAAGTTACGACGGAAGGTTATAGCGTTGAACAGAGTGTGCAACTCATCAAATGTTATTATCAAAATCAATGCGCCGTTCGAAAAACGTTCCGCACATTACGTGATTTCTATCCTCACCACAGCGATGAGGCCGATTTTTAGATAAATGGATTTGTGAACACCAGCACCAATTGAATCCCAACAAAGTCAATGTTTGGTGCGGATTTTCGTCTACCGGAATCATCGGTCCGTATTGTTTTTAGAACGAAGATGGGATTGCCATAACCGTCAATGGCGAGACCTACAGATCGATGATAAGCAACTTCTTGGGGCCTCAACTGGATTATATGGATACTGACAACATGTGGTTCCAACAGGACGGCGCTAAGTGCCACACTGCGCACGCCACGATAGACATTTTGCACCAGCGATTTCAGGGCAGAGTCATTTCGCGCGGCGGCGACGTCAACTGGCCACCGAGATCATGCGATTTAACGCCATTAGACTACTTTCTTTGGGGCTACCTTAAATCGCATGTCTATGCGAATAATCCGCAAACAGTTGATGTCCTCAAAGTCAACATAACGAACACAATCCAGCAAATTCAGCCCGATTTATGCGACAAAGTCATCGAAAATTGGGCCTCCCGAATACGTTCCACCAAGCGAAGCCGCGGCGGACATTTGAAAGACGTCATAATCCACACTTAAGGCCATAAAATGTACTTTCAAATTTAAAATAAATTGAGTGCATATATCACACACAACCTGTTTTATTTATATTTAAAAATCGAGCGACCTTAATGAAAGACCCTATATAAGTTACTCAACAAAGAACTTTAGGTCGTTACACTATATTAGTACTTGGTATGTAGACCTTTAATATCAATTATCACTGAAATCTTAAACCACAGGAGTGCAGTAACCTGAGGCCTTCTTCTGGTGATATTTTTCTCCATTCCTTTTGTAATATTCCCCGCAGGTATTCGACGGTGTTTGGTTTCTCTCTTTTCTTCTCTCTCCTTGAGCGTCTTTCGCAAATTTGCAATCGGATTGAGGTCCGGCCTCTGAGCAGGCCATTCCATTACACTTACTTCTTCCTGATCTAGGAAATTTTTAAACAACTATGCCATGTGGAAAAGTGCATAATCCTGCATAAAAAATGGCAGGTTGGACAGAGGCAGCTCTCCTATGTGTCACAGCATGTGCTCGTCAAAGTTCTTTATACACTCGAACATTCACTCTGCCCTTTACGCGGACAGGTGAGCCAGTACTTTCCGTGGAAATTATGCCCCAAACCATAACGTTTCGTCCACTAAACTTGACGCTCTTCTTTACGCAGTTCACTGATAATCATTCACTAGTTCTTCAAGGTAAGAACCTCCCGTCAACTAAAGCAAACAAATTGTACTTCGTTCATCGCTGAAGTGTACTTGGGACCATCGTTCTTCTGTCCATAAAAGGTGTTTAGTGGCGAAGGGTGATCTAGTCTTCTTGCTCATAGGGCTGATAAATGGTTCGACTGCAGGTTTGCGAGATTGTAAGAATCTTTCCATCGGGCGGCGTGATACCGTCTTCCTGACTCCATTAATAGCCACAGTTTCATTTACTTCTCGGCAAATCTTGGCTGTTGTCTTGTGTCGGTCCTTTTTGAGATACGGACAATGGCTTGGTCATCTCTCTTTGAGGATTTCCTAGGCTTATCGTATCGTATCGTATCGTAACGTAATATAATATTATTTACGATACCTTTGGGGTTTTTAACTCTATCAGCTTTGTCTCTGTGGAGACAATTGACAATTAAGTGCTGGATATAGGCCGGTCTAGTGGCTCCTCTAGCAATGTTTGATAATTAGAACTTGAAAAGGTAACAAGTGAAAGTGCTGAGTATTTAATGAAGTAAGTTACTACCCTAAATTATTTGGTTGCCTTAAAGAGAAATGAAAATAGAATTACGCTGTCCGGATCATTTTGACCATCATTTTTAGAAGAAAAACTGTTCTTTTACTCGTAACGTGCAACGAAATTGCTTCTCAAAAGCGATAGCAAATAAAAATTTTCCTTTCCAAACGGCATTAAATTGAGCGATAGTGTTTATCAAGAATTTAGCCGAAATTGTTGAGTGGTAATCGGCTGATAAAGAAAAATAAGTATAATTGTGTGGATGTAAAGAAGTTACAACCTAGAGAATTAACCATATTTTCGTAAGAATTGCTAAGAAAACGAGAAGAATGGCAAGCAATAACTTTCAAATGCTATTGCAGCAAAGTGGAGAAGTTAGGCTAGCTTGTACACCGTCCTAATGTCATTTGTGGAGGGTAGAATGCAAAGAAGGGAGATAGCAAAAACAATAAAAGTTAACACCAACAAAGGCAAAGCAGGAAAACCTTAAACCTAAAAGCTATGTTAATTAGATCTAACTGGGAAATGAAAAAGGAAAATTTTGGTTTAACTACGGAAAAACTAATAATGGACAAACAAAGTGATTTGTAATGGATCAAAGGAAAACTGGAATAGTATTGTAATGGATCAAAAGGAAAGCTGGAATAGTATTGGAATGGATTAAAAGGAAAGCTGGAATAGTATTAATTTAAAACAACAAAGCTGAACAAGAATATAATGAATTTTATTAGGTTATCCTCCACGATAAATGGATGAAGGGGTAAAAGCGAACGAACCTAGGATTCATGGATGGATGGCGAAGACCAGGAGAGGCTTATCACGCAAAGTACTTAGAGGAAACTGTCAAAGATCCAACCATAACTTGTAAGAACTGTAGTGATAGCACGTGATCGTTGTACGTTATAAAGGACACTATGTGAACAGGTTATCGCTCCTACATAGGGTAGTGATCCTACCAGGGTAAGCGCTTCTAAATTGGGTACGCTCTACATAGATTACCTTTCTTACGTAGGCTACCGCTCCTACCATTGTTATTTTTTCAACCCTGGGAACCGCTCCTTAATAGGTTAATGCTCCTACCTATATTACTCCCCCAAAATTGGTTAATGCTCCTACCTATGTTACCGTTTCTAAATTGGTTAATGCTCCTACCTATGTTACCGTTTCTAAATTGGTTAATGCTCCTACCTATGTTACCGTTCCGAAATTGCTTAATGATCCTACCTATGTTACCGTTTCGAAATTGCTTAATACTCCTACTTATGTTACCGTTCCTAAATTGGTTAATACTTCTACCTATGTTACCGTTCCTAACTTGGTTATTGCTTCTACCTATGTTATCACTCCTAAATTCCTTAACGCGCCTGCCTATTTTACCGTTCCTAAATTACTTACTGCTCCTATCTATGTTTCCCTTCCTAAATTGCTTAATGCTCCTACCTATGTTACCGATCCTAAATTGCTTAATGTTCTTACCTATGTTACCGCTCCTGTCCTTTTCGTCTGTCCATCCTAATTGACGTAAATGCAGACTAAAGCAAAGGAGGCAAATTGCAGCCCCACAGGATATTTTCTCCCTCAAATTTAAGCCTCAAAACCAAGAGGGTGAGATAAAGGAAGGAAGAATGTGTGAAAGATGTATATATGCAAAACCAACTGAAGGAATTGGGGCCATGATGGCACAAATCCTCCGTATGCCAGACGCAGCACGGTTGTCCTTTCCATTCGTGTCACCCCCTTTGCCTCCGCCGAAAATGATAGATAAGGAAAATAAAGAAGGGGGGGCTTGCTATATACCCCCCCCCCCTATAAAACCGAAAGCAAGATGGGATTAATCAGCCCCCTCTTTCTCCCAGCCCAGAATATGAATGAATGGATTAACGCTGGTCGGTGACTAGTAATCGAACTCAGCTTCCGGCCAAGATATTTGTTGATAATGTTCTTAAAAAAAAGGATGAATAACGAGGAAGATGAATTATCTTTCTAGTTTGCGACTACGGGGTCATTGGGCCCGGCATTTTATGCCATTCGTCCTAGTACCAGATCTTTCCGTCCAGCCCCTTGCGAGGTATGGAGCTTCCTCCCATAGAGGGACGACAGTCACGAAGTGTTGGAATGATAACCACCAACCAAATGGGCGCTGCCATTCGACACAAAATCAATGGCAAATTTTAAACCGAAAAATGAATAAAAAAGATATAAAGAATAGAGATTAAATTAATGGAGTTTTCAGTCTGTTGTGATAGAGAAATACCAACAAAAAAGCTCTTGTACACTTCATCCATTCAATGCCAAATCAGATTATTCACTACAAATAGCTATAGGGCGGGTAGCAATGTATTAGTATCGATATTAGTGGTATTAACGAAGTGAAAACGTTACTAATTGATTGAAAATAAACGCCCTTTTGGAGACATGAAATTTTGTTACTTCGAATATAAGGAAAGTTCCATCGCAATATTTTGTCCGTCGTTGGACACCTGAAAGATGGAACGTAAGTGTCTGAACCAAGACTTGTACCACTAAAAAGCTGTCCTCTTGAAAAGAGTTTTATTTGTATTCATCGAATTTATCTTTTTGTAGGATAATAAACACTGCAATAGTGCTTTACGATGCTATAGACCTTTACACAGAACCTGTCTCTAAACTAAAGAAAAATCCGTGAGAAGATAGGGCCTTCCAGGCACCAGGAACTCTTGAAGCCACTAGGGGAGTTGGATGACCCCTTCGCAGCAAGCAGAAAATTCCACAATAGAGGGGCAAATATCGACAAAGCACTAGGTCCAATCCACAATCGAAAACTACAAGTAACAAAGTGTAGGAGTATCGAAAAGTAAAGAAGGAGGGGGAGGGGCTGCTGCATTCAACGTCTTGTATATAAGCAGGAGGTGAATCTGTAAAATAACACCATGTTGGAGCTAAATTACTGTGAAAAGTTAACCAGAATCATTTTGACACGCTTCTCTTTATGTATCTACAGGAGGGGACTTCCCCCTTAATTGAAGACATATGTTTTTCATCAAAAGCGGCGAAGGTGCTTCTTGGAACGTAACTTGAGTGCGTTTTTACAATTATAGGCATAAATCTTTTTCATCCAACTGCAGTATAACACTAACCAGACCAGTAAGGAAGCGTTAGGCATACAAAACAGCTACACATTTAGGGAATACCCGTAACGCCAGCTAGGATGAATATGTCGGAGAAGGATTTAACGGCGTCATCAACGGCTTAAATATTTTGAATGAAATAGGGAGGAATGTCATATCTTCAAATTAATAACATCGCTGTCGATTCAAGCACTACCAAGGTGGTGATGGTATTTCGAACAGCAGCGACACTTTAGAAGAGATTTGAATAAGAAAGTGGTCCCTCCCCTGGAGATCATCAGACACTTCCTATCCCAAGAACAATTGCGCTTCTTGGGAGCAGAGGAACAAATCAGGAAAGAAAAACAAGCAATTCTAGTTAGGGAGATGTGTGAATTCCTTCACATTAAAGACATTCCAATCAGTATATCTACTGCGATGTCCACGAACAGGAGAAATAACATAAAAACGACCAACGAAATGGTGTAACTTCTTCCGCGCAATTAACATGGGTTCCAGATTGCGACATCCAGAGACAATATGAGGACATGTTGGAGGAGTTCAATTTGCAGGTACTTGGCGAGAGTTAAATTGATGGATCAACTTACACAAGTTATTAAGGTGATAAAAGGTTTCGACTATATTAACTCTGATTTATCCTTTGAGCTAGTTAAGACAATTAAGACATAAAACAATGGATTTAAGCTACAGGGAAGGTGTGATAATAACATAGAGAAAATATGTTTTACTTACAAAACAACAGGGTGCATTGATATAGGGTGTCTCCCGTTTAAGTATGGAACACAATGTCAGCCATATTTCTACCTGCAAGGATATTGCTCTTTGCGGAAATCTTTCGTGGAGTAATGCAAGCGTTTGGCGCGAAGTGTGGTAGATCGCTCCATCCGGCCGAAATAAGAAGTTGTCAATGTTCGTATCCTCCAAATTCGGCCATAACTAAGTGGATATCATTTCTTGATAACGTTCTCCATTAATGGTAACTGCATTCCCCTTATCTCTTCCAAAGAAGAACGGTCCAAGCACACCACCTGCCCAAAAACCACACCACACAGTCGCTTTTAGTGGCTGCATTTCACGCTCTTGCATTATTCTATAATTTTCATTTCACCAAATCCGGCAGTTCTGTTTATTGACAAATCAACTCAAGTGGAAGTGGACCTCGTCACTGAAGATCATTTTCTTTGCAAAGTTTTGGTCGGCTGCAAGTCTCTCCACAACTCAGTCAGCAAATTGCTTTTGCCTCCCGTGGTCTGGTGGTAGAAGTAGCTGCGTAAGTTAAATTTTGTACGCATGTATATGGAGATCTTTATGCAATATTCGATGTAATGAAGTGGTTGGGATGTCCAACTGCTGCGAACGTCGGCGAATCAATTTTCCTGGACTCATAGTTACACTGTCTCACACAACAGCAATTTGTTGCTCTGTCCGACAAGAACGATTCCGCCCAGGTGATTTGGCCGTTGACACTGAACCAGTTGTTTTAAACTTCGTCATTAGTCAATGAGACATAGAATCGTTGGGTGCTTCATTTCTCCCCCAAATGGTACAAAGGGTTCGAACTGTTTGCGTCGCACTTTCATTGTTTTGGTAAAATGTCTTCACGATGAGATCGCGCTCCTCAGTTGTCAACGGCTCTATGACGCACGGCAACCAAGTATTATGAAAAAACAAACAAAAAACTATTAATTGGAGTGAAGAAAGATTGCAAACATGATTAAACCATCTCTTAAAACTTCAAAACGAAAAAGTTTCCCCCAATTCAAATTCGGCGTCCTTTATAAAACACCCTTTCCTATCAACATGCTTAACAATAGCTTAGATAACTATTACAGATAGATTGGTAAATTATATATAATTTACTGTTACAACAAGGAGTAACAACCAGGAAAGAAGGTACCCTAGGAGACCTTACGGTCCATTCAAAGAGGGTACCATTGGACTTGCAATCGAGCGGGCACAAGGCTGCTCAATTGTTTTGCGTCCCTAAACGGCCACTTTTCAAGACCTTGTCTAGTCTTGACTTGAACTGGTCAACAGATTCACTGTGGACAACTTCCACTGGAAGTGCGTTCCACTTACCGCAGATACTGTAGGTGAAAATATTTCCACACAGATTGCGGTTGTAACGCTTCAGTTCAAGTTTGAAGCCATGATTGCGCGTTCTGTTCTCACTCAGTGTGAAAATATCCCGGTAGTCAACATTGTCGAACCCTCGAAGTATTTTGAAAATTTCGATGAGCTGACCACGCAGTCTACGGGTTTCCAGCGAGAACAGATCTAATTCCCTTAGTCTATCCTCATAACTTTTATGTCGGATAGAGGAAATCAGCTTGGTTGCCCTGGCTTGTACGCGTTCCAATCTCGCGATGTCCTTTCGCAATGAAGGACTCCAAAATTGTACGGCATACTCCAGGTGCGGTCGGACAAGTGAGTTGTACAGGCACAGTACAATCTCCTGGTTTCGATAACCAAACTGGCGCTTAATATAGCCTAGCATCCTTTAGGCCTTTTTCTCCGCCTAAAAGCACTGTTTCGAGAACTTGAGGTCACTAGTGATTGTTACACCCAAGTCCTACTCAGTGTCACTCGATTCAAGAGCAGTGTCCTCAAGGATATACTGAGATTGGGAGTTTCTGTGGCCGAAATGCATCACTTTGCATTTCCCTACGTTAAAAGGCATTTGCCACGTGTCCGACCACTCCCCAATCTTCCCAAGATCTTCCTGCAGGCGGGCAGTATTTCCATCTTTTGCAACGTTCATACCAAGCTTGGTATCATCGGCAAATTTGGAAATCTTGGCAACCATGTCATCGTCCATGTCGTTGACGTAGATGATGAATAGTAGTGGTCCCAGGACAGAACCTTGAGGCACCCCGCTAGTAACGGGCACCCATTCAGAAGACTGTCCATTTACCACCACCCGTTGCCATCTGCCACTTAGCCAGTTCTCGATCCAGCCGGCTACCTTTCCGTCTATGCCAAGCGCTTGCACTTTCCGGAGAAGGCGGCGGTGTGGTACCTTATCAAAGGATTTCTGAAAGTCTAGGTAGACCACATCCACCGCCTTGTCCCGATCGTGCTCACTGAAAACGAAGTGGAAGAATTCTACAAGGTTCGTCAGGCATGACCGTTGCCTTCGGAAGCCGTGCTGGGAACTCCTCAGTAGCAGGTTTGACTCTAAATACGACGTCACTTTGTCCACCATGATGCTTTCCATGAGTTTACCGACTATCGAAGTCAGACTGATAGGTCGGTAGTTCGACGGTTGGTTACGGTCTCCTTTCTTGAAGATAGGAGTCACCTCCACCTCACGCCAGTCTCTAGGAACGCATTTGGTCCGGATTGACATGTTAAAGATAGCGCACAGATGTCGTGATACTTCATAGCACACTTCCTTCAACACTTTAGGTAGAAACCCGTCCGGTCCAGGGGACTTATTCGTCTTTAGGTCAGCGATCTTTTTCTTTATTTCTCTTTCGGTGAAGTCCATTGCCTCCAGCTTTTCCCCCGAGTAGGAATCCGTCGGCTGGGGAATGGGACCACACTCTTCAGTAAACACTGAAGAGAAGTAGACGTTGAGGAGGTTAGCATTTTCTGCATTTCAATGCTTTAATGTCCCCTCCTCATTCCTCAAAGGGCCAATCGTTCGACGGATTGGTTTACGGCTGTTCACATATCCAAAAAACTCCTTGGGATTCTCTTTACAGAGTCTCGCCACTTGGAGTTCCTCAGACCGCTTAGCCGCCCTTATGCTGGACTTCACTCTCCTGGCTAGCCTCCGGTATTCGTCAAAGTCACCCGAGATCTTCGATTGCCGGTACACATTTCTCTTCTCCCTAAGCAGTTGCCCGATTTCTCGATTAAACTACTTTGGTTGAACAGAAGACCGACGGGGGCATTTCAGAGGGATAAAACGCGATTGAAGACTCATGAATGTGGTTTTGAAACTGTTCCAAGAGTCTTCAACAGCATCGCACTCTTCTAGCCTCGCGTCAGTCAGTCCCGCGCGTAGACCTGCAGAGTCTGCTCTTCTTAAATCCAGTTTCCTTGATTTACTAATTGCAGGCTCTGCCTTGGGGACTTTGACTACAAATCTAATTAGTCGGTGGTCACTGCCACCGAGCTCTTCGCCAACAGAGGTGAAAACCTAAGTCGAGGATATTGTCTCCTCTCGTTGGCTCTCTCACCCATTGAGTGAGGAACTCGTTGTTCGTGAACTCCAGGAGAAGTGCGTTCTCGCCACAGGGTTCTCTGGTTTCCCAGTCAACTTGTGTGTTGAAATCACCCATGACGATACACACTCTGTCTTTCACAAGTTCTCCTCGTAGCTGGTACAGATCTCTGTCCTTTTCAACGAGTTGGGCAGGAGGTCTATAAAGCACCAGGGCCCTGTATTTGGCAGGACCTATCTCTAGGTCAACACCTAGTAGTTCATGGTCGGATACGATGTTGCAATCCGTCGAGTTGAGAGTATCCTTGACATACAACATCACACCGCCACCCTCTCTGTCTGGCCTATCTTTCAAGAAGAGCTGGTAACCGGGAATCGTGAATTCGCCTTCAAAGTCTCGGTTTGAGGTTTTTATCCACGATTCTGTTATGGCTACCATTTCGGGTTCTTTCGTCGCTACGAGGCCACGGAGCTCAGGAAACTTGTTCCTGATTGACCTCGCATTGAACAGAAGAACTTTGAGGGAGTCTCCGACTGTAGGACTCCCTACGCTCTTTCGTTTCCCGGCTTGTTTGTTGGCGAGGCACCCCTTTTTGCGACCTCTGAGAAGGTCGTTCCTGGAGTGACACGGGCATACTGGCGTACGTCCACCCTCACTCTGGGCCGGATACTCCTTTCGGTCCTCTCTACGACATCCTGGATCATTTTCGACAGAAAGGCCTTTCCTTTAAAGGAAAGATGTACCCCATCCCTTTGGTAGAGATCATTTCTACCATAAAAGGTGCGGTACGGGTCCACAAAAAAGACCCCCTCTGCCGTACACAAATCTGCCAGGCACCGGTTTAAAGACACATTCATCGAGTGAGCGGTCCGTGTTGGACCTCTCCTCGGGAGCATCCCAACTACCACGCGCTTGTGGGTTTTCAGCCCACAGTCGTCCACGGCACCCATGACCGTGTGGAGGATTTTATCTGTAGGGCCTACCCTACCTCCTCTCAGGTAGAGGTCGTTTCCACTGACCATCAGAGCAACGACTGAGCTCTCAGAAATCTGTGATTTCTCAGCCTCTACTCTGATGTGGTGGTTACCACATGGATGTATAGGTGAAGCATTTCTGTATCTCTTTATAAACCTATAATTGAAACAATTTTATAAACGGGTGTTGTATTTTGAAACGTAGGATGTGGATTTGAGTGATTTATCTGTAAAAACCTATATCCTAATTCTTATTTACAGCCATGTTGTTTGCTACACATTCAAAATGGAAATAATCTTTTTTACTCTAATACTCTTTAAATGGAGATAAGCTGGTGTAAGCATTCTGAAAGTAGGCTCAAGAAATTTACTTATTTCTTCAAAAGATCTAAGGATGTTAATCCCTCTTTGCTGCATGCAAATCTGGACCTAATGGGGTTATTATGAAGGTTCGTTGCAAGCTCATATCTTATAACACATTTAAATTGTTAAAATGATTTTCTTGGTAAAGGGATTTGGGATATTAATGTAACTATTTCTTGGTATAAAACCGGAGACTAGTTACTCAGAGACGAGTTTCAGAAGGGCGTTAACTTCGATCTTCAGCCTGACAATAATTATGAACTGAACTAAAGGGAGAAGAGAGAAAATAATGAGTGATGGAGTTTAGCTTTTCTTAAAGATGAGAATAAAAAAACAGAAACTTTTAGGAGTGATTCGAATAGATTAGGTTACCTATAGGCTCTTTTATTTCAAAATTTAGTGAAAGCTACATTTTTCAGGAGGAAAGACCAATTAATATCTGTAATTGATTTATTTTGTCTTTTATTATATTGACTTTCCAACCGTTTTTAGCATTATAAAATTGTTGCTCTTTTTTAAATGAAATATTAAAAGAAAGATTTTAGCAATTGGCTTAATCGTGTTTGCCTATCGTGGGGGTTTCAGGGTGGGGGTTAATTCTTCTTTTCTAGCTATAAAAAATTCTTTTCTAATCGGAGTTACGTAGGTGGCCCTAATTCTTTATTACTGACTTTTCGCTCCGCTGAAGCTTCCTCAGAGCAACAAGAAACTAAGACAAGAAATTGATAGGATCGCCGGCTTATAGACGCATAAGAGAGAACATTACTCTGACTATCGTCTGAGATGCAATTTCAAGAGAACTAGTGATGGAACAGGTGTTTCTCTACCCGCCCATTTCTAAAATAAAATAACCATATACACTAATAATATAAAATTAAACTAAGTAGAAAATTCTTAAAAAATAATTAAATTTCTTGTGAATTTTGTTTGTTGAAATTGATACATCAAATGTTATAAATTTATCTTTCCTAATATGAGACCTGTACTCCCAACCACCTGCAATCTATAGAACCTTGTATGGGATGGAGTTCATCATAAAATGTGTAGCTACAAAAGGATTAACGCAGTAAATCGCATCTTTCCTGCCGTTGCCTCCGACTGAGAAATTTCCCCAAGGTTACTGAAATGTCAAGATGTGGAACCGTAGACTTCTACAGTTGCTCTATATTATTCGGATTGCAATTTTACCTTACTTCTACTTGTTAATGGATGACCTGTACCAAAAGTAGAGTGAACGGACATGTGGAAATTACCTCTTACCCTAGAGAGAAAAGAACAAGGCAATTCACATCGGACATGCGAACTCCAAGTCCGGCTACTCACAGCCTGGGCATGATCTAAATATGACTAATGCGCAGAAAGACTTTGGTATGATGGTTAGAAGCGACTTAATGTTCTCTAGACAGAATGATGTTGCAGATAAAATGGATCAGACTGTTAGGTTACATTATGGAGCAGTTCAGTTTTAGAAACAAATAAATTGTTTTACCATTGAAAAAGTGTAGTACGACCTCACATGGAGTACAACTTAAGATATGGTCTCCCTACCTACGAATACAAATCAAACGCTTGAAAGAATACGAGCCAACTCCAAGAAACTAAACCTGTTCCTTATACGCAGAGACTATCAGAAGCGAGAGCAAGAGCTCGGAATATTCTCGATATAGCCTCGGAAACTGTGTGGTTGACGGATAGAGTTGTTGGAGATTCTTACATGTTTGGAGTATTTTGATCACAAGAATTTGTACACCTTTAGCCGGAAAACACCAAAGAACCAAGTTTACACTTTTGTGTTTGGCAGTAATTGACTTAAAATCATTATGCTACTTCCCTGAATAAATTTGTAGTGAATTAGGAATTATTTCAAATGTCAAAATGATATTTTTATCACTCTCTGTTCATTTCCTTTTTCTATTATTATCATCAAATTATTATAAAACCTGTTCTATTGGTTTAATTGGATTTTCACTTCGCATTTCATTTCTAAACTTGGAGAGTTTCCAATGAATGAATCAAGAAAATGTATTATAAGGGATAAATTTCTCTCTGCCTCGCTTCCATATTTCTATCTTTATCTTTCTATATTTGTCCTATAGTACAATTAAAATAGAATTTCTATATCAAAAGGCTACGAAAATCGATTTTCTTTAGTTGGAAAAATTTTAAACAAACAGGTTTGTGTTGATATTCTCTTAATTTAGGACCGCTTTCGCTAACAGAAGGATAGAAAATAAATTCGCGTCGATTTAAACTTCTTTGCCCTATGTTTGTGACAGGCGTCTTTCTTAGGCAGTTATAAAAAAGAATGATAAAATCATTCATTTTAGAAATTAAAACAGAACTTATTGGGCGCAAATGAATTTGATGAAATTTGTAATGGTAAGTGATGTGAAATTTTACGAAAGGAATCCGCTAAGAGCAAACAAAAACGGCAACTGATGAGAACCACAGGAAAACTCACGTTAACGGAGATAAGTGAGGCAATGGGAACTTTTTTAAATGCCATTAAGGTTCAGGGATAAGCCATGATCTAAATATCATTAATGTTTCATCATTAAAAATCTCCTTCCTAAAATTTAGGAGAGAAAAAATAGTTTCTTTGTTTAAACCTCGAAACAAACATCTGAAATTATAGAGAAAGAAATCGCCCTCGCAATTTTGATGATAGGAGAAGACTGATTAATGATTATTCACTGCTGTTCCCTAAATTTTATTTAAACCGAACAAAAACTTTTTTAAATTTTCAGGCGAGAAAGAAAAGAGAAAAGCCCCCTTTTCCCCTTCTTTTTCCACTCTCATCCAATTAGACGGTAAAATCCGATAAACTTTTCCTTTCCTACCACAATCTTTAACATTCCTAACCCAATTTGATGAAAGAAAACCTGTTTTGGGAGGAGAATTCTTTAGACAGGACTCTTATTACCCTGCTATTGCCACCTGACGGAGGACTGGAGTCGCATTTCCTCGTTTTAACTTGAAGCTCGTTCGATTGTCGACTGCAGACAATCACATTTCGAAACGTTAAACTTGTTTAATTTCAATATAAAACATGGGTAAGGTGCGACCTCTAAATTTGCCGCATTAACTAACTTTTTTTATGTTCTACGTTAAAGCAGCAAGTTTCCGTTCCAATGGCAACAAGGAGCTGAAGCTGCCTTTCATTCGGTGAAAACAGTAATGTCCTCGGCCACTGAAATGAGCCACCTGCTGCCAAAACCTACTTCCGCATCTGTTCAGAGGCGATTTCGACCAGGGACGAGTAGGTTCTGTAGCATTTATGTAATGTGATATGGGCCTTATTAGCCTTATTGGCTACGTTTGAGTAATAACCTTTTCTAACCATAAATATTCCACCTTTAACAAAAGGGACAAATGTCACCCTCTTTATTCACAACAAGACGCTTGCCTTTGTGCTCCACTCGCTAAATGCGTCTCACCTTCCACTTGGAGAATGCAAACTGGAATCAAAAGACGAAAATATCGCCCCATCTGCCACTCTCGAGGAACAAACACACGTAAAAGAAAGATGCTCTCTGAAGACGACAGCAACTCGCCCGCCTAAGATTAACCACTTTTCCAGTAAGCGTTGGTCTCTTCTACAACCACAATTTCTACATTCTTCAAAAAGATCGAATACACTACACTCGATCTAGTCCAATAAAAATGGCCTCTCCTTTAGCTGTTTTTGGAAAAGGGGACAAAAGAAAGTGCAGTTATCTTTCCTCTGCTTGCCCAACGCCGACCGGAATATTTTTCCGGATTCTTCCTTGAATAGGCTAAGATTTCTTGTTTCTAAAAAAAATAATGAAAAAAGTTACGAATTATTCCATGGTTTGACGCATTCAGTTGTGAAAGCTATAGTCCCCCTTGTAGCTTAACACTTTGTGTGGCCAGCGATGCGCAACGATATAAAAGATAAAATTGCCACTTGCATTTCTTATCAGCAAACGCTCTAGAACGAACTTAAAATGCTTCGCACCAAACTAATCTTTATGCCAAACTAGAATTTATAAATCATGTATGCTAACATTACTGGCCCCTATGATCAAACCCTTGTATTTAACTACTCTTTATCTATCAATGATACATATAAAATAAGTGGAAGTCATTTACCTGTGTGGATTATATAAGCTATTAATGAAACTTCTCTACCACCAAATAAAAGAAAATAAAATGTAGAATGGAGTTAGATTCCTGATACATAGAGAGCTCAAAGAAATGATAATAAAGTTTCATGGTATGTCGGAAGGAATCGATTACATAAACTTAAGAATCTCTAAGAAACACAACCTGAAAAACGTTCAAGTGTACACACCGGTATCTTTTAATACATAGGAAGAATTAGATAGATTCTATGATGACATCGAGACAAGTCTAAACAAAAGCACGGTCTGTTTTAACCTTCATAGGTGTCTTTAATGCAAACGTCGAGCAAGAAAATGAGTCTTTCATGGGAAAGACCTCAATGTGCGAACGAAATGAAATTAGAGAAGATCTAGCTGACTTTACACTGGCCGAAAACCTAAAGCTTGCTACACTATGTTCAAAAGGAAACAGCAGCAAAGATGGACTTGGAGATATATGCTGGTTGACAAACGATTTATTGTCACAAATTTACAAGTCATCAACAAATTCTAAATCAGAGCCAATAGGATAATGAGATGTAGGATAAAAAATGACATTCAGCAAGAGCGAAAAAATCTATTCCATTAAAAAATAAGTCCATTAAGATCCAATGAATGTTCATTCCAGTATTCGAGCACCATATTCAGAGAGCATACATGAGAAGCTACTTGACCCCAGTAACATCAGCAATATACAAGCGATGATCAATATATTGATTAAATAAATGGCAGTACACGGCTGAAAAATGCAATGAAATACAAAATAAGAACAAAAACAAAGTTTCAGAAGAATCCCTAAACCTAATGAGGAATAGGAAACACCTTAAAGCAACAAAGACCAACATACAAATTCTATTAACAGAATTAAACAAGCTTATTATAACAAACTCGTGGGATAAGCAAAATATGACAACCACCCAGAGGTCGATATGATATAAATTAAAAATGACAATCAGCGAAGACCCAGAGACTGAAAACTCCTCCGACGACACAGAGCAAGAGTGCACACGGGTTACTCGCAGGAAAGCCCAAAGAAAGGACAGATCTAAATCCGCAAGTAAAAGGGGTCCAACACTGAGAGATGAACTACCAGAAGGACCCTCGAATGCAGTCAGCAGAGGAGAAACGAAAGAAGAACCAGAAAAAGTAACACCGATAACTCAACATATAGTGCAAACTAAACGGAAAACGAATAAACGAACGGAAATGGATAATTGGATTATTGTTATTAAGAAATTAAAAATACCACAAATTAACACATGCGGATGGAAAGACAAGGAAATTATGTACGGGAACTTACTCAGAAAGATTGACCAAGATGTTATACTAATACCAGCACATGGAAGAAATACAGAAAATGAGAAACTAAAGATATTGGACTACAATGTTATTAACACAAATCCTTCAGGAAAAACACACGACGGAGCGGTAATAGCGGTCAAGCAAGGATTGCAGTACAAAACAATACAAGGATTGGAGGATGCATATTTAGCTATAGAAATTAAAATGGAATTAAGCAACATCATTGTCGCAAGTGGATACCAGCCACCCAAGCGCCCCCAATTACCGGTACAAAAACTAGTAAACCCTTCAACTATAGGATACCGGTCATTTTTACGGGCGATTCAAACGCTCAATGCGGGGCTTCTGGGTACAGGAATACAAACAGAGTCGGAAAACAACCTAACAAGCTTATCAATAGACGTATACTGCAAAGGTTGGGACCCAATTTCCCTACATACTTACAAAGATATCACGCAACAAAACCGGACATCTACCTGGCTAACTTCAATCTGCCCTTTAACTATTTTATGGAACCAGTGGATGTTCCTTGTAGTAACCACACTGCGACTCTAATGTACATAAACAAGAATGCTATACAAATCCCTTCGAAGAAATGGAAGGCGTACCATAGATCGGATTGGGATAAGTACAAAGAAGAACTTCAGACGTACGTGCTTAGCCCACAAGGGAAAGCTACTCTAGAGGAAATCAACGGGGAGTTGGATAGGATCAGAGAAGAAATTAAAAGGGCAGAGAAGGGAGTCGAACCCATTAACTCGTTTCAAACCATTAAACAATTTAAGTGGACACCGGAAATGGTGGCTTTGAGCGAGGAGATCGGCCGGGCGGCAGAACATAAGAAGATTCGGAACATCAAGAGAAGCATACAATGCACTAAGGAGACAGAAAAGAGAACTAATAGCAGTAATTTATGAAAAACAGAAAAAGAAATGGGATCAGCCCATCGAGAAAATAGATGTGGAAACATCAGCAAGGGAATTTGGGAAACATATCAACAGATTAAAGACTCGGACAACAAGGGATAAAATGAAAATTAAAGATGTAGGGAACAACATTTTAGAAGGTGAGGAAGAAATAGAGGCATTATTTAGAGAGGCCTGGAGAAATGTATTCAAAATTAGCGAAGAAAGGAATGAGTACTATGACATTGACTTCGAACATCAGATCGTGGACAAACTCAATGGAGAGATCAAAAGGACATACCCTTTCTACTTTGTCGAGGAAAGGAGAAACAACAACGACGGAATAGACGCAATTAAAAGAAACCATGAAGAACATCCGACAGAGAGCCCCAGGCAGATCGAGAATCACCAGATTAAAATACCTTGAAGCACCCCCGAACATACTGGAGGGAGTGAGAAACGTCTTCAATGCGTGCTTGAACACGGGATACTTTTCTGATGAACTAAAAGTGGCGAAGATGATATTCATACCCAATGCGGGAAAACCCCCAGATCAAGTGGGTAACTACCGTCCTGTCTCGCTGCTAGATTTCATCAGTAAGGTATTGGAAAAAAGAATACTGTCCAAATTCCTCGATGATAATGGCCAAAAAAACAGCTGCTCCTTTGCTTCAGGGAAAACAGAAGCACTGAGATGGCCCTTGGAGTCATCCTTAAAAAGATAGCGAAAACAAGAGAAAAAAAAATGAGCGTAGACATCGTATGCCGGGACGTGTCCAAGGCATTCGACAAAGTATGGCAGAGGGGTATACAACTTAAGATACTTAGATTAGGAATGAACAACAAGATCGAAAGGATTTTATGTGATTATGTAATGGAGAGACGTGCTTATGTGGAAATATGACGACATCAGGGTGAAATATTCTAGCAAACCCAAGGCGGATATTAGTCCATCTCTCTATTCAATCTACACAGCAGATATGCCACCACAAAGAAATGAAGGCTGCTCGAACATCCAATTTACCGACGACCTCACTCAAATCATAGTTTGCCCCTACAAGAACGGCCCGATGCAAGCTAGGATGACTGCACAAGAGATAAGAAGCATTAATAGATACGAAGAAAAATGGAAAAGTAAAACCAACAGGAATAAATTTAAAATGGTACCCATGTACAGGAGAGGCATGTCAGATGTATATGTAGAAGAACAGCGCTACAGATTCGACAAAGAATGTAAGGTACTCGGACTAACCATTACGAAATCAGGTTATAAAAAGCACGTAACTGAGGGAGTAAATCGAGGGAAGAGCGGCCTGGCATTACTGTACAAGTTAGTTAACCTAAGCATGAAAAACAAGATAAAAATTTATCAAACCATAGTACAGTACGTGATTATTCATCCAACCATCGCGATGTACACGACATCGAGAAACAACCTATTAAGACCCCAAAAAGTCCAAAACAAAGCTATCTACTTAATAACAAACACCAGAAGAGGAGAAAGAAGAAGACTACGAGACCTGCATAGGGAGGCAAGGATAAAGCCACTTAACAGAATAATTGCAATAAGAGCAAAGAAAGTCTTAGAAAAGACACAGAATGAAGTAGGAGTTGAATTAACCAACCAAATTGCCCAAAGAGAAGGATGGAGATCACTCAGATTATTCCCAAGTTTCCCAAGGATAGTATAAGGAGGAGAAGACGACGAAGAAGAAATCTACACCTAGAGAAAGTGATTAATACTCGACCACGACTAAGAGTAATTAATTAACCGAAGCAACACTAGAGAATAGCATATAATCAATTATAACTAGGAGAGGAATAAGAAAGAATAGATAGAGAGATAGAAACCTGCACCAGTTTTAGTAAGAATATTTACTAATAACGGTTTGAATGCCTCATAAATACTAATACTACTTTCTAACTTTATCACGCTAGCTATCCTACCTAAAATGGACAGAGATAAGCCTGACCTCCAGGCAATTACATAGCATCTCTTTGCAAACCTCTTACTTCCTTCAGCATCTATTCGTTTTTTACTATCACATTCGCACACGGGACTCACAGTGATACGTGGGACAGGGGTCAAGATAAACTGTTATAGTTATAGTTAGAGACATGCGACACATCGTGGTTCGGATTCCACGTTAAGCTGTAGGTCCCATGACTAACTAAGTCCACTTTTTTCTCCTACTATTTTCTTCGCTGTCCTATCCTAAAACCTTCTTCTTCCTCTCCCTCTCACTCCTAACCGCCGTACTCACAGTGCTTGGAGCCTACTTTGGCTCTTGAGAGTGTTACTATGTGGGTCTATAAAGGAGTACCGGGCCTTCCCCTTCCCTCCATGGCCGCTCCATGAGCGACAAGGGGGGCAGGGGGAATGTCTAAAGAGATATTCTTTGTCTCCAACGTCTCCTTTCATTTCATTTCTTTCACTCTGTAAGATCCTCACTCCACTCATTACATCAGCAAAGGAGGCAAGAACATATCAACAAGATGGAATAAAAAAGATAGTTAGAAGAAGAGAAAGTTGCCAAAGGAAATTAATTAAGGCAAAATACACAATGGTCTTCAACAAAATTTGAATTCAGGAAAGACTGCTACCCAACTTCACTAATATATATATATATATATATATATATATATATATATATATATATATATATATATATATATATATATATATATATAATATATATATATATATAATATATATATATATATATATTATTTAATCAGAAAATCTTATTAACAGGATTAAACAACTGAGCCAAAGGTTTATTCTTATTCGTAATATTTAGGGCTTATTCTAGAGTCCTTCCTCATAAGGAATTAATTCGGAGGAATATTTGCCAAGAATCAGACAACTATAGAGCTCACTGTTATTAAGAGGACTATTTATGGGCGTAAAGTATCAGAGAAGGTAATTTTATCTCATGAAAAGTGTACAATTAGCTACACGAGGTATGAAATTGAGAGCGGGAGGCTTGGAAATGGTAAATAGGAAGGAAACTGCCCCCACCCCTCCCTGTACTATGCCTCCTTTACATGTTTTCCATTATTTTATCATTATTGATTTTGTCTTAATTTGTTTTATATTTCATTTTCTCGTTCTTTTGTTTGGTATTCATTTACCGATTTGGTGTTCAGATCCTTCTGAGGGTTAAAAATAAAGGAGAGATCTTTCCTACGAAGATAACGCAGACCGAACTCGAAGGAAAATGGTAAGATTGGGAGGATTGGTGTCACCATCCACGGGAGGTGCCAATTTCTATGCGGGGGAAACGCTGGATAACTAAGAGAACAATAGTAACGTTGACTTTCACTCTTAGTGAATAAATGCCATCATGGATTATATCAATTGATAGGTAGTAGACATTGCGCTCGTTGAGTGGACTGACAACGTGGAATTGGTCAAAAGCTCTGAAGTTAAGTGAAGCCAATAACTCTAAATCGAATTAAAACAACGCATTGTCCCGAAAGAGGCGAAGATGCACACCGCATGGCCAACGTCCAGTTCAACCTGGACTACATTTGTGTACAGAAGGAGCATCGTGCGGATATCATGTAACTGTGTGGTTAGGAGCAAGATTGACCACGTAGGCTTTTCACAATAGCTGTTCCCTAATGATAAGAAGCAAAAATCTCACTGGATGCCTCGCTGGCATTGGTAATCTGGATATATGAAGGAATGGGACGACAATCCGAGGAAAGCATTGGAAGCGACAAATTATGTAGCGGGATTTATGAAAGGAATCGGACAATCCTTAGAGGTACCGTAGAGTTCCACTCCTGTAATACCTATTAGGGACTGCCTGTGGATAAGGGGGATGGTCTACGATGTCATCTTTTAAGGAACCTTTATATTCTTATTTTCCTTTGAACATTCTTTTAATCAGATAGGCAAGTTGGTCAGCATGACTTTGTCCTATAGCTTGTTCTTTTTCTTAAGGGCATACAATAATCTCTTGCACTTTCCTCCTTGATTTCTTCATTGAGAACTTTTTGGGGGCTCACGGCAACCATTTCGTTACTGGTAAAATTATTCATCTCTTTTATTCCTCCGCTGTTCTTTGTCACATGATGGTTAATCCTTATTTTCAATTTGTTCTTGTCCTTTTCCAGGTCTCATACTAGATTTGTATAATGCATGTGTGGTCTACGATCTTCTTGAAGTTGATTTTATCATATTCGTTACGTGTATGCCATTCTTTCTCATATTTTTTAAGCCCGTCTCATTTTTGTCTCCTATTTAATAGTCTTTTAATATACTCACTTAATTTTGCGGTGACTAATCCCATTCGAAACTATGTAACAATAATACAAATACTAAATTTAAAAATTAGAATATTAAATTTAAATCCATTTGTAATTTTTTTGACTTGGGTGAGGTCTGGAAAGGAGGAAAAAATATGATAATTTTTTTTAAATGGACGAATGATCTTAAATAAATAAAGGAATAGTACAATATACCAGGGGTGGGCAACCTTTTGTGCCAAAAAGGGCCAAATCTTTAAAATTTTCTCACGTGCTAATATTTGACTAAAACGGAATAAAAGGATATAAACATAAGGATGTTCTTTTATACATTCCTAACCTCTTATGACCCATAAAAATTGAAAGGAAAAGATAGGTATTGTACCTAAAAATATACATATTATATTAAACACAATTGAATCTCTACGATTTTAAGCCGAAAACAATAAATCCAAACTAGAGAAATAAAAATGGTGGACCTTTTTATTTATTTACAATCAATGAGATTTCTGCTGCTGCCTCACTGATAACAGATAATTGATAACAGGTTGTACAATCATGCGGTTGCTATATAAAAAAATGTTGTAGATACATTTAGTTAGTTTTCTTAAGGCAAGCATTTGCCTTCGCTTGCCCGTAAGGAGGAACTGGCGTGCCACTGGTCGACCAGACCTGCAATATACTAATAGAGGATTCATTTAACCAAATATAGGGCTTTCATAAAAATAGTATAGGAATATAAAATAAATTAATGAAACTAGTAGTTAAAATATATAGTTTTTCCGCATGAAATATATAACTATGTTATATACTTTCTTGGACATGAAGTCTATTTACGGGGCATTCAGAATAGACACAAATAGAGGTGAACGCTACTTTATGATTATTCGGCGAGACTAGAGCAAATAGTAAAGTACAAACACACGATCGCAACTTAGAAGATATAATGCAAGACAGACGAAGGAAATGGACATGAAAAGACTGATAACTTGAATCACGAAAATAAAGATACATTTAGTTAAACAGACAAAACAGGTGAATAATATATAAGCGACTGAATACAGAAAACATATTAAAAATATCCTAAATTCTTTCATATGAAAACGGGTTGTATCCTCGGTGACTCGGGTGGGATTTTAACATATTAACTTAGCGATTAAGAACATGAGACAGGAACAAATAACTTCCAAATCAATTCAACAAAGAGCTTGAACATAATTAATGATCAAATTGTTGGTTATTTATTGGAAACGTTAGACAATGCTAATTTAGTAAGCATTCACAAAATGTAAAATTCAAGTGAGTAAATTAAGTAAGGATATCTAGAGCCTTTGGGTTGGCAGAGTGAGAGAGAGAAACTGAAGACGAGAGAAAGGTTCAGACAGAGTGAGAGAGAGAAACTGAAGACAAGAGAAAGGTTCAGACAGAGTGAGAGAGAGAAATTAAAGACGAGAGAAAGGTTGAGACAGAGTGAGAGAGAGAAACTAAAGATGAGAGAAAGGTTCAGACAGAGTGAGAGAAAAAAACTAAAGACGAGAGAAAGGTTCAGACAGAGTGAGAGAGAGAAACTGAAGACGAGAGAAAGGTTCAGACAGAGTGAGAGAGAGAAACTGAAGACGAGAGAAAGGTTCAGACAGAGTGAGAGAGAGAAAATAAAGACGAGAGAAAGGTTGAGACAGAGTGAGAGAGAGAAACTAAAGATGAGAGAAAGGTAAAGACAGAGTGAGAGAGAAAAACAAAAGACGAGAGAAAGGTTCAGACAGAGTGAGAGAGAGAAACTGAAGACGAGAGAAAGGTTCAGACAGAGTGAGAGAGAGAAACTAAAGACGAGAGAAAGGTTGAGACAGAGTGAGAGAGAGAAACTGAAGACGAGAGAAAGGTTCATACAGAGTGAGAGGGAGAAACTGAAGACGAGAGAAAGGTTCAGACAGAGTGAGAGAGAGAAACTGAAGACGAGAGAAAGGTTCAGACAGAGTGAGAGAGAGAAACTAAAGACGAGAGAAAGGTTGAGACAGAGTGAGAGAGAGAAACTAAAGATGAGAGAAAGGTAAAGACAGAGTGAGAGAGAAAAACAAAAGACGAGAGAAAGGTTCAGACAGAGTGAGAGAGAGAAACTGAAGACGAGAGAAAGGTTCAGACAGAGTGAGAGAGAGAAACTGAAGACGAGAAAAAGGTTCAGACAGAGTGAGAGAGATAAACTGAAGACGAGAGAAAAGTTCAGACAGAGTGAGAGAAAGAAACTAAAGCCGAGAGAAAGGTTCAGCAGAGTGAGAGAGAGAAACTGAAGACGAGAGAAAGGTTCAAACAGAGTGAGAGAGAGAAACTGAAGACGAGAGAAAGGTTCAGACAGAGTGAGAGAGAGAAACTGAAGACGAGAGAAAGGTTCAGACACAGTGAGAGAGAGAAATTGAAGACGAGAGAAAGGTTCAGACAGAGTGAGAGAGAGAAACTAAGGACGAGAGAAAGGTTCAAACAGAGTGAGAGAGAGAAACTGAAGACAGGAGAAAAGTTCAGACAGAGTGAGAGAGAGAAACTGAAGACGAGAGAAAGGTTGAGAGAGAGTGAGAGAAAGAAACTGAAAACGAGAGAAAGGTTCAGGCAGAGTGAGAGAGAGAAACTGAAGACGAGAGAAAGGTTCATACAGAGTGAGAGAGAGAAACTGAAGACGAGAGAAAGGTTCAGACAGAGTGAGAGAGCGAAATTGGAGAGGAGATAAAGGTTCAGACAGAGTGAGAGAGAGAAACTGAAGACGAGATAAAGGTTCAGACAGAGTGAGAGAGAGAAACTGAAGACGAGAAAAAGGTTAAGACAGAGTGAGAGAGAGAAACTGAAGACAAGAGAAAGGTTCAGCAGATTACGAGAGAGAAACTGAAAACGAGAGAAAGGTTCAGACAGAGTGAGAGAGAGAAACTGAAGACGAGAGAAAGGTTCATACAGAGTGAGAGAGAGAAACTGAAGACGAGAGAAAGGTTCAGACAGAGTGAGAGAGCGAAATTAAAGACGAGAAAAAGGTTCAGACAGAGTGAGAGAGAGAAACTGAAGACGAGAGAAAGGTTCATACAGAGTGAGAGGGAGAAACTGAAGACGAGAGAAAGGTTCAGACAGAGTGAGAGAGAGAAACTGAAGACGAGAGAAAGGTTCAGACAGAGTGAGAGAGAGAAATTGAAGACAAGAAAGAGGTTCAGACAGAGTAAGAAAGATAAACTGAAGACGAGAGAAAGGTTCAGACAGAGTGAGAGAGAGAAACTAAAGACGAGAGAAAGGTTCAGACAGAGTGAGAGAGAGAAACTGAAGATGAGAGAAAGGTTCAAACAGAGTGAGAGAGAGAAACTGAAGAAGAGAGAAAGGTTCATACAGAGTGAGAGAGAGAAACTGAAGACGAGAGAAAGGTTCAGACAGAGTGAGAGAGAGAAACCGAAGACGAGAGAAGGGTTCAGACAGAGTGAGAGAGAGAAATTGAAGACGAGAGAAAGGTTCAGACAGAGTGAGAGAGAGAAACTAAGGACGAGAGAAAGGTTCAAACAGAGTGAGAGAGAGAATCTAAAGACAAGAGAAAAGTTCAGACAGCTTGAGAGAGAGAAACTGAAGACGAGAGAAAGGTTCAGACAGAGTGAGAGAGAGAAATTGAAGACGAGAGAAAGGTTAAGACAGAGTGAGAGAGAGAAACTGAAGACGAGAGAAAGGTTCATACAGAGTGAGAGAGAGAAACTGAAGATGAGAGAAAGGTTCATAGAGAGTGAGAGAGAGAAACTGAAGACGAGAGAAAGGTTCAGACAGAGTGAGAGAGCGAAATTAAAGACGAGAGAAAGGTTCAGACAGAGTGAGAGAGATAAACTGAAGACAAGAGAAAGGTTCAGAAGAGTGAGAGAGAGAAACTGAAGACGAGATAAAGGTTCAAACAGAGTGAGAGAGAGAAACTGAAGACGAGAAAAAGGTTCAGACAGAGTGAGAGAGAGAAATTGAAGACGAGAGAAAGGTTCTGACAGAGTGAGAGATAGAAACTGAAGACGAGAGAAAGGTTCAGCAGAGTAAGAGAGAGAAACTGAAGACGAGAGAAAGGTTCAAACAGAGTGAGAGAGAGAAACTGAAGAAGAGAGAAAGGTTCAGACAGAGTGAGAGAGAGAAACCGAAGACGAGAGAAGGGTTCAGACAGAGTGAGAGAGAGAAATTGAAGACGAGAGAAAGGTTCAGACAGAGTGAGAGAGAGAAACTAAGGACGAGAGAAAGGTTCAAACAGAGTGAGAGAGAGAATCTAAAGACAAGAGAAAAGTTCAGACAGCTTGAGAGAGAGAAACTGAAGACGAGAGAAAGGTTCAGACAGAGTGAGAGAGAGAAATTGAAGACGAGAGAAAGGTTAAGACAGAGTGAGAGAGAGAAACTGAAGACGAGAGAAAGGTTCAGACAGAGTGAGAGAGAGAAACTGAAGACGAGAAAAAGGTTCAGACAGAGTGAGAGAGATAAACTGAAGACGAGAGAAAGGTTCAGACAGGGTGAGAGAGAGAAACTGAAGACGAGAAAAAGGTTCAGACAGAGTGTGAGAGGGAAACTGAAGACGAGAAAAAGGTTCAAACAGAGTAAGAGAGAGAAACTGAAGAAGAGAGAAAGGTTCATACAGAATGAGAGAGAGAAACTGAAGACGAGAGAAAGGTTCAGACAGAGTGAGAGAGCGAAATTAAAGACGAGAGAAAGGTTCAGACAGAGTGAGAGAGAGAAACTGAAAACGAGAGAAAGGTTCAGACAGAGTGAAAGAGAGAAACTGAAGACGAGAGAAAGGTTCAAACAGAGTGAGAGAGAGAAACTGAAGACGAGAAAAAGGTTCAGACAGAGTGTGAGAGAGACACTGAAGTAGAGAAAAAGGTTCAAACAGAGTGAGAGAGAGAAACTGAAGTAGAGAAAAAGGTTCAAACAGAGTGAGAGAGAAAAACTGAAGAAGAGAGAAAGGTTCATACAGAGTGAGAGAGAGAAACTGAAGACGAGAGAAAGGTTCAGACAGATTGAGAGAGCGAAATTAAAGACAAGAGAAAGGTTCAGGCAGAGTGAGAGAGAGAAACTGAAGACGAGAGAAAGGTTCAGACAGAGTGAGAGAGAGAAAATGAAAACGAGAGAAAGGTTCAGACAGAGTGAGAGAGAGAAACTGGAGATGAGAGAAAGGTTCAAACAGAGTGAGAGAGAGAAACTGAAGAAGAGAGAAAGGTTCATACAGAGTGAGAGAGAGAAACTGAAGACGAGAGACAGGTTCAGACAGAGTGAGAGAGCGAAATTAAAGACGAGAGAAAGGTTCAGACAGAGTGAGAGAGATAAACTGAAGACAAGAGAAAGGTTCAGCAGATTGAGAGAGAGAAACTGAAAACGAGAGAAAGGTTCAGACAGAGTGAGAGAGAGAAACTGAAGACGAGAGAAAGGTTCATACAGAGTGAGAGAGCAAAATTGAAGACGAGAAAAAGGTTCAAACAGAGTGAGAGAGAGAAACTGAAGACGAGAGAAAGGTTCAGACAGAGTGAGAGAGAGAAACTGAAGACGAGAGAAAGGTTCAGACAGAGTGAGAGAGAGAAACTGAAGATGACAGAAAGGTTCAAACAGAGTGAGAGAGAGAAACTGAAGAAGAGAGAAAGGTTCATACAGAGTGAGAGAGAGAAACTGAAGACGAGAGAAAGGTTCAGACAGAGTGAGAGAGCGAAATTAAAGACGAGAGAAAGGGTCAGACAGAGTGAGAGAGATAAACTGAAGACAAGAGAAAGGTTCAGCAGATTACGAGAGAGAAACTGAAAACGAGATAAAGGTTCAGACAGAGTGAGAGAGAGAAACTGAAGACGAGAGAAAGGTTCATACAGAGTGAGAGAGAGAAACTGAAGACGAGAGAAAGGTTCAGACAGAGTGAGAGAGCGAAATTGAAGACGAGAAAAAGGTTCAGACAGAGTGAGAGAGAGAAACTGAAGACGAGAGAAAGGTTCATACAGAGTGAGAGGGAGAAACTGAAGACGAGAGAAAGGTTCAAACAGAGTGAGAGAGAGTCACTAAAGAGGAGAGAAAGGTTCAGCAGAGTGAGAGAAAAACTAAAGATGAGAGAAAGGTTCAGACAGAGTGAGAGAGAGAAACTGGAGACGAGAGAAAGGTTCAGACCGAGTGAAAAAGAGAGAAAGTAAAGACGAGAAAAAGGTTCAGACAGAGTGAGAGAGAAAAACTGAAGACGAGAGAAAGGTTTAAACAGAGTGAGAGAGAAACTGAAGACGAGATAAAGGTTCAAACAGAGTGAGAGAGAGAAACTGAAGACGAGAAAAAGGTTCAGACAGAGTGAGAGAGAGAAATTGAAGACGAGAGAAAGGTTCTGACAGAGTGAGAGATAGAAACTGAAGACGAGAGAAAAGTTCAGACAGAGTGAGAGAGAGAAACTGAAGACGAGAGAAAGGTACAGACAGAGTGAGAGAGAAAAATTGAAGACGAGAGAAAGGTTCTGACAGAGTGAGAGATAGAAACTGAAGACGAGAGAAAGGTTCAAACAGAGTGAGAGAGAGAAACTGAAGAAGAGAGAAAGGTTCATACAGAATGAGAGAGAGAAACTGAAGACGAGAGAAAGGTTCAGACAGAGTGAGAGAGCGAAATTAAAGACCAGAGAAAGGTTCAGAGAGAGTGAGAGAGAGAAACTGAAAACGAGAGAAACGTTCAGACAGAGTGAGAGAGAGAAACTGGAGATGAGAGAAAGGTTCAAACAGAGTGAGAGAGAGAAACTGAAGACGAGAAAAAGGTTCAGACAGAGTGAGAGAGAGAAACTGAAGACGAGAGAAAGGTTCATACAGAGTGAGAGAGAGAAACTGAAGACGAGAGAAAGGTTCAGACAGAGTGAGAGAGCGAAATTGAAGACGAGAAAAAGGTTCAGACAGAGTGAGAGAGAGAAACTGAAGACGAGAGAAAGGTTCATACAGAGTGAGAGGGAAGAACTGAAGACGAGAGAAAGGTTCAAACAGAGTGAGAGAGAGTCACTAAAGACGAGAGAAAGGTTCAGCAGAGTGAGAGAAAAACTAAAGATGAGAGAAAGGTTCAGACAGAGTAAGAGAGAGAAACTGGAGACGAGAGAAAGGTTCAGACCGAGTGAAAGAGAGAAAGTAAAGACGAGAAAAAGGTTCAGACAGAGTGAGAGAGAAAAACTGAAGACGAGAGAAAGGTTTAAACAGAGTGAGAGAGAAACTGAAGACGAGATAAAGGTTCAAACAGAGTGAGAGAGAGAAACTGAAGACGAGAAAAAGGTTCAGACAGAGTGAGAGAGAGAAATTGAAGACGAGAGAAAGGTTCTGACAGAGTGAGAGATAGAAACTGAAGACAGGAGAAAAGTTCAGACAGAGTGAGAGAGAGAAACTGAAGACGAGAGAAAGGTTGAGAGAGAGTGAGAGAAAGAAACTGAAAACGAGAGAAAGGTTCAGGCAGAGTGAGAGAGAGAAACTGAAGACGAGAGAAAGGTTCATACAGAGTGAGAGAGAGAAACTGAAGACGAGAGAAAGGTTCAGACAGAGTGAGAGAGCGAAATTGGAGAGGAGATAAAGGTTCAGACAGAGTGAGAGAGAGAAACTGAAGACGAGATAAAGGTTCAGACAGAGTGAGAGAGAGAAACTGAAGACGAGAAAAAGGTTAAGACAGAGTGAGAGAGAGAAACTGAAGACAAGAGAAAGGTTCAGCAGATTACGAGAGAGAAACTGAAAACGAGAGAAAGGTTCAGACAGAGTGAGAGAGAGAAACTGAAGACGAGAGAAAGGTTCATACAGAGTGAGAGAGAGAAACTGAAGACGAGAGAAAGGTTCAGACAGAGTGAGAGAGCGAAATTAAAGACGAGAAAAAGGTTCAGACAGAGTGAGAGAGAGAAACTGAAGACGAGAGAAAGGTTCATACAGAGTGAGAGGGAGAAACTGAAGACGAGAGAAAGGTTCAGACAGAGTGAGAGAGAGAAACTGAAGACGAGAGAAAGGTTCAGACAGAGTGAGAGAGAGAAATTGAAGACAAGAAAAAGGTTCAGACAGAGTAAGAAAGATAAACTGAAGACGAGAGAAAGGTTCAGACAGAGTGAGAGAGAGAAACTAAAGACGAGAGAAAGGTTCAGACAGAGTGAGAGAGAGAAACTGAAGATGAGAGAAAGGTTCAAACAGAGTGAGAGAGAGAAACTGAAGAAGAGAGAAAGGTTCATACAGAGTGAGAGAGAGAAACTGAAGACGAGAGAAAGGTTCAGACAGAGTGAGAGAGCGAAATTAAAGACGAGAGAAAGGTTCAGACAGAGTGAGAGAGATAAACTGAAGACAAGAGAAAGGTTCAGCAGAGTGAAAGAGAGAAACTGAAAACGAGAGAAAGGTTCAGACAAAGTGAGAGAGAGAAACTGAAGACGAAAGAAAGGTTCATACAGAGTGAGAGAGCGAAATTGAAGACGAGAAAAAGGTTCAGACAGAGTGAGAGAGAGAAACTGAAGACGAGAGAAAGGTTCAGACAGATTGAGAGAGAGAAACTGAAGACGAGAGAAAGGTTCATACAGAGTGAGAGAGAGAAACTGAAGATGAGAGAAAGGTTCATAGAGAGTGAGAGAGAGAAACTGAAGACGAGAGAAAGGTTCAGACAGAGTGAGAGAGCGAAATTAAAGACGAGAGAAAGGTTCAGACAGAGTGAGAGAGATAAACTGAAGACAAGAGAAAGGTTCAGAAGAGTGAGAGAGAGAAACTGAAAACGAGAGAAAGGTTCAGACAGAGTGAGAGAGAGAAACTGAAGACGAGAGAAAGGTTCATACAGAGTGAGAGAGAGAAATTGAAGACGAGAGAAAGGTTCAGACAGAGTGAGAGAGCGAAATTGAAGACGAGAAAAAGGTTCAGACAGAGTGAGAGAGAAAAACTGAAGACGAGAGAAAGGTTTAAACAAAGTGGGAGAGAAACTGAAGACGAGATAAAGGTTCAAACAGAGTGAGAGAGAGAAACTGAAGACGAGAAAAAGGTTCAGACAGAGTGAGAGAGAGAAATTGAAGACGAGAGAAAGGTTCTGACAGAGTGAGAGATAGAAACTGAAGACGAGAGAAAGGTTCAGCAGAGTAAGAGAGAGAAACTGAAGACGAGAGAAAGGTTCAAACAGAGTGAGAGAGAGAAACTGAAGAAGAGAGAAAGGTTCAGACAGAGTGAGAGAGAGAAACCGAAGACGAGAGAAGGGTTCAGACAGAGTGAGAGAGAGAAATTGAAGACGAGAGAAAGGTTCAGACAGAGTGAGAGAGAAAAACTAAGGACGAGAGAAAGGTTCAAACAGAGTGAGAGAGAGAATCTAAAGACAAGAGAAAAGTTCAGACAGCTTGAGAGAGAGAAACTGAAGACGAGAGAAAGGTTCAGACAGAGTGAGAGAGAGAAATTGAAGACGAGAGAAAGGTTAAGACAGAGTGAGAGAGAGAAACTGAAGACGAGAGAAAGGTTCAGACAGAGTGAGAGAGAGAAACTGAAGACGAGAAAAAGGTTCAGACAGAGTGAGAGAGATAAACTGAAGACGAGAGAAAGGTTCAGACAGGGTGAGAGAGAGAAACTGAAGACGAGAAAAAGGTTCAGACAGAGTGTGAGAGGGAAACTGAAGACGAGAAAAAGGTTCAAACAGAGTGAGAGAGAGAAACTGAAGAAGAGAGAAAGGTTCATAAAGAATGAGAGAGAGAAACTGAAGACGAGAGAAAGGTTCAGACAGAGTGAGAGAGCGAAATTAAAGACGAGAGAAAGGTTCAGACAGAGTGAGAGAGAGAAACTGAAAACGAGAGAAAGGTTCAGACAGAGTGAAAGAGAGAAACTGAAGACGAGAGAAAGGTTCAAACAGAGTGAGAGAGAGAAACTGAAGACGAGAAAAAGGTTCAGACAGAGTGTGAGAGAGAAACTGAAGTAGAGAAAAAGGTTCAAACAGAGTGAGAGAGAGAAACTGAAGTAGAGAAAAAGGTTCAAACAGAGTGAGAGAGAAAAACTGAAGAAGAGAGAAAGGTTCATACAGAGTGAGAGAGAGAAACTGAAGACGAGAGAAAGGTTCAGACAGAGTGAGAGAGCGAAATTAAAGACAAGAGAAAGGTTCAGACAGAGTGAGAGAGAGAAACTGAAGACGAGAGAAAGGTTCAGACAGAGTGAGAGAGAGAAAATGAAAACGAGAGAAAGGTTCAGACAGAGTGAGAGAGAGAAACTGGAGATGAGAGAAAGGTTCAAACAGAGTGAGAGAGAGAAACTGAAGAAGAGAGAAAGGTTCATACAGAGTGAGAGAGAGAAACTGAAGACGAGAGACAGGTTCAGACAGAGTGAGAGAGCGAAATTAAAGACGAGAGAAAGGTTCAGACAGAGTGAGAGAGATAAACTGAAGACAAGAGAAAGGTTCAGCAGATTGAGAGAGAGAAACTGAAAACGAGAGAAAGGTTCAGACAGAGTGAGAGAGAGAAACTGAAGACGAGAGAAAGGTTCATACAGAGTGAGAGAGCAAAATTGAAGACGAGAAAAAGGTTCAAACAGAGTGAGAGAGAGAAACTGAATACGAGAGAAAGGTTCAGACAGAGTGAGAGAGAGAAACTGAAGACGAGAGAAAGGTTCAGACAGAGTGAGAGAGAGAAACTGAAGATGACAGAAAGGTTCAAACAGAGTGAGAGAGAGAAACTGAAGAAGAGAGAAAGGTTCATACAGAGTGAGAGAGATAAACTGAAGACAAGAGAAAGGTTCAGCAGATTACGAGAGAGAAACTGAAAACGAGATAAAGGTTCAGACAGAGTGAGAGAGAGAAACTGAAGACGAGAGAAAGGTTCATACAGAGTGAGAGAGAGAAACTGAAGACGAGAGAAAGGTTCAGACAGAGTGAGAGAGCGAAATTGAAGACGAGAAAAAGGTTCAGACAGAGTGAGAGAGAGAAACTGAAGACGAGAGAAAGGTTCATACAGAGTGAGAGGGAGAAACTGAAGACGAGAGAAAGGTTCAAACAGAGTGAGAGAGAGTCACTAAAGAGGAGAGAAAGGTTCAGCAGAGTGAGAGAAAAACTAAAGATGAGAGAAAGGTTCAGACAGAGTGAGAGAGAGAAACTGGAGACGAGAGAAAGGTTCAGACCGAGTGAAAGAGAGAAAGTAAAGACGAGAAAAAGGTTCAGACAGAGTGAGAGAGAAAAACTGAAGACGAGAGAAAGGTTTAAACAGAGTGAGAGAGAAACTGAAGACGAGATAAAGGTTCAAACAGAGTGAGAGAGAGAAACTGAAGACGAGAAAAAGGTTCAGACAGAGTGAGAGAGAGAAATTGAAGACGAGAGAAAGGTTCTGACAGAGTGAGAGATAGAAACTGAAGACGAGAGAAAGGTTCAGACAGAGTGAGAGAGAGAAACTGAAGACGAGAGAAAGGTACAGACAGAGTGAGAGAGAAAAATTGAAGACGAGAGAAAGGTTCTGACAGAGTGAGAGATAGAAACTGAAGACGAGAGAAAGGTTCAAACAGAGTGAGAGAGAGAAACTGAAGAAGAGAGAAAGGTTCATACAGAATGAGAGAGAGAAACTGAAGACGAGAGAAAGGTTCAGACAGAGTGAGAGAGCGAAATTAAAGACCAGAGAAAGGTTCAGAGAGAGTGAGAGAGAGAAACTGAAAACGAGAGAAACGTTCAGACAGAGTGAGAGAGAGAAACTGGAGATGAGAGAAAGGTTCAAACAGAGTGAGAGAGAGAAACTGAAGACGAGAAAAAGGTTCAGACAGAGTGAGAGAGAGAAACTGAAGACGAGAGAAAGGTTCATACAGAGTGAGAGAGAGAAACTGAAGACGAGAGAAAGGTTCAGACAGAGTGAGAGAGCGAAATTGAAGACGAGAAAAAGGTTCAGACAGAGTGAGAGAGAGAAACTGAAGACGAGAGAAAGGTTCATACAGAGTGAGAGGGAAGAACTGAAGACGAGAGAAAGGTTCAAACAGAGTGAGAGAGAGTCACTAAAGACGAGAGAAAGGTTCAGCAGAGTGAGAGAAAAACTAAAGATGAGAGAAAGGTTCAGACAGAGTAAGAGAGAGAAACTGGAGACGAGAGAAAGGTTCAGACCGAGTGAAAGAGAGAAAGTAAAGACGAGAAAAAGGTTCAGACAGAGTGAGAGAGAAAAACTGAAGACGAGAGAAAGGTTTAAACAGAGTGAGAGAGAAACTGAAGACGAGATAAAGGTTCAAACAGAGTGAGAGAGAGAAACTGAAGACGAGAAAAAGGTTCAGACAGAGTGAGAGAGAGAAATTGAAGACGAGAGAAAGGTTCTGACAGAGTGAGAGATAGAAACTGAAGACGAGAGAAAGGTTCAGACAGAGTGAGAGAGAGAAACTGAAGACGAGAGAAAGGTACAGACAGAGTGAGAGAGAAAAATTGAAGACGAGAGAAAGGTTCTGACAGAGTGAGAGATAGAAACTGAAGACGAGAGAAAGGTTCAGCAGAGTGAGAGAGAGAAACTAAAGACGAGAGAAAGGTTCAAACAGAGTGAGAGAGAGAAACTGAAGACAAGAGAAAAGTTCAGAAAGAGTGAGAGAGAGAAACTGAAGACGAGAGAAGGGTTCAGACAGAGTGAGAGAGAGAAATTGAAGACGAGAGAAAGGTTCAGACAGAGTGAGAGAGAGAAACTAAGGTTGAGAGAAAGGTTCAAACAGAGTGAGAGAGAGAATCTAAAGACAAGAGAAAAGTTCAGACAGAGTGAGAGAGAGAAACTGAAGACGAGAGAAAGGTTCAGACAGAGTGAGAGAGAGAAATTGAAGACGAGAGAAAGGTTCAGCAGAGTGAGAGAAAAACTAAAGATGAGAGAAAGGTTCAGACAGAGTGAGAGAGAGAAACTGGAGACGAGAGAAAGGTTCAGACCGAGTGAAAGAGAGAAAGTAAAGACGAGAAAAAGGTTCAGACAGAGTGAGAGAGAAAAACTGAAGACGAGAGAAAGGTTTAAACAGAGTGAGAGAGAGAAACTAAAGACGAGAGAAAGGTTCAAACAGAGTGAGAGAGAGAAACTGAAGACAAGAGAAAAGTTCAGAAAGAGTGAGAGAGAGAAACTGAAGACGAGAGAAGGGTTCAGACAGAGTGAGAGAGAGAAATTGAAGACGAGAGAAAGGTTCAGACAGAGTGAGAGAGAGAAACTAAGGTTGAGAGAAAGGTTCAAACAGAGTGAGAGAGAGAATCTAAAGACAAGAGAAAAGTTCAGACAGAGTGAGAGAGAGAAACTGAAGACGAGAGAAAGGTTCAGACAGAGTGAGAGAGAGAAATTGAAGACGAGAGAAAGGTTCAGCAGAGTGAGAGAAAAACTAAAGATGAGAGAAAGGTTCAGACAGAGTGAGAGAGAGAAACTGGAGACGAGAGAAAGGTTCAGACCGAGTGAAAGAGAGAAAGTAAAGACGAGAAAAAGGTTCAGACAGAGTGAGAGAGAAAAACTGAAGACGAGAGAAAGGTTTAAACAGAGTGAGAGAGAAACTGAAGACGAGATAAAGGTTCAAACAGAGTGAGAGAGAGAAACTGAAGACGAGAAAAAGGTTCAGACAGAGTGAGAGAGAGAAATTGAAGACGAGAGAAAGGTTCTGACAGAGTGAGAGATAGAAACTGAAGACGAGAGAAAGGTTCAGCAGAGTAAGAGAGAGAAACTGAAGACGAGAGAAAGGTTCAAACAGAGTGAGAGAGAGAAACTGAAGAAGAGAGAAAGGTTCAGACAGAGTGAGAGAGAGAAACCGAAGACGAGAGAAAGGTTCAGACAGAGTGAGAGAGCGAAATTAAAGACGAGAGAAAGGTTCAGACAGAGTGAGAGAGAGAAACTGAAAACGAGATAAAGGTTCAGACAGAGTGAAAGAGAGAAACTGAAGACGAGAGAAAGGTTCATACAGAGTGAGAGAGAGAAACTGAAGACGAGAGGAAGGTTCAGACAGAGTGAAAGAGCGAAATTGGAGAGGAGAGAAAGGTTCAGACAGAGTGAGAGAGAGAAACTGAAGACGAGAGAAAGGTTCAGACAGAGTGAGAGAGAGAAACTGAAGACGAGAGAAAGGTTCTGACAGAGTGCGAGATAGAAACTGAAGACGAGAGAAAGGTTCAGCAGAGTGAGAGAGAGAAACTGAAGACGAGAGAAAGGTTCAAACAGAGTGAGAGAGAGAAAATGAAGACGAGAGAAAGGATCAGACCGAGTGAGAGAGAGAAAGTGAAGACAAGAGAAAGTTTCAGACATAGTGAGAGAGAGAAACTGAAGACGAGAGAAAGGTTCAGACAGAGTGAGAGAGAGAAACTGAAGACAAGAGAAAGGTTCAGACAGAGTGAGAGAGAGAAACTAAAGACGAGAGAAAGGTTCAGACAGAGTAAGAGAGAGAAACTGAAGACGAGAGAAAGGCTTAAACAGAGTGAGAGAGAGAAACTGAAGACGAGAGAAAGGTTCAGACAGAGTGTGAGAGAGAAACTGAAGACGAGAGAAAGGTTCAAACAGAGTGAGAGAGAGAAACTGAAGAAGAGAGAAAGGTTCATACAGAGTGAGAGAGAGAAACTGAAGACGAGAGAAAGGTTCAGACAGAGTGAGAGAGCGAAATTAAAGACGAGAGAAAGGTTCAAACAGAGTGAGAGAGAGAAACTGAAGATGAGAGAAAGGTTCAGACAGAGTGAGAGAGAGAAACTGAAGACGAGAGAAAGGTTCAGACAGAGTGAGAGAGAGAAATTGAAGACGAGAGAAAGGTTCAAACAGAGTGAGAGAGAGAAACTAAGGACGAGAGAAAGGTTCAAACAGAGTGAGAGAGAGAAACTGAAGACAAGAGAAAAGTTCAGACAGAGTGAGAGAGAGAAACTGACGGCGAGAGAAAGGTTTAGACAGACTGAGAGAGAGAAATTGAAGACGAGAGAAAAGTTCAGACAGAGTGAGAGAGAGAAACTGAAGACGAGAGAAAGGTTCAGCAGAGTAAGAGAGAGAAACTGAAGACGAGAGAAAGGTTCAGACAGAGTGAGAGAGAGAAACTGAAGACGAGAGAAAGGTTCAGCAGAGTAAGAGAGAGAAACTGAAGATGAGAGAAAGGTTCAGACAGAGTGACAGAGAGAAATTGAAGACGAGAGAAAGGTTCAGACAGAGTGAGAGAGAGAAACTGAAGACGAGAGAAAGGTTCAGACAGAGTGGGAGAGAGAAACTAGAGACGAGAGAAAGGTTCAGACAGAGTGAGAGAGAGAAACTGAAGACGAGAGAAAGGTTCAGACAGAGTGAGAGAGAGAAGCTGAAGACGAGAGAAAAGTTCAAACAGAGTGAGAGAGAGAAACTGAAGACGAGAGAAAAGTTCAGTCGGAGTGAGAGAGAGAAACTGAAGACGAGAGAAAGGTTCAGACAGAGTGAGAGAGAGAAAGTGAAGACGAGAGAAAGGTTCAGACAGAGTGAGAGAGAAAAACTGAAGACGAGAGAAAGGTTCAGCAGAGTGAGAGAGAGAAACTGAAGACGTGAGAAAGGTTCAAACAGAGTGAGAGAGAGAAACTGAAGACGAGAGAAAGGTTCAGACAGAGTGAGAGAGAGAAATTGAAGACGAGAGAAAGGTTCAGACAGAGTGAGAGAGAGAAATTAAAGACGAGAGAAAGGTTCAGACAGAGTGAGATAGAGAAACTGAAGACGAGAGAAAGGTTCAGACTATCTCGATAAGAAAGGTCGTTGTGTATCTCCTCTTACAAGTTTGTTGCCGTATCAGCCTTTAATGTATTTTCTAAGTAATTTCTATTTTTAGTGGACAAGAAACGCGTCCAATTTAGAAAAGACAATGTTTTACTAACATTTAAAATCATTGAGAATTGAGAAACACGACGAGGAAAAGCTTAATAATTTAACTTAGCAGCTTAATTTTGAACATTTTGGTTGAATTACTTGCATTTATGTTTGTAAAGGTGAAACATGAAAACAATTACAGCGAGAAGCCAATTAAAAATCTCGGATCTTGTCAAAATAAGGCATCTCAAGGTTTCTTCGCCTCTAACATCTAACCTAACTTAACCCAAACTAACCGTATCTATTCTAGATTAGGTTGTTCATGGTAGTACTCGAGAGGATTTAGAGTGGAGCAGTTAATTTATGATCAATTATTTTCAGAGTCAGAATATAAATAAGCTTTTCAATTAGGCAAATGATGGCCAACAGTTTTCTTAATAATTAGCATTTAGAATTTAGAATCCAATTTTGAACAATTGAAAGAATATGATTTACATCTTTCATCTCATTTCCGATTATATAAAATAAAAGAAATTAGAAGATTAATAAAGTTTCATTCAAGGTCATAAAAATGCTTGACTGCATAAACGAATTTAAACCTTTAGTTAAAACTTCATTTTTTAATGACTAATTTTCACCTAATTTAACGACGCCTAACACTGAAATTTTGAAAATGAGTAATCAAAAGGTCCAGGGCCTATTTATAAAGTTAACGAAATAAAATAGGATACTTACTCCTAAAATAGGACACCTACCCTTAGTATATGTAGGCTTACAGACTGGAAAAGTTGGATTTACTAGTAATACACAGAAAAGGAATAGATAAATAGATGAATAGCTAGAACGAAGACGGAAACAGTAAAAATTACAATTAGTTGACATACAAAGTATATGACACGAATCAACCCATGCTGGCCTAAATTGAAGGAAGACCAGAAATGAAAATGTTTTCATTCATTTACATCGATTTTTTGTCATTAAATGACCCCCGAAATCAACTAACGTCCATATTGGAATCATAAGGAAATAAAACTTCAATCTTTCCACAAAGTAAGTGAATGGACGACTGTCTGTTTGACTCAATTCGTTAAAACCATTTCAATTAACCCTAAATTCTGGTTGGTTCTATACACTCTGTTGTAGGTTTTAGTATCTTTGCCCACATTTATGGTGAAGGCCCTAAATCAGAATTCAATTTGATCGTCTACTTGTAGCTGATTAGGAATACAATTGTATTTAACTACCTATCTCTCGTAAAATTCAATTCAATCGTCCTTTCCTATTATTTCACTAATAGTATTAACGGTTCGAACAAAGGACACCGCAGCCACACAAGTTTGTCTTATTGCTTATAAAAATAAACTAAGTAGTCATTCCGCAATTATGGTTACAACACTGCTGGTTCGTTATGTCGACCTCGAGGATAGAAGTCGGAAACACAAAAAGCAGTCATTTTTCAGGACAACTTTCGGAGCGGCATCAAGCAAATTATCGGCACACTGAAAGATTACTTCATTCAGTGGCCATCGGCTATCAATTGCCTTGATCAAATCTGGATGTCTATGAATATTCACAAAGGAATATATCTATCATTAACAAGTAGCCCATTATCCGCCCTGTACAGTAAACGATACTCATCCATTTTATATACCAATTTCAATGACGACATTTGATGTGGCTTCAGATATCGCGATTTCATTTCAGATTTTCTTAGTAGGATTAATTTGAGACTAAGTATAAAGGTTGCGGGATTTTCGAAAATATTGAGCAAAAACACGTTTAAAAGAGAGAGGGAACAAATTAAAGAGAACCTGAGAGAACAAAATTATAAAGCTGATAGAAATAAATCAGATTTAATTAATTTAAGTAACAAAATATAACGTTTCTGAAATTAAATACAATAAGTAATAAGTAAAAAACGCGGACAAGTGAAGACTGCATCTAATAAACTTTCCTTTGTTGCACATTCAAAGTAAAAGATTGTAATGAAATGATAATCAATCATTTAATTTCACTGGGGCAAAAATATACAAATGGAAGGGAATAAAAAGCAGGGGCGGAAAGAGTTATCGGAAGAGGGAGAGACGACGAACGGGAGAAAATTAACGAGTCGTAACTCGCCGTTGGTAGGTCTGCGAACGAGCGATGCAATCACGCCACACCAATGGCGTCAGGCGTGCGATAGAATGGTATCAAAATAAGGTGATTAGACAACACAAAATAGTAACGGTAGACGACAAACAACAGAAAACAGAGCATATAAGTGTATTGAACTCACTCTCGAGAATGAGCGGAATGTTAAGTAGGACAGTCAGTCTTTGATTATAATCTGCTGCGAGCCATTGTGAGGGAGTGAGGGATCAATACCTAGCATCCAACCCTTATAGAAATAACTCGGTCCTTATTGGAAATGGGATTTAACTCTTTATTTTCTTTTTTTTGCTGTAGGTAAATATGAATTTAAGTTAGAATACTTCTATTTGCTTGTATTTCTGGTCAATTTATGATGGAAGTTGATTGTATCCTTTTCAGGCAAATTGCAGTCTAGCCCCATTAGGGTACGAGGAGTTCTCTCGGTCTTCATTGAAGTGATCTATAATAATCAGGCCAAATGAGCTAAGAATATATATATATATATATATGGCAGCTCCGTTCCCTCTTGATAAGGTGTTTTATCAAAGTACTTCTCCTTTGAAGCAGGTGCGATAATTAATCGGGCCTTGTCCGGAAAGCGACGGCCTCTTTATTGGGCATCTTTTTTTGTGCAGATGTGCTTGACTTAAGCGAAGTTGTGGAATGATGGATTTTGCTCCACTGGAACGCACCGCTAAACACTTTCTCAGAATCGAAATTCTGGACATAATTTAGATGAAGAAAATTAAATTTAGGTATGTAGGGTTTCAATTTTGGATAAGGCATAATTAATTACTCATTAGGCGATGAGAAATGGTTTATCGACGGTTGGATCCCATAAAGACCACGGGAATTCCCTCGTAAGGCATTGATTATAATATTCACATGTAAAAAAATCACCACACGAAAAGTAAAGTGAAGATAAGAGAAATTTACTGATTCAAATCATTACTAAATTTGAAATTGTACCAATCTGACACAAAAGTAGGAAAGTTGATGAAGAGAAGTGCAACTAGGTGACCTGTCATTAGAAGAAACAATAGTAAAAAACACTGGAAATCTCTGAAGTTTATTGGCTAACGTTTCCTTCGTCTCGAGCTTCTTTGGGGCAATGAATCGAGCGAAACGCCGACCAATAATCTTCAGGTTTTCGAGTTGTTTCTATCTTTTCCTCCTAACTTTTGCTACAACACGCCACTTATAGAATTTGTCATTGCTATCCCTAAACTGCAGAGGGAGCATTACACTGGTCAACACACCTTTTACTAACTTATGTTTTGTGGTTGTTTTTAACTAATTCTGACGTACTGATTTCCAATATGTCATCCATTCTTTTGTAACACATCAGGTTTTCTTCTACATCATATTCTTACTTTACTGGGTACTGCATGTATTTACTCGGTAAGGATTGGTTCCTAAGTGTTAGAGCTTCAAACCATGACTCAAAATGTCGACAGAACTTGAAAGAATAAATGCCGTGTAAGTTAACATCACCTATTACTAAATACATACAGGTTATTTTTCTAATATAATCGAGAAAACACAAGCAATCGTACACATACCTATACATTCATGGGAGAACTTTCACTTGCCAAAGTGTCTCGAGTGTTTGGTGGCTACACAGTATCGTTGAATACTCCAACATTAGTCTGCCATCATGTTTGTGTTCCATCGGCCTTCATATCTCTCCTCCAGAATCTTAATGAAAACGCTCTCCATGTTCATCACTCACGTTGCCAAGATTTGTAGGAAATTAATCAAGATGGCCCTTGAGGAAGTGAACCTTTATGCTCATGTTGCAGCCTAAACGGTGAAAGCTATCAAGTAATGTCTCTACCAAATCCTTGTAGTTAGCAGCCTTTTTGTTTCCAAGAAATCCTTTCGCAACAGCCACAATGAATCCCATGCTCCTTTTTCTATGTCAGTCATCCAACTCGAGAAGTTTTGGTTTTCCATTAACTTTCTGAATTGTGGGCCATCAAAATCTCCAGCCTTTATTTTATCATAACTTAAGCCAGGAAATATTGTACATATTAATTAGAAACAGTCCCCCTCCACACTAAGAGCTTTCACATATTGTTTCATCAGCAATAGTTTAATATGAAGGAGTGGGAAGATAATTTTCTCTCGTTCAACAAGTGGTTGTTATATAAAATTCTTCTCCCCAACACTCAAACTTTCTCTAACTGGCCAGAGTTTCTGTTCCCAATGTTTGTCCTTGGCTCGGCTGTCCCATAAACACAGGAAACACGGATATTTTGTATAGCCTCCTTGTTGGCCAAGTAAAATATTTACCATTTTCAGATCCACACCTATGATCCATTTGTGTTCATCATATTTGAGTAAATGTAATACAGATCTTATGTGATCATGCTTCTCTTTTAAATGCACAGAGTGATCAATAGGAATCGCACAGAAAAAGCTTCCATTATGAAGTAACAAACATTTTAAACGACAGTAAACAAAATCTTCTTCAGTTTCAAAGAATGACAAAATCTTCTGCAGTTTTAAAGAATGCCAAGATCTCTCTCTCCCTGTTCGATAAAAAGTTATATTTGTTTTTCCTGCAACAAATTATTCTTTTAAAGACTAAAAGCTAACACTTCTGCTAGCTCTTTTGACAGGCCTAGGTCTCTAACTAAATCATTCCTTTCTAATTGGCTGAAGCTTTCACTTTCTTGGGTCGATGTTTATACAAAGTCTGGATCAGTGTCAAATTCATTGCTTATATCAGATTCACGTATATCACGTACATTGTCCAGTGAAGGAAGTTCCTTGAATACAGGTACTGGAATTTTCTTTGAATGAAGCATTGGACGAATTGCTGAATCAAGTTGTGGGTAACTTATCTTATGTCTCGTTTGCTTGCTATAACCAAAAGTCTTTGTAAGAAAAAAGTAGCAATTGTTTACGTTTTTTTGGCTCCTGCCAACCATAGGAATGCCAAATCCTAGTTCTTTCTTTGTTTCATTTGTTCATTGCTCTAGATTATAGAACATATGGTTTAAACACATTGTGCGGGGTCCACGGTTTATCCTAAACACCTAATTTAATCTTGAAGTAAGTCAAGTATGCTCTTTTGCACAAAGATACTAATGTTCATTCTTTGAGTTTGTGCAGTAAAACCACCACCGATATAGCAAAACGAGTCAGGGGAATTCAAACATTTCCTCCGTAATGAGGCGATATTACTGAATGTTATTTCCTAAAACAAATCTGAAAAAACACAAAATTTATATTATATACAATTGCTTTATATATCTAGATGGACATAAAGAGGAGTCTAAATACATAAGAAGAATAACAAACGCCTCCCCTTCCGTTCACTTGGTCGTAAGATACTATGAGTGGAACCAATATGGACCAGTCCATAAATAAAAAAAATTGAGGTGATAAAAGAAAACTATTGCCATTTTTAAACTCAGTGACCCCGAATTCCCCAAGAACGGGTCTCAAACTTTAGTAAGCAGGAAAAAAGTTAAAATTTGTTGACCAGTGAATTACACTAGGCAATAATTACAGACATGTGAATAAGTGTTTATAATTAGGTCGAGGGAGCTGAATCCGAATTTGAAAACCGAAATTCTCTATCACGTCTAGATTTTGTGTAATGATCCCCCTCCCCTTTCGCTATTTTTTCCGATTAATAAATAAAAAAATCTTTTTAGTTTGTATTTTTTTAAATTTTTAAGCAAAATATTTGAAAAGTGGGGAACCTTCCTACTTTATTCTGGCTTAGGACAGACAGTGTACATCACTGGCCAAGTTACCCCTACCCTCCCTCCCAAGTTATGAAGATTTTATTTTATTAATTAAGTTTTTTATGCACTTAAAGTTTAAAGAAACTTTGCTGTAGCCTTCTCGTTTTTCTTTTGTGAGACATCAAAGTTGTTTTTGTAAAGACCAGCAATAATCCTCCACCATATTTGTATTAAACTTTCCTTGGTACCTCATCTCCATAACCAAAATTTGTTGATGAAAACATTCACCATGTTCATCACTAACCGCTCCCAGATTTTCAAGAAAGAATCGAGATGAGAATGCAGAAAATGCATTTTAAGTGACATTCTACATCCCATCTTTTCATAGGTTTCCAGCATATTGTTTACTATTTCTCGGTAATTTGGAGATTTAAAATTGCCGAAAAAGTTTTCAGTGACTTCAACAAAAGAGGTCAATGCTTTAAGTTCCTTTTCATTGAGACACAAAGTGAAGGAATCATCAGAAACCTCTCTGCGAATTTGTGGTCCACTGAAAACTCCAGCTTCTAATTTTACATCAGTTTTTGGATCTACCTGAGCACCATGCTTAACATTATGTTTGCCTAAAATGTTTTCTTCTCTGGCTGGCCATTCTCGCTTTTTATAGTGATTTTTATCATCTCTGCTATCTCATAGACATAAAAAGCACATGTACTTTGTTTATCCCAACTGTAACCCAAGAAGAAGTGATACAACTTTCAAATCACAACAGATGCTCCAGTTATGCTCTTTGTACTCAATTAGTTTCAGCAATAGTTGCATTGATGAATATGTTAATTGAAGACATGTATTCTGGACTACAGAATTTGCATCTTTATTATTCCCATTGTGCAGCAGGACAGCTTTTAGACTTACCTTACTAGAGTCAATGAAAAGTCTCCACTCATTAGAATCATAGTCATAGCAAATTTCCTGCATCAAGCCATTAATATTGTTGCAGTAACATACAGTATTTTGTGGTAAATAAAATTTTTATAACTTCTGATGACCCAATCGAAAGAAAGATACCCTGACGTCTTGAAAGAGAAGATTTCTTTCTTGTAATCTGTAGTCAAGTAACTCGGCCTTTACTTTACACAGATCTAAATCTCGTACCAAGTCGTTTGAACTTTGTTGGCAAAATAAATTTGGTTCTTTATCTTGATCAATTGGAACATATGTTTGATCTTCTTCAATTTCTCCAGAAATCAATGTAGAATCATCATCTGAATTAAGATATTCACTTATTGTAGTAGGTGGCTTCGGTACTGGAGTAGATTCATCACTTGTTGCTGGTTTCAACGCTGATGGGCAATCTGGATAAACAATTTTAGATTTTTTTTTTCTTTGAAAGTCCAGCCACATTTGCTAGGCAGAAATAACACACCATATCATGGGAACAACAAATGGCATTGCCTTCCTCTTCTCATTTAATCAAGCTGTCAACATTGTGTTACACTTCATGCAGCAAATATGAGGGGGCCAATCTTTACCTTAGTCCCCTAGTTTGCATCGAAAGTAGTATCTGTAGGCTTGCTTCATCGTTACTACTGTTTCTATTTTTCTCCGTTGTGCCACTGGTGTGAATTGCCCACAAACATAACAAAATATGTTAGGGCTGTTTACACATCTGCGTCTAGAACTTGAAGCCTTGACAAGATTTCAAATACTAACTTGAGCAAGCAAACGATACACAATGTAAGATCTTTATCATAAGGTTCTTATCAGAGCAAAATTTTGATAAACGTGTTATCTCCTTTACCAGTTACCAGTTATCAGTAACAGAAAAGTTATCACAAATAAGTATTAATAATCTGAAAAATTCGGGAAAAAACCCTAGTAATTAGAATTCAATGATATTTGAGCTTCAATATAGTTTACTTTAAATATATTAAAAATGTTAATATATATTAAATATATATATTATTATATATATTAAAATTGCATATTGGTACAATATTGAGCAAAAGTGTGAAATGGCTTGAAAAGGAAAATTCAAATTACACAAAAACTAGATGTGATATGCAAATTTTGAAGACAAATTTGTAATCAGCGATTAAAGATCATCTAGAATCACCTATTTTCTGCTTTGTAACAAGAATCGTGTTACACAGAGTTATCGATGAGTTGACAAAAAATTAGAGCAGACTTTCAAGGAAGACAGCTTAAGGTAAAAGAGAGGGAAGCAGCCACTCCCCTCTCTTCGTGCTAGCGGAAGAATTGATGGTATCAGGACTGCCCTCAAGAGAGATTGTCTAAGGAAGTGTGACAGGGGTCTGAAAGTGACCTGTGCTGATATGATGGGAAGAGAGGCATAGCTTGTTTAACTCCTTGCTATCTACCTGATATCCAGTCTTGCCTTCTCTATCTACACGATTATTAGCTTTCTTTACAAGTAGTAAACCAGACTAAACATTTTACATTTATATTCCTTGTTTTTCAGCTAAATTTTCAGTGCAAATACTAATTAAAACCCCGCTATTCTTCCCTATCAATCGCCATGTTATCCTTTATATTAACCAACTTAAATTTTATCCAAACTCTTCACTTACAACAATCAACAGATTTACCCTCACTGTAATTCCTGTATTCATTTTTTCTTATTTACCATTAAACGGTGCGATGGGGAATTTATCGCATAAATTCATTATAGAAGAAAATAACAGAGTTCATTTATCCCTACCAAAATTATATTTTAAAGACTTTTATTATTTATTTTATTACATGAAATCGCCATCGGCCTCAACTACCCCCTCCAGGTGGCCTCGAAAAACATGCTGCAGTCCATCTCGATGGTCGCTCTATTTTACACGGTCAAAAGTATGGTTATCTTGGACTTAGTCCAATGGTTTGCAGTCTGAGGAGTTAGAAGGCCAGATGTTCGGAGGGATGTGATTAATAAATTGTCTGACAGCCAAGATTGGGTCCTCATACCTGTGTAGCATGTTGCAGAGTCATGATGCCACACATACTTCCTTCTAGCGTTCGTCTCTTGGACCAGGGAAACGGCAAGTACAGGTAATTGATGTAGCCCACAGTATTGATTCAGAGGCCCTCCAGGAAGATAGAAGTGGGCATAACTTAGCCCTGTTATTACCAACCCCAAACACAATGATGTGAACTGGGAACTTGTTCTTCAGGACTCTCAGTACATCTTTGAGGGACACAGCAAGCGAGATGTTGTTTTAGAAGTTCACCATCTGGTCCTGGTATAAATTCTTTTTCTCTGAGAAGAACCAAAACATGTCAGGGGTGGTTTTGTTTGCTTACAAGCTTTGCAGCAAGTTCCTTCTTCATGTCCTTCGTCTTCTGTGACAGAAGTTGGCCCAGTCACATATTGTATGAGTAGAAGCATGTGTCTCTATGCTCTAAATGCCTAATGACAGACTTTGATAATAAATTATCACTGGCTTTTCACCCCCATTGACTTCCGGGGATCATTGAAACTGATAACTTGGATCTCCACGAAAGATTTGGTGGTTCTTTTCGTATTAGACCACCTATAATGAGGATTCCGAGCGCCGATACTCTCATAACCGCAATCTGACTCATGCAACCCTTTTATGATCTTCTACACCGTCCTCTGATTGACAGCAAAACACTCGGAGAACTTCGCATTGGAGCTACCGGCGTTAATCCCAAGCAGCACAGCTTTCCTTTTCCAAAGTTATGCAAAATAAAATTCATACATCGTATGGCTTTCTTTACATATGATACACAACTGAGTCTACAATGATCCTTGGAAGAGAAAACCGACCACAGACAACCCGAGTGCTCGGAATTTAGCGTTGCCAATGGCGACCAATTACCTATCGCACCCATTTATCCTACAGTGGCATTATTGTTGTATTCTTCCAGACCTCAGTCACTCGTATATTTTCATATGGCTTAGAACACCGCTGCCTGTCTCATCCCATAAGACAGTCACTCCCATTTCAGAGCATCTGAACGTTTATATCATCTACTCCAGTGTCTTTCCTTTTGGGGGGGACTTCTAAGACCATAAACAACGTCTTGTCGGTTTATCCCTTCTATACCACTCAAATTTACGGTATGAATGGTATATCCATTTGCTTCATCTTCCATTTTCACATTATGCAACAAATTAAACTCTTCTCATCACCTAGTTTTGACTTGTTCATTTTTCATAGGTACCCTTTTATTCTATGCTTTGTTGTTTATCAAGCTATTCTTCTCTTGTTTCTCATTATTATCACTTTGTTAGAGAATAGCTTCATGTTCTCATTTATTGCTTTTCTACTATGCTTTATCACTTTTTACCTATTTTATGTATCTTTCTATTTATTCAACAGCACCACCCTGCCATACTCTTAACTATTAATCGTTTGTAGTTAGAATTCATTTAGCTTTACACTAGACGTTTCTCAGCGCCACACCACCACTCCACATTTTTCTTCCTCTTTCAGGTCTTGATACAGTCACACACAACCATTGCACAAGCTACTGCCACATCCATAAATTTATTCCGCATATGCTCTATTTCTCTAATCGCACTTACTTCCTCTTTTCTAATTTTAAGCATTCTCACATACTTTCCATTTTCAATTATGAGTATCCCTTCCCCTTCATCTTCCTCACATCCTTTTATCTTTCTTACAATGCACGGATAAAGCATACTCTTAATCTCTTATCCTCTTATATGCCAAACCCATGTTCATTTATGTATATTTCTTTACTGAAATAATTTTCATTCAGTTCATAACGGTACCCTCCTCTTTCATTTGCCACCTATTCGTGTGTTCATATCACTTACAACCATCAACCGATACACATTGTCAAATCTATTCAACAACTAGAGGAGAAGGTGATTGAAGACCTCAACAATGGAATCCATGCGTTGGAACAAGAGAAGTTGCTAAGGTTGTAACAATAAAGTTAGCCCTGAATGAGATCCTTCGCTATGACTCGTACCAGAGTCTAAAATGACAAATTCTGAAATCCAAGAACAAGTAAAACAGCTTGATGAAGAAGATTCTTAACTTGTTGAAGCATCTTAATGAGTAGGAGACGATCTGATTCTTTTTAGACGAAAAGAACTTTTGCCAGGGTAAGTTGCCCAACATTTAAAATGGCAGATGTTCAGCCTACAAAATATGCAACGTCTCATGTATCATGAAGACCAAATTCTTCTCAACTCTGATGGTCTTTGAGTGTTTCTTCAGTCAGCGTGACGTCATGCAGCCCCTCATTTATGACCCCTGGTTTTAATCTCTTGGGTTACTATGTATGGAGCGAGTTTAGAGACAGAGACCAACTGTTGTGCCTGCTACATTACGAACGAGCTTATGTAAAAACTCAAGGCTGTGCTCAAAGGTCTTTCCAGGGACACAGGGAAGAGCGCATGTGACCAGATTCGGAGCCTTCTCGAGGCAGCGGTTGAAGCTGAGGGAGGCTACTTTGATATTTTTTCACAATATCTTCCTGGATATTTGTCGAATTGTTCTTTGATTATTCACACTGCAGCTGAAGGAGATATTATAGATAAACACAGAAATGTGTTTTACCTCCATTAAAGTCAGTCTAATAACAGAGATGTTCTGGGATTGGCCTAAGCTTTTTATTTCAACCACTAATTGGTCAAGTGTGGAAGACATGTACTAAAGTGTCAATTATATAACAGCAAAAACTGAAGATGCAAAAAGGGTCAAAATTAGATAATTTAGCTGACCCTTACTTCACCTTGGCTAGGTTAGATAGAAATAAAAGCTTCGGGGAAAGAAGAAAGTATGAGAAAAGGATGACAGAGAATGCTGATAGTCAGTCACAAAAGAGTCAAATTTATCCGAGAACTAACCACATGAAAAGAAGTATATCTCGAGTAGAAAGATAACAAATTTTTAGTTGTATAAACACACAACCCCGATCCGGGAACTACGTTATAGTAGGCCAGGACGAGAAAATGTTACGTCGAACCAGTAGAGTTGTTTCTAATGAAGCCAAAGTCCGCGGCACCCATTAGAGAGACAATTGCTATGCCCTGAACAAGTGAAAGAGCCAACAAAGTTATACTTAACACCTCAATATTCTCCTAATTCCTTTCTTAATGGGGCCGTTAAGTTAGTTATCTATTCTTAAGTTATTTTGTGTCAACTAATAATAAATATCTAATTAAAATTTAAAAAATGAGATTACACGATAAATTGATAATAAAATTTTAAATAATTTCATTTAAATTGTTTTAAACCTAACCTAACGTGAGCTTAGGAAAATGAATGGACATTTTTAAGGTTTTAAAGAGTTGAGAGGACGCAGTAGGAAACGCGAGTTAGCCTTTTCTTGGTTTGGTGATTTAAGGACACTTCAGCAATGGGCCATTGAAGGTAGTCCCTCAACAAAGTTAGGCGTCAAACAAAATAGAGAGTAATTATTTACTAATCTAACCTAAAGTACCAACATAACCTAGGTTAGATTGGATTAATTTAGGTTGGATTAGTTAAAAACTAATTCTGTATTTAGTTCAGGACTAACTCCTTGTCTCTACTTTCTATAGTACAAAAAATAGAAAATCTCGCCCGTGGTTAATCTTAATAATAACCAAACACTTTCAAATTATGAGTAACAATGTCTAGAAAATAGTCTTTATACCAAGGTACGCAACTCTCCTGCAATATTCTTGTTTACAATTTATAGAATGGATCTCTAAAACAAAAAACAAATAAAACAAAGACAAACCCTCTCCTGATACGAACCGCAATTCGAAATAAAATAAGTTCCCCTTGCGGGGCCTGGATTTAGGATGCATCCCTCTTACCATGAATTTCCTGATGAGGAAAGGGCCTTTCAAAGAGCCCTTAGGAATAATCCTCCCATTCCAAAATTCCCCCAAATACATTCAGTCACTTCTGTGAAGGAAAAAAATAATAACTTTTTTTTATTTACCCTCCAAATATATTTGCACATTTTTATACTTATAGTTTCATTGATTTACAATTCCTTGCTTTTTTTACTATTTTGCTTTTCTCCCCCCCCCCCCTAATCTTAGTTCCTTTCCTTCCTACGAATTGCTCTAACTGTCTCTACATTAACTTCATTTTCCATTTTGCTGACCCACGAATACGAGGGAAAACTCTTTAACTAAACTTTTTAATTTTAATTCTCCGCCAAATCCGTAGAGATGAAATAGTTTGCCAGAGTTAAGGCGAATTTCGGACCTCTTAGCTCTTCATATATTTTACATTCCTGAAAATACTTATATGATTTTATTCATACCGCATAGTGTTGAAACATGTCTTTGGGTTATTAGCGTTGTCGAAATGTATTGTCTTATTTCAATTATTGTAGAGCACTCGTTAAGGAACGTGATTTCAAAGTGTGAGAGAACAAGCACGTAATGGGAGAAATAACGTCGCTTTTAAGCATTGCCTCCACGTGATGGGCCTCGTTGTAACTTACAAGCAATTTCCGAAGCTCAAAAGCATGAGAAAGTATAGGAGCGGGCTAATGGAATGCAGCCCTTATCAATCCTATAATTTAAACAAGACAAGAAGTCTCCCCTCCAAACCCCCTTCCAGCCCCGCTGGGAGTGGCTGAGACAAACATCATCCGGGCCGCGTTTGCCATTAGTCAAACGACGGGCGATAGTCCCCCCCCCTTCTATGGGGTGAGCTCCCTCACGCGCAGGGCATCCATATGTACCCGTGTGAAGAGGATTCGAGAGAGACTTTTGCGAAAAAGCTCACGAGAGCAGACGATCTTACTCCTCTTCGGTTCGGGTTGTCATACGCCGAAGGCAAGGAAACGTTGTGAGATAAAACTGAGTATCTTTCCTTGGATAAAACAAATATCCACCCTAGAACTAGTTAAGAACTCTTCTCCCGTAAGAATACCCGTCTGACTCCGCTCAACGACGCCATCTCCAGTCAAGAACCAAGTCTTATCCCAAAAGGCTTCAGTGAAGATTAATCTTTGCGTAATACCCCCTTGATCACGCATAGTCGACCAAACAAACTGTTTGACGTCTCGGAGAAACTCACCCTTCGTTTTATTCAAAGGAATTTACACCGGAAGAATTCCCAGCCTCCATTCTTGAAGGCTCTGCCCCCCACCCCACCCCCCGTCATCTCAAAAGAATACTTCAACTACAAGCAAGTTGACTCTGGATCCCGCCGAAGTGACCCAACCATCATCTCACCGCTTTGTCGGAAACGGCCATCGTCTCCCCCCACCCTTCTATTTTTGTACAAGATATTGTAACGAATATTTTAGCTTCCCCAAATTTATAATTGCCGTCTACCCTTTCCCCATTACCATTCGTGTGCTTACCATGTCCCCGTGTGAAGCTCAAATTTTATTTCCATCCAGCCTACCTAATTTTATTGCATTTTAAATACCTAATCTTCGTACTAGCCCGTTGAACACTGTAACTATTTGTCTTATTACGAGTATATGTCTGTTTATTGTTGTACCATTTAACTTAAATTATTAATATTTATTAAAGTCTATTTTTGCCAACTCCTTTACTTTCCGACCCTTGAGCTCATCCTAGCCGTGTAACAGCCTGTAACTAAGTGAGATTTTGAACTCTCAGCCAATACAAAGATTTAAAGTATCATCTATTGGACTAGACCTCCCTTACGAGGATCTGACCTCTAACCGGGCCTCGGCCTACCCAAAGTTATTAAAAGGATACCCCCGCGCACTCTAAACTCAAATATAATAGATGTATGTATAGTATATCGAGCTATACCACGACATATAGTAAGGGCAAAATATGTTTCAAGGAAACTTCATTGCGTTAGGATCATCGCCTACTCTTCAAAGTTTGCAGCAAGTTTGCGGCAATGCTGCTCCTAATAGACCTGGAGAATTTCAAGAGGGTAGATACTGAAGGATACTGTAGAAATACTGGTTATTCGATAACTTATTTAGTGGATATCTCAATTAGTTCGATTTTTTCGATTTTAACCACTGGCATCTTAACCTTCAGCCACGATCTTCGACTTTCTTTATATTTACCAACATAAAAGAATTATCCTCGATCTTCATCGCTCGTTCCTGCAAAATCAGCAGTTTCTACATGGTGCGATTGGCAGCGTTCAGAATTCTTTGCCTACAGAAGTGTATTGACGGAAATGGATCCTACGTTGAAAATGTATATTTATTTATAACAACGCTTACTTTCATTTTAATAGCTAATGGAAGAAACTAAAGAGAGGACCATAACCTTATAACGAATATATTAAGTAATAGAACATTGTGAGTCTTGTTATCAATTTCAAAAATTAGCTATGGGTAATTTATATTAATGTTCAGGTGTTTGAGTGTAGTGCTAATTCTCATTATCTATCAGTGTAATTGGTAGATATAGTAATATATTTGTATTCTTTTATGTTTGGCGGCCATTTATTCACTCTTTAACTTCCCTCTTTGGCGATGAATTTGTAAATGAGTTTTGTGTTGGTTTTGGTCGATTCAATTCACTGTTACTCTTTTACTTTATGACGTTGTTTTTCTTCTCTTTTTCCAAGATGTTCCCAGGAGCCCTCCCAAGATTTCAGTAGGGAGGATTTACTACAGGGTGGGTGATATTATGGAAGCCACCTGCACGTCGGAGGGGTCCGATCCCTCGCCTACCCTTCACTGGCTCATCAATGGTAAACGGGTAAGGAATAAATTTGTTTTGATCTCATTTTATAGATTAAATTGTTAAGAAGTGAATGTTGTGTGTAGTATGCCGAATACAACTAACCTTATTGAACATTCACACTATTCTAACATTAAATTATTTAAAAAACCTCTGGTCATATACAAAGACGTGTCAACACGCTTGGGATAGATACCGAGTATCATGTATAGATAGCCCCCGTTACCCGGCGAATGCAGAAACTGGAGTTCGCGTCGATGAGTGGATGGAAGACATCATGACAAATGTCGATCCAGACCCTTTTGATATCTATTCATTGTTATTTTAAGGCGCCTCAAATAGACATGCATGATTGACTTCACTCTTGGAGGACACGGTGGTCACGATAGTCTTCGCAAATCTCCAGAATTGTCCTCGAACTAATCCTGGGTAATTATGGTTCTTGAATACTGTTCATTTCCCTGCTAGAAGATCTCATCTTTGTTAGAGGACATGAGGTCGATGCAAATGGTCACCAAGCATTCCAACATAGAGGTCACCGGTCAATGATGTGGTGTGACAGATCAGAGGACCAAACCCATGCCACGTGCACATTACCACACACTAGTATGGAAAAAACACCACTCTACCCGGTGCCTTAGTGAACCCTGAGGTCCATAGTTTCATGTAGTCTGCAATGAACCAGCACCCTACCATAATCCCGCAACAACTGAGCCTGTAAATCTCCAGACCATATCATATGATGGCCGTCTACCAAGATCCAATCAGGGTGAAGTTCTATTTATCTCGGAACTTGCATTAACTCTGACTGCTCTGAGCTGCCTCTTGACAAGCCAGTTCTTTCCTCCCCAGATGGGACGAGTGTGACGTTTCCAATTGCTTGGAGAAAAATCGCCTTCCTTGGTAAGTCGCTTCAGAGAGGGAGATATGAGCGCGATTATATGGCTATTATCTATCTATCCGCCTGTCAGAGTGGCATCGTCATCATTTAGTTCCTCATCCGCCCCAACACCAAGGTTGGGTGAGAATTGAGAGAGTGGCAGCTCGTCTGAAATTATGACGAAGAACTGTTGAAGACTTTGGAAAGCCTTAAAAGAAAAGAAAAAAGTGGGCTATGTCGAGCGGCTCCTGCATATCCTGTCTCGGGTAGCCATGGGTGCCTTTAAGGAATGGTGCCGCAACCCAAGATATCAACGCACACCGACCAGTGGTTACACAGGGGCCAGTGTTACCCCAAAGCTCCCACCTGGGCATCAAGAGATAGAGGGCGACACTGCGGATATCCTTAGTAGGGCGTGTTAATCCTCGAATGGGCGGACAACATCTGTTTATCTGTTGTGGCAGACCCAGGGACGGGACCAGGGACTTTGATTTGGCCTGGCAGCCAACAATGCAGAAAACACGTCAAGCCACCAATATTGTAGCCTTATGCCCCCGAGAACAGCCACAGGGAGGTGGTCAGACCATTGCACGCAGGGAAGGGGTTATTAGGGCAAAAGCGATATTCCAATATTCGCCCCCCCAAAGCCCAGGTCCGATCAAGTGCTGGACTCTTGCAATCTGTCCCAAAGCCCAGGTCCGATCAAGGGCTGGACTCTTGCAATCTGTGGGCCTTAAACGGAGTTGTTCAGAGACGTTTCAAAGCCTCTTTCCTGATACGGCATGAAGTAGTTGGTCAGGTCCTTAAGCCTGGACCGATGGTTGAGTGTTAGTTGTAGGGAAAAGGAAATGATGATGGGGAGCAAGGGGGAAGGGCCCCAACAGGGCCCTTCAAAGATTTCAATTTAACACTAATTAGCACTCGATCTGGTTGAGAACAGTTCTTCCTGGTACTAGGTGGAGGTAGACAAAAGGTTGAAGGAATAATTGTAAGAGGAAAAACAATATTAAAAAAGTAGTGCTAAGAAGGAGCAAAGGAAAGCGCCCCCTTCCCCTCCCAAGCCCCATCAGAGAGGTCAAGTCAACGCAGTGAGAAGTACTCCCAAAGTTGCCCTTAGCCTGGGAGGATGTGCAGCCTCCCATGTACCAAGTGTAACAGGTTACCCCTGGGTATGTACACCCATTCCCCCTGTGCCTTATTCCACTGAACCGTTAATCCGCAAATCCTCTTTTCCCTCGGCCTTATAACGACAGGAGGATTAGTTTTTCCCACCACAAAAAAGCTCCATAGAATTAAAGCTCATTTGCGCGTAGCCGACATTGAAATAAACTTGTCGGTTTTGGACTATATATATATATATATAACCAGAGATTGTCCTGCTTATGTCGATGCTGGTTTGGGGGCGCTCATCTTTAGAACCAGGCTTGTGGTTCACCACAATTTCGAGACAAAGTTATAAACTAAAAATAAACAATACCTTAGATCGGAAAATCCCAAAAGCGGCGGTTGAAAATAAAGAGCGTTTAGTAATCAAATAAAGCTCAGTCGGTTGTTTTGTCCTCGACGATGGAAATCATTACGCGCCATTATTTAAACTCAGGCAGTGTAATTTTAACAGAAAGCATGTTTAATACTGAGATGGAACTAATTTTCGCAAGTATTATTTTTGCTTAATATTTTCCACTTTCTATTTCTTATACCCATGAGAGAGAAAAATCAAGACTAGAGCGTGGGTATAGTCCTTCCTACAGAGGTCCTCTGACTACAGCTGGCCAAATAAATCTATAAACATCGGACGAAATAAAAGCCGTTGGAATAAATAATATATATATATATATATATATATATATATATATATATATATATATATATATATATATATATATATATATAAGTGCGATTAGTGTAAATGAACAAGTGAGACCGCCGGCTTCCTATAGCACCATGGCGGAGTCCCTCGTCACTGCCAGGGAAGATCAAGTTTCATTCACTCATTCCTCGCGGATCCAAAAAGATCAATTTGAAACCATAACCGAATACTTTAATCTCTCTTCTGTTATATATTTTTTCAACTTTTCAAAAAAGTGTTCGGCAAAGATACCCCGGGAAATTATTAAAAATTACCTGTTTTCTGTTAGAAACCGCGAGAGATCACAGGATTAGTTTCGAATGGATCTTTTTTTGATCCGCGAGAAAAGGAGGACTGAAACTTCATTTCCCTAGTGATGACTAGAGCGTCCCCCAGGGGGGTGCTATAAGAAGCGGGTGATTCCACTTATTGCTTTACACTAACCGCAACATCTGTTATAGATTATCTTTACTTGATTATCTATTCGGGGGGGGGAGCTTTATGCTCAGAATCAGGCATGTTTCCATGAGCTAACTACGGATGGCGCAGGATAATACTAGTAATTTTATCTCTTGGTCTGAAATGACATAGTATGTGTGATATTCCTACCTGTATAAGAGTTAATTAACCATTTAATGTGATCTCTTTTGGTTTGAATTTAAATTATTTTCTTTTATTTCTTTGTCTATTTAATTATCTTAAGATGTTTGTCTGAATTATCAACCCCGGTTTAATGCTCTCTCTTTTAGCTTTTAAAGAGCTGCTAAATTAACTTCTTCTTCTTCTAATTAGCTTGCGTGTATAGCTCGTACGTATGCTTCTCTGTGTTCCTTTATGATCAAGAAACAAATATTAGAAATTGCCTTATTCTTTAAGATCATCAAATGATCTTCATCGGGTCTGTCTAATGTTATTGTTCGGGTTCCCTTGTGATTGGTTGTATTTACATGTAATTTGTTGTATTCGCTTGTGATTGGATGAACTCGTTTGTAATTTGTTTTATTCGCTTGGAATTACTTCTGATTGGTTGTGTTCCCTTGTAATTGGTTGTATTCATGTAATAATTCCTCATGGAGTCTCTCCGGGATCTTCGCTAAATATATGAGGAAGATTGAAGCAAAATGGATTTGTAAAATTCTGCTCTCGCCAAAGGGTGAATTTAGGCGAATCGAATGTCCCTCTGATTTCTAACGCTTCACTCATCTTTACTCTCCTTTTCACATATTTTCTCTTCCTTCTTCTCTTTTGTTTATGAATCTCCAAACACTTTATAGAAGACGCCTTCACGGGTTTTAGCCTTATATTACTTTTAAGAAATAGAATAAAAATCACTCAATCCAGTAAAAATCTGACAAATGTTGTCGATTCTTTTGACGTTTGGCTGATTGAATTCCAAGCTCTTATATTGGAGGCCGTTTAATGCCCAACTGCACCGAGGTCAGCAGGGAAGTGAAGCGTTTAATACACGCTGGAAGAAGTAAAGAATTTGCTATCAAATCATTATCCAAATGTTACCACTAGGTTTTTAAATGATACCATATTTGAAATAAAACAGCTTAGCCGCAATTACATACTAGTGGCTAAATTTGACCATTTTTAATGTCTCTTTTTTTCAGGGACATATTTATATATAGGGGCGACCCTCAAGGGCGTTTGATAGCATCTAAAGTGAAGTTTTAGTAGAAAAGAAGTTACTTGACACTTGAGGCCTAGAGGCCATCTGAATATTAGAAAATAGTTACCTGCAATGTCGTAGAATGGACTCTCGACGATATACCATATATAACTATTCGTTGAGGGAACTTATTTAATTATCTTTAGAGTGCGTTGATGTCTAGCGGGCCGATATTATGTATCTTCGATATGCTTAAGAAGTGGAACTGAGCTCAAGGATAATAATATTGCTATCATTAATAAAATAGAGTTTTATTAATAATAACTATCAACAATACACAAAACAGAAAATATTGACATAAACAGAGAATGGAAAGGGTCGTGGGGGCTCGGGCTAATCCAAAGATTAAAAGATTTAAAAAGGTAAAACAAATATAAAGTTAAAGAGATGGGATGGTTCGCTAAACCATTTAAAGCACAGGATAGAATTGGCAAAAGGGTTAAATACTCAAAGGTAACGTTCGGCTTACGTAATTTTATACTAGTTGTGCAGTGGAAGGCGACGTGAAGGATTTTCGGTCCGCTGGCGAGTTCCAGCCGAAGGGGTGGGAGAATAAAATGATCCTGACGTGGCGTCTTGGGAATAAGAACCGTTTCTCGACGAACGGCTTGAAAAACAATGGCTGTTCTACGTTGTTCTCTTCTAAACAACAGGGGGGGTGAGAACCGTCTCTTGTCTACGAGCTTAAGAACAATGGCTGTTCTAATGTTGTTCTCTTCTGAACAACAAGGGGGAAGGGTGAGAACCGCTTCTTGGCGAACGGGCTCTAAAGAACAATGGCTGTTCTACGTTGTTCTCTTCTGAACAACAGGGGAAGGGGTGAGAACCGTTTCTGGTCAACGGGCTCGAACGAACAATGGATGTTCTAACGTTGTTCTCTTTCTGAACAACGAGGGGGAAGCCTTGTGGACTTGGCGTCACGAAAGGCTCGAACCTTGGCACTCAAGGGATATTGTCCTCCTTCTGGACAAGTGATGGTGAATCTCGAGGTCAAGGTCCCTTGGCGCACAAATTTAGAGAGGGTCGGGGTGATGTTTCGCGACGAAAATCTGGATCTCCAATCTGCTCTTAGTGGTAAAGTTTCCATCTAAATAGTCGAGACACTCCCTTGGCGTGGGGGACAATGGAGTGGGAGCTTCGAGGGAATGCACAGCCGAGCCTGGGAACAATGCCTTATCTGCCCATAAGCCTAACTCAATCTGGCGAGGTCGGCGTCTGGGGGCGAACGGGGGAAGATAAACCTCCTTGTTTAAACATTGACTCATGTGGCTGCGATAAGGCGCCAAGCTTCGAAGCGAAGATGCACGTGGGAAGCATCGTGGTTTTAAATAACATGCGATAGGGGTTGAAATTAACGCGGCCTCAACCCGTTTTATCACATGCAACATGATTATTATCGCCAGGTAACAAAATGCCGAAATCATGGCTAGTGTGCAATGATCTGTTGAAACATATAGTATGTAAGCCGTAATAAGAGCATTTGAAACAGAGATTGCGAAGTTGTGGCCGGGACAAAGGATAACAGCAAGTGTTCTGACACTGTCAGGAAGCAAAAATTCATTCAACATTTGCGCCACAAGGTAAAGGAATACCAGAGTGAGAGAATCCGGGCGTTAGCGAGAGAGATGGCTGTGGCAATTGCCAACATGAAGCTAACATTGAATGAGGACCTTCGCTCCTACTCCTACAAGAGGTCAAAGGGACAAATTGTGACAGCCACGGCCAATGAAACCAGTTTGACGAATGTAAAGAAGCTCCAGAACAAGCTGAGGCATCCTATTGAGCTTCTGATATGACCCGTTTCACAAACTCAGACTAATAGGTGCCTTGTCTACAATCCATGCGACGTTCTACATATCATGAAGACCAGTTTTCGCCAGACAATAATAGTGTGTGTGTGTGTCTCAGGTCAGGGTGACACCATGCCGCACAACACCTTTGAACAGTAAAATAGCCTTTCTTCAGACGGCTATTTAGAGCTGCTAAAGAGGGTTGCTGCTGAGAGGCAATTCCTCCGAAAAGAGGAGTCAGAAGTGATTGTCCGAGAATTTCTACGACAGGACAGGGCCTCCTTTTTCCTGTGATTATAATTCTATGCATGTTTGGAGAGCGGCTGAAATATATACCAACCGCTCTGTTCACAACGCAAAGGCCGAACGGGTGGCCAAGATCAATTCACCTTGAGGAGGCCTTGGTGGACGCTGAGGCCGACTAATTTAAATAAATTGTTATCTCCCAGCAATAATTTAGTTGATGCTTTTTTATATTTTTAAAATACAATCATTTTTGGCTGAGATATTTCGTTTTTTTAATGTAAACTGTCAAATTTAGCCAGGATAACTTACGAGGGGCGGTCAATAAGTTTTGCGAATCGGTAGGGCAAAACAGAGGAAGGGGGATGGCTGTTTGTGGGGGTGTTAGGACAAGTTATGACAAGTCAGGACCTGCACCCGCACGCTCTTGCCTCGTCTATTTAAGAAGCAGTAGTTGATCGCTGATCGTCAATCTCAAATTTTTCAACAATGGAGAAGGTTGATCACCGCGCAGTGATCAAACTTTTGACCAAGGAGGGCAAGAATGCAAAAAAAGATCCATTAGCGCATGGTTGCCGTGTACACCGACACCGCTTCTTCATCTGCAGCCATTGCTCGCTGGAATAAGGAGTTCCGCCATGGTCGTGAGTCCCTTGAAGATGACCCCCGTCCAGGACGCCCGCAAGACGTGACCAACGAGCACAATGTGCCCCGTGTGGAAAGGATCATCCTCGAAAATCGGCTGGTTAAGGTCGAAGAAATCAAGCGAGAACTTGGAAGTGTTATCAACCTCATCCACCACAATTTGGCCATGACCAATGTCTCTGCCCGTCGGGTCCCTAGAAATCTCACACCCAATGATGGACTTAAACGTCGTCACAGTCCACAAAGCCAGAGTTGTACAAGCTGCCCTGCGCGAGTACGGATTCGAGGAGCTCAACTATCCCCCCTACAGTCCAGATCTGGCCCCTAGCGACTACTTTTTATTCCGCCAGCTCAAGGCTGCACTGCGTGGACCCCGGTTTGGGGACGATGAAGATGTCCAGCTCGCCGTCTAGGAGTGGATTGAACAGCAGTCGAGAGATTTCTGGTTGTCGGGAATTAGAAGCCTCAGGTACTAGTGGCGCAAGTGCATTGAAGTCGAGGGTAGTTATATTGAAAAATAATAAAACACTTTTCCTCATATCTCGTTTCCTTATATCCGAATTGCAAAACCTATTGACCGCCCCTCGTATATACATATATATTCATTAATTTAAAAGAATTAATTATGTAAAAGGTATTAATTAATTGAATTTTAAATCTTTACCATTAAAATTTCAAAATCTTTCCCTGCCATTTCCGCTCTCAAGTCTTGCTGAAAGAGGTTGGCCGAAGGAGTACAGATACCTCAGCCAGAAAACCAAACACGACTAGAAGATCTCAACGTCGGATTAGGCGGATAATGATTGTTCACACACAGGCTGTGAGGGTAGATGAAGGCTATAACAGATCAATCAGTTCAATTCATCTTGGTTCCTTTGCCATTGGAATAAGCGATTTGATCAGCGAAGGATCGTGTGAATCTTGGAAGGCGACAAAACTTACACATTAAACAAAAGCTCACACGGCCGTTCGTTTCCTTATTTAGATAAGCATAACTCCAATATCTCCTGGTGTCCAGGCAGTAGTAGTTAGTTGTCCGTCGATTTCGGCGATGAAGTCACTTCATGCTCTTAAAAAGAATAAGTTAGGCATAGAGAGAAACTTAAAAAAAGATGCTTAGAGTGGGAAAGGGGGGGAGAGGGTACATTACTCAGCCCACTATCTTGGCACTGCATATTTGGGCTAGGGGCAAGGTGGTCCAAGACGACCAGCCATTGTGGAGTGTTTTAGAAGACTGCCGAGTCGTCAGTCTAATAACGCTCGCCTAGTGCAGGTCGCCACAGCAGATTTTGCATTAGGGATTGACTCCCGTAGTCTTTGTCCAGTCAACGACATCCACAAAACAGTGAGTCAGGAGTTGGAGAGGGACTAGGCAGTGTCCACACGTTGGTGGGCTAAGGTCCAACACCTCTGGGGCCTCCTGCTGCTCCGAGATCCTCCTGATTCGTTGTTTATTCTCGAAGCTGATCTGCATTAATTTTATCATTTTATTCAGTCGATCAAATTTCAGACAGCAGAAAATTGATTTGCAGCCATAAAAGCAACATTGACCTCCTTAATTAGAAAGCCCTGACTTGCCATCATCTGAGGGGAGACAACGAACTTCTAGGCAAGTAGATCAGCGATGATAGAAGCCAAAAGAGCAGATATGCTCCATACATAATGAATACTCTCATTTATGACCAACTGACTTATATCTGTGGTTCATGTGTCAGTCCTATCTTTACCGTGTCAGCAGCCAACAAGTTTCCCAGTATCAACTGTTATCTACTGGTATCTACCCGTTGCAAACCCGTATTCATACCTACACTGTACTCTGTTTATCGCTGTTCAGTATTTTTACTTTAATACCCATAGTTCCATAGGAGAAAATATTAAAAAATATGGAATTTTCGAACTTGAATTTCTTGTATTTCTTCCTCACTCGTTGCTTGCCAAAAGGGGAAATTATTTCCATAATTGACAACGATGGAGACGCCTTCGACTAATAATAACCTAATCACTATCTGTTGAAGTACGGTCGGAACCTGAGCAGAGAAAACCGCAAATATAGAAGCAATTTGTTATGTCAGTAACAGGAGCGAACTAAAACTTTATTGAACAATTGTGAATTTTACCTCCGGAGAGTTATGTGTAATGAGTATTCATGTATATATGTATATACATGAAAACGATACCCACTGCTAGGTACAATTTAATCTAGATCTTTCGGTATAATTGCTCATAATTTGTTTTCATTTTATTATTTAAATTATTTATTAGCTCGACTTTAAAAGACTATATTCATTTTTGAGGTTATTTACAAACATGATCCCACCTGAGCTTACGACATGATCTTAACGCCAACCTGTTCTCCTATAAAAGCTTTTGGTAAGGATGCAGAAACGGATAAGAAAACTGGTACAATCATTTGTTGAAAAATGCAACGATTAACCAAAGGCAAGATTTTCCTGTCACTGAAATTCTTGATGAATTGGGATGAAAAAATCGGAAACTTTCAAATGATTGAGGGTTTTCAAGTCCGAGGATGGAGTAGGGCGAGGTGCACAAGGAGCATTGGTGTGATTGTGAATGGAAGTGGATGTGGGTGGGGGATTTGAGACTGCGAATCCGATACATGTTTGCCTCTAACCTTTCTCTCTTTCAGCGACCATTTAAAGAAAACAACCACATCAACAGCAAACCTAAAGGTGTAATAATATTACACCTAAACCAAACATACACTTGACCGCTGTTCGGGGGTGGGGGCGGGGTTTTGCGACGAAATAGCTTAGTGGAATTACACCAAGATTGAGCCATATTTGGAGTGAGTGGTCGTTGAGTGGTAAAGTACTTTGAGTCTACGTTATGGTAGCTGACATATATGCATAGTAATAATCCTTGCGTTCGAAACTACCTTTGGCGAGCTTAGGGGTAGAAGAGAAATAAATGGATAAAATAATAACAAACCAATCTGGATTCTTGCCCTATCGTTTGTCCAACACGAATGACCGATCTTTGGAGAGAAGAATATATCAGAATATGTATTTCCGTGTCTCTTTGCATCTTCTCAACAGAACATGTATTTTCATTGCATTCAAAACATTTAATTTGATTCTTTTCTTCTTTCTACTCTTTATTGATAAATTGAAAGATAAATGAAACTAAAAGGCCTTTTTTAATTCTTAAATTCAATGGCTTTTTCTTCTTTTAATTTCGTTCGGTCTTGTTTAGCATCTTTATAGACCAGTTTAACTTTCGATCTGGCATCAAATGTTGCTTCTAACAAAACCAAAGAATTTCTAGCTAAATATTAAAGGTAACTTGTTTTATTTATAAAAAAGCAACATGAAAATATTACCCAACACACGAGTCAGCGCTGACTCATTATTTTAAATTAATTTCGAGTCAATAACTAAGTAAATGACTTTCTCCCTTTTGAGAATATTGTGTAAAGGTGTGTAACAGAGATAGAAGAAGCGTTCATGTTAACACTCATTGTTATTAATTATTCTAAACAGTCCGACTATGATTAATTAGAATAAAATCTGATTCTTTTTCACCAGATCACTCCTGCTGTATTCAGACCTCCGTCGAACCGACAAGATAACACCATGAATGACGTTCAGACTGAATTTAAATCCTCAGTCCTTCACAACTATTCCACTTTGCCTCCACTCTTCAGGGGAAAAAGTAAAGAAAGCTCAACAATCTTTTCCAAGCCACGTTTTATCCCTGTGGTAGCCAACCTGTCCCTCGTCATGAGATCCACCTACTTTATGTTTGGTGGAAGGGCTTCTCTTACCTGCGTAGCGACCATCCCTCAAATTTATACCAGGTTCGTAACCCAATTTTGTGTTTTCCAATAAACGAATTTATTCAAACAATTAAACTTTCTATGATTCCCTCTGACTTAACCAATTTAAAGATTGACTTTTAGGCTTTACGAACTATTAAGCAAGTTTTAGATGACAAAAATCCGCATATGTCATCCACTAAACCCTTGATCCAAACAAATTTTAATTTTCGTCACTAAAAAAATATTTATAATTCCATTTAATATTATCTCTACGATATTTATTATTTTCTATGTTTTTCAAACTAAATAAAATAACAAATACAAAAACAAATGATCTAGTAACAAATCGACCCAAGTTTAATAATGTAAAATATTTAGGTAGATTTGCTATCAACGATTTTCAAATTTTCAAATTCTTAATATCGTTGCTGTCATAAGTATTTGGAAAACCGTTGCCTTAGAAACCTCTGAGGCATTACCACAAAAATGAACTTACGTTTCTGACTCACTTTTGATGGCAATCATCGCCACTAAATGCATTCGCGCAATATCAAATTAGGTTATGAGTTAGTTTTTGATATATCTTGTATTTTATTATTATCAACGGTCGCGGGGCATATCTAGCCCGCGTGCCATACTTTGCCGACCCCTGCTCTGGACAATCATCTAAAATAATCTTCTCATCTTTTATGTTTGTGTATTTTTCAACGTAAAATTCCTTTAGATTATAATTTAGTAGAGTTAATAGACATTTTTATGTGTTTTATTGGTGCGATTATCCTTTTGTATAAAGGTGCAACTCATTCGGTTGATGGTTATTTTCTGGGATCTGAAACCAAATTTTGTGTGATGGGTAATGGTATTTTTAGTTATTTTTGTCTTTTAGTTTTGTTTTTGCTTTTTGTTGCTTTTAGTTCAACATTTTTAGTCCCTGCGCTGAATGAAAATATGTATCACTTGGATTATACCGATCTTCTTTATTATGGAGGAATAAAAAAGAAGATCGGTATACCGCAATGGGTAAACCGCACATTACAAATCTTGCGTTCATTAAACCATGAATGAACAGTTTGATGGCCTATTTTATGCCACTCCGACAACCGAGAGCAAGAGGGCAAACCAGGACTCTTATCTCGAGACGAGCTTTGACCCCGCCGCTCTTCTGAACCGCTTCAATGAGTCTGTCCATCTTGACTTATAGCGATGGGCGGTCCTGGGCGGCTGCAGAGCTTCGCGAACCTCGGTAGGTCGGAGAGTTGTAGGCGCCGCGGCACCAAGCTCCTAGCCACCTAACTCATCCGGAGCTAAGAGGCGATCGGTGCTCCCTGCCAAGCTGTTAAGGGGTTGAACTTCCCCTAGTCCCTTCAGGATGTGTGTCTCATAAATGGAGAGATAAATGAGGAAGGGTTGTCTCAGTGGGCTACCGAAGAGCTGTCCCGCATGGCGACTCAGAGCCCCCAAAGGAGAGTTGTGGGCCTCCGCACCACCACGGTGATGTTTCTTGCAAGATTCTGCCATCGTTGATGATCAGAGGACTTTGGTGGAACAGAACGATGGCAATTAGAATTACGAGTCGGTTGCTTCCATGAGGTGTGGTCATAAATTGGAAAAGTCCAGCCGGGGTTAATCTTGGTGGACGAGACCTTTTTTGGCCTCAAATGCCAGTTTGCAGAGACAGTGCCAGTGTTTCGGCCTTTCTGGAAAATATTGAGGCACTTTAATTGCCGAAACAAAGGCCGCGGATTGCTGGTTGTTTGGTTTTTGAATAGTTGAGTGCGCTTGGAATTTATTTCAGCAAAGAGGGTGCTTCGTGTAGACTTACGAGAGTGGAGCCTATCCCGGTGCTGCCAGCTAAGTAGGCCTCTACCGGCTTGAGGTTGCCAGCTTTCATCATCATAGGGTCACTGGATGCGCTAGTAGGAAAACAGGGACGAATTTGGGGACATTTACACCCCTTCCCTCTCATAAGGGCATATACTTCTTTCTACTCGGCTACTTTAGCAATATATAGCCAAAACATTCCATTTGCCTAATTTTACCACTCTTTCCAAAGATTCAGACCAAATTCCGTAAATTTCACAGTTGATTTTCACTACTTTTGAAACTAAAAATAATCTCTCTTTAAACCTACCAAAACCTGTCATTGAATTAATCTCTGGTACATATAAAGGACCAATAGATTTATCGCCATTTTCTTTTAAACTAAAACCAATTATCTTCCAGCACTTAGAAAATGCATTAGTATTTAATGGGCAATTAACTGAGCTGTTCAAATAAACTAGCGCGTTTCAACCCGCCATATTTTCTTTCGCACACCAAAAATAATTTGGACCGGAGTTTTCGCCCTCCAAGTCAAACAATTTCCTTCATTTGCAAGTGTTTTGATCTAGAAAATGTTCGAAAGGTTTCATGTGTTCAGAAAGCGTTGCTATGTTCAGAAAGCGCTGCTATGTTCAGAAAGTACTGCTATGTTCAGAGAATCTTGCTATGTTAAGAAAGTGTTCATATGTTCAGTCGCGCCATGTCTTTGATAAATCTATTTTTTTTTAAATTTTAATAATTCTTGGCGGAAATGTGTAGTTTGTGGAAGCGTGACTGACTGTAGTGATGAAGGAAGGCGGTTCCTGGGCAGGGAAGAAGAACTCTGCTCCCAGGAAAAAGAGCGAGAGGAAAAAACAAAAAGAGACAAAGAACAGCGTTACATAAAAGGAGGATTAACAAACCTCGTCGAGCCAGGAGGAGCTTCTCCCCCAAACATCTATACATTCTATAGCTTTAGTTTAATACGGTTCTATACCCACACTGGGAGGTCAAGGGGGGGAGGGTGCATGAGCGACCTTTCTGTGGCGGTCATCTTTAGGATTGTGCGGCCTCCTACCTCTACAGGAGGTTCTCGACTCCATATCTCCCACACATTTTTCACTCCCTCTCTCTTCCACACATTCTCTTCGGATCTCTCCTTAGGAAAATTTCCTCGTCGACATTTCGCCTCCAATTCGAGGAAAATAACATCTTGAGTTTCATCATTTCCTCCACGTCTCTCCCTTTACTTTATTCATTTATTCTCTATCTACCTGATTCTAACCTTGTTTATCAAATTACGGGTGTTTATTTCCTCTCTGATTGGGGAATTCATCTGGCCCTTAAAATATTTAAGAATGCGACCACCATTGAGGGCATCGCTTGTGCGAATATTTGCTCAGAGATTCGTGAAGAAAATGGGAGAAAAAGAAACGTGATAATATTTGGAAAAGTACATAGACTGATAAACAAGAAGAGGAGACTACTTAGGGCATTCCCTAAATTAAGAAGATCCTATTGGAGGCGCATTTCGTATTATTGGGGAGGTTGATCCCTCCAGTTTTGGCCCTAATAACATAATTAACGTGACCTGAGTTCCTAAATCCCGTAAAGAGCTGAAATGATACGAGGTAAGAATATGTGAGGTTTGGGGGAGGGGAGGCACGCAAAGCCCTGGGATTGGACGGAACAGGGGCGTATCCCTGCCAAGGAAATTTACAGAGATTTTTCACTAAGATCCAACATATAATATATAAATGAGCTGATAGATAGAAGAAAAAAGAATAGATATAATATTTGATCGTTCGAGATTAATTTCTTTTTCAAAAGAATAAAAATAATCTCATTTTTAATATCCCTCAATGCTCTCTCCTCGAACATATTCCCATTCATTCATTCATCCATTCTACCCCTCACCTTATAATTGAAGAGTTCAAAATATATATATATATATATATATATATATATATATATATATATATATATATATATATATATATATATATATATATATATATATATATATATATATATATATACATATGTGTGTGTGTACGCAAATAATGATCCAGAAAGTGAGGATAGAAAAGTTAATGATGAGTGTCATGAATGTTTTTAATATGTTGCTTATTTCGTGTGAGTTTTCTGCTCGTAAATGATGGCCTATTAATCTTAGTTAAATTTATTCTTTATTTATACATAAAATAAACTTTAACCATCATCTGTTCATACTTCTGATGCATTCACTTCACTTTAATGGCAAAGGTGTAATGCGTGCTTGAATTAGTGATGGCTTCATATCCAGGATTTAATCGAGTGGTGAGTTATTGGTATAGTTTTGGTCGTATTCCTGCCATCTTGGACAATATTTGAGCCTTTATTTATATTTCTTTTTTTATTTTTGCTCGATTAACGTCCACCCATTTAACATAGTTACATTCCTTGCGAGGATCACGGCCATTCTTTTATTAATTAATTGATAAACTTGTCCCGTACCGTTATCTATTACCTCGACCAGATGACTTCACACTATTCTGTATTCATGAATGCTGATATAGAAGTTAGAAAGTATAGGAAGCACCTAGAAAACAGGAATCAATTTCTTTTCTGTTTTTTTCATGATCTATTACACTAATTCAAAATAATTTGATAATAATTCGATGAGAAAGAAATACTAATAAAACCGAAATTCTGAAAACATAATTCCATCCGTTGCCGCAGAGCTCCTCTTCCTTATGACCAAACCATTGAGGAAAGTTTCACAGTCGCTTAGATTTTGTTGTTGTTGGCTTCTGTCCGTGATAAAGAACTTTTGTGGGATGCCTTCAAGTTCTTGATCCAGGTTCATGTTTGTAAACTAGACGAGGGAAAATTAATACACAGAATTATAATATACAATGAACTGCTTGTGCGGAAGTTCCATATTTTGGTAAGTCTACCGGGCTTGTTTATGCTTCAATATCTCATATGGCGACATTTTGTTTGTATGTAAATTGAATTTGACTCATAATAATATGATTTGGTATGTATTATTTCCAGGATTTGTGTACATGAGAGTGATTTGGAACATTTCTCTCGTAAGCTGCTATTCATGTTAAGAAGCAAAGTGTATGGACATTTAAAGTTATTGCTATATTTTACGTTTAGGTGATTTTTTTATCCCTCTACACCAAATTGTCCTTATATATGTATGGAAATTTTAAACCATTAAACCTTCATTAGTGTGGTTAACATCAATTGAGATCAGCGAGTTTCTCTCCTTGTCTGTAATAACTAACCAATTAATAACCCAATTTCCTTTATTGCAGAGACCTTAACTAAAATTTATGCAAATTGTATTCAATTGGATCGAAAATTTCGTTTTGTCCTCCATCTCAAATGAGGCAATTTGTCTTCCTCCATTGAACGATTTCGATATAACTTGTTGCCATCGATAATCGAATCCATAGCCTTCAAAATGGTTGCAATGGAGCTTAAATAGAAATTTGCTTTTGAGGTTTTGAGCGAATTATCTCCATTTTTCTAAAATGAGGATCTCTCGTGGCTATTTATGTCCAATCTTCTTCATTATCTCTAAAAAAAAACGAGGTAGGCGCGGAATTCCCTATTCCCCTCTGCTTCCATTGCATTAAAAACGGACTGAGGACAATCGCTTATTACTCCTTTAATAAATGTAATACGTGCCGGTGGTTAACAATTTATAGGCTCCTCACTTTTACTCAAAAGGTAATAATAATAATAATTGCTAGGAGTTGTATCTCCTGGCCTCATTTAAGAATCTTACTATTTTCCGTCCCCAACTACAGTTACACGTGGGATCCGAAACAGGGTATCTTCAGCGTATGCAGCTGAATCGAGCCTCCCACCATCGACTGACCACAACCGATGTGGTAACATCGGAAGTGGTTTTTCTTTCATCCCCTCCGAACCATGCCGTTTCTTTATTTTATTTAGACCTCATTTATTTTTCTGTTCCCTTAAATTAACTGATCTACACCATCACACAACACAGCCAAATAGTTCACACACGTCCAGTCTTTTCAGTTAGTTCATCTTTAATGGTCTCTTATACAGATGCTAGTAAATAAACCCTGAGCTGCGGTTAATTAGTTAATGAATTTAATATTGAATGAATTTGGATCCATTCAACAATACACTCAACTTCATCCGTGTTATTTCTTCTTTGCAGCGAAAGCTCCACCCAACTCAGCCTGCCAGGAATCAGCGCCGTGGAGCCATCTCAAAGGGTTTCTTCCTCGAGTCGAACGAAGCGATTATCTTGGCCTTTGCAAACTTTATTAACCATTTATAACATGATTAAATTAACTTCATTGAAAAGGTCCTTTAAAATGCAGAGTTAGCCTATGACCACTATTTTTTATTCAAGACAAATAGGAATATTTCATACATTCCATTTCTTCTGTCTAAAATATACTTCATATTGTAGTGAAGGAATTATAAAGAAATGATAATCACTATAGAGATATTTATTTTTATTTCTTATATGTATAACTATAATTACAATGTATTTTTTTTTTATATAAAACTGAACAGTTTTATTTGTATATTAATTAAGTGTGTTTGAATATATAGAGAGTAAAGAAATATATATGGAATGTATTAGTGTATATATGTAACATGTAAATCTGAGGTACGCAAAGTTAGGAATGCGAAAATTGGAGAGGATGAAAGAAATTAACGCTGTTTGAAATGATGGAATCAAAATATTTATCCCTCTAAATGGAATTAATGTCTTTACAATCGCTTTAATTAATTAATCCTTTGCACAAGGACTTAGTATTTTATTTAGACTAGAAATAACAAATCAAATACTTTGACATTTAAGCTTATTCAATTTGCAATGGACTGAACAGTAATGTATATTTTTATGTTTCTTTCCCGGTAATTTTTTTAACCAAAGATATTTGTAGGTTTAGATCGATCTTAATAGGAATTGGTAGCTGCAATGGTAATTTTAGTTGTATCGTCCTAGTCCAGGGAGGTAAATATGAAACTCTGAAAATTAGGTTGGAGATGTTCTTTTAAAAACTCATTCTCTCTATTTTAATATTTTTTTCTTTAATGACTTATATAATCATTGAGGTGAGGTTTTTATTTCACCATATGTTTCTAATGACCCGCTCAACTCGTGAAACTGTTTAAGTTTTCTCTGTTGTGTGTGTGTCCGTGTGTTTGTTTGGAGCATTCTGCCGGGCAGTCATAAACTAGATCAAGGATCCCGTTCAAGGGCATTACTCGAACCCTGGGCTTTTTGACCGCTCTTATCGTTCTGCAGTTGGAGATTTCCTCTAAGGACTTCATTCGACGGAGGGTTTTCAGTAAACCACATTTCCTCCATGCCGTTTTTTGGAAGCATGGTGTTCAACTCCTTCGCAAAGGTACCAGGCCGGGTTAGGTTAGCAATGTGTGTATAGTAAATGCAACGCATTATTTTGGTTGATTTTTCGTTCTCGATTTGCAGTATAGTAGGCTTTGGAGCCTTAATACTTTATGCGACCGCTGCCTTGCCAACCTTTGCGTAGGTGGCGTTAACTTTCCTCTCTTACTCTTTTTTGCCCTTTTCTTTTGCTGCTTTGATTTGTTCCTTTTTGACGGGACACACCGTAGCCACAGTCTTATGTGGGCCACCACAATTAATGCATTTATGGCAGGCGGAGAAGTGATGACTTCAGTGTCCACCTCTCTTGCACAGATAGCTGAATATCCATTGGGATATCGATGAGGCGTACGAGAGCAATATTTAGCTGAGCGCAAATCTTTTCGAAAACCTTACACCTGTCCGGTTTTGGCCGGTCAGGTAAGGTTCTTAGGGCTATGCACCTGATCTCCTTCATCGCTTCTTCATATCACCCAAGGGTGTTACTAGGAAGGAAATCAGGAGGACCGAGTTTCTGGGCGTGTGTATTTGTATGTGAGGGTATGTGTTTAGGGATCCGTTATGAAAAGGAAAAAATGATGTGGGAAGGTGAAAAAAAATGGTCAATGAACAATACCAGCACTTTACCTTGAGGAAGCGAAGAAGGTCTCACTTCCTTTCCTTTAACTAGCCTTCAATGAGGCCAGTTAAGGAGAGAAAATCGTCACTTTCGACTGTATCACCACTGATAATAATTCCGGTCACACACAGTAATCCGGTCTACCAATACAAAACACCCCATTAGAATTGAAAATTCAGATCAAATTTGTAAAAAAAATTGACTTTACCGCACAACGATTATGTAAGAGAGCAATCCAAGCACATGTCGTTCTGACCATAATGCGCTTTACCGGATTACTTACATTAATCTTCGTTTGTTGAACCAACTTAGAGAGTGACCGAATGTTCAAAATTGACTACGAAGGAAATTTGATCGGGAATAAACAATATTTCCGGGTTTGATTCAGATGGTGGAGAATTCGGTGTATGTTGATGACTCATTTGATGTGGAGTTTGGATTGTTTCAAAGTGATTCACATTCTTACAGTAGTGATTCTACAGATGAAGAAGTTTTGTGTATTTTTTATTATGTCTGTAATACACAATATATAAAACAGAGTGATTGCTTCTCGCAGAGATACATAACATAATATTGCACATAATATGTGCAATACTGCTTTCTTTTTACTCATTTAGTTATACAAACTTATTTTGTTGTTTCTAAACAATTATCTTTTATTTTCATAGTTATTCCCTTGGCTACGAGATTAAATAATAAAAAGTGTAGGCAACTTTTGCTCGCAAGAAGAAACATTCTGACATTAAAGCGTCTTCGCCGGCTCTTAGCCATGAAGCAGAATTAGAAGAGAGAGAGAAGAAATAGCTCCTAGTGGTACAAACTAGAAATGATGTCCATTCCTCTGAAGCGGACTTGGACGGCCTTCCAAGCACAGAAGATGTACCAAGACCAACATGGTAGGTCAAGAAAAATAGAAGAGAAAATAGTTTCGAATCTGCACGGAAACCTTTTAGTGACAATCCTTTGTGTTTCTACAGATAATAAAATGTATTACAGCAGAAGCTGAAGATGTGCTTAAAGAATCTCGAAATTATCTGCCTCTGGATTAAATGGATCGAAGATTATAGATAGCTCTTAATTCCCTATTGTTTGATCCTCAGGGTCTCGCTTTCTGAGGTCAAACAATTTCAATTTCAATCGTTTTTGTGAAATTATGAGATTTATAAAATTTGATTATAACCAACAAATTCATCTCGACTACAGACAGAAAAATTTCTTAATATTTTTCAAGTGTAAAAAAATGATGGATAATTGCTGGTATGTTATAAAACTAAAGAAAATATGAGATTTGACGAACGACTCTTCCCTATGTAAAACTAGGAGTCCACATACACAGTCTATGCGAGAAAAGCCTGCCCTACATAGGTAAAATTTTGGCTTGTAGACTACAGTTCTTCTAAATAATTATCTAATGCATTTTCCTATTTAGGGAAAGATCGGGCGGGTAAAATAACTAATGACAAATTAGCTGATTATGTTGTACTGTAACTCATTGAGTCATTTCTAAACATACGAATCAACATTAACAAAGACAATATTTTCACTTTTGTGAAATTTAACAATCAAATTAAAAATGAAAAATGAATGGTATTTGCTTAATTGAAACTGTAAACAAAGCAAGGAAGGAATTTTCTATATCTGAGAAGAACCAGAACAAATGTTAATTCCACATAGTAATCCTAAAATATGAGACATTTTTCTCACAAATTATCGAGAAAAGAAGAATAAATGTTCTTCCTAATGATTAGTCTTCATGACTCTGTAATATTCGATTCAATTGAAAAGAGAAAACCTGGAAGAGTGTAATACTACAATACGAAAAATTTGGAACAGATATCATTGATCAAATGACAAAGCAGAATTAAGACACTGTCCTGTTCAAACCTTCTATAACATTCTTGATGATCTGTTATGTATAAATGCTCGGATCACACTCAAGCTGCCACCAGAACAAATATTTCAAGCAAAGCTGAAAAAGTAAAGACCACTCCCCAAAATAAAGATTTATCCAAGAATCAAGATTTCTGTCATATTGATGACTAATGTGGCGAAAATTCCTAGGGTCTTCTTCTAGATCCCTCGCCTGAGACAGAGGGAAGCTGCACCTGAACCTGTCCCACCGTGCCCAAACAAGTAATCAGAACACCAATCCGGATTCGTCGGTTGGCTCAGAGATTTCGTGATCTAATAAAAGGTTCCAGAAGCTCCGACCATCTCGTTCCTCGTGCGAACGTAATGTTCAGGTGAAAAGGTGTACTTTCAAATGGTGAGTGCAATGCTTCTAATGCAAGGGGTAACAGCTTGGCCAGTATAACCTTTGCTAAGAAAAAAAAAAGTATTTAGTAACATTTAGAATTAAAAAGGGGGGAAATAAAGACACCTTTTACATATAACACTGGTGAAAATAGTTTATAAATTTTAGTCCACAATGAGAAAAAGTTTCCTTTAAGACCCAAACTCATCTTTTATTACAGCATTGGTGAAGCCAAACTATAAGTTTATTAAAGGAGAAATGCATATAATTAGGAATAAATATCAAATCAAGATCAATTTTAGCATCTATGGTAGCAGTTTACCAGGTAAGTGCAATGCTTTACCCTAAAGCGGAAGAGCGCAATGCTCGTTAGTAGAGAAATACTGCGTATGGCAATATGAAGAAGGATCAAAATGAAACTCATTGAACAAAATCCAGTGATCCACAGCGGCCAAGCTTAGCACACAAACTGAATACTCAAGGAAATTTAAGCTATCCTCTGAGCCGATTGCGCTCAAGTCCCAAAGATGTAATGTTTTTGCTTGATACTAAATAAAATGGTTGGCGGAAACTGGTAAGCTCAATGCTTATTAACTCTACACAAACTAATACTTTAATTATTAAATTAACACTATATGCAAATGAATCTAGCAACATGGATATGCTGTTTACTTTCTTTGCCAAAAAGATGTGGTGTCTTTAGTAAGAATAAAGTTAACCGAGAGAATTGGGTAAGTTCAGTATTTCACCCACCTTTTACTTGAACAAATATTCACTAAATTGAATGAACGGGTTCACAGTTAACACTAGTAAGACTAAGTGATTGCCAGAAAGAACGTAATTGACTTGATAAGTTGAGAGGCAGTGTCCGTTGACCTTCTAGTTAAACTTACGTTTTGAAGAACTCAGAAGAATTTAAATAAATTAAAGGACATACATCTGAACTAACGTAATAATAACTTAATGTTAGCAGAAAAATATTAGCTATTCAATAATTATATTTATAAATAAAATATCCTTTTAATAGCGAAAGGCTTAAATATAGCAAAATAAGTCAAAGCGTAGGTTGATGGCTCAGATTGCTAAATTTCGTAGTGCATGGCAGGAAATTTTCTAATTAGAAAGATTCCAAGTTAATCCCGTGAGAAAGAATCCAAAACAAAGAATGTTCCTGGTGATCGGTCCGGCCTGGACCGATCCGTCATGACATAAAACGAAAGGGTTTTTTACGCAGTTTTTCATTTAATGCAGCGTAGGCGAAAAATTCATAATTCCAATGTTAGGAAATTTGGAACATTAAAATATACTACTATTCGTAATTCTGAAAAAACAATTGTGACAATTCTTCTGATCCTGAAGTAGTTAACCTTTTTCTCCCAATAATGTCAAATTTGTCAAAGGTGCAAATAAAACAAGAGAAAATCAAGGTGCGCACATTCTAAAAAGATGGCGTGTGGGAAATGCCTATCGAAGATTAATTACATTTGTCGTTGAAATGTAATTTACAAAGATTACTATTGGTTACATAACAGAAATCCCTTTATAATTATTCATGTAAGTTCCGAATTTAATGTCATCTTTAATAAATTAAGATTATTCTCTGTTAATTATTTCCTACTTGCCTAAAAATACAGTTTTATTAACTCTGAGAAGGGGCAAATTGCCCCCCATAGGCGTAAAAGCTGAGCAGATTTTTTCAGAGCGTTGTAGTGTTAAAATGAATATATCTTTCTTACTATTTTTAATAACTTAAATTATGTTTCCTCATGAATAAATAAATAAATAATTCTATTAATAAAATTTATAGAGCAAATTAGATATACGCGTTTTATTAGATATATATATATATATATATATATATATATATATATATATATATATATGTATATTAGCAAGGATGCTGAAAACAAAATAGCAATAAAAATTTAAATTTTGTTATTGAACGAATATTGAATTTCGGGTCCTTCATCCTGGGATAAATTCCAAACAGTTTTACCAATAGATCAGTTTTATAAGATAATTCAATTCTGTCTCATTTTTTGCTAGTTACCACATGTTTATCTCTACCAGGATAAAATAGATCAGTCCCTTCTATTTTATCATATCCAGTATTTCTTCAACCTAATTGAGCCAATCGTCTTGAATATCCTAGTTTTTCCTTCTAATCAATCATTTTGACCTTATTTAATACTAACGTGGGATCTATTATAAAGAGGAAATAATATTAAGGTTCTATAACCTAGTTTTTACTAGAAAACAAGAACAGAAAATGTTTTACGATGAAATGAGAGACCTAAGAGAACTGGAGGCACTAACAACCATGAACACTACCATGAACTCGAAATTGGTACCAAAACGTAGTCATCAGCATCTTTTCCATACAGTTCAGGACCATTTTGAAGATAACTGTAATTTTTCAGCATGATGGCGTACCTTGTCACAAAGCAAAGGCAATAACAAAGTTTTTGGCTAAAATAGGATCGAACCTTTGAGATCTTGGCCTGGGAATTCTGCAGTTGTGAACCTAATCTAGAATATGTGGGCGATAATCAAGCTGGGGTTTGATACACAGAAGTCATCCAATTGTGGGCAAATGCTTAGTGGAAAAAAAAGGGAGGAATATCAGTCAAGATCTTATCACGAATCTGGTTAGGCCAAAACGAAATGAAACAGTCCTTAAGAACGAGGCACATCATTGAAACATTGACTACGTGCATCAACTGACTGTATTTATTATTAAAATTGGCTTGACTTCTAAATTTGTGTATATTCACCTTTAAATTATGACACAAAACATATTAAAACTGAATGCAAGTTTGATTTGGCCTATTACTTTTTTATGGGAATAAGAAAAGTAATTTTGGCTATGATATATATATATATATATATATATATATATATATATATATATATATATATATATATATATATATATATATATATATATATTATTCTATGAAAAAAATATATACAATTTATAGCATCATAATCTTCCAAATTTAAAAACAAAACAGTATACAGGGTGTTCGGTCTAAATTTAGACATTTTTAATGTCTCCTTTTTCAGAAACATGTTGATGTGTCTGTAGAGTCCAAAATGTAGGAAGGGAAACAGAGCAAATTTGAGCTGAATAAAAAGGTAGCTCACATAGAGGAGTAGAAGCCATCTGAATATTGAAAAGGCGTTACCAGCACCATCATGATTCGCACCGGATATCAAAATTCGGATATCATGACTAGTACTCAAGCCCTAATATGTCGTCGTCAGTGGGCTCCTTAAAAAGTGACTAGTACTCAATTCTCTAATAAAACTGCAAAAGATTTAAGACGAGACAAGGTCAGCTTCAACTGAGACTACGAACACGTGGCTAGCAGCTAGAAAGGAACACAACAGGCGTTCTGACTAGGTTTGCACGCCGGAATTCATCTAACAACTGCAGGACAAGTTGCTGGTTAACTAACAATGGAATCCAAGCTTTGGCGAGAGAGATGGGTGTTGGAGTCTCAACTATCAAACTGGCCCTGAAGAAAGACTTTCAGTACTACTCGTACAAGAGGCGCCAGGAGAAATTGTGACAGCCAAGGCAAAGGAGAAGCGCTTGGGGAAAGCAACAATCCTTGAACAAGCAGAAGCATCTTATTAAGCCGGAGACTTTCTGTTTTTGCTCAGAGGAAAACAACTTCTGGCATGAATAGTTGCATAACACCCGGAACATCAGATGACGTTTCACATATCATGAAGACCAAGTTCCCCCAAACTGTGATGGTTTGTAGGTATGTCTCTAGTAATTCTGACACTATGCCGCCCCACATGTATTAAATAGGCTCTTAGGCTCATTTTATACAGCTATTTGGAGCTGCTTATGATTGAGGTCAAACAAAAGATGGAGAGTCTTTCTGCTGGAAAGCTATAGGTGAGGAAGAGTTTAGGATGCGAAGTTTGATTAAATCAATTCAAACATGTGTAGGAATGGGCACAGAAATTTGTTCAAGTGCTTCCGGTAGCCACATGAGCAAATCATTCACGGGGACTTTTGTAAATAAGGAGACAACATCGAAGCTAATCATTTTAAATTTGGAGTTAAGCGTCTGAGACTTGAGTTTCTCAATGAAATCACAATGATTTTTAATATGAGCGGAGAATAGGCACCTAAAATAGGGCTCAGTAAAGAAAGTAACCATTTTGATCATTTATAACCAGCAGAACCTACAGAACTTGTCCCATGTTCCGAAATTATTAAAATATTTTAATGTTAATGTTGTATTCTCTAATAATTCCACGTTAAAAAAATTAGTAATTAAAAATTCTCCCCGTAATAAAATGGCCTGCATTTATAAAATTCCGTGCAAATCTTGTCTTGGTTTTTACATAGGCCATTCTACAAAAAGCCTACATGTGAGAATTAAACAACATAAGTACTGTTGTCGAACGGGGCAAACTTCCAATGCACTGTTTATTCATCAATTTACTTAGAACCATCAAATAAATTGGTCTAAGGCGAAATCCATTATTTTGTGCCCAATTTCATTGAAAGAAATTTAATGGAATCAACCATGATCAAATTCTCACATAAAATTAATTTCAATCTAAGGGAGGGTCTATTTAAATTAGATAATTGGATCATGAATAATATTTGTTTGCAATATAAATTTAATTTGTTGAATTGATTTGCATATTGTAGTTCCGCGATGGGCAATTCATTTGTTCGGCAGTTGTTTTTTTCCCATAAACGATTGTCTTTGATCGTATGTACGTTTGAACGACGTCACATTTCTCTCGTTATTAACTGTTTCTCTATTTCATTCTTCTTCTGCCCCTGTTGATGTAAACACGAAAGCGTTTGGATTATTCTGTGTATTATTTTCCTTTTGGATATTTCAAGCATATATATACACATATATATATATATATATATATATATATATATATATATATATATATATATATATATATATATATATATATATATATATATATTATTGAAGCCGAATGCGAGTTTAGCGTTAATTATTTTCTTTTCAAATCTCTCAATCTTTCTTACTTTCCGTCTTTGGTCGTGAGTCAACCCATGGATAAGTTCGCCAAATTTTATCAGAAAAATATTAACTAACGAGGGCAGGAGACTAATTTACTGAGCAAAACAAATCAATTTATTGGCCTGACGCGTTTCGATACACACTTGTATCATTATCAAAGGTTGATATTTATAACTTAAGCAATTGAAGAACTGGGCTTTATATATATCATATTTAGTTAACAAATATACGAACATACTTATAGGGAATTTAAATTATTAAATACCAAAGGTACATTGAAATGAACTTTTTGATACTGCTTCAAATGTTTAATCTATAATGGGCACAGGACTAATTTGGCTAGGGATTATTATTTGGGCCTCGGGGACGTGAGGAAGGCGGAGTGAATTGTATGTTTGCATATTTAATTTGGGGTATTTTTCTTTTATATAAAATGCTTCTAATATAATTAGCTGTGGACGGTTTGGAGCATATGATAGGATGTTGGTATTGTCTTCGAGTGACTTCCGGTCCAGTTGTCTTCCATGTTTTTCCAACGTGTGTGTTTTGGGGGCACCATTGTTTGAATGGTAACTAATTCTTCGTGTTAACTTTGTTTCTGACATTCCGATATATGAATGAGGTAGGAGCTCACAGTCTCCCATTTTGCAAGTATATTCATATATTAAATGACTTCTCTACTTAGGTGTTAGGTGAGGTCCTGGGTTGTTTTTCATGAGGTTGTATGTTCGTTTACTATTGTAGTTGATTATGAGGGATACATTATTTTCAGTTTGCGTTAGTTTTCCTCCTCTGTTTATGATTTCATTCATTATTCTTTCATCAGTTTTTTACGTTGTGCTCATAATGTTCTGGTAGTATAGTTTAATAGCGTTTATTTCGTCTTGCTGATTGGTACTGCCTGTAGGTGACGTATACCATCTTTCCATGTTCTTAAGTATAGCGGTGTGTATGTCGCCCTTTGTAACACCGTCATTTACGAGTACTTGTGTAGCACGTTCGAGTTCCTCGTGTGTTTCTTTCCACGTGGAGTAATGGGTGAAAGCACGGTTGATGTTGGAATTGATTATACTTTTGTTATAATGGTTCGGACATTTACTTTTTGCATTCATGCCCAAACCTGGTTTTGTATTTTGGTCATAAACTTTGGTAGTTATTTTTAAGGTACCTAAAAATGGAAGTTGGTTATTTTGGCTATTTTATATGGTGCAGTTACGTGAGGAGCAATTCGTAGATGCTCTTAGAAATTCCTGAATTTCTTCTTCTTTTAATGTTTTGGCAACATTAAAAAGATTCGTTCTGCCACGCTTCTCATGTAAAGGTTTGCGAAGAGTACTCCGAGGGGAGAACCCATTGCAACACCGTCACTTTGCACACAAAATCCCCTTTTGGTCCAGGGGTTAACTCACTACCAAAAGCGGAACATAAAAAAATCGACAGATTTGAAAAGAAAATAATTAACGCTAAACTCGCAGTCAGCTTCAATAAAATATGCTACGAAGAAAATCTACTGCCCAACTATACGTGTATATATATATATATATATATATACAGGGTGTCGCAAAAAAAGGAAACCGACCTATAAATCAATATATCTCTGAAAGTATTAAAGCTAGATAGTTTTGAAAACTTAATTTTGTTTGTCTATCTTTTGTACATCTAAGTTCAAAGTTTTATAAACTTACTTCTATAATTGTAAATTCCGCAATGAAGTAGATGAAAGACATAAAAGGTGTGGTTACGCAAGCAGGTAAAATACAGACGCTTGTAACTTAGAAAATTAAAATTGGTAGGTGGGCTCTATCTCGCTTCCGGTTCCTGTCGCCTATCCCCTCAACCATTTGGGAGCCTTCAGTGGTTCAAATTCAGAAGGCGATAAATGGTCGTGTTCGCGCCTGTGCTGCAATTCAGGCCGAACGGAAGCTATCCAGTGATGGTCGTTGCCTTAAAGCCTTAGCCCCCAATTGAGCTGCCATAGAGCCAGGTGAGACAGAGTGGATCTCTTACTAAGTCTTAGTAGTCGTTGATGATGGCAAGGATCTAAGGATCTGTCATGTAACAGAACCAGAGATAGTAGCCAGGATTTTTAGTTGGCCTTGCAGCCAATAAGGAGGTAAAGGCCACTCCTACTGGCAGTAGAACCTTATTCGCCCCCAAATAGTCACAGTGAGGTGTTCAGTTTATAGCCGCATGGAAAGGGCCATTGAGGCATAAAAAGTGATGTTTCCATTATTCGTATACAAATACCCAGGTCCTCCCAAGGCCGGCCTCTCGCAACCCGCAAGTGTTAAAAGGCTTTGTTTATAGATGTTCCAAAGCCTCCTTCCTGATGTGAAATGAGGTAGTTGGTCAGGTCCTAAAATCTGGATAGGAGAAATAATGGGATACTGTCATAAAGAAGCGGTGCATAGAAGAGAGAGAACGCACTACCTTCTTCAGGATCTGTCATAGAGTTTCTGTTGTCTCCTTAAGGCAGGCCCTAGTTCTGGGCAGTCCTGCCTGCAAAACTTGCCGCTACACCAGGTACAGGTTGTACCATCCTACACAATGCACATCTGTAGGTGAAAATTCGGTAAGGAGGGAAAGTAGAAAAAATTTAAAATAGTGGAAGAGACAAAGACCCATGTCCCCCAAGCATTTGGGCAGGAAGGGTTCACAAATGCGAGTAGTGGGGCCTAGAGGCCATGCCAAAGGGTGGTTAACTACGGGTCCCCGGCCAAAAATTACGTGCCATTCCTCCAGCTACCAGTTCTAGCAATCAATGCATGCCATCCCACTGGTGGGTTTCGATTTAATAATAATGAAGAGAAAATTGACACTCGAAGTCACGAGTTCTAATTTCAAAAAATGCGCGGAAATGAGTTAGCAGAAGAGAAAAGAAAAACGAAGAATAAATAAAGGAAAGAATTGAGTAAGAAACCGTCTCAAAAGACGTTTTAAACTATAAAAACGGCTCGAACTACAAACGAATGGACGATGTCGATGCAAATTTCTTCAATCGACACTCAATAATAAAAAAGGGTTTATTAAAAATAAAAAATAAAAGGATCTTTTGGTCGCAGAATAGAGAGATTTATGTGACATCTTGTTCCTCAGCACCAAAATTTGTCCCCTTTTCTGGTATTTAGGGACGCAAATTCTGCCGTTGTCACTTTCCCCAATTACACTCCTGTTATAATGAAACTTAAAAAGAATATTATCAATACTATTGTTTATTTAATCATTTTTTATTTCGTCTTTCCCTCTTTTATCCATAAAGTAGGATTGTTCCATATTTACAAATTTGCGTTAAAGAGGTCATTTTAATACAAATTTCGGCAATTGTATCTACACTAATGAACAAATATCCCCATAGAATCTCTTGACTTATTGCTATGTTATTTACTCCTGCAATGACTCCCTACACAAAACCCTTAAAAGGAAACATGTGATTATCTACAAAAGCCCTACACAAAGCCTTTTAAAATGAACTTCAATTTTGTGCCAAATCTCAGAGAAAGAAGAGAAAATTCTCCCCAAATTAACCCATTTCACCTTCAGTTCCATTCAAAGAGTAGAATTTTGAGTCTCGGCATTACTATGTAAGATTAGGAAAAAAAGTTGAATCTAACCAAATTAATTTAAGATAATATTATCAAAGTATTAAAATTATACCTCAGGATATTTAACTTATGCTCAGAGATTTAGGCAATATTGTAAATTTACACAATAATTACATTGAATATTTAATGCATAAACCTTTAAGAAGAGCTTAGGGAAGATTTGCGTTAGCAGGATTAAGATCCTGTTGTCCATTTACGTCATCTCCCCCTCTCTCGGATTATTTAATATTTTATTTACTCTAAATTGATTAAAGGGAATTAAGGAGGGTATGTCCCCATCCCCATCCAGCTGTTTGTGATGAAATATTGGCAAAAAATAGATGAAGGTGAAATGTCGAATTGTGGAAGGTGCTGAGGATGAGAAAAGTGCTATTGATTTATATCCCTGCGTCGAGGGACTGCGGACAAGTTTGCCAAATCTGTTCAAAGCTTGTATTCCCAAATTAAAAGTGCTCATGGGGGGGTTGGGGGCTTGGAGAAAATGCACTTCTCAAAATTTAAGTTGCCTCCTTGCGTAGAGTGGGGGCTTTTCTTGAACAAATGTCAGCTGATTTATGATAATTCTCTCTCATTTCTAACATTGTTAGATTTTGCCGAACTGTTTTATTATTTTCTACTTCTTTCCGATTGCTCTTATCTCTTTATCCTAGAAAACAGGAACTTGATATTAAAATGATATTCGAAAGCGTAATTCCATCAAACAAACAAAAAATTCCATAGATCTCGTCATTTATAAACACTCTTGATGTTTTTCGTCAAAATTGTTGATGTTTGCAATTTCGGCCGCCGTCATCCTGGCCATTGTCGGTGCATGTCTGTACGGACTATTTGTGACGATCGTTATGTCATCCGCGGACTGAATGTATCTAGTAGCTTCGAAAACTGGGTCTTGTAAGTAACTCGTGTATACTCTATACAACGTCGGACTCAGGATACCCCCTTGAGGGACTCCTCGGTGTATTTCAATTTAGGTCCGTGATGGTCCTCTACGGAAATATATGAAGTTCAGCCCGTGATGTAGTCACATATACACTTAGGCAGGATTGAGGGGCGTCCCAATTTTTTTATTTTATATTTTAGTCCTGTCTGCCAGACCTTGTCGAACTCCTTTTAGACGTCCCTGAGCACCAGATCCATGTAGTTCTTATCATGTTTTTCTTTTGCTATTGTTTCCACGAGTATGGCCAGTGCCTTCTCTGTGCTTGTTTTTTTTCGAATCCGTACTTGTGATGTGGAATTATATTATTATCATCGAGGTGTTGGTTCAGTCTCCTACCAATCATTTTTTCAAGGAGCTTGACTATCGTTTCAAGCAACGTTATGTGTCTAAAATTTCCAGGGTGGTTTGGGGGATTACACGGTTTAGGTAACAATATTTCTTGCCTCTCTTTAGGGCATCTGAAAAATAACCAGCGCTAATAGTCGTGTTGAAATGTTCGGTTATTTTGATAATAAACACATCCGGTGCTCTCACTACGTTCTCACGGGATACCTCGAAACTAACAGGGGCTCTAGGTCTGATAGAGTTTAGAGTGGCATTTAGCTCTTCAAGAGTTATTAGCTCGACACCTTAATTTTCCATTATTCCATAGGGGAAGCAGAGCAGTTTGGTGTTATCTTTCCTCTGTTACTTTCTAGACCTTCTATTATCTTATTCACGTGTTCCTGGTCAAAATCTTCGTTCTCCTCTGTGGCTATATCAAATGCTTTGTACCAGTGATCTCTTTACGCGGCTTCTAGTTGCTGTGGTTCTCGTGATTCTACCCCATTATATTTGATGGCTAGCTTCACATCCGGTTTTCTAATGCCTCTAGTCAGATTGACTTTTTGCCAAAGTTTCGTTGTATTGAGCTCTTCCTCAATCGCTTCGACAAAATGATCCCATCTGGCACCTCTTTCTTTTGCAATTGTTGCAGTAAGTTCGTTCTTTATATTAAGGGGGCGTTTCCTATCGCCGCCTCTTTTGGCCCGAAATGCTCCATTGATTCTCTTAGTTTTTTTAGATTTTGTATCTGTTCTCCAGCTCAGCAATTTGTTCTTTAATTAACGTCTCTATTAAGTTATCTGTGCCTGCATCTATTTCCTCCAGCTTAGTTTCGCCAAGGTCTGGCTACTGCTAATTTGGCAGAGCTTCAACGTACGGGCGCCAGTAGAAATTCTTGAAGTGTGTCCTGAAGGGGAATTTTACATGTATTGGGTCCGCTAAGATCCTCATTACCACCATTTCATGGTCACTGGTGGATGGAGGGCCTCTTTCAATTAAATAATTATACCGGAATTTAGGGGGGGGGGGCTAGTACTATTTTCGGTTTTGTAGATCTCTCTAGTCCTAAATAAGTTGGAAAGTCCGGACCAATTCTCTCTGTTATGCCTCTTTTTAATAAGATGCTCAAGTTATTGCCTGTGTTATTGTAGTTTCTGGTGTAACCGTAGACTCTGGTGCGAGCATTCAGTTCGCCCATAAAAAATTTGGTCATTTTAGCGAATATTTTCATAAAGTTATGGATTGGCACGTAATCCCTCCTTGAGGTTTGATACCCCGGTCATTAAGAGAATATCCCCTGTGTAAGTTTTGATCTTGACCGCAAGGTAGGTTTCATCAGCTCTTGTAGTCTGGAAAATCTTACGTCGTTTCTTATCTAGTAAAAAATTATATAATTTCATAGGGCTGATTTCCGGGTCAATGTTGATTTTGTTTAGGATGATAACCTCCGGATCTAACTTTAAGTATGCGTTTAGTATGCCTTTTAACATCCCATCCTGCTACTTGTGCCTTACTATTTTCAGTTCTCTCCTTTTGTCCATTTTGTGCGCTCTTATTGATCTATAGAAGATTTCTTCTCTGTGTTTTTTATTTCCGGGTCGCAGGGAGACTTGGTTCTCACATATCTCTTTTTTTAAACTCCTCTTTTTTATGGTTGAAAACAATTCTTTGGGGATTTTTATGCCTCCACTCATTATGATTTTTCTAACTTCACTATCTGTGTAGGGTCCCTCGACTTCATACTTGCAAAGACCCTTCTCTTTTCTTTTGATAATTCCTTCGGTGTTACGAATTGGAAAAAGCCTATCTTTCGGAGCGTAAAATCTCAGGTTGAATTCCTTGCTTCTTTGTCCTCTTTTTACTGTTTTTCTTTCCTGGAGGATTTCTGTGCAGCTCACATTGGTCGATGGTGTTTCTACCTCCATCCTTTCTTCTGCATCATGCCACTTATTTTATCTAAGCCTAAGGTCCCGTTTGCACCTGGAATGGTATTTATGTTCTGACTTGGAACCTTGGTTTCAGCTGAGGGTGTAGTGTTCTTTGAAGTCAACCTACTGTATTATATATCCGGCAACCACATTGGTTCCTAACCCATTGTTTCTCATCATGCTGTTCAGTTATTTTGAGTAGAAGCCTGGGTTAGCTACATTCATTACGTATGCGTCTAATATACACGCTATCATATTTAACTATTTTCCTTGTTTGAGCTCTATAATGTTCCGTGTTGGCTGAAGCTGTTCTGCTCTAGATTTTGCTACTTTAGCGTAGATTTGATACTTCTTGTCTTCCTCTAATTTATTCTTCTCTTTTAGTTTCTTCTCGATAATCTCTTTCTTTATCTGGCATGCCATCTCCATAGTACGATGGCTTACGCCACAGTTTACGTATTTCTTCTCCTGACTTCTGCATTCCCTCCAGACATGCATATTAGAACTGTATTCTGAACATCTCTTTTCATCTCTGTTTGGAAAGTCCCTTGAGATATGTTTATCTAGAGCAAAACAGGTGAACGCGTTGATGAAGTCATTGCTTTTAATTTGGTCTTGAGTTATTTTTAAGTTGAATGTCAAAGGTCCATTTTGCTTCGCTTTTCTTGCCATGTTTGTTTCTCCTAAGATTACTTTAAATAGATGAGTATAGTCTTCGTAATTAACTCTGTTTTTAAAAATAACAAATTCCTTAACCTTTGCCAATCCTATTGTTGTTAAATTTCTTTTTTTATTTCGGCAGCTGAATGTTCGCTGATCTACGGATCAATCTAGCGTCAGTATATCGCCTTTTGAGCTTCGATTTGTGGAGGTACTTTGGTCCCTAATCCTATTGTCTGTATGTACGTTGTTGCCTTCTCACTAGGAAATTTATCTACGTCCATTTCCGTTTGGTAAATTGCGATGTAAGTTGTGGGGTAATCCAATAACTTAATAAGGACAACTTATAGTTCGCCGTAGATTATTATACGGCGCAAAAGACCGACAGGACATCGGTATTTAGAATAATCTAAGGCGCAAAAATCTTTTTGCGCAGAATGCGCCGACAGATCATCTATCTCTTTGTGGCTACGTGCGGAGGAACTTTAGGTATCGGGCCGATTTCTTTTTTTTTTTGATTTCTAACTCAGTAAGTTGTACATATTCTGGTTTTTCTCACACAAGGCCATGTACATGTATGCCTGATCTATAAGTCTGCAAAGCGCGATCCCTAGTTTGGAGTAGACAAATTGAAAGACTTTTTCGCGCGTGAGATTCTTGCATCGCTCCTTGACCCGGAGTGGGACACGTTTCGCGCCGTTGGGTTCGTTTATGACGGCCTCAACTACGGGGGATTCCTACTTCAAACCTAGCAGACCATTATCCCCGGGGAGTGTACATGTATATACTCTGATTCACCCTTTTTTCCCTTCCTAAATGAAATCTCTTACAGAATCTTTCTACCTGTCCTGACAACTCCACTCCAAAATGGTTTCCCTTCTTCGCGCCCCCTTGGTTGGGATACGTGAGAGTAAGGCGGCTTTTACAAACCTTAAAGTGGCAGAAAGGTTATCAGAGCCACAGGTGTGTCGTTGAATTGGGAACAGGTAGATACGCAGTGAACTTTTTGCTGCTTGTGAATCTCTTAGTGAGCGCTCGCGCGTGCGCGCCGATGGCCGTGTGAAAACCCAGTTGATCACAGCTGGATGCCCAAAACGGCGTTATTCGATTTTTTTCTGCCTACAATTCTCAATGAAGAATCCCGAAGGTGAAGGTCAAGTTTTCCAGAAGGAGAGCAGAAAATAAAGGGACCGTCGTCTTATGTACGCATGGGAATGAACTTAACTCTGTCCATAGTCCGAGCTCGTCGCTGATTCGTCAGTTTTCTGAAGAGTCCAGGTCAGTGTTGGGGGCGTTTCGTCGCCGTAAAGTTGTTCTTCTGCATCTTTTCACGACAAAGGAAAGTGTGAAACCACTTGATCGGCCACGTTCCAAATTATGTAGAAGAAGCCAGGATTGGTGTTCAAGGAATTTGACGTGGTTATGAATGCCGCTTCCAATGCCTTCCTCCTCCTTCTGTTGCTTAACTACCCTGCCCGAATATCCTGATTATGCTCCCTCACTTTGGGATCCACGCCCTTGTGTGTCTTGCCAAAGTAAGCCTGGGGGCAGTGGCTGCACGGCATCCAGTAAACTACGGAGTTATTATTGGTTTCCATCGGTGATTTGGAACGGAAGATATCTCCGACTTTGACACCAGCTTGAAGGGCGACTCTAGTAGATGGTGCCAGCTTTTGTCCTATTGCGATGGAGAGAGGGCTAGTGGGGACTGAAATGGACCTTTTATTAGGCCTCGCTTCACCTTCTGCTTCTACCCACTGGATGATGTTAATGGCCTTGTTCTTTGCCCTCTTGATGAAAGCCACAGGAAAAAGGATTGGAAAAGAAGGAGATTCAGAGATTTTCCATAATTATTTAAATTAAGGCTGTTGTTTAACATATTTGAAGCTTTTATCCAAGTTTTTTCTAAGAGTTTAAAAAAAATAAATAAGATTATTGAATGTTTTTGAATTTTTTAAAAGTAATTACAAATCTTGAAGGTCAGAAAATGCATTAAAATTTAGGCATGGCTAATTTATTTTTTTGAATTTAAAAGCAAATTTAGCTGAAAAAAAGAGCTCTGAGGATTGTTTTTTCCTTATATCAAAAGAATTCAGATGAATTTTGGGGTAGGCTTTTAGGTGTAGGAAATAATCATGGATTTTAAAAATAGAAAAAAAGTATATTATTAGGCGATAAGTACTGGAAACCTTTAAAATCTTTAGACCAAAACCACGTTGATAGAGCAAGATAGCCCTTCGGCCAGAGACCGAATGTTTTCCTGCGAAGCGAAAGCTCCTCCCCTGTAAGGAGGTTTTTCTTGTGGACTTGTGACATCTTCAGGGCGTTTAAAATTTCTAATGTCTCAAGTACCGAACTTTATTACTTGAGATCACCTGTATAGGATTATATTTTAGGTACTTCTCAAAGAATCTGACGTGACTACAAACCCCAACGTTCCCAGTCATCAGCCAACTTCACCAGTAAACCAGTTACTCCAATTAGCTATATATTTATTCTTCCCTGAGACCTTAGGCAATTTCAACGCTTTGAAGATGTCATGGAAATTGATGTCTGCGAGGCCTTCCTTCGACATTTAATTTCTGCTTTCAAAAGGTTTCTAAACAAACTCATGGAAATTGATGTCTGCGAGGCCTTCCTTCGACATTTAATTTCTGCTTTCAAAAGGTTTCTAAACAAACTCATGGAAATTGATGTCTGCGAGGCCTTCCTTCGACATTTAATTTCTTCTTTTAAAAAGGTTTCTAAACAAACTCATGGAAATTGATGTCTGCGAGGCCTTCCTTCGACATTTAATTTCTGCTTTCAAAAGGTTTCTAAACAAACTCATGGAAATTGATGTCTGCGAGGCCTTCCTTCGACATTTAATTTCTGCTTTCAAAAGGTTTCTAAGCAAACTCATGGAAATTGATGTCTGCGAGGCCTTCCTTCGACATTTAATTTCTGCTTTTAAAAGGTTTTTTAAACAAACTCATGGAAATTGATGTCTGCGAGGCCTTCCTTCGACATTTAATTTCTGCTTTTAAAAGGTTTCTAAACAAACTCATGGAAATTGATGTCTGCAAGGCCTTCCTTCGACATTTAATTTCTGCTTTCAAAAGGTTTCTAAACAAACTCATGGAAATTGATGTCTGCGAGGCCTTCCTTCGACATTTAATTTCTGCTTTTAAAAGGTTTCTAAACAAACTCATGGAAATTGATGTCTGCGAGGCCTTCCTTCGACATTTAATTTCTGCTTTTAAAAGGTTTCTAAACAAACTCATGGAAATTGATGTCTGCGAGGCCTTCCTTCGACATTTAATTTCGGCTTTTAAAAGGTTTCTAAACAAACTCATGGAAATTGATGTCTGCAAGGCCTTCCTTCGACATTTAATTTCTGCTTTCAAAAGGTTTCTAAACAAACTCATGGAAATTGATGTCTGCGAGGCCTTCCTTCGACATTTAATTTCTGCTTTCAAAAGGTTTCTAAACAAACTCATGGAAATTGATGTCTGCGAGGCCTTCCTTTGACATTTAATTTCTGCTTTTAAAAGGTTTCTAAACAAACTCATGGAAATTGATGTCTGCGAGGCCTTCCTTCGACATTTAATTTCTGCTTTTAAAAGGTTTCTAAATAAACTCATTGATACGATGGTGAAGCCAAATCGATTACGAAAGAATTCTTTTAGGTTCTTTTTGCAGTAGGGAAATATGAAAATGAAAATATCGAAAACATTTTACGCAAAATTAGAAATAAAAGGTCTCACTATTTTCCTAACTTGTTTTTCATTCCTAAAATTTTTAAAATCCCCAGCGCATGACGAAATCTTAGCAATAATACAAAAATTCAAGATAATATAAAAACTAGTTTTCTTGAAGACAAGAATTTTCGAAATTAAATTTTGAGCTATATAATAACTAAGCTGATATGGTTTATTATTTTTTTAATTTAATTCCAAGCCAAACTTGAGGTATTCCTCCTAACAGGAGAAGCTTGCTCTTCCTAACCACCTTCTGTCTAGGGCCTGCGCCCCATACGTCTCTGAAGGTTCCCATTACCAATCTCCTCAGCGGATTCTTTCTGAAATACGGTAAAAAAAACATCCTAAGACTTCCTCTCTACTTAGCATTGGAGGCGAAAGTGAGTGAAATTGACTCCTCTCCTTTCTCGCCTGGTGGTTTAGGTTAGGTTAGGTTAGGAAACACTACTCTTCTTTTTACAATTGAAGAATGCACTCGTCCTATTTTCCAAAATGGAGAAAACACTCCTCAAAATTTTATAGGGACAACTGCCTTTTTTCTGGGAATAAAGGCAAAATAAAATATTCTTTTATAGTCTTGTGGCGCACAAACGATATTTTAAACGGATTTTTTTTTCAAAAGTCTCCAAATTAAAATGTAGTGTAATGGATTATACTATGTCGATATTTTCTACTTACACATGGGAGGAAGGAAAGTAAAGTCGTAAAAAATATTGTAAATCTGTCTGGGTAAAGGTTGCAGGATAAAAACATAGTCGGGTTCGAACCTAATCCTAGTCATTTTCTCCATGTCAGGGAGAAGGACACTGTTAATAGTAACGACTAGCGATAAATGCCTTTCACCTAATTTATATCTCAGGTTTTTGCTATTCCAGTTACACCTAATTTACAGAATACAAAGAGCCCCCCCTCCCTTATTTGGCGATTGAGCAAAGCTCTACCCCATCTGAGTAAAGCACCATCTAACCCTGAGATAAATCACCGAGGATTTTGCGTGCAGAGATCAGAGCTACGACTGTCATACAAATGGGAGCGAGGTCGCTCGCATAAGACGCCAGGTTCGAGTTTTGAGCTTAACTCTGAAAGATAACTTTTGACACTCTCGAATGCAATCCACAAACGGTCTCTTTCTGTCCTTTGGAACTGTTGAAAAAAAACTACATTATGTAGGCAGAAACAGATTATCTTTGGAGGAATAAAGAAATTGAAAAGTTTGGGGAATTTCAAAATACGGGTATTGTCAAGCTGATACTTGTATAGTGTATACAGTTTTTCGCAAATAACAGTAATAAAATAGTGATATTCACGTAATATAATGGCTCAATATAAACGCAGTTCTATAGAAGTCTACCTGAATATTATACGAGGGGCGGTTAATAAGTTTTGCAAATCGGTAGGGCAAAACAGAGGAAGGGAGATGGCTGTTTGTGGGGGTGTTAGACAAGTTATGACAAGTCAGGACCTGCAGCCGCACACTTCTGCCTCGTCTATTTTAGGAGCAGTAGCTGATCACTGATCGTCAGTCACAAATCTTTGAACAATAGAGAAGGTTGAACACCGCGCAATGATCAAATTTTTGACCAAGGAAGGCAAGAATGCAAAAGAGATCCATGAACGCATGGTTGCAGTGTACACCGACACCGCCCCTTCCTATGCAACCATTGGTCGCTGAAATAGGGAGTTCCGCCATGGTCATGAGTCCCTTGAAGATGACCCCCGTCCAGGACGCCCGTCAGATGTGAGCAACGAGTACAATGTGGCCCGTGTAGAGAGGATCATCCTCGAAAATCGACGGGTGAAGGTCCAAGAAATCGAGCGAGAACTTGGAATATCACAAGGAAGTATTAGCAACATCACCTACGACAATTTGGCCATGACCAAGGTCTCTGCCCGTTGGGTCCCTAGAAATCTCACACCCCATGATCGACTTCAATGTCTTCAAAGTTCACAAGGCCAGAGTTACACAAGCTGCCCTGCGCGAGTACGGATTCGAGGAGCTCAACCATCCTCCCTACAGGAAATAAAATGGTAACTTTTTCAATTTAATATAAATGGATAATTATCTAACCAAACCCAGCTTTGCAGTGGATGTGAATTAATTATACATAAAATTTCATTATTATATCGCAAGTCATTATTTTCCTTTTAACCAAATGAAATTCGATCACATTTGTAGATATTTCAATCGAATTTAGTCAAGTCTTGCAAATTTGTTCACGATTTATTATATATTAAAGGCATTATTTATTTAAGCAGAGGTAAACAATTAATTGCAAGGAAGACAAATGTGGGGGAATATTCAATAACGGGCAATGTCATATTCACAATTGCATAAATACACAATTTTTTTAAAATTATATTCTACAATGAAATTGATGGTAGGATGAGATTGGTGATGATTGTTATAATTTTAATGAAGTGTCATGATAATGAGTCTCGAGAATAGAGGCTCCTTGCGCCCATGTGGCCCGTCGAAGCCACGAGGTGAGGCTCGAGGTCAGTCAACGTGAGCGAGGACCGTGGGAACAGTCAGAATATCGAAATGCTTCCCGCGATAAGCGAGGGATTGGAATCTCACACGCGCGCTTCTGTCGTTTCCCATGGTGTTATGAAGAAACCCCCGCGGGATTACTACTTTCCACGCCTCAAGCGCCGTGTTGGTTCGTGGAGATATCCCCCCCCACCTCCGTGACGGAGGCAATAGCGGATCTGGCTGGTCCCTACTATATATTGTTAGTCCCAATAGGGCATCGGCAGTATAAGCCTGCCTCTTACAACGAAACACGTCATTCTCGATTACGCTCCCTTTTCACGATGAGCGGAAGGCTAGAATTATACTCCGAAGTATCTGAGCATCAGTCAATTGGCCCATCCTTGGTTTCAGTACATTGCATTTTGCACGAATACTCCCTCAAATTAGGTTAAACTCCCCGTGGTCAAAGCCCGTTGAATAACCACCCGATCCCCCGTTTCATCTCTTAAAGCCTCGAACCCAAGCCAGGCTGAGACGAATAACCTGTGGCTATTCCAGCCAAACCTTCCTGTGTGTGTTTGAAACAGGCTCGCATCGCCTCTTGACCCCCGCCCCCTCCATCTGTAGAGCCCACTCTGAGTATTGCTGATACGTTCGGTCCTTGGATACATAGAGTACCTATTGCCATTATTTCATTTATTTCATCTATTAATTGTGCATAACTGTGTATATATTAAGGGTTTTTTTGTACCTACATTTTCATATGGCTCATAGCCGGAGCCATCATTAGTTAATATCGGCCAACTGCACTCAATCTTTGGAATTTAAAATCCTTCGCACTCGTCTCCCTCCCCCTTCATTCTATCCTCATCTCTGTCGTGACCAAAGTAGAATCAAGGTCATGCGTTGACCTTGAGCGACCACGAATACTGGGTACAAGTGACGTATATGTCAGGGTCATTCTACGACATAATATATATATATATATATATATATATATATTAACTAGCGTCAGGTTTATTAGGTTTTTAAAAGGGCTCTTTTAAGGTCTTTTAAAGGTTTTGAGGCTGAAGGCTTAGCTATTGAGAAGGTAAACAGAAATATTCTTGCAAACTATTTTTCTCATTTGTTGTGTGTATCCGCCTTTATACATACCGTGTGTTAGTTTTGAGGGCGTGCTTCTCTTTTATTCCCCCCCCCCAGCGGAATTTTACCCCTTTCATATCAAGAAAGGCTCAGTCGAGTTTTATTCCTCGGTGTTGTGAGCAAAGTTAAAGACTCTCAGGTTAATTCGTATATTTCCGAGTGTTCAGAGAGAAATTATTAATCGTTCCCTTGGTATACTGAGTTAATTCGGGTGACAATCCTGTTACGTTTTTTTTTTTTAAATTAATTCAAATTTGACCAATTTAAATTACAAGGTGAATTTCTTGGGTTATCCGGAAAGGACCTTCTTTTCTATATACAAGAAGGAGAGAGCCAAGAGAGCGGAAAGAAGGAACAGAGAAGAACGAGAAAAATAAAGAGAAGAAGAAAAGAAAGAGCAAAAAGAAGAGTGAAAGAAGAACGAGAAAAACAAAGAGAACGAATCCGACAACATGAACTGGAAATGAATAGAGCAAGGAACGAAAGGCTCTCCATCAACACGCGGAATGACCTCCCTCAAACTGCATCAGTGAAGCTCCCCGCTTAAAGGAAGGATAAGATTTCGAGTCCCATCTGACGTATTTTGAAAAGATCTTTGAACTAAACCACTAGGACATTGAAGCGGATGGTGTCGCTAAACTCATGCCGTTGTTATGTTCTAAGCTCCGACATATTTTCATATCCCTTCCGCCGGAGGGAACGATCGATTATTCGACGTTGAAATCGGAATTGTTAGCTACATATAACATGACGCCCGATTACTACAACGTTAAATTTCGTCCCACCCGTATAAACCCCAACCAAACTTTTCGACAGTTTGGGTATACGCTTCAGAGACTTTTCAATTTCTGGTTCGATTCTCCGAAAGATCCCCACTAGTATGAAGCGTTAATCGACTTCACTCTGAAGGAGGAGCTTATGGCTTCGCTTTCTTCGGAGATTCGATCTTTTGTGAGGGACCGGAGGTGGTCCACCTTCAAGGAATACATCGAAGAAGCAGATTGCTACCTTAAGAAAGGAAGAAAGTCTGATCCATCGTGCCCCAAAAGTTAAAGTGGCAAACAAAAATTTATACTCCGTGACCCTAGTAAGTTTGTTAAAATAACTGGTCCCAGGATTTTTCTTCATCAGAAGCCCGTGACGTCAAGCCATTCTCGTCAAATCCCCTACTTCATCAGTAGGCCCATCGTGTATTTCTCCTGCGGTATTAAAGGACATTTGAGGACAAACTGCCTTCGGAACTTCCAATTCCGTCCTGGTTCTCTCAATCAAGTGCACCAAATTTGTGCTCCCCCCTCGCCACCACGGTCTCAAGTTGAACCGCCTCCCTCTCCGTTTGCTCCTCCTGCCGCTGGCCATAAAGTGAGCTTCTTGTTTAAGAAGAGCTCTCTATGGAGCTCTTGTTGGGGATACACGGCGTACATGTATTGTGGTGTAGGATGAGCTTCCTCCCCCCGATCGCTCCGAAACATGATAAGATTGCGGTAGTAGATGACTACCTTGGGTGTGCAAATCCATTCCCCATCATGAAATGCTTTATTAAATGCGCGTATTATACCGGCTGGGCTGAAAAAGTAGCCACCCCAATAAGGTTCTGCGCTGTTCTGATCGGACAGTGCCTACAGGTTACTTCCACCACGTTGGTTCAACCCATCCTCACGCGTTCCCAGGCAAAACAGGAAGCAGATGCACCCGATCATCTTGAAACCCCCTGCGACTCCGGGTTTAGCGTCATTCTGAACAATGAATTCGCTAAGTAGCAAATGGACTGCCATTCACACTTCCCATTGGGACCAAAGCTCATAATAAGATTAAGGAGTCCACCCGCGGAAATAAAGTCGTTTGCTACGTCGTGAACAACGACCTCCTATACCATGGCTGCTTGGAACGCAATAGTTCCGAGGCCCATGCGTTATGCATCCCCCGTTCGCAGGTTCCCCTCATATTAAATACGGCTCAAGAGTCTTTTATCTGGCCATTTCAGCCATACCAAAACGGCTCAGAGAATTTTAAAGTATTATTATTGGCCTGGTGTGGCAGATCCTTAATTATTGCCGTTCGTGTGATATCTGTAAAAGGACAGTCACAAAAGGACGCGTCAGACCCGCTCCGCTGCAGAAGGGACTCCTAATACGCCCGTGTGGCAATCGATCTAATTGGCCCAACGTCGTATTCGCCACTCGTTTCCCTGAAGCAGTCCCTTTGAAGAAGATAAACATTATTACCTGCGCCGAGGCGCTCATTTCTATTTTCTCCCGAATCGGAGTACCTAAGGAGGTATTATCCGATCGAGGTCGTCAATTTACCTCGGAATTAATGGAGTACGTCGGCAAGCTACTAATGGTAAAACCCCTTTTTACCACTCCCTCTCACCCCGCTTAAAATGGAATGTGTGAAAGATTCAACGCTTCACTGAAAAACATCCTGAAGTAGTTGTGCGCAGACCATCCCCAGGAGTGGCATAGATATTTGCCGGTAGCTTTGTTCGCCTACCGGGAAATCCCGTATCGCACATTAGGATTCGCCCCTTTCGAATTGTTGTATGGTTAGAACGTCCGAGGCCCGCTGAGCATTTTAAAAGAGTTGTTTTCTAACCAAGAATTGAACCGGGAAATCCAATCTTCCTACGCCTACCCCTTAGAACTCCGAAAGAGGTTCGAAAAGTGGTCTGAAATCACTTTTCAGTACTCAGACGCGAACTTAGATTAATACAAAACGTATTTTGATAAAAAATCTAAGGATCATAGATTCAAACCCGTCAAGAAAGGTTTATTATTACTCCCCAAACCGAGCATAATATACTTCTAAGTCAATGTAAGGGCCCCTTCACCGCCATCGAAATATACAGCCACGTTGAACACTTCATTCGAACTCCGTCTGGGGACAAGCTATATCACGTAAACATGCTGAAGAGGTACCACAGTCAAGCGTGCATCAATAATATCGTGGCCATCGACGAGGAGTCGGCCATGAAAGCAGAATACTCCCCTGGACCCTCTAAATGTGGTGCAAGTGGCTTACATTGACTGAACAAGGAGTGCCCATTGCCCCCTGTGCCCAGTTATCTAACTTAGACTTTGACGCCCAGCTGCCCCCCGAGGCGAAGAGTCAGCTGCAGCAGTTATTAAGTCACTTTGTAGGCGTTATTTCCGAGATTCCCAGCTATGCCGCTCAGTTTAAGCATGATATTATTTTAACTACACTGGAGTCTATTCGTTCTAAGCCGTACCCCCTTTCTATCCATTTAAGGGAGGTCTTCAACGCAGAAGTTACTAAATTGTTAAATTTAAAGATTATAGAACCCTTCCAATCTAATTACTGCTCCCCCACTGTTTTGGTAAAGAAGTCAGAGGGGTCATATAGGCTGTGCGTCAATTTTCAGAAACTTAATTTAAGGACCTTGTTAGATGGTCAGCCTATTCCCTTGGTCAACCAAAATCTCCATCTCTTTGAAGAGGCCAATTACATTAGTGAATTGGACCTATGCAATTCTTATTATAAAATTCCCCTTAAAGAGGTTGTAAAGAGATACACGGCTTTCTCCACAGACGTCTACCATTCGGTTTGGTGACGGCCTGCAGTAATTACAATCGCAAAGAATATTAGATAAGTTGGCAAAGGTGACCTTTTATTTCGATAACATTTACGTTGCAACTCGCAAGTGGAACCCTCACGTGATCTCCCTCCAGGCTCTGCTGCATCGCCTGCGCAAGCACGGATTCACAATCGGCCCGAGCAAGTACCATTTTGCTCTTGGCTTTCACATTAAGAATAACTGTTTGGCTCCAAAAAAGGACAAATTCCACGATATTATGGGAATGCCCGAACGTCCATGTCGTAGAATTGCCCATAGCCTGGTCCAATAATTATTCTAGTCCTTGATCTGGACACACCGCTTTTGTCTAAGTCGATGGTATTGACCCTATGACTCAATCTACGATCATATATATATATATATATATATATATATATATATATATATAGGTAGGCTTTAATTCCTACTGAACGTGCGAAAGCTGGTTAGAGGCGGGTTGTGCCGTAGCAAGGATTCTCACTATAAAAGTCCCACTTGTTACTGGGGGGAGGTTTGTGATTGTTGAATTCCAAGAGTGCATAATACAAGTTGAATAAATTAGCCGAAGGGATGCTTAATTAAAGTCTTGCCAAGGGTACGTCAAAAGGGAGGAGCCAAAAATAAACAAACGTACGCAAAATAAACTTTACTTTACACAAATATAATAATTAGCAATAGTTAACAGGCAAAATTAACGATTAAATATTAAACACTGACGTTAAGCGTCTATATTTATAATGACTCAATGGGAGTATCAATCACGGTTAATCAAATAGGTAATTTAAGAATAGAGGGACACTGGGTTTACAGATTACCATTAATTGTGATGGATTGGAGAGACGACTACTCAGGTCCAAACGGGTTGGTTCGAGTGGCGTTAAAACGAGTTCTTGGGGAGAGAGGGGGGGATAAGACGACAGGTTCGGGGCTGCTGGCCGCAGTTCCGGTTAGTTCACTGCTAACTGGATGTGACACTAACAAATAGTAACTTCCAGTAACTATTTGGATGTTCACTTTTCTTTCTCAAGTTACGTTGAGCAACAGAGCGTACTCTTCTAGTCACAGACTCTGCAGGGCGGGATTTACTTCCAGGAACACTTTGAGACCGCGACCAAGTTGACTCGAAGGCGCGTTGGTAGTCGATACGTTACGCCTTGACTCTCGTTCAACGTGAGGATTACGCGAGTAGATTTGGGACACTGCTTTAGAGGGGTAAACGGCGATGTTATTTATATCGCGGATTGTGGTAAATCGAGAGAGAGAGATTCCTTTCACGACAATTCGCTTATCGCAGCGCCTTCTGGAAAATCTCCATGGTATCATAAAGAAGGCAAATAGAATTTACGCTTCTCTGTGAGATAGGCCTTTCTTCGTTAGACTTCCTGTCGCCAGTTGGGTGAAGGGTGAGGGGGAGAGAGAGGAGACGAAGGTCGACTCAAACGGCAAATTTCTTTCGTTCCCACGATTGTCTGGCGGCATGTGAGTATGTACGTTCCATACCCTCACAGTCCAATAAAAAGCAGCTGAGATCCTTCATGTAGTCTGCTTCTTTCTACCGCCACTTCATCACCCATTTCGCTTCTCTCTCAGCCCCTCTGTATGACTTGCTGAAAAAGAAGTCTCCGGAACACCTTCTCTGGTCCCCATTAGCTCTCTCCCAATTCAAACAGCTTGGGGAAAAATTAGCTTCCGCCCCTTATTCTCCGGCTCCCCAATCCTAAGAAGACGTTTGGTATCAGAAGCGATGCCAGTAATGGAGGGTTAGGATGCGTTTTATTACAGTATAGCGATGATAACGATAGTAATTCCGTCGCCTACGCAAGCCGTAAGCTTCTCCCGCGCGAGATAAATTATGCCGTCATTGAAAAGGAGGGTTTGGCCATTATATGGGTCATAAAGAATCTTAGAATGTATTTATTAAGTAAAGAGTTACTTGTAGAGACGGTTCACAAGCCCCTCGCATAGTTGCGAAATGTAAAGAGTAACAATGGTCGCCGCATGCGCTGAAGTTTATACCTCCAGGAGTTTCAATTCAAAATCAATTATATAAAAGGATCTTAGAATTGTATTGCTCATAGCTTGTAAAGGAACCCTTTATAGCCTACCCAAACTAATCTAGACGAAGTTTTATGCTTGTGACTGTTATGATTAAGTTTGTTCCCCTTGTTGAAACTGTATATATTCGGACAAGTCTCTCTGTTCACAAATCAAGAACGATCCGGTAAACCCTTGTATCGTTCGGATCAATTAATTCCCTGTATTTTTATTTCCCTTTGGTATCTTTTTGTATTGTGTTTTTTTTAGGGTGGGGGTTCATCTTTTGAGTGCGTGTGTTTTATTTTATTTTATTTCTCAGTGTGTGTAGCTCTAGGTCGTTATTACCCTTAGGTGATCGACCCCCCCGTGTGAACTAATGTTAATTCTTGTAGCCCTTGTGTTATTGTAAGAGTTCATTTATTCATTGTGTTCCTTGATACTTTTAGTACGTAAATATGTCCGAGCCACCAAAGGCTGACCATTCAAAGGTTAGGTTTCCCACAATTGTCCCCCACATGAGGTCGGAAAATTTGAGACTGTTAATACCCATCCAGGAATAGAGGATTGTCGAGAGTAGAGGCTGCTTGCACGCATGCGACCCGTCGAAACCACGATGTCAGGCTCGAGGTCAGTCCACGAGAGCGAGGACCGTTAGAACAGTCAGAATATCGAAATGCTTTCCGCGATAAGCGAGGGATTGGCATCTCAAACGCGTGCTTCTGTAGTCTCCCAGGGTGTTATCAAGACACCCCCCTCCCTCAAGCACCGTTTCGGTTCGTGGAGAGATCCCCCCCCTCCTACTTTGGCAGAGGCAGTAACGAATCTGGCTGTTCCCTATATATTGTTGATCCCAATAGAGCATCAACACTATTGGCCTGCCGTTTACCACGAAATACGTCATACTTGACCGCGCTCCTTTTTTCGGCGAGCGAAAGGATAGAATTATACTGAAGTATCTGAGCATCAGTCAATTGGCCCATCCTTGGTTTCGGTACATTGCATTTTCCACGAATACTCCCGCAAATTAGGTTAAACTTCCCGTGGTCAAAGCCCCTTGAATAACCATCCGATCCCCCGTTTCATCTCTTAAAGCCTCGAACCCAAGCCAGGCTGAGACGAATAACCTGCGGCTATTCCGGCCAAAACTCCCTGTGTGTGTTTGTACACAGGCTCGTATCGCCTCTCGACCCCCGCCCCCTTCTTCTGTAGATCCCACTCTGAGTATTGCTGATACGTTCGGTCCTTGGATACATAGAGTATCTATTGCCATTATTTCATTTATTTCATCTATTAATTGTGTATAACTCTGTATATATTTAAGTTTTTTTTTGTACCTACATTTTCATATACCTCATAGCCGGAGCCATCGTTAGTTAATATCGGCCAACTGCACTCAATCTCTGGAATTTAAAATCCTTCGCACTCGTTCACCTTAACCTTCACTTCCATCCCCCAATCTCTGTCGTGACCAGAGTAGAATCAAGGTCATGCGTTGACCTTCAGCGACCACGCATACGGGGTACAAGTGACGTATATGTCAGGGTCATTCTACGACAATGAGTATTATTATCATCATCATTATTATTACTACTTAGGCAGGCTCTACTATAGCGGCACACTTCGATTGAATATATAGAATTTTTAATACATGTTATTAACTAAATGTAAGGTGAATTTTCATATTGTTGCTCTTCTTCTATCTCTCTCTCTCTCTCTCTCTCTCTCTCTCTATATATATATATATATATATATATATATATATATATATATATATATATATATATATATATATATATATATATATATATTACCATTCTAAAGACCGGAACGCTTGTATTTCTATTACATCATCTTCCATTTTGCTTGGGAAATTCCATTTTCCAAATTGTGTAGTTTCAATTTTGCTATCGGTGGGGACCTATAATAAGGTACTTAATAACAATCAGGAAGTTACTCATGAAGTATTCATTAAATTAATTATCGCCTGTGTTTTGAATAAAGTCTTGTCATGGGAAGGGGCTTATTATAGTATAAAAATTCGCTTATCGATGGGCTGAAATTGCCAATTTTAATTCTTCTCTTACCCAACTTAATCATCTTCACTCCTACATTAATTTCAACTTTTAATGGAAATCAAACTTTACTCTCGCCTTCCTCAATTCGCTAATCCACCGTGGTATTGATTTTAACTTTCTCCCATTTTCTTTCAAACGCAAACCCACTCATTCAAATATTTGAATTCATTTTTACTCTCACCATAGCGGCCAATTAAAGAAATCCATTGTTTCCACTATGTCCTTCTGTGCGAACAGAGTATGTGATCCTAAGATGCTTTTTGGTGAAATAAATAGCATTAAGGAAATCTTTGATTGTCTCTCATATCCCTTATTGTTTATTAGAGAAACACATTCGGAAGCCAGAATAACATTTTTTCGCAATTTATAAAAATAAGAAACCTAATCAAGCCACACAAAACAGAAATTAAACTAGCGCCAAGTGCATTATTCTCTCTTACAAACTCTTCCTCCAACGAATTAAGAGTCAATTTAAGAATTCGAATCTCAAGATAGTCTTTAGCTTTCCCAACACCGTCAAGAATGAGCTAATCTAGAATAGGCCTCCGTCCCTTAATAAAGTAGGCGTATATAAAAGACTGTAAAAATTGCGATTAAATGTACATAAGACAAACTCGACGAGGAATATCTCAGAGGATTTATGGACACAAATATTTTGTGCGCACAGGTAACAGTTCCAATGAAACATTTTAAAACGTGAGTGCAACCAACAACAGTGTTGATTATGACAAAACGGAACTCATTTAATATACACACCCGTTAATACATGTCCCGTCCTGATAAAATCTGTGGCGCTTGAATCGGGCTGATAAGCCACATGATGACTCATCAAAGATAGAACACAGGCGCAAGCTACAAATACTCGTCTGCGAGTGATGCCATGAATGATATATATATATATATATATATATATATATATATATATATATATATATATATATATATATATAAAACTACAACTAGTCGAATGTGCACTAATGGATTCCGTGCTAAACTTTAATGTGTCGAAAGGGAATTTGAAATTTCATCTCGTGACTCGATCGCTCATCACATCCCAAATAAGTATCACCTGAACTCTAAAAAAATTCTGCCCCTCCTTATAAAATAATGCTTCGATGTTTTTGGTTTTTTGTTGTGTGTGGCTCTCTCTTTTTTTTGAATTTCTTCTCCTTTCTCTCTCATTTTATATAAAAGGGATGTGTTACGGTAATATTTTGTGTCTTTGTATTGCTCCGAAACTAGTCATCTACTTGTAAATTAAAATCGTTGTTCCCTCTCAAAGCTTTTGTTTCTTATTAATTAGCATCGTGTAAACTACGCTAATCAACTAAACTGGTATACGATAACCTACAAGATTAATCTATGCATGGGTAGAGATAAGACAACTTGAATGAATAAAACGAGTTATGAGCAAATAACAAATTTAGTATAAAAATTGAATTATGCAAATTAATCCGAAAATAAATTCATAACAATTAATGTCAGGTCATTTTCTCGGTTGGTGTCGTCCAGATAACGCCAAAGAGATCTGTTACGTATTTCTGTCCTCTTCTTGATCGTAAAGCTGCGAAACAAAGCTGGTATTAGAATCGTAGGTATTTCAGACACTGTAAAGTGCTCTCAAAGTGTAGTCAATACTATTCTGTCAACCTATGAAAAAACAGCTTTATGTAATGCTATTAACTGGTCGGCCATAGAAGACCTCATAAGGGAAGACCGAACTATTACCAAAATGGCAAAAAAAGAGCGTTGTAAGTTGGTTGCAGCAGCGTCAAGCTATTAATCAATCTGACAACAAGAAGGCTCATCTTGCATTCTTCACTGAGCACGTTACATAAACAGACGGATGAACAATGGAACCAAGGTCACTTCAGTGACGTATCTAAGTTATTTTTTTCCGGTCCGACATCAGAGGGTTCGTTCGACACAGAACAGGGAAAATATTGTCTTCAATTTTCAGCAAAACTGGTATGATTTTCGGTGTAGGAAGTGTCATGGTCTATGACGTGATATAAGAAGAAGAGACTACGCCGATGAATGCGAGACTACACGAAATTGTTGTGCTTTTCCTCATATGCTGGGCTCTGAAGTCCATATTGCAATTTTCATGCAAGATAACATCCCCTTGCCAAAAGACAAAATCGTCGAAGATCTTAATGAACAATCCCCACATTAATGTTATGAACTGGCCAGATCAAAGTCTAAACCCAAACTTGATTGATATTAAGCGGAAGACACGAAAGGAGATCTAATTCGAGGAATCCGAAACACTTAAAGAAATCGGCGAAATACTTCAAGATAAATGAAGCAAGATAAAAATTCAATTCTCAACATTCGATTCACTTATGGTGCGAATATCAAAGCAGCATCGAGAATAAAGACTTCTACACAAAATAATAACTACATATAACCATTACATATGCTTTCCACTGATATCTACTATATTGCTTATCTTCTGTTAATTTTGGTTTTATCATACAAAATTTGCATGCATTTTATCTGGCAAAATTTATGGAGATGTTTTAATAGAAATACTTGTGTTCTGGACTTTGTGGATGGTACTGTATATATATATATATATATATATATATATATATATATATATATATATATATATATATATATATATATATTCCCTCGAGAGGAATCTCCTGGAGTTCCTCAACCCTCTTCAAGAGCGTTAGATACACGACAAGCAAACTACCTACTTATCCCCCGAAGGAAATTTCAAGAAGCCTTTTGTATAAGCTAACGTTTAACTTCAAAGGAAAACGGAGAAACGTGAAATTTAGCCGTGAATCATCGCCCTTTATATTAAAAAAGAAGAGGAGCCAGGATCGATCGACAAAATTCAAGTTTTCTTCGTTTTTCTTTGAAGTCAAACGTTAGATTATAAAAACGCTTCTAAAAATTTCCTTTTGGAAGGAAGTGAATGGTTACCTTGACGTATATGTACGCTCCTGAAGATGGTTGAGGAACTCCAGGAGACTTCTCTAGAGGAAGAAGGAATCTTATATATATATATATATATATATATATATATATATATGATAGTGAAACCACTGTATAGGAGCCAAAAGTTTAATTTACGAGACTAGTTTCGGTATGTAGTTTATCATAACTTCTTTAGTCGTATACTGAGAATGCGATTGTTCAAAAGTCTATAAATAGCGTACAGATCAGACAAAAAGGAGATAAACACAAAGAAACACAAAACGGCGGAAAAGCGTTATTAATCATAGGTTGTGAGGCTAAGATCGTTGGCTTAGCTGTTTACGACGAAGTTAGGGAAATGGGAGCTGCATTTCAATTTCCCATCTGACAAATTAAAATTGGGAATTTCTCCTATTAATATAGATTCTACTATTTTTCTTTTATGGAAATGTTACAATTATATGTGATTTGTGCCTTTAAATAGTCAATTTGTTGGTTGAAATTGCTAATATGATAAAAAATACTGGATGTGGTACTGCCTCGTCTGACATCACCTTTATGTTCATAAATTCGTTTAATTAAGGTTCTTGCAGTCTCTCCTATGTAAAATGAGGGACAGTTTATAGAGCCACACGGGATTAAATATACACCTGATTCATTTGGCTGATCCACCAGCTTGGTCGAAGGGAAAGATTTAAGGATAGAAAAAGGGTATTTATGTAAATGTGGTTAGGCCTGGAGAAATAACTTTGTTCACTCCTTTGAGGAGGGGAGAAAAAGGAAGAGATAGACACTTCGTATTACTAAATTTATTTTTTATCTTTGGGACGGTAATGAGTAGATTTTGTTTCAGATAAAGTTTCATTAATCATGTGGGAGGGAATTTAATTCCATGAAACTGCAGGTATATATGTAATCTCGTCTTCCAGAAGGCAAGAGTCACCTATCTTAAGTGCGCTCAAAAGGTCACCGACAAAGGTAGTGTTGCCCCCGCTCCACTTAAGAAGACCCCAATCGTGTCTGAACCCTTCTTCAGGGTCGCGACTGATTTGATAGGCCATCTCCGTCCCCATTCTAGTGAGGGACATTGTGCCACTCGTTTTTCCGATGTGGTTTCCTTGAAGAACATTGATAGTATTTCGTGTGTAGAGGCATTGATTTCTATTTTTCCCGAGTATAAATCCTGAAGGAGATCCTATTGGACAGAGGCCATCAATTCACTTGCGAAATGATGGAGTATGTAGGAAAGCTCCTGCTGGTAAACTCCTTTTCTCAACCCCTTATCACCCCACCTCAAATGGGATGTGCGAGAAATTAAACGGGACTCTCAAAGCAGTTCTCAAGAAATTGTGCCACGCCCAACTGCGAGAATGGCACCACTACTTCCCCGTGGTTCTATGTGCGTGTCAAGAAATCCCACACCGAACGCTCGGATTTGCCCCGTTCGAACTATTGCACAGAGGAAACGTCCGCGGGCCGATAAGCATCCTAAAAGAATTATGGTCAAACCCCAAGCTTGATGAGGAGATTAAGTCCTTCTACGCTTATGTATTGGACTTGCGTACTTGACTAGAAAACTGTGCAGACCTCGAATTCAAGAATTCTGAGGTGAATTTGGAAAAATACAGAACGTACTTTAATATCAAATCCAAATCACAGAAATTCGAAGCAGGCCACGCAGTACTACTTCTTTTGCCATCTGAGTCTAATAAGCTCCTATCTCAGTGGAAAGGACCTATTTCAGTAGTAGAGCCCCGAGGCCTGGTCGACTACTTAATTCAGACCCTCTCAGGTAATAAAGTGTGCCACGTAAACCTGTTAAAAAGGTACCACCGACGCGTGTGCGTTAATAATGTGGTCGCTTTAGACGAAGAACTCGTCTTAGAGGTAACTTACCCCGTCGGGCCGCTTTGCCTCGTTCAAACGGTCTGCGTGGAGGCAGACGACGAATACTCATTGCCGTCTCTCCCTTGCCCCCAATTGGGCTCAGCCCTTGAGCTCGATTTTAACTCCTGTCTCGGATCCATCGATAAGGCTCAAATGGCCAGCCTAGTAAGAGAATTCTCGGGCGTAGTCTCCGAAACCCCAGGTTGGTCAACAAAATTCACTCATAAGATTGCTTTAAAAACGCAAGAACAACTACGAACTAAGCCTTACTTTATTCCCGTTCATTTACGCTCCGCGTTTAACGCCGAAGTTTAAAATTTTCTCAGGTTTGGGATCATCGAGCCTTCGTCACCTGACTTTTGTGCCTCAATTGTGATGGTCAGAAAGGCCGATCAATCATTTCGTATGTGCGTCAATTTTCGCAAATTAAATTCAGTCACCCAGTACGTCAGACCTGTTCAAAATGTCATATGTTACAAACACTTTTGGACCACATGTTTTTGTTCCACAAAAGAGTAAAAGATTTGTGCCACATTTTATTGTAATCGGAAATTGCTTAGGGATCCTCCAGGAAGCAATAATTTTTTAAAAACAAACAAAAAAGAAAAAAAAAGTTAGCAAATATGAAAAAAGAAGTAAAAATAAAATGACATCACTGAAAACTAAAACAAGACAAAAAACTGTTCCAAAAGGATCCCTTTACTTTATTTGGAGTCCATTCACTCGGGCTTTAATAGGGCTGCCTTGAAGGGCGGGAGGTACTCCCTCCTATCCTTGGTCACCACCTTCAGAAGGAACTGCTTTTGAGCTTCTTCCCGGGTGATGACCACGTTTAAGGTGGTCATCAGGGTCACTCCCATTCGGCAACGTCGTTGACCACCTTCAATTAGTCAATCGTTCTCTTCATCTTGCAGAAGAGAGGATCCCCCTCCCAACCTGCGGGGTTCTTAGATAAGAATGTGGCCAGTTCGTCTCCTTGTCCTGTGAGTAGAAGATCCAGCGCCTTTGACAGCCGGGAACTGAAGAAGCCTGAAAGAGGCTTGTTGAGATTGAAAGCTTTTCAGTATAGACATTTCAATCCCTTCCCCTCCCTCTTCATGTTCTGGACCATGGAGGCCTTCTCTTCCTTTATAACCCTTTCGTCGAAGCGAGAGAGGTGGTAAGTCTTCTGACATGTACCAGAGATGGCGCTTGAATGGTTTAAGGGCCACTTCAGCAACGCGCTTATTGGGGACTCCTCTGCAAAGTTCCCTCATGAAGAGGAGATCGTTGTAGGGAGCATGGGAAGGAACCATGGCTTCGTTTCACAGAATGGCGTAAAAGAGGGACACATGTTCAATGGCTCAAAGTTCGTGAGAGGTAGGCAGAAACTGAGACCTGAAGAGGAAAATCTTGAGAGCGTAGATTCACTTCTACATCCATCTCGCTTAATGAAACGCTCCTGGTGCCCTCATCTTGAAAGTCGTCCCAATATCGCCTCCCAAGAAGATGTAAGAGAGAACGAAGAGCTCCTTATAGTTGCCTCTCTCTTGGATAGCTTTCTTGTTCGATGGCACTCTTAAGCTCGCTCAAAGCTGTCTCCCTTGCATCAAACAGCCCACTTGTCAGGAGAGGAAGGAAGCTTTCTTCATCCATGTAAGATGTCCAAGAATTCTGGTCGAAGAAGTCCAACTGGTCCGGAACCGAACAAAGAGAGGGACGTTAGGCCCGCCAGATGGTCCATAACATTGTTTGAAAACGTTCCCAAGGATCACTTCCAGGATGTGGTGCCTGCACGCAAATCAGGGGAGATTCCTTCCCAGACCCTCCAGAACCTTGATGCAGGTTACTTCATTGGGACCCGTATTCGAGGCAGTAGTGTCAAACACGATTCCTTAAATGCGCGCCTCCAGTCGAGCGTCGGTTATCGCCTTGAGGACATCTTTCGCCATGTGATGTCCAATGCTTTGGGCGATCTTGGCTGCTTACAAGAGGTAATCCTTGCCCCTACTTGGTTAATCTCTCAGCACGTTCTTTCTCCTATGGCGGCGGATGGGCTCGTAGAGAGAGTGATGTTGTCTATGATCTGACCGGTTGCCTTGGCCACGGCTCCTACCACTGCCATCGCAGCCGGACCTGAGACCTTGAAGCCATCCAGTTTGGTAGTCACTTCCTTTGACAGGGTCATGGCAGACTTCTTTCCAGCTCTTCTCTTAGGAGGACTTAGGCACTTGAACTCGGCATTGCTTTCATTTGTTTCCCCGAGAGAGAACGAAGACGATGAGGCCCCCTGGCTTAAAGGTACAACACTTAAGGCGATCTTTTTCTCCACCTCCGCAGCCTGTTTCCGCTTCTTCCCGCTTCCGCTTTTTCTCTTGGAGCCTCGCTGAAACAATGTCCAGTCAGGTCATGGAGGAACTCGATCGATCCTCTCTTCGGCTGAAGCGGAAGCTCTGTCCTCCTCTTTTGTGGTTTTCTCAAAGGTATCTCTGTGCGCGACATCGAACAAGTCATCAAGGTCCCCTTTCGAAAGATCTCCTCATTCATCCTTCCCGTTTCCGAAGCTCTTTTCTTGTGCTTCTGAAGACCCTCGTAAGCCTCCACTAACTTGAGCAGCTTCACCTTGCTGAAGCGCAGTGTGGAGGTAGGGAGACCTGCCTTCGCCAAACCTCAGGACTCCCTCCACTGTCTCCTTCCAGCCTCCGCCTTTGTTTTCTTTTCCAGACTGTGGTAGAAGTAGAATTTTCGGAACACTTTCCCCTTTGAGGGAAGATGACTTCTAGTGATGTTCTCATCATGGTGACCGATCAACCCCTACTGTTTGCAAATAGAAACCATCGCACCTGTGAAAGAAAAAATTGGGAATATTGAAGTTCTCTGTTTTGTTAGTGATTGCGACTGAAAATGATAGCCTTCAGTTTCCCCCCAAACAATTAATGTTCGTACAAATTTACCACCAAAAGAATGAAGAAGTTGGTGACCTCTAGACACCAAACAACACTTCCAAAGGCCAATCCACTTGACTGATTGCCAACGTCCCCTCAAGAATGGACCAGGTGGTAGCCGCATGGAGGGAGAGGAGAATGTGTCGCTCTGAGGGACCTTTATATCTTATCCGATCAAGTCCAAATTTTATGTGCACCTATACAACCCCAAGCGGAACAAGAACAACATGTGGCCTGAAGTCTCTCACAATTTTTATATTTTCACAATATGAACTTGAACAGCCCTAATGTACGTACACGTGGTGATGACTTCATCGTTAGTGGGAGAAAAATAGAAATAGATAAATAAATAAGATAGTGGTGAATAAAGAACGAAGAAATATAAATAGAGAGCTTTCTAAACATGTAGAAAATATAAGGGTATAAATTTTGGGGGGGATAAATGAACAATAACGTTCAAGTCAATAAGAATTCCTTAATCCGCTAGAAATGTCTCCTGGAGTTCCTCAACCCTCTTCAGGAGCGTTACTTATAGGAAAAGGCAACTATTCATTTTTCAACAGAAACGGAAAAAATTGACTAGAACGTTATTGTCAAGAGAAGAAAAGAAGTCTATTCTCAAATTTAGATACAGCTGCTACAGCCTAGCTAAATGGAATCCCATATAACGATTGCACAATAGTAGCCATATGCTGTAGATTCACGTGGTTGGGATCCGTCAAAACATAGATCTTTACTGAAAAACCCATATAAAGCATCTTAGATGAGAGCAAATCGGTGTAAGCCTCTCCCCAAATTATTTATCTCGCAATATAACAGCATCATAACCATTTGTTTTGAACTTTAAATGAATCTTTAATGAAAATATTCCTTTTTGAGAAAATAGAATAATTAGACAATGCAAAATATAGGTTTTGATCAAGAAAAGCCTCTGGAAGAACAATATAAAGACGCTGCGTTCCATTGTTTTGGGCTCGAGATGTTCGATCGCTTGATTCACAGGAAATCCAAGGAGCATTTTAGGTATCCGCTAATATTCGCATGTATATTAGTTTATTTATGTACTTTTGAATAATAAAGCTCGTTAGATTAAGCCAACGAAGGTTATACGGGTTCTGTGTTTGTGTTCTGAATGTATCCGGTCGTGGATAGAGTTTCTATCGTTACTGCAGAGTTTTTTTTAGGAGAAAAGTAGATTTCAACTGATAAACGGACACTCGCAACGATGAATTTCTCTAAGCCTTCTGTAAGAGTACGAAGCTCTATCCCCAGTGTGTTATTTAATAGAGGGTAGGGAGCCCCTTAACTTAAGGGCACTGCTATTGAATCCACCGACACTGAGAAGGACTTGGGTGTAACAATCACTAGTGACCTCAAGTTCTCGAAACAGTGCATTGAGGCGGAGAAAAAGGCCCAAAGAATGCTAGGCTATATTAAGCGCCAGTTTGGTTATCACAACCAGGAGATTGTACTGTGCCTGTAAAACTCACTTGTCCGACCGCACCTGGAGTATGCCGTACAATTTTGGAGTCCTTCATTGCGAAAGGACATCGCGAGATTGGAACGCGTACAAGCCAGGGCAACCAAGCTGATTCCCTCTATCCGACATAAAAGTTATGAGGATAGACTAAGGGAATTAGATCTGTTCTCGCTGGAAACCCGTAGACTGCGTGGTCAGCTCATCGAAGTCTTCAAAATACTTCGAGGGTTCGAAAATGTTGACTACCGGGATATTTTCACACTGAGTGAGAACAGAACGCGCAATCACGGCTTCAAACTTGAACTGAAGCGTTACAACCGCAATCTGTGTCGAAACTTTTTCACCTACAGTATCTGCGGTAAGTGGAACGCACTTCCAGTGGAAGTTGTCAACAGTGAATCTGTTGACCAGTTCAAGTCAAGACTAGACAAGGTCTTGAAAAGTGGCCGTTTAGGGTCGCAAAACAATTGAGCAGCCATGTGCCCGCTCGATTGCTAGTCCAAAGGTACCCTCTTTGAATGGACCGTAAGGTCTCCTAGGGTACTTACTTTCCTTGTTACTCCTTGTTACTCCTTGATACATTCAGTGTCCCCAATGTAGAAAGTTAGGTAAGCACTACATTCGTTGGCAACGTGTCGAGACCGCATTTGCTAGTTTTCACAAACCTTTAAATAAGGTGGTAATTAGGATGCATATGTGGTACGTGATGCCAAAGCCAAGACCTCTGTAAACACAGAAAAGTGAAGGGTCATTTCTCCGAAGTTCGTCTTAGTTCCATAAAGAAATCGAAATCCTTCCATTCTAAGTCCATTCTTTGTCTCAGATTCTGCCAACTTAGTGAAAATCATCAGTCATCAATACTTTGTTTGTAGGTCTGAAAACTTTGCCATTATCTAACAAAAGTCTGTAATATTCGGTCTAATGAACCATCAATGGGGCGGGGGGACTGAAGTTCATTTAAGGCAACTCCAACCGGTGAACCATGACGGACTTCGATTGCATTCCGGCTAAAACAAAGAGGCTTTGTTTTAGGGGAAGATTTCAACTAAGTTGTGTGGAGAAATTTTCATAATTTCTCCACAAAACTATTTTGGCTAACCTTTTTGCCTCAATGATTTTGTTTTCCCCTTTTATTCTATAAATCCATAAAACTTTTCCCAATTAGTATTTATGTTAATCTATCGCGAAGAATAGCGAAGTCTTTATTAGTAATCATTTTTAATTTTAAGTTGTCTCCACGTTTTCGTACTAGTTTTCACTCGCTTTTTCCTATTTTCTTTAAGATCCCCTTTCGCAAGGGCTGATATATCTTAACATATTAGAACTAAAGAACAGGACACACAAAATGAAGCTGAATTAATCACTCCCTTAAACCAGAACAACCTCTTGAAACTTCCTACTCCACTCAGTCTCATATCCTAGCCACTGAGCCGTTAGGAGTTGAAACAATACAAATTTATTAGATTGAAACAAACAATTATCAATCAAAAGTCTGATTATATGAATAATATAAATTAATTTCTTAATTTTGTTTTTCTTTTGTTAAATATCCAATAATGTCAAATCATTTTTCAACTGTTTTTTCCACTTTTGTTTATCATATTTTCATTTTTTCCAAAAATGGTCGTCCACTAAGCAACCAACGATTGGGACCAAAAAAGAGGCTAGAAATTAGTGTTCATTGAACTTTTCAATATGAATGATGATCACTAATTCAATTTATCTTTCAACAAGAGCGAATTCCGTTTTATCTTACCTTCGAGGTTGGGATCATAATTTCATTTGCCAAGGCTTTGAATTTTATTTATTGTAAACAAAGAATAGTCAAATTACCAATGATTTATCGCCTTTCCTGTTATTTCATCTTCTTCCTTTATCTTTCCTATGCAATACTTTATACCAAAAGGTTTCATCTATTATATCATAATTATAACTATATTCTTTCAAAGGGAGCGATAATATTCACCCTCTTATCTGAGATAAGACAAGTAAGCTAAATAAAATTCCATAGACTCATCCTTGATAGATTCTTGTTTCGAAACTACCTTTAAATCTACTTAAATTGGCTTCTCTAAGAGAAAATAATCCATTCAATTTTCATCGATGATATTCATAACACTCAGAATAAACTCTTTAAAAAGGAGTCTTCTACTTTGCATAAATATATCCTCATCATTTCTAAAATTAGAGGTTATTTTGCCTATCATCCTCTTGTTTTTCATCATGAATGATGCGATTAAGAAATCGAATCATGTTATTAACTATAGTAATGATGCGATCCGGAATTGAATGATGCTATTAAATTGTTTCAATGCGCACACGATATAAACTGTACACACATGAAGACTGTGTGATTATATTACATGCTCCTTAAGAAGAATCTTCTCTATTTCGCTAATACATGCCACACATTTTAACTTACAATTTTCTATGGATCCTTTCATCGCTAAAATATAAATCCTTTTCGCTGAAGAGACGTCGCTTTGTTGATATTGCGGTGCCTTGTACAGACAGAAAGAGATTCTCTGTTATTGGCAAGGCAAACTTTCCTCCAGAGCTTCAAATAAATCTGAAAAGTATCATTGGAGACAAGTTGGGAAGAAAGATTCCAGGCATTTTACAGAGGTTAAATGTAAAAAAGGATATATACTCGTATGTAGTAAAGACCGGACAAAAAGATTTAAATATTGCTAAAGTTTTTTCGTTCATAAATATGAATCGTTTCGTGTTTTCTCTGGGTTTTTTGTTTGAATTTACTACCTTCTAAAAGATAATGGGTAGCATAGACAGATTAATGATGTTGGATGTCTGCATAATAAATCATTTGGGGGAATTTCTATCTATCAGTAATTCAACCAATAAGAAGACGATTGTGAATATTGAACCTATAAAATAGAAAAAACGATAATGATATAATATTAAATTTAATGGTAGGATATTCGGTAATAACACTACACTTCGCTCAAACAATGTTTACTACATCAGAGGCAAAACTGCTGCCCGGTGGAACGAGACTACAAATTTGAGATGCAATTTGGTCTAATTGTAGATCCTTTGATTAACATCATGCGCATAACAGATGTTGCCACATCAGTCGTAGACAAACGAAATATATAACTGGCTCCGATAAATTTACAGGCTTATTGAAAGAGGAAACTTGGAAAACATACTAACTAGAAGATAGAAAAAGGAAAATATATCATGGCATAGAAGAATTCTAGCCTCGGATATCTCGAATTTACACGGGACATCAAAAATTCTAATGTTTTGTCGATATTATAACTATTTCTAGACTGACGGGACATATAGATCCCAAGAAATGCTCATTGGGGACTGATGGGTCTCTATTTTCAAAGGTTTGAATGAAAAAGTTTGATTTCAGACTGTCAGGAATAGAGATTAATACCGCCATGTGGCCGAGAAGCCATAAGGCTGGGCACGAGGTCTAGTGGCGCCGAGCAAAGTCATGGGAACCGTGAAAGAATCGAGCCGCTTCAGCTGATAAGGCAAGAAGGAGCGATAATTGAAAGCGCGGAGGCGCAAGAAGACGCTGCCCGCCTGTCCGGGCGGTATTAAGAAACCGCGCTGGAGTTCATCCCTATCTCCAGGTGGAGTGTTTGATTAAGGAGATGTCCCTTGTTAGCCTGTGGCATTATCGCTTCCGGCCGGCCCATATATAATGATAGACACATCCTTGAAAAGGCAGTATAGGCCCGCCTTTCTGCACAAGACACGTCGTTTTCTCGATTCAGCTCCGTTCCCCCTTCTCAAGCTCGAAGGTAAGAATTCTCACTGAAGGAATTTAGCCCCAGACAATTGGCTATCCTTGGATTCAGTTTTAACCTCGTCTGGCGCAAGTACTCCCTCGAATTTACTCCTCGAAGTTAAACTCCATCGACTACGATTTACTCTTTCAATCACCTATCGCCCACGGGGTCTCATACAGCCTCAACACCTTAAGCTAGGCTTCTGCGACTAAATTGTGTTTTCTTGACCAGTCAACCGTAAAGTCTATGCTCGTATATTGTCTCAACAGCAGCCGCTTGTGAGCTCACGTTTGAGCTTATCTAATCGCTCCAAGTAATACTTTAGCCTGATCCCTGTAAACATTAAGTATCCGTTTGCAATCTTTTCCATTTGTATATCTCCTAAATCAAATGTAATCATTAAAGATTATTTTTGGTACCCCCCTCCACATCATACCCTCAGAGTCCCGCAGCCTTCTTTATTATACTAACGGCCAATTGCAGTCGATTTGGTACATAAATCCTTCCACGTACTCATTGAGAACCCCGTTTTCTTATCTCCCTCTCGTCTGCCGCTGTTGGGAGACGAGCGAAGTTCACTCACTTGATTTTGACCGCCCTCCGTCTTATATATATATATATATATATATATATATATATATATATATATATATATATATATATATATATATATATATATATATATATATATATATATATATATATATATATATATATATACTGGTCATTCTACGACACAGACCGTTTGGGTTTGCTGCGTGACGTCACAATATTTTTTTCCAACCACGTGGGTTTTATAGTCGGCCTAAATACCAAAGAGTGTGGATGGTCCTCTATGTTTCCTTATATTTGTGCGACCTCTAATCTCTAAGGTGAGTAGATTATTCTACATCATTTACATAAATGAACAATAATTATAAATAAATTTATAAATTTGCAATAAATTAAATATACTCAGCATACTAGACTTCTATGTCCCATGAGACATTTTCAGTGGGATCAATAAGTTCCAATCGGCTTTGAGCAAGCTGGGTCTTTTTTTCGTACCTTCCTTTGCCCTTTATTCTTTCTCTCTCTTTCTTTCTCCCTATATATATATATATATATATATATATATATATATATATATATATATATATATATATATATATATATATTATTTCAGATTTGGTCATATGAAGAGATCTTTAAGAGAAGGTGAAATTGAAGCTGACTTGAATCTCCAACAGAAGTTGGTGATGATTCAGATGTTGATCCTGACTTTATTGTCGATTCAAGCATATCAAACTTAATGGAATTAGTTAAGATTAATCAGAGATCCTGCGGCAGTAACATAGACTGGTAACATAAAAAATACCCAGCATTCTAATGTCATTTGGTTAAACTCAACAAATTTTAGGCCTAGAAGAAAGTAACTCAGGAAATTCCGTGTAGTATTATTAGCGATTTGTCAAGAACATCATCTGCTCATGATATATTGATCAAGCAATATCCTTTTAGTTTTTTAGTTCATATTGCTCAAAAAGCAAAACAGATTGTAGTTAAAAAAACAACCATTATGAGATAATGAGTGTTATTGCGGTTATATTAGTAATGTCTTTCAATAGGTTTCCATCGATATATTTTTACTGGTCATCAAAGAAAGGTATGGTAATGCATTGATAAAAGCAACAATTGCACGGGATAGCTTCAAACTAATACTTTCAAAATTATATGTCGCCAATCCAGTAAAGCCAGATGGTGCTGGAAAGTTGTATTATGTGGAAGAATTGATATCATGCTTGAAGTATACTTTTCCAAAATGTAGGCAAGATAGTCCATTTCAGAGCACAAAGTTCAAGGGTAGCTCAAGCATGACATAGTATCTAACCATGAAGTATGTAAAGACTTACTTTTGGTGATTCCACCTGATAGTAGCGCAGCTAAGGTGGGCCTTCACTCCGTCCCGATTGCTCCACTTCCTCTGCTTCTTCGATGATTTGCGGGATGGAGTTGTGATATTGAATTGAGTAACGCAAATGATATTTAAGGGATACAATTTGAATGCTATTCAGAGAATAATGAAGGATACATAAATGATTTAAGTTGAAATAAAATACAAGTTATTCATGCGTTTGAAAAATTAATATTTTGAAATTACGTGACAAGAATGGTGTGTTCACATGTGCATAAAAATATGTAATTGAACAACTATAAATATGTAAGGATAATTACTCGTATGTAAGTAAACGACTACGATGGAATGTGAATTTGGGATCTGTGATGAGAGAAGGAACAAGAATTAGGACCTTCCATTGTATGGACTGTTTGCAAAGAATAAGTGGGAGAGGAAATATGACTAACCTTGCTTTATCCGAAGAGACAATTCTACATAAGTGAATCTGTGCTTCAATTTAAGGCGGATGGCGAAAGGCGTGCGTTTGTATGAGTGTGTTCTTGTAAGGGAAAATCTTGCACCGAAGGGATTTTGTCGTATTGGTGGTGATGTTACATAGAAATATAATATTTTATTCTCGTCAAAGAGTAATTGATGGAATATATCTGAATGCTAATTTTACATATAGATATTTAAGTTCCCTAGGAGTGTTATCATTTATAGCAGTGACCTAGAGGCCATTTCTATATGGGAAACAAAGCATGGATGAGATTAGATGCACTGACAGGCTATACATATGACTTGAATGTGTATGCAAGAAAATAGGTAGCACAGAATGAGGCAACATTAGGGGATGGAGTTGTTAAAAAATGTAACTTCTTCAGATTTTTTACTTCAGTGCATTTAGTAGTGAATAGCGTTGAGTATTCAGTAGCAGGGACTTGTCATTCCTCGAGAAAATCTCGCCAAGAGTCCCAAGGAAGCTGCAAAAAGGAAAAACTGTAGTCAAAGGAAATAACAATGGCTCTCCCGTTGTAACTCGGCGTAAAACAAAAGAAATGAGCATGTTGAGCAACTTTCCTCCAAACATATTTGTTCAAATGGCAGTACTATTGTTGCTGATTGAACTGAAGCGATAGATTTTTATACGAAGATAATAAGGGGCTTAGATTTTGCCAATCAAATGGCCGGCAAGTTTGATTTAGATAGAAAATTTGTTGGCAATATACAAAGAGCTAAAGAGGAATAATAAACCACCTTTCTTAGACTTCCTTTGCGAACTTTCAGCGAGTCTTGTTGCAAAAGGAATGGAAATGAATCAAATTCGAAGATGCCCTCGTTCTAGTAGACGTCCAAACAAAGTTGCTATCATGGTTATGTAGGAACTCATCTGCCCATGGAACAACAAAGACGAAGATGTGTCGGATGTGCTCGAAAAGGACAAAGAACGCTTACAAAAATATGTGGGGAATGTGAACTGCCAAATTTTAAAGAATGATTTGCACCAAGTCATATGTAGTTTGTATAGTTAAAAAACTATTTAGAAATTTATTTTTGTTCAAAACTTTCCCTTATTTCAATGTTCAATAAAGGTCTACAGGGACATATCTGTCTGTTGGGATTTATTTGTCCCATTGCTATAATTAACATTAGAAAAGCAAGATTTTTTAATATCATGGAAAACTGTTCTTTTATGGTCTATTGAATGTTGAAAACCAAAATATTATTAGCTTGGGCAAGAAAGATGTTAAGAAGCGTTACTTTTTGTTAATTTATACAATAACAGTTTCGGTGCCTCATGCACAAAATTTCAGTTGTACACTGCTCGCTTTTACAACTTAACGTTAATTTTTTTATAATACAGAAATGACAAACAGGGTCAAGTTATGCCTAACTTATAAGTATTGAGCCTACAGATTATGGCAAGGATGGGCGATAATTTTAAGCAGCGGTTGCATTGAAGCCTATCTAAATTAATGTGGGTCAAGGTTAAACAGTTGGATGCAAATTTCGAATACATTTAAGTGAATTATAATTACTTTTGTGCATTTCTTTGTATTTACAACATACTCATAGATAGAGATATACATTATTAACTAAGGGTATTATTTTACTTAGTTTGGCCATCCCCTTTAAACTGGAATCCGAACCAAGATTTACAATTCTACATCATGTGATCAATATCCACGGCCTACCTGTCTCCCAACCAAGTACTAACCACAGTAAACGTAGCTAAGCTTCCGCGAGCGAAAGAGAGCGTCGAGATAAGAGTAATGAGAATAGGTATTTATAAATGATCATATTTTTTAAAGATCATTTTATCTACGAATGAAATATATTTGAAAATGGCTGATTTAAGAATCTAGAACTTACATAAAAAAATATGTAGATAAGATTTTAGGAAAATGTTCAATAATTAATTTTCAATATTTTGTCGAATTCTGAAATGAAACGCGAGCCACATGAAAGGCTTTCGGCACGCGGGTCAGAAGAAAGGCATTCGGCACGCGGGCGGCAGTTTGCCCACCTCTTTTTTTATGTTTGGAATTGTATCAATAAGCGCCTATAGGGTGGTTGATTCCTTGTATGTATTTAAAAAGTGCAATTACTTGTTCTGGAATTATAGTTATGCTCTATGCGTCTTTTTTTGCAAATTTCTTCTCCCTGTTTGGCCGACAAGATTTGTTGCTATTTACACAAGGGGGGCTGATATACCCCTTTGTCTTTTGTTGGCACGGTATGGTATTTAATAAGTTCTCTTTTAAATGATACTAAAATTCTAAAGAGTACCTCAAAGCTAGTGCTTCTTAAGAGCTTGTTTATGTATTGGGAATCAGGGTAATAAAGGAGGACCTTTATTAATGGCTCGGTTGCTCTTATTAATACGATGTTATCATTAAATAGTTTTTGCTCTTTTAATATGTGTCTTAATAAAGAATTCTGGCTACGCTAAAATGGAAAAGATGCTTTTGATTTTATCAATTTCTTCATCGATGGAGGCGGGAACAAGCCAAAATATTATCTCGCTTCAAAGACAAAATATACGATTAGTAGTAAAAATTGCGCTCATTGAATCGGTTTTGAACATCATTGGGTCTTAAGAATGCCACCCTCTTAATTTTCTGATCAGTAACCATTCATTCTGGTACTTCTCGACCTCCTGGAGCCATTCGGCACTGCTGATCACACTGTTGTTTTCTCGAAGTGACCTTAACTGGTTCCGTTTGTTTCTTTTATATCGATCCCAGTTTATATATTTTGAGCAAGTAGAGCGTTTTGGTGTCTCGCAATGAGCAGATTTGGGTTTGCTGAGACTATCATCATTAAACCTTAACATCTGATCATAACATCATCATTCACTGACTCCCATACATAAAAGATCAACAATGACAAAGAGATGTGGCTAGCCCCTAAACTATTACTCTTTTTCTTAAGGTTTGTTCACACTAATACCCCTATTTCCCGATAGTGTATAAATTGTGCCTCAAATTTAATAACAATTTGTCTCAAAGTTAATAATGTTTATAACGACGTCAAATCCTTTGCTTTCTTTCTTAGTCTGTTTCTAAGGGTCCTGTGTTAACGTGTTAACGAGGACTGTGAACGATCTACTCAATATATTGAAGAGAATTTGATAAGGAAAGAGATATATGGTAAAATAAAATAAGAGGGAAGGAAGAAGTTTGCCGTGGTGTTGAGGGAACTGATTTCCGTTTTGACTTATTCAACTCAGTTGTTGTCTTTTTATAGTGTATTTGATATACGAGGAGTGGTCAATAAGTTTTGCCAATCGGTAGGACAAAACAAAGGAAGAGGGATGGCTGTTTGTGGGAGTGTTAGGACAAGTTATGGCAAGTCAGGACCTGAAGCTGCATGTTCTTGCCTCGTCTATTTAAGAATCAGTAGCTGATCGCAGATCGTCAGTCACAATTTTTTCAACAATGGAGAAGTTTGAGCTCCGCGAAGTAATCAAACTTTTGACCAAGGAAGGTAAGAATGCAAAAGGAATCCATGAAGGCATGGTTGCAGTGTACACCAACACCACCCCTTCCTATGTAACCATTGCTCGCTGGAATATGGAGTTCCGCCAATGTTGTGAGTCCCTTGAAGATGACCCCTGTCCAGGACGCCCGTCAGAGGTGACTAACGAGTACAATGTAGCCCGTGTAGAGAGGATCATCTTCGAAAATCGACCGGTGAAGGTCGAAGAAATCGAGCGAGAACTTGGAATTATTATTTTTATTTTAAGGGGCTATCTGGTGACTGCCCACTTGGGAATAAGTCACCGCAAACAAACAGCCCAGTTCTAGGATACTTTAAAATAAAAATTTTAACAGAAACAACAATAAAAAGGGGATAACAATCAGGGAGCAGGCTCCGGCGTCGGGGGTTAGGTTCCCTTCCCCCCAACGCAGGAGCCTGCAACCTACAAAAACAAAAAAACAAAAAACAAACAACAATAACAAAACAAAAGTTAAATACAAGGGAGAAGGCCGGCCTCCCACCAAAAGTCAACAAGTCCACCAGTCATGGTGCACGCACTCGTCCCGAGTACCAGGGACAGGAGGTAGTGACCCCGCCAATCCCGGTACTGGGACAGGTAACGTGCGCGAAGATCACCCAGACTGAGACATTCGATAAGAATGTGTCGAACAGTCTGGGGGACGACGCAGTCGTCGCAATAGGGCGCAGGCGAGCGCTCCATCAAATAGCGATGCGTCACACGAGTGTGTCCGATTCGGAGACGACAGAAAGCGACCTGAAGCCGTTGCGGCATTTGAAGATAGGTCCATGGGAACAGTCGCGGTGCAATGGCACGCAACTTTAAGTCTCCTACGACCGTCTCCCATCTTCTTTGCCAAGCAGTCCGAAGAGCTGCGCGTATTCCTGCCATGTAGTTGGTGTGAGGAAGAGCGAAACGCTGGTCCGGTCGCAGAGTCCTCGCGGACTCTTTGGCGCCCTCATCGGCGTGCTCATTCCCCGCAATTCCTAATGTCCAGGAACCCAGCAGAAGATAATCTCGACATCTGCCCGGCTCGCCAAAACCGTGGCGTCACGGATATCGCAAACCAGGGGATGCGGAGATTCCAATGCCTCGAGAGCACTCAGGGCGCTTTGTGAGTCGCTATAGACCACAATCCGGTCTCCAAACCTGGCACGTCGCGTAATTTCGCGTACCGAGTGGTGTATTGCCACCAGCTCGGCCGTGAAGACAGACGCAGCGCCTGGTAGAGCCCCGCTGACTTCGAACAGATGGGATACAGCATGAAAGCCAACCCCCTCTTGGGACTTAGAGCCATTTGTATACACTGGCACGGTTCCAGCGTGACACGAGGTGTGCTCCAGAAAGGTCGAACGCAATACTTCCGGCGCCGTACAAGCTTTGGGGTTAGAGGCGTGGCGACAAATAACCAAATGTGGTACCCTCCAGGTTAGCGTCCTGGGCAGAACCAGGGGCGCCACCGGCCCGAGAGCTATATCTAGCTCTCGAAGGAGTTTCTTGGCCCTAAACCCAAAGGGCTTAGGGTATGACTGTTATCTCTCGGTGGCATAGGTACCATTGAGATCAGCTGCGGATGCAGCAAGAGCTGTTGGCGACTGAGGGAGGCGCCGGGCTCGCGCGTACAGTCGAGTGATGCACTGCACGCGGCGCAGAGCGAGTGGCATCTCCCCAGCATCGACCAACAGGCTCTCAACGGAAGAAGTCCGGAAGGCACCGGTCGCTAGGCGAAGGCCGGTGTGGTGGATCTAATCCACCTTCCGCAATAAACGCTCGGCTGCGGATGCATAAAACTCGCATCCATAGTCGAGCTTCGAACGAACAAAGGATCGATAAAAAAGTAGCGCAGTAGCCCTATTAGCGCCCCAAGCGCTGAGCATTACGAAACGGAGAATGTCCATGGCACGGGTACAAGAGGCCCTAAGGCTGCGAATATGAGCCTCCCAGGTGAGGCGTCGGTCGAATACAAGACCGAGGAAACGGTGCGATTCCACCACATCCAGGCGCACCCAATTAAGAAACAAATCTGCGTTGGAGTGAAGCCGTGGATGGCGGCAGAAGTGCACCACCTTAGTCTTGGCCAAAGAAACCCGAAACCTGTGCGCATCGGCATAGCGAGAGACGCGGTTCAATGCCTGTTGGAGTCGACGCTCCAGAGTTGGCATCTGGGCCGCGCCAAAAGAGATCGAAAGGTCGTCCACGTAGAGCGTAGCGAGAACATCTTCCGGCAGCACCGAGGTGATGCCGTTGATGCTCAGGGCAAAGAGTGTGACACTGAGGACACTTCCCTGCGGGACACCCTCTTCCTGATCCTTTGGGCCGGAAAGGGCTCCCCCCACCCGTACGCGGAATCGACGATCTCGCAAAAATTCAGATATAAACATTAGGAGGCGTCCCCTCGCCCCCATCGTGTGGAGATTCTCCATGATACCGTATAGCTATGCGGTATCATAGGCCTTCTCCCGATCGAGAACACCGTGGCGTAGTTCTGTCTACGAAGGAAAGCATCGCAGACGGCATTTTTCAGTTGGAGCCGAGCAACCAAGGTGGAGTCGAACTTGCGGAAGCCACACTGCAGAAGACAGATGGCCTCTGCTGCCCAGAAAAAATGCTAATCTAACATTTACCAATTTCTCCATCAACTTGCACACGCAAGAGGTTAGAGAGATTGGGCGGAAACCGGTCGGAGTAGAGTGATCTCTTCCCGGCCTGCGAAAGGCGAGCACAGTAGCGATTCGCCAGGAGTCTGGGAGGAGACCCTCCACCCAGATCCTGTTGAACAAATCTAACAGAAAGGCCATGCCTCGCTCACCCAGGTGTCGAAGCATGGCGTACGGGACATCTTTCGGACCATGGGCGGTGTCTGCGCACGAAGCGAGAGCGGAGCGCAACTCACTCACAGTAAACTTGTCGTTGAAGGGTTCTCCGCCTCTCAAGGTAAAGTCCACCCTTATACCCCGGGAGGGCGGGCAGGGGGCACGCGCCTAGCATGGTCTCCTGCAAAAAGATAGCTAACGGGGAACGGGACGAGAAGAGCCTCCGCATCTTCTCCCAGTTGGCCCGGAGTCCACGGCAATTCCATTGAAGCAATATACCCTCCAGGCCTAGCTCGGAGGAGACGCAGGGTCCCTCCTCGATCTGAAGACCCTCACGTGAATGGCCGTACGATTCCAGGGGGCAGAACCCCGGGCGCTGTTGGCCGGACAAAGCTCTGAAGGCGCTGTTGGCCGGACAAAGCGTTGAAGGCGCTGTCGCCTTCGAGGACTTATTTGGGGGAGGTTGGGCTCGCCATGCGAGTCTTTTCCTCCCTCTGCCTCGAAACCTTAGGCGGGCGCTGCGGCTTCGGAGGCGGGGGGGCCTCTTTTCGAGGATCCACCGTCTCCGAGCCACTCGCTCCACCTCGGGGCGTGGGCGAAGGAGCCGAAGCTCCTTTGTTGCTGTCCTCCTTTCGGGGGACAGCTTTCGGAACCCCGGAATATGCCCTAGCGACCAACTTCAGGGGTGTTGCCTCCTGTGAGTCTAACGACTCGGTGGAGGCGCGTGGCCGTTTTGCCTTACGGGAAACGGTCACGCTGGGGGAAGAGAGGGGGAGCCCTGGTTTTAGCCGGGGCTGGGTGTAAACCCTTTTTGCCACCAGCTTTACCAGGGGAGCGCCGGGGTTGAGTAGAGCCCGCATAAGGGCTCCCAATGGACGCGGAAACAAACGTGCTCGTTGGCCAGAATGGGACAGGAGCAGAGGGTGCCTCTCTAACTATTGAAGCATATGACGTCCCAGGCAGACCAGGGCACACCAGGGCCAAGTTCTTAGCCTCGCGGGATGAAAGTCGATCCTGGGCCTGAAGGGCCAGGATTTCTTTCTCAAGGAGATATGGACCACATTGCTTCGAAGAAGCGGGGTGCGGCATTCCGCAATTGACACACTTGGCCACACACGATTTGGACTTATCGTGTGCGGCCTTGGAGCAATTTACACCTACTTCGGGTGACTCCGCCTTGTCACGTCTACATGAATGATGTGTATTGCCGAAGTGGTGACAGTAATAGCACTCCGCGACAGTGGCACAAATGCCTTCACGCGGTAGCGGTACCAACCGTCACGCACCGACTCAGGGAGCTTGTCACAGTCGAACGTGACGAAGAGTGTAGGGGTGTGTCTCGAGACCCCTGCCTGTTTTCTCATCACACGTTCGACCTTGACCGCCCCATGGTCGGCCAGCTCTAGGGTGATATCCTCAATGGAGTAGTCAACGAGTTCCCTTGCATAAACTACTCCTTTCACAAATTTCATGGTAGAGTGTGGCGTCACATTTACTGGGGTGCCATGAAGTCTCCGAAGAGCACTTATCTTGGACGCCTCGGTGGGATTCGCCGCATTCGCCAGAAGGCTGCCGTCCGAGAAACGGGTCACCTTCGGCTCTCTACCAATTGCACTAGCTAATCCTTTCCTCTGATGGATCATGTTACCCTTGGCCAACCTGATGCCATTAGTGGAGCGAATAACGAGGAAGCGTTTGAAGCCAGCGGGCTCGAAAACGCCAGGTAACCTCTTAATGAGGGGCCCCAATGTCATCGAGGCTCCGCCCTGTGCACTCTTGGTCTTAGTCTTAGTCAGGGGCTCCGCACACGGAAGGGGTAGAGGGGCCGGATGTGCCGATCTTGGCTTGGTCGCCTACCAAAGTGGTAGCAGACCCATCCGTCCCCGCATCCCCCGCGGATGGAGAGGAGCCCACAGTCTTTTTAGTCTTTCTTGTCTTTTTCTTCTTTTTAGGAGAGGAGGGCGGGGAATAAACCCGCTTCTCACCTCCGCCGACAGAAGCCCCTAGGCCAGATGGACCGGCCTCAGCCAGGTCCTCCTCCGAGATGGAAAAGGTCCTAGTGGTCGCAGGGGCACCGGTCAGAGGAGATCCCTCCCCTCCTTGTACTGCCTCGGAGGCCCCAGCCGTTTGAGGAGGACCTTGCGTAGGGACGGATTCAGGTTCGGTGCTCGGCGCCGAGCCCAGATTCACCCCCATGGAAGGCCCTACCCTCTGAGGCTGGGTTTCCTCAAGGACCATGTCTATCACAGGAGGGGCCTCCAGTTTGCCATCGCCTCTCAGGACATCGCAGGGCCCCTTGGCAGCGTCACAAGTCTTTTGTGGGGAGTCACAGGCCTTGACCCCGGCAAGGTTTAAGATTCTCGCCAGCAGGTCTTTTGAGGGAAGCGACCGAAGGAGCCTGGCTTTCCTCTCCCCCCTAAGGGGGTTTGCCCTACCGAGCCGCTTACACGAGGGGCGGTGGGCAATGGGTTGCCTGCTGGCTTTCTTGGCAGTCCCCTTAGAAAGAAAAGGAGGGACTGCCGCTGGAAATAGGGAGGTGCCCGAAAGCACCTCCAGAGAAGGGGGTGAGGGGGAGTCCCCTACACTCGTAAGCGTAGGAGAGGAGTAAGCCTCCTCTTCGGTTAAAGAAGTATGGAGGGTCTCCTGCGCAAGCACAAGGGGGGTACCTCCAATTTATCAGTAGGGCTGCCTGAGGGCGGCTCCGTTGATGTCACTGGGGAAGTTGGGGGTTCTTTTTTTTATATTCATCATTGGGCATGGTGCCCTCTTTTTTACATGGGACGCAATAGCTCCCTACCTCTCACAGTTGCCCGCACTGCAAGAGGTGCTTGCAGGCCCGGCAAAGCCAGGCGCTGCCATTCGGGACCACCCCTCCCGCCTGGTGGCCTGGCAGTCCATCGGCATGGCGGCTCCACCTTGGACACGGCGTAAAATTGATAGAATGTGAAGAGGAGAGGAAAAGGGATGTGAGGAAGGTATGGGTGGGGATGAAGCAGGTTGTTAAAAAAAACCCATCCCGAACCGGAGCTCAGGGGTTAGGGAACTCTGTCCCCTCCCCCCTCAGCCCCGATCCGGGACGGTTGGCTTGAGAAGAAGGTCAGCATCTACCCTGTGAAATTAGAGGCTGACCAGAGAAAGTTGTGGGAGAGGTTGTATGAAAAGCAAGGAAACAAGTGTTTTTAAAGAAGGAGAAGGGGCTAGGCTGGGGCCGGACGGGGTGCTGAGTCTCGTCAGCACGGCGGCCAGGATGGCAAATCGCCGCGCCCCTTACGGGGGCGAGAACTTGGAATATCACATGGGAGTGTTATCAACATCATCCACGACAATTTGGCCATGACCAAGGTCTCTGCCCTTTGGGTCCCTAGAAAAATCACGCCCCATGATCGACTACAACGTCGTCAAAGTCCACAAGGCCAGAGTTGCACAAGCTGCCCTGCGCGAGTGCGGATTCAAGGAGCTCAACCATCCCACATACAGTCCAGATCTAGCTCCCAGTGACTACTTTATATTCCGCCAGCTCAAAGCTTCACTGCGTGGACACCGGTTTGGGGACGATGAAGATGTCCAGCTCGCGGTCCAGGAGTGGATTGAACAGCAGTCGGGAGATTTCTGGTTATCGGGAATTCAAGGCCTCAGGGACAAGTAGCGCAAGTGCATTGAAGTCGTCGAGGGTAGTTATATTGAAAAATAATAAAACACTTTTCTTCATATCTCGTCTTATTATAACCGAATTGCAAAACTTATTACCGTACTTTTCTCCCTCAGTCTGGCAGGGAATTTGATCCTGCCTCCTGTTCCCTGCAGTTCCCGCCTGTTCCATTTGGCCATTGTTGCCCATAACATTTTGGCCAGTTTCTGAGTCGTGACTTTGAAGGACTCCAGACTTTGTCTCCTGTGCAGTTCCCTTTTTGTGTAGAGGATAGCGTCTTCTGGCCAGATTGATGAGAGAGTTTGTGGCCGAATTTTAAATGTCGCATTTAATTTTTTCTTTGTTCACTGAATCCAGAAATATTTCTTTTGGTGCTCTGTAGTTTACTCTCTAATTCTTAGACTACAGTAGAAAAATAAATGTTGAAAAACAAGAGAATGATATAAAAGTAGACCCAAATTGATATAATAAACAATATTAATTGAGAAGAATTAAGAGGTAAAAAAGAAGTGCTATTAACAACGGCGAAGTGTTGTTCGACACAAAACGTGTTGATGTTCTGAAGATAATGAGAACCATAACAATGACAACTAAACTAAATTAGAAATCAAAGTGTTTTTTAGGAATTTTACTTATACATTTAAATAGTGAAAAAATAAATGACGCACAAAGGGCATAAAAATCATGCAAACCTCACTAAAAAAGAAAAATCCGGTAATAATTAACCAAAATTTATTAGAGAATCTAGTTAATTAAAGTGATACTGAGGAATAAACATTTCTCATTATCTCCTATATATGTATAAAATGAGTTAGAATTCATAATCCAAACATTTAGTTAAAAAAGAATAATTCTAATAATATCATACACTAATTTTTAAGGTCAAGTAACAGTAAGTATTAAATGAATACTCGCATTTTATTGGACGGATTCTTTTGTTAAATTTAACAGAGGAAATTGCAATTACAGAGGTCGTTTTACAAATCCCTCCTAAAGATTTTCGTTGATAGATGATTAAATGTAATTTCAGGGGGGAGGGGGTAGGCTGCATTTATTTCCTCCCGAAGATTTATGTCATTTTCGAATAGAAAATCTTTTATTAAAATATTCCTGGGATGTTGTTTATATATTCGTATTTTGTGGGAAGAAGTTTAGCCTTAAGATTCTTTAATTTTCGTCAGGTGATATAAAATAGTTTTATCTCTGCCTTAAACCAGAATTTAGTGGGAGAAAAATTAAACTCAATTTGAAGGGGACCAGCCTCAAGCCATTTCCACGGACTCCCTCTTTTACGGGGTAGCCTACATAAGTGAACGAGTCTTCGTTATAGAAAGGGGATCAACAACATCAGTCTATTTAGTTATGCTTCCTCCCAATCTCTAGTTAAAAGAGTGACATCTATCTTCTACACTTTATTACCTCTCGTAAAGGGTCCACTTGTGTCACACCACCTTTTAATAACTCTATGATTGATAAGTACATATATATATATATATATATATATATATATATGTATCATTATCATTATCACCCATAACCGCTTTCCCTCAATATTAAAATGACGACATTGGAACGGAATATTAACATAAGATATTTTTGAAGCTATTGAAATAAATATAATTAACCAGAATAGACAAGTATTGCTCGGCAAGTTCATAGCAATGAATTTTTAATTGTTCCTAAATTTGAAAATGGTTTTAAATGAACATTGAATTGAAGTGTAATTTTATATTCATCGCGCCCGATTGGTTTCGGAATAGCGGCAGGATAGTAGATCCAGTAAATGTCAGACGCATCGTAATTCCGTAGTTATTGTATCAATGCTGCCAATTCGAAGCTCAATAAGGCCGCTACAAATTTTTCATTTAGGGAAAAGTACAGCAACTATTAAATCACACACTTGCCCTTTGATTCTACAATCATGCGAGTGAAATCGCCTTTGTTGCCGATCGGAGAAGGTGCCCGATGTTTACCCACCCTACCCTCCTCTAACTCAACTCGGTGTTTACTGTGGCTTATGGACCTTACTAAAATTTTCATTTCGCCTAACTTTACCAGTTTCTTTATCGTGCTCTTTTTCTAATAGTTTCTTACCCTAATAATCTGTTGAGTTTCACTATTTTTAAATAAACGCCCAAATTTACCTTTCCATACATTAGCGCTAGAGGGATAACTTCAATTGAATTGGCCAGTGCTCACTGTGTATTTGTGATCATCTCTCTCACTTCCAGAGGGAAACGGAGCTGAGACAAAATGATTAATCACAAAAGGTAGGGGGAGGCGTAACTATATAAATCTTTTACCATCTTAGAACGTGTAACGCCCTCTTTCGCTGCATGTTGGGTCTATATAGGCGCGAAAATGATAGGGGACGATTTAAAAGGAAAAAACGACTAGCGATAGAGAGCACTGTTTCTCTTAGAGTACTGTGGAGAGGATAGCCTGCTATTACTCTAAGCTTTAGTTGTAGGAGGGCCATTAACCATACCATTCCTCCCTAGCCCCTCTTTGGGATTAACTGCACCAGTAAGTAATTGAAAACAAAACAAAAATCCACACTCTAAATGGAGTAATTAATGAATAATTCGAGGGTCGATAAAGATCGAACTGCAGTTTTCAATTGTATAGAAAAAGAATGAAAAGATAAAATGGGAATAAATATTTAGGAATAAAATTTGATAGGCTTAAGTCGAACACAAAAATAACAAAAGTTGTACTTGAAAATTCTACGAAAATGTACAGAACAAAGTGAACCCCAAAATATGACATTAAACACATCTGTATGAAAGAGAGATTTGCTGCCACAACTCACTTTAGCACAAGAGGAAAAACCGTAATTCCATGCCAAAGAAGAAGCAGGTATGACAGCAAACCAGTAAAGAACCTAATAAAAAGTGAAACCGTCTTATGCAAATATTTACAAGCAAATACGAGATACCGAAATCTGAAAGAAAGATTAGAAGACGCAACTCATAAATATTAACACTTAGAAATGTAAAAATCAACTTTCACCAACTTTTTGTTATGACTTTTAACATTTCCACACCCGACGACACAACCAAAACAATGGAGTATTAAACAAATGCTCAACTCATACATTAATAATAGGGAATGCATAGAACTAAGCCCATGTGGCTCCTGTTAATTAAAACAATAAGAAAAATGTAGAAGGCAATAATAAAACGAACTGTAAATCATTTGCATGGCACTGATTAAAATGCTACGAAAAAGAGATCAAGTAAGCGCTTCATTCTTCACTCAATAGTATAAATTCCAAGCTAATCTAATTCGTTTGAAATCTAATTAATCATCGAAGATAGAAGCCCATCAAGTACTTATTAATTGAAGAATCTAAAAAGTATTTTTGCGTTACGATATTTGCTCTGTGATTGTTTTTGTTCTGTCAGTCAAGGCTTAGATTTATGTGTTTCTATATAGCTGACTTCCATCCCTTCCTGTCCAAATAGACTAGTTAAATATACTAAACTCCTCGAGTATTCATTTACGCTTCTCTGCCAATAACGTCATTTTATATATAAGTAAATAGATCTCTTTGCATATCTTAATGAACAAGAAGTATGTTGAGGGGTGGGAAGTAATTAATAGAATGCGATAATCAAAGCCCTTGCACGGATTAACTTTGAAATAAAGTTATACACATGACTAAGAATTGAGAAAATAAAATGTTAATTGAAAACTTGCTAAGAACTCATAAAACAAATGATGTTTCAATGGAGTTAGGAGAAAAGGCGACTGGACAAAAATGCAAATTTCAAATCTAATCCTTTTTGTTTTTTTATTATTTATGAACTTAACATCTTTAGGATCCTTTCCCCTTGATTAAATAGTTAAGCCTGCGATTCTAAAGCGAGAGGACGCTGATTCGAATTGTGATAATGAATTTATATTTTAACTGATTCCAACAATGTCTTAGGAATATGCCTGGTCCTACAAAGTCTTTATTGACTTAGGAATAAAATTCCCCCAACGCATTCACTTCTTTCGTCCAGAAAAGTTAGGATGTATGGAGGAAAAAAGAAGGGTTGCCATAAACTCATTCCTCTAATCTATCGAATATCACTGACAGTTCGTAAATAGGAAAGAAACTTCAAAGGAAAACAATGGCTTTTCTTTAAGGTCAATATTTCTTGTTTTATCGATAAAATCTCAGGTTTTCATATAAGAAATTTGCTTATTCGATCTTCTTTTATTATCATTTCTTTTCGTTCCCGTCAAAAATGCGCTAAATAAATAATAATCCTATAACTTCAATAGATATATGCAATTTTCTCGGCATCTATTAATTAAATAAAGGAATTTATTAGATTATAGCTATATCGCTTCTATTCTCCTGAATGCGAAGCTCCACAAAACTGCCCTACAAAAAGATTCTTAGCCTTTCGGGAACTCTACCTTACAGCATTTGACATTTATGGTCACAATTGAAAACAATTGAATCGCACTCGTGCGTTGAGTCCCGCTCTGCTCATTGTCAGTGAGGCTTAATTTTGCGGCAATGGCCGCCATAACAAATGTAATTTAATAGAGTTTTGCGATGAACAAATTTATATATAATTTAATAATGGAATTGGTGGATTTTCGACTCTTAACTTTGGTTGGAAAATATTGGGAAAGTTCCAATATCAAGTTGCCTCGAAGATTAATTTGCAAACATGAAATGTTGAAGTGACCTTTGATATTGAAAGTCGAATGGAGTGTTTTAGAATTGAAGTAAATCATAAAAAATAAGAAAAACAAATTGTTAAGAACTCTATAAAAGAATTAAAGATACTTAGAATTAACGATTTTAAAGAAACAATATAACGTCAAAAAGGAAGATCAAGTCTTATGGAGTTTTTTAAAGCTGTTTTGGCTAAGTTTAGAGCGAAATGGCGGAAAACTAGGCAATAATTTTAAAATTTTGTAGAAGAAATAAATAAAAAAGACGATAAATATAGAGATACAAGAAATGTATTCATAATTCATTTTTATTAATAGTTCCTGCGCAATTCTAAGGTAGATTCGGCAAAACATACACATATATACATGAGTGAGGGCGAATAGGGAATTAGAAAAATGCTGACAAGACAGATCATACCGTTTATTTCAGAGTCGAATTTTCTAAGTTAAATTCTTTCTCTTTTTTTTAAGAATTTCAACTTGTTTACATAATAAAATGTCTTTTCAATAATTTACCAGTCATTGCATGGGTAATTAATCGTATGATCATAAACTACATATGGAAGAATAACACTACGGTGACTGGCCAATGTGTGTAAAAAAACAAACCAACCTTCTTTTTTAGCACGTTCCTTTTAAATTACTTCTCTGATTATTACTTCCATTGCCAAGAAGATGAAATCATCCAAATACATACTAAATTAAAGACACAACCGATTTAACACCAAGAAAATGAATACTTCTGAATAAATACCAAGAATATAATCACATCCTAATAAATACAAAGGAAATGAACACATCATAATTAAATACAAAGAGAATAAACACATCAAAATAAATACCAACAAAATGAACACATCCAAATAAATACCAAGCAAATTTACTCATCTGAATAAATTCCAAGTAAATCAATACATCTGAATTAATAATACCAAAAACAATGAACCATACTGTCTAGGTATACATGTTTTAGACTAGCTCGGCGCTCAGAGTGTTATACAAGTACAGGCAGACAGCTGGCCACAGGCTGCTTGAGTTATGGCTGGGCGATAAATAAAGAGTGCGAATTACGGTTGACCGGGTTTAAATTAATGGCTTGCCAAGTTGCAGTTCAAAGTATATATAAAGACAATAACCAAAATATAATTTTAATATATATAAGAAAAAGGGGGAAATATATATATATATATATATATAAATATATATACAAAAGGGGGAACAAATTATTTATGGTGGTTAAATAAATTATGTGAAGATTAACGAGGTAATCTGAGGATGACCATACACGATCGCTTTACCTTCAAGCGCGGGCGAATTGGATGGGTGGTGGAAGACAACGGCGCAGATCTCTAAGAAAATACTTCGGAGAGTCCTGACTCGGAAGACTTGAAAATTGTGTTGGATTACTCCGTGATGAAGAATGAGATTTTCTCTGCTCCAGAGAGACGTAATATCAACTCGAGACGATTCTGCTAATCGGCAGGGAGTCTCAGTTTCGAAAGAACGGAAATCTTGAAGCGGTAGTGAAGATGAGAGGGCCACACCACTCTCGGGGAAGAAGGGAGCTCGATAGCTTTTTTCTGAACATGGGCCAAAGCTTAATGGAGGTCGATCTGCTGACAACATCTTCGACGACGTACGACAACGAGTTACGGGGGGTCACTGGAAACAGACGGAAGTCTGGACCGAGTGAATGGCGGGCTTTCAATCTCCTCGAGATGGTGACCTTGGGGTTAAATACCCGGGTAGCTGCTCTGATAGACGCCCCAGGGCCTTGCGTCCTCAAGGAGTGCTTGGCGCCAGTGTAACAAACACAATTCATGACAACGCGTCGTTCCAGACGATCAAACTCGCCTCGCGATATAGGGGTAGAGTTAATATGGCCGTGTAATGCGTTATCGCAGGGGAGGGGGGGAACGATCGGCGTCTGAAAACAAACACATCTGGGACGGGTGATTAAGCGAGTGACGGATCCTTCCTCGACTTTCTAAAATTCTCACGCTGGCTCACGTGGTCTTGAAAGAATAGAAGGGTTTCGCGCCAAGGGGCTCCCTCTTACGGTGGTCCTTCGAGGGCATTCCCTCACACATACGAATTACCAAACCTCCTTTAAAATTTGTTTGCCTCTCTATGGTTTTCAGTTAACTATTGTAGCTTTATAACTTTCAATCGCTGCGTGTGATTCATATTTCTAGTACTAGGAACCATCTTGGTTCTTGCTCTTTCTGGCACCTTGAGACTTTCAATATCTGTATATGGACTCCAAAAGTTAACCACGTAATCCAATGAGGGTATTCTAGTTATAAATCCTCAAATTCGACTGGTTTCAGGGATTCTCGTACACATCGGTGATGGCTCTTCAGTAAATGTATTTCATTATCCCTTCAGCTGTAGTTAGTGTAAATACTTTGGTTTCCCTCAGGAATAAAACTTGGGAAAAATAAAATTAGTGATTTAGTTGCTCCAATCGACTCTAAATATTTCAAGGAAATTTTGAATCGTATAATAGTTTTTCATCTTTCAGCGACTGCGTCTCTATTTTAAATGCCACCTATTCATACGGCTTCTAAATACCTACCTTTGTCTCTGCCAAGCCTCAAAAGATGCTATTGAAATAATACTACATCCTTTTATAAAATGAGTTTATAATTGTATTTTATTTTAAAGAGACATTTTAAAAAGTAAATTAAAGCCATTCGTATGATATTCAAAAATGTTTGTAGTTTCCTGTTCAACAATCGACCTTTTGTAACTGATTTAATTGTGACAGTATGGCATAATACCCCGAGGGCTGGAATCAGGCAATGTGATAAATGTCAATGAAACGAATCATTTCAAGAATTTTGGACAGGAGCAAACTTCGTCCTTAGACCACTCGTAGAGAAATAGTGTTGTACCAATATGTACCTTTACAAGACTCCTGAGAACAATTCATATACATCCTAGTGGTGATTTGTGCTTTTTTAAGCACGAAAAAGAACCAGGTGCCAGGGTTCAAGTAAAGAAGTGACATGAACAACACCACTTTTGGGTCCGGGAATTGGAACCCTCTAGATCTTAATACGATCCAGAACCTCTTGGCGATCCTTGGAAAAGTGTGTTGAGAAATGGAATCCTGCAAGCAATAGAATAGGATTTGCTCCTGAAGTTGAAATCCATCCAGAAATATTAAAATTAATTTTGGTAATCGTTTTTTCAGGAAATTATAAAACTTAGGAATTTGATATAAAATACACTCGGAAAAATCTCTAAAATACATTAATATTTTAATATGCCCTTGTATATATTGGAAAAGTATTTGATTCAGGCAGTCGATGCACGTGTATATTCAAGAAAATTCGTTAAGTAGAACTGTCTTCTACTATTAACCAAGAATAGCAGTTAAATAAAGGAATGAATAAAGGTTAGAAACCACAAAAGTTGCCCCTGCTATTATATTTGGGAAGGATTTGACGGACCAGCAGTAGTTAGAGTACCCCTCTAATTAAATAAACACGTTACTTGCACTATAAGTATCAACAGTAGATTAATTGTGCCGAGAAACCGAACGTGATTGTGTTCAACTGAAAAATACAACTTGCATTTACCAAGTTTGTCTCTGCTTCCACACATCATTGACTGCTCATGACTAGTCAATGCTCTTAACGGAGTCAATCACGTTTTATCGCTATTTGTAACCCATTTCGGTTTTTATTTATTAGGAACATTTTTAATATTTCTATACATTTATTGTCTGGGTCCTTTAAAAATAAAATAAAGAGCACGGGACTAAGAATGTGTTATTAAAATGAGTCGTTAATTTATTTCTCTCCTGTTGTTTTACGTTATTCCTCATTTGGTCTTTCAATTATTTTAATCTATTTGATGCTTGACTTTTATTGCCTTTATTGAAAATTAGAATGACTTTATATTTTAAAATAATACGGATTGCATCACAATTAATCCTATTTCGAAATTAATCCTGGGAGGTCGTTCTAGGATTTATTTCAGTTACATAAACACCAAAAGAATATTTCATCAAGACCAGGAAAATATTCATTTTCTTCATTAGTGAAGATATTGGTTAATATTTTCAGAATCAATCGCGGGTGAATTTGGTGATGAAAATCAATATCTTTTTTTCTAAAACTGAAGCAAAACAAGTGTTTTTGAATGTTTCATTTAGTTCCTTAGACTTTGTGGTGAAAAATGCGTGGTTGAAAATCTTTGAGGAGCTAGTTTATTGTTTAAAAGATATGCTTGCTCATTTTATAGTTAGCCTAAAATATTATTTATATTATTCTTTTGATTCTGATACTCTATGTGAAAGAATAGATTCAAGGAGCCGCACGCGAACCCCAGAAACCCACGTGGCTCTTAAACATGAGATCAAAGGACGAAAGAATGGGCCTAAGAATCAAGCGAAGAAGTTTCTACAAGCCTTGAGGCAATTTTTCCTCACGCCTACCATCTTGAAGCATACGAGAGCGAGGAAGGGCCTCTGTTTTTGCAAATTCCTGGTTGGAAGACGTCCATTCCCCAGCTTCGTGTTTACCTTGGGAGAATCCTCTCCGTGGTCGAAAGCGATTTTCCCCCATCGTCAGCCGGTATTTAACGCCAGGCTCGGCCGGGTCAAATTAGTACCAGCCCGTTATCATGCACAGGACATGTCTCTTCTCGATTTAGCTCCGTTTTAGTCTACACGAACACAAAGACAAGAAACTCTCCAGCCCCAGTCAATTAGCGATTTCCCCGCAATAGCCGTTCTCGCTCACCAGCGCAAGTACTCCTTCGTCAAGGTATTCCGAGGTAAATCTCTACCTCCTTGAAATGCCCCCTTCCCTTCGTCGTCCAATGATTAACTTCTGCAAGGCGTCAACGCGTGTGGATCTCTTTTAATCCGGTTATCTCATAAAGATTTATTTGTATTTCGGCTCAGCGCAGCCTTTAAAGACTCAATCCAAGTTTGGTCATTTACCTGCCTTTTTGTCAGACTATCGAGTATGCCATAGTCTTGGATATTCCAATTCTATTTCATTTGTGTAAATATTTATGCTTTTTTGGCTGTGTAATTAATATTATTTTTGTACTATTCTTTTAAATAACCGAGAACATCATTGAGCCATAGTTTAGTAATTAACGGCCAATCTGCACTCGTTTTTTGTTATTTGCCCGCTAACTCAGGGGAACGGTTTTCTTCCTCCTTCCCTCATTAGCTTAACCCCCTCATCTGGTAACGGAGCCGAGGAAAGGTCAACTGAGCGTCCTTTCGCCCTATTCCACACCACTCGGCTAATCAAATCCCCTCCATATATATATATATATATATATATATATATATATATATATATATATATATATATATATATATATATATATATATATAGGGTGTTCGAAAACTAACGGTACATACTTTTACAGTAAGTATAAAAACCCAAAAGAACGACTTTTACAAGAATAGGTAAAAGTCCAAAGATCCATCGTTTTCAAGATATCGAATCGTAAAAATTGAAGGTCTCTAGGGATATTTTTTACTTTTGGCATTATCTTAGATCCGCAAATATGGTAACAGTTGTTTACTTTAATGGTCGTCTGCTATCAGTGAACATTGCAAAATAGCTCCGATAATATGAATCGTTTAACAAATTCTTAAATGACAGATATGCACATGGCATGTGGTTCGGCGAATGGCAATGCTAGATTGGCTGCTCGATTGTATGCAGAGCGTTGTCCCAACCATCATTTGCCTGATCATCGCATTTTCACCAGGGTGCATCAACGGCTGCGAGACACTGGCAGTTTTCAGGTAAACAGAAGAGAAGTGGGTAGGTGTCGTGGGCGAGTTAGCGCTGCGAACGAAGAGCGGATACTACATTTTAATACAAACCCACGTACAAGCACTCGGGCCGCGGCAAATGCACTTGGAATTCGTTATCACTAAATAGTATGGCAAACACTCCATGATAATGGCCTCTACGCGTACCATTTCCAGAGAGCGCAAGAGCTCGCCCCAGCTGACTTTAACCCTCGTGAACGGTTTGCACGTTGGTTCATAAATAAGCCCATTGAACATAATGAGTTTCCAAAGTATGTGCTCTTCACTGATGAAGCAACTTTTACACGCAGTGGTGTGTTTAACACACACAACTTACCCATGTGGCAGAATGAAAACCCTCACGCTGTGCATCAGAGCCACCACCAACACCGGTTTAGTGTAAATGTGTGGGCTGATATGATTGGTACCAATTTGGTTGGGCCCTATGTGCTTCCAACGCATTTAACAGGAGATCACTATAGAGTATTTCTACGGGAGGTATTGCCTGACCTTTTGAACGATGTGCCTTTGGGTATTCGACGTCAAATGTGGTTCCAACATGACGGGGATCCAGTGCATGGCTCAAGGAATGTGTGACCGTACTTTTCCCAACAGATGGATGGGACGCTTTGGTCCAGTGCTATGGCCAGCGAAGTCTCCAGATATGACACCTTTGGACTTCTACCTGTGGGGCCACATGAAGAGTTTAATTTATGCAACCCCAGTGGAGACAGAGACGGATCTTGTTGGAAGAATAGTGGACGCTGCAGGACTAATTGCGGATAATCCACTAGTGTTTGATCGTGTTCGGGAAACGCTTCTGCGTAGGTACCAGACCTGCATTAATGTACAGCGAGGGCATTTCGAACACCTATTGTAATTCCAATTCCATAATAAAGTATGTACTCAAATATGTTTCCCTCTCCTACTACTCTGGGGACTGCCCCCACCAGAGTTAATTATACCATACTCAACTTTAAGATTCGATATCTCGAAAACGATCGATTTTTTTAACATTTATTTATTCTTGTTTAAGTCGTTCTTATGGGGTTTTATACCTACTGTCAAAATATGTATTATTAGTTTTCCAACACCCTGTATATATATATATATATATATATATATATATATATATATATATATATATATATATATATATGAATGCAATGTCCCGCAGGAAAAATTAAGTGGTGTTTCCAAGTACTTTCGAACTTAATAAAGTTCGAAAGTACTTGGAAACACCATTTCATTTTTTCCTGCGGGACATTGCATTTATTTGCTACCCTCACGTGATACTTTGTGAGTTTTTCATTTCATATATATATATATTTATATATATATATATATAATGAAAAAACTCACAAAGTGGCACCTTACTTCGGGCAAATTGGTAAATCTTTATCTATTTGAATTTACCAACATAAGTATAATATTAGAAGAGGTGAAATAAACAGCGCTTTATTTTTACATTTATCTGAAAATAACCATCCCATTGACTGGAATTCCGCAAAATTCCTTTATCATTCCGCTGATTTCACAAAAAGAAATATTGTCGAGTGTTCCTTAATTGGCATCTTACCCAATATAAAGATTTCCCCTGGCTTATTTAAACTCAACCCTCTTTTAAAAAAACTTGTACTAAATGAAATAACTTCATAATGCAGCCTGTTGTCACTCCTTATTAGTGTAATATCATTCGCATTGCCTCCCTCACCACGTGTCTCTGCTATGATCGTGGATTAACTCTTAGCCCTAAATGATTTCGCTCTAATGATAATCCTTCAAAATGTTTGTTTTGGGTGTTTTTTTCACCATATTCCATTCATATACACGACGTTGTTGTGGTATATCGTTTTAGGGATGCATATGACTGTTATTACTTGCCTATCGTTCTTTTTCTTGGTATTTTTCTGTCTTGTTTTTATGTTTTTACCATTGATTTGTACTATGTGATGTGCGTTCCCTTCATATTTTTGTACCCTATATAAGGTTCTCTTCTCCACTTTCATGCTATTCCTTGAAAATGAACTTGTAAATATAGTTCGAAAGTGCTTGGATTCATCTTTTCATTTTCCTGTGGGTTAATTTTCATATATATATATATATATATATATATATATATATATATATATATATATATATATATATATATATATATATATATATACGAGGGGCGGTCAATAAGTTTTGCGAATCGGTAGGGCAAAACAGAGCAAGGGGGATGGCTGTTTGTGAGGGTGTTAGGACAATTTATGACAAGTCAGGACCTGCAGTCGCACGCTCCTGCCTCGTCTATTTTAAGAAGCAGTAGCTGATCGCAGATCGTCACTCACAAATTCTTCAACAATGGAGAAGGTTGAGCACCGCGCAGTGATCAAATTTTTGACCAAGAAAGGCAAGAATGCAAAAGAGATCCATGAAGGCATGGTTGCAGTGTACAACGACACCGCCCCTTCCTATACAATCATTGCTCGCTGGAATAGGGAGTTCCGCCATGGTCGTGAGTCCCTTAAAGATGGTGGCTATATAAATAATATTAGCAAAGCATTAAAGATTTCGTGATATGCGACACTCTTAATACTCAAATCATCATAATTTTATTTATTCTACATTTATTAACATCACTGTTTATTAAAATAGTGCAAATCTCTTTAAAATTTAATGGCGTCCTTTAACTTTTTTTTTATTCTTCTTCAAAGTGCTGAAGTTTGAAAATAATTGGTACCAGCTGATAACCACTGTACAAAATAGAAACAGGAATCCAGTACAGATGTCAAGGTTCATTTATAGGAACATAAATAGGAATATGAAGAATCAAGGTCTACTGACCAAAAGGTCGCGTCCTCTCACTTATTCTGATTCATGACCTTACGATTTTCAAAATTTCCAATAATTTCCGGACCAACTTTGGGAGGTCCTTGGCAATTTTATCATTCGAAAGAGAATTTAAGACAACATAAGGGTTTCAAATTTAGTTAGAATCAGCCGAATAGTTATTTTATTGCCAAAATAAAATAATTCCCGTGCTAACCGTGGGAGGACTTTGGCAATTATATTATTCAAAAGAGAATGTAATACAATATAATGGTTTTAAAATATCGTTAGATTCGGCCGAATAGTTATGATGTATTGCTAAAACAAAATAATTCTCAGAGTATCTTTAGGAGTACTTTGGCAGTTATATCATGCGAAAGAGAATGTAAAACAACATAAGGGTTCCAAATTTTGTTAGAATCGACTGAATAGTTACAATGTCGGTCGGTCGGTTGGTCGGCCCGATCGACCGACCGATATAGTGAGTTGTAGATTCGTCTGCGATTAGACTCGCACGCTAGTAAAGAGTTGAGAAAAGGAAAAGCGCAAATTAGTTTGGCGAAGCGCCCCACGAGCGAGCAAGGCTCCACTGATCGTCCTTTTAAGTGATATCACTAAATTGGCTGTTGCTTACGTGAGACATCAAACCTACCTCGGCCGGCAAAAAGATCAAGGCCAAACACGCCCTACTATATGGCTTCAAATGCTTAATGGCATCTACCCGTATCAAAGAGTTTATTTCCTCCATTTGATTTTTCAATTTGAAAGGACTCTAGAATGTCCTATTTGCGAGAGAGACACAATTATCCATCAAAGCACGAATCTCGCTAGGTTTGATTCAATTAAAAATTTAGCCGATATTTACAGAGGCCCAAAGAACTGAATGACCATTTCTCCCCTGTGTTTGTTCTGAAAGTCCTGTCTTAATTAAGACAGAAAGAATAGTCGAAAGTAACAGGGAGAGTGCCAAATTAAATGTGATGTGAAGACATTCACAACGATTAGAAGGTTTGCGGGTGACCGGACTTCTCCCGCAAGTTTATTGCCATTATCTTTATTTTGTTGTAACGGTTAAATACTTAATTTAGCTTTCGAGCCTCTTTTTTTCGTGTTCGTTATTAATCTCTATTACTTTAGAGCGACGCGTATTTGTTATTTTTATTAAATTTGGTATTTTATGTGATATTTTGATATTTTGCATTTATTGATTTAAGAGGTGACTCCAACAAAGGTCGTTCACTGATGGAGCGGCAATTCACAAGTGACGTCAAAGGTTTTTGTGACGGTGATAACACAGATAAATACTTTATGGATTATGAGTCAAATGGCGTAAGAGTCAAAATCTACCTATGTCTTAAGACCTGAATGCATTGTATGATCGTTATTTTTGCGCTAACCTCCTACGGTTTGACTTCTTTTTAGTTTTATAGGTAGATTCCGTATACTTCCCTCCGTCATGCCTAAATATCCCTTTCTTACTTGGTTTGTCTTATTTCTGTCTTTGATTCTCTCTACCTGAACGGCGTCCTACACTTCCTTCACGTTTTTTTTTAGTTTTCATGGGGACAATATAATGCCTACCCATAGAGATCCTAACTTGCCCTGAAATAAGGTGTCATTCCTAATTCCTTTCTAATACAATTGCAGAATAATTCCATTTCTATTTATCTGTTCTTTGCCACTGGAGTAACTCAAATAAGCGGCGTTTAAGGAATAGATTATGTTTCGCCCTATAGTTTGGTTTAGTCGAGACCTTTAGCGCCATCCTGATACAGATATCTACTCTGGCGATAAAGTTAATGGTGCCTTGGTTGCAACATGAAGTTAATGGTGTCTTGCTTTGCAACATGAAGTTAATGGTGCCTTACTTGCAACATAAAGTTAATGGTACCTTACTTTCAACATGAAGTTAATGGTGCCTTGCTTTCAACTTGAAATTAATGGAGCCTTACAAGCAACATAAAGTTAATGGCGCCTTGCTTGAAACGTGAGGTTAGTGGTGCCTTACTTGCAACATGAAGCTGATGACACCTTGCTTGAAAAATGAAGTTAATGATGACTTGCTTGCAACATGAAATTAATGGTGCCTTGCTTTCAACTTGGAGTTAATGGCGCCTTACCTGCAACATAAAGTTAATGGCGCCTTGCTTGAAACGTGAGGTTAGTGGTGCCTTACTTGCAATATGAAGCTGATGACACATTGCTTGAAACATGAAGTTAATCGTGGCTTGCTTGCAACATGAAGTTAATGTTGGATTGCTTTTAAAATGAATTTAATGGTGCGTTGCTTGAAACATGAAATTAATGGTGCCTCGCTTGTAATATAAAGTTAATGGCGCCGTGTTTGCAGCATGATGTTAATGCTGCCTTGCTTGCAACATGAAGCTATGGCAACTTGCTTGCAACATGAAGGTAATGGCGCCTCGCTTGCAACATGAAGTTAATGCTGCCTCGCTTGCAATATGAAGTTAATGGTTCCTTGCTTTCAACTTGAAGTTAATGGCACCTTGTTTGCAACATGAAGTTAATGGTGCCTTTCTTGCAACGGGAACATAGTGTACCTTGCTTTTAACGTGAAATTAATAGCGCATTGCTGGCAACATGAAGCTAATGATGCCTTGCTTACAACATGAAGTTAATAATGACTTGCTTGCAACATGAAGTTAATGTTGCCTTACTTGGAACATAAAGTTAATGGTGACTTGCTTTCAACATGATGATAATGGTGACTTGCTTGCAACAGGAAGTGATGTCAACTGAGATCTGAAAGACACTTATCAACCCCCGAATTGCAGTTATTAATTGGACCAACGGTAGTAGGTCAACTTTACTTTCCTTTTTAAATTTGGAACCATGTTTGTTATCTCTTTATAAGGAAACTATAATCAATAACGATAATTTCACCTATTTTTGCATAACAAGCCTGTTTTTACCTGCGGCCTAGCGCCAGGTCTAGGCGTCGCTTTTTTTTCAAAAGGAGTAAAGTACAATTATACCCATTTAGAGCCACGAAATGACCATGGGACATACGGTTATTCACCCTGGAGATTTTAAATCTGCCATCGGATTTGGCGCTGGGTGGCAATCTCTAGTGGCAGAAGCCTTATTTAGCCATCCAAAGGCAAGTGATTTGAACCATAGGAAACCATCAATGCAATAACCATTTATCTTCTTATCACAAAACGCCGCTGGTCATTAAAGGGACTTTCCCTCTTGTTGCTTCAGAGTAAAGAGTCCTTCGTATGTGTAAGAATGCAAATAATGAATCGTACAGAAGTACTGGTTGATTTAAGGAATGTACAGCATTTTTAACCGGAAATAGCTGGTAATTCTTTCGCATCTGATTCGCGACTAAAAGATCTGCGTGAAAGATGAATAAGTTGTACAGGAACTATTCGAATAACAGAAAAGCAAAATATGAAAGGATCCTATGACCGCTGTAAGACATTTGAGTTCAGAATTATTATTCTGAATTATTTTGCTTACCGTTATGGTCTAAAGGCAAGATGCATTTTCATTTTAGAGCTGGGGGGAAAAAATGGACTCTATGTGCGTCACAATTTTTTTTTACATAATTCCGATTTATTTTTCAGATGAATTGAATTCATTTTCTTGTTTATGCCCATTGTTATTTTGGAATATATTCTAGTTCCAAACTATAATATAATCTTTTCCAGAGAATCTCTTCCAGAGTATATGAACAGCCTTCAATCATCTGACTTGTCTAGTTCAGACCTGCAGAATTGTTGCATGAGAGATACTGCGTCCTCACAGTAACAGAGGTTGTTTCCATCTTTAAAAATCTAGACAGCTCTCTATATCGGTAACGAGCTGTAGTGATATGCATTCCAGCTTCCAGTAGGTTACGCTGCTTTAGTCTGGATCTTAGAACTTCGGCCTTTTCTTTGGACAGGTCTAGGTCCCTGATGAGATCTTGAAGCGCTTCTTGAGTAAAGAGTTTAAACTTGGTATTTTTAGTCATCCTGATAGTCGTCTTCATTTGCGGTAGAATTAGAATCGGAATCACTCATAAATTCTTGTTCAGTCGGTGGATTTTGGACTGACCAGTTCCTCTGTGCGGAACTGGTCGGATTGCTGAAGCAATATTGGGGTACTGCACCTTGCCTCGTGTTTTGATGGTTATTTCCTTGATGTTTGTGAGACAGAAGTAGCAGTCACTGCTGTGGTCTTTGAGTTCACGCCATATCATTGATACAGCCTACAGCATTCCTGATTTTCGCTTACAACACATCCAGTCGCTTAAGTGGTTGACACAAGAGTTACAAGCTATATAAGGTGCCCATTTCTTGTCTTGGTCACCCAAAGGACATTTAAAGTAACTTTTGTAGTTCAGTCGAACAGCTTCGTTCACGCACATGCCACGTTCCATGTTTAGTTATGTTAAGAGTAATTAGAAATTAGGCAGTTGTAGATATGCAATATTATGAATCAGCAATCTGAAACAAACAAAAAAGCACAAATTAGGAAAGAATTATTTCATAAGTGGAACCAATGAACATATAAATTAGTGTATAAATAACATGGTGAACCAAAAATATGGATATGTTGGTTCCAGAAAACTGAGCCCGATTTAGCTATACTAATGTCATTATTGAATTCAGCACATACAACTACCCTAGATTCAGACTATTTTGATCCAGAACTTTACCTATTACTCTTGTTTGAAATAGGCGGAGTTTTCATAATTTCTATAAAGTTTGTTTTTCTTGCATTCTTTGATAATGAAATTAATTAAAGTTCACATGTACTTAGAATCCTCGTGTTTTCGGTTTCAGGGGCGTTAAATTTGGATGTGTTCCTACCTTCAGACCACACTTTATGAGTTTATCCTTAGTAATCTATATTGCGATTCTATATAATTAACTTATTATCTATCATTTGCTAGATTATTTGACACTCCTTAGTGTTACATAATCGTTTTAATATTTTTTTTATAATTTGATCGTTTAAATCTTAGCTTTTACTTTCATTAAGTTACATTTTTGCAAATATTTTCATTTCTATATTATTAGTTATTTAAGTATTTTAAATTTTAATTTTAAATATGTAATTACATTAATACTGTTTGATTATGCCAAATATATTGATTTTATTATTTTAATTATAATCACTTACCTTTGTTACTCTATCTTTCTAGGTAGACGAAGGTGGCGATATCTTCATGGGTCTCCCTAGTGAGGAATTATCTGATGGAGACAGTGCCCATTTAACTTAAGGATTGCATGATTGCAGGAAGATACAGCAGACATCAATCACCTTGATAGATTTGTTGGTCTAAAAGAGAGAGAGAGCAGCACGCACTTAGGGAATCTTACAAGGCAAAAGAGAACTAATAATAATAAATGAACGTACAAACAACCAATGGCGAAAAATAATAATAATTGTAAATGGTAATCTTACTTGTATTTCTATGAGATATAAATTGAAATGCTTGCAACCGAAATTGCAGTGCATTATGCAAGATTATTCTGGCTGGAACTCAGAATCGAAGAAGGAATTAATGTTTCGCTTTGAACTGAAGAGTTAGGAAACGGTTAATGAGAGGAGAGCTCCGCTTCCATCTTCGTTCGAGGAGGTTGAAACAGAACATCACTGGAATTCTCTGTACTTGGAATTTGTGTTAACTCACTTGTGATTTGTGCTATGAGTTCGAGGGTGCGGATTTCTCTCGCTGAGTGCCTGTTTAAGTGAGAGAGAAGACAGCGAGGATCCCTTTGGATTCGGTAAAGCGAGAAGCGAACTCTCAATACATTTATTTTATATTAAAGAAGGGCATTTCCAGCTGGGCGACTCATGTTAATGGAGCAATGAGGCGGCGTTTACTTGCGTTCTTAAGGAACTTATGAGGGGCATGAGAGTACTAGGCGAATTTCTGAGGAACCTATGGAGGAAGATGAGCTGATCGAGCGCCGTGGTCTGCTTTTCAAGAAATGACTAATTATTTTGTCCCGGGCGACGAGTTCTGGTCCGATGAAGAGGCAGTTGACTTCTGCGCCAACCTCATTGCCGTGGGCCTAACTTCTATTCCGTTTTGCATGCCACACTTCTTGGTTGTGGGCTTAGTGTGGGGGTGGTCCTTAGAGAGAAGCTATATGATTAAATACGCTATAAGCCTGCCCGAACGATTTCACTGTTTGTTAATTTCTTCAAGTTATGTTTCAGAGAACGCTGTCGCTCTTCTTGGCGTGCATACGTGTCTTCATTCACCGTGGAAAGTCTCTTACAAAGGTGTGGAATAAGTCAAAAGGGCTTATGGCAAGTACCCTCAGAACCTTCCTCCCGTCATCCAGGACAAACGGACCTCACCTTGGACCGCCAATCCGTGGCGGAGACCTTCGCCACCACTTTCTGCACATTCTCTAGCCGGGATGAAGGTTCGCCAACATTGATTGCCCGTCGAGAGAGCGCTGAAGATCGACGAGTGAACTTTAACTCAATAACCTACCAACTTTCAACGACCTGTTAACGCAAAGTGAGTTGCGTTCCTCTCTCGCTTCGTGTCCGTCACCACGCCCGGATCAAACGATGCCCCCGTGTACCATGATTTTTGCTAGATTTGTTCAACATGATCTGGACAGAGGGTATCTTCCCAGACTCCTGAAGAATGGCACTGGGCTCGATTTTTGCAAACGAGAGAGAGCATACTCTATCACGGCCGGTTTTCCTCCAATTTCTCTAACCTTCCCATGTGGAGGTTGATAGAGGGAATGATAAATAATAGATTAGGCTTTATTATGGACAGCGTAGGAAACCTGTGTTTTTAGATCTGGAGAACGCCTATGATACTGCATTGCAATACGGTATCATGGAGATACTCCTCACGATGGAGATGAGGAGACAGATCCCACTTTACTTATCTGAGTTATAGCACGCACGTGGGTTCCGCGTGCGAGTGGGAAAGTTATTTCCTGCACAATAGGGCAGGAAGAGGATGTTCCTCATGGAGGTTTCCGTAGTGTCACACAATTTGCTTTGAGCAGTAATGGTATCGGCTCGGTGGTACCAAAGTATGGTTTCGCTACGCACTAGGTATACGACCTGTCGATCTCCTTCGGCCCGTCCCAGATACCAGATGACGCTTTCAAAATAATCTCTCAAGTCGTCTTTTTTATCTCTTTTACATCTCTCACTACCATTTTCTCTCCTGTATAGGCACAATAGAGGGGGAAAGAGGGTCTTATTTGTTCTTAAAACCTATTTAGCGCCTTTTATCAGCTAAATAACTAATTTGAATCGGAAAGTCATAAGAGGTTAGGGCATTACTATGCAATTTATTTCAGGTCAGTCTTTGCATTATGTTATTCAGGAATCTACCAATTGAATAAGATTATGTTAATCCTCTTTTATTATTTCTACTTAGAAAAGTCAATATTACCCTTGAAAGAGGCAAGGATCCACTAATTTCTTTGAAAAGCTTTGTTTATTATATTAAAATATATTGTGCCTAAAATTTTAGCACTTTCGTTGAATTCTAAGTTTCAATTTAACAACTTTAATATCTATCAATCCTGTTATTGAAATTGGATAGTGTACGAATTGTGTGGGTCGTCGTTAGCAGCACATAATTACTCGCTATACTCATATCGCATCATGCATCATGGGTACTTTTCCCGTACACTCCTTAACCTCTGCCCCTTAATTTTTTTAATACCGCTAAGTAAAGAGTCCTAGAGGCTTAGTTTTGAAGAGATGGCAGTATAAAAAAGTGGTAATCAGAGATGAAAGTCAAAGAGGTGACAAGAATGTTACTATAAGTATTATCAATATAATTTATTATATAACATAAATGAAATAATATATGCTCATGTTTAAAAGGGTTCAAGCTTTTTAGATCCTTGATTTAGGTCCGATTCTGATGCATTCGAATAGTTTTATACAACAAACACTAGATAAAACTAAAATGGATTTAGAAAAAAGCATAACTAACCTAACCTAACATGACTTCTTTGTTTGGCGTTCCTCTGAACGGGTCCTTTTCTAGATATACTAGATTCGTTGATATACTAGTCTTTTAATTATTTCCTTCATATGTCAAACATATATTTTAATCTGTTCTATTATTAATTATATAATAGAGGGTGATCACAAAGTCGATCTGCAGTAAGAAAATTTAATAAAATTTCATACAATCACCTCGAGTAAGTGGTGAAAATGGTTTCGATTTCTCGAACCAAAGATTGCTCCTTCACATTTCATTGGTAGACGATTTCTATTCTATATTTATAATGACATCTTTTCATTTATGTCACTTTGCAACAAGCGAAGTTTATTTCCGCGGAGAGATTTTTGGATCACCCTATATATAATCACTTCCTTTTGTTGAGATTCATCCTTTAAACATTTAAGCTGATAATGGATTTTATTATTATTATTGATATCTTGAAGCTTTTCCAAATCATGGATGTGTTGAGAGCACTTATTTTGATGCCGTTTTGCCTTTTGAAAATGTTTGATTTCGATAAAAATGAAGAAATGAAGAAGAGCAGAACGAATAGGGATATGATAAAAAATAAAAGGGGTTAGAACATTTCACATGTCCAACAAAAATTCAGAACATTTGAGAACGATACATAATAATAACAAGAAAATTGCCAAAACAACACCAAAGAAAGGAGATTTTGCCAACAAATGGAAAGGTTGAAACTTGTTAAAATGTCGGAAACAAGATAATTTATGAATAATAATTATGAAAGAAAGCTATAATTGAATTTAAACTATAAAGTCTGAAGAATATAAAAATAATAAAAGGCTTAAATTAAAGTTATTTCATTGTTTGGTGCTTTCGAAATGCACCAAATTTCCGTTTTGGCATTTGTTTAGGACGCATCAAATTGGTCCTGCTCTGCAATGCTCCATTGTCCCCCTTTATATTAAGCTCTTCAAAGGTATTCACAAAATTAAAAGCTGCAAATAAAGCCCAGAACGACAAACGCTCCTTCAACAACGCCTCTAAACGAGGCATTATAACGCTCAACGCCTCCAATACATAACCGTGCCTCTCAAAGGTCTTTTCTTTCCCTATGGCCTTCCGGTGTCCAACACTGCCAGGAAAAGCCTCTTTAAAATGTGTTAATTACACCGATGCAAACTAGATGGAGACACTGACGTTCCATTTGAACACCGAACAGTGGGGAGACGAGGCGTTGCTCGTATCCGTTATGGCTCTCGAGTTTGGTCTATGCGATTTAATAAGCCCTGAAATACCTCCGTTTAAACACGGGAGGTCGGTTGTTGAGTAAGGGAATGACGCTTTACTGACAATTGAGATGCTAAACAATAAAATGCTTTAATATGTTAAATTGCCTTTCAATAAAAATGCCATTCTTCCTTTTTAAGAATTGAATAAAATAGGCTGTAATTATGTCTAAAATTCGGTAAAAAAATAAAATTGAGTTGTTCACACATTTTTTTCTTTTCTACGGTGGAGTTTTCATCTTTTTGGGACCCTCTGAACCATAAAAGCTTCGTCCCAAAACGAGGGCAGATCCATGGTAGAACGGAGAACAAATTATTCATTCTATAATTGAGTTTAGTTATTTTTTTAATCTTAGCCTTTGACCTTTTAATCCCAATTTTATTTAATTATTTTATTAAATGTGGAATACTTTTTGCATCTTCTTCTTAAAAAATTCATTTTACATTATACAAACAAATATTTTGAATATTTTATGAAATTTATTTACCATTTCTATTCCAGAGCGATTGCAATGTGCCTGCCAACACATCCTCCTTTTAATTAAATTTGGCAAGAGCGGCATTTTTCAGTTATATTTAGAATTTAAACTCATTATTATATGTAAGTTACATTTAACAAATTATAACACAGTGTATACATCCTACTATCTCTAAATTAAAATTTATAGTATAATTCTAGCTACATAAATAAATATTTTGAATCGCCACATTTCACTAATTACTAAAATGAGAAAGTTTTTGCTCGTCAGTTAAATCAGAGAGGAGTAGGCTGATATGAATAACAGTTAAGGGCATACACATATAAATAAACACACGACTATAGAATACAGTCCATTAAATAAAAAAATATCAACAAGCAAACAAAAGAATTATACAGGACGAATATTGTGACAAGGAAAACATACATATTTTCGATTTTCAATTTATATATATTTGAGGGGCTTCGATCCGCAGACGTTAATTAACCTTTGACAAAATATATTTACCCCGATTATTTAATACTGTGAGAATGGAAAACAGAATTTTATAGGGTTTCATAATTAACAACCCTTTGTCGGGAATTTTCAATTAGCTCTTTTGAAATGCTTCCGCACTTTGGTCTTCTATGGCTCACTACCATTTTTTTTATAGCTGTCTCAATTAAACAATTAAGGGTAGAATGTTATAAGCTTTCCCTGTTTTTGTAAATGCGTGTATGCTATTTGAATGTTTCAATCTGTTTGATTTTGGTTGAGTGGTAATCATAACACTAGAGCTGCTACTAAGTATTTGCCTCCTACTAGTGATAGAAACCTTCTCTTATCAGAAGAATTTTTGTCGGTCTTGTGCAATTTGTTTCCAAATTTTAGCATATTTTGGAAGATCACCTCTCCATCTTGCTTTTTCTCTTCTTTTTGGTCATCTATGGTCTATCTATGGTCTTGGAATCCTGCCCCATAGTCTGCCCAGTTCCATTCATGTTAATTATAGCCTACGCAATATCCTGGAATTCGGTTGTTCACGTATCCCAATTGCTGATTTTATGTCACGCCAAGTTATTCCAACCCTTATTCGTTCATGGGTTCCTTTTGTTGTTCTATGTTTTAAGGTAGATTTTTGGTCAGTTTCCAAGTTTCTGTTCCATTGGTTATAGTTGGGATTGTGCATTGGTTGTATACTTTTCTTTCAGACACATTGGCAGTTTGCTTTGGAAGACGATACTTACCTTTCCAAATGCCTTCCAGCCTAGAGTGAGTCTGCATTGGATTTCTTGATTTTTTCTCTGAGATATTGTATTCCGTTGAACTAAATAGATATATTTGTCTACCATTTTAATTTATTCGTTTTCAATTGCGATGTCTATTATGTCAACCTCTGGCTGGTTCAGAAATAATTTTTAGGTCGACTTTTTGACTTTTATGGTTAAATTCCTGAAGCATTGTTTGAATATTTTCCTGGTTATGAGCTAAGAGTACAATATTATCTGGGAATCTCAAGTGATCGAGTAATTCCATTTTTTTAGCCAAGAGGTGAATAATTTCGGAAAGATAGTGTCTCCTCGTCATACACATTTTTGTTATTAAAAAAAATGTCTTAATTCTTATACAATTTAATGTAGGATCTGCAGTTTAGATAGATGTGTTTCTATGGCATTTAGTTAGAACCGATCAATACCTTCATATTTCGAGGATATTATGATTGCTCTTGTTTTTATTAAATCAAGTGTTTTCCTGGTAGTCTACAAGTACCAAATATAGATAAATAATGTACTCAATTTTTCCCAAAAAGCAAATTTAAAGTACAGACTCGGTCAATCGTTTAAAACTTTTTCTGAAACCAACTTCTTCGTTCAGTTGTTGGCCATCTATCTGGTTTTGCAGTCTATTAGTAATGACTATTGTGAAGAGTATACAAACTCACGAGAAATGACTGAATGGTTTGGAGTTTGTAAGGTGTGTTTGATCATAATTATTTTGTAGAGGTTTTATTGGGCAACTCATGCGGAATCTTACCTTGTTTTAAATAATCAGTGAAAAGGCAAGTTAAGTTCGTTCAGAATCTTGCAGCAAGTCAAAAGTGATATTGTCCTGACCTGGTTAATTTGTAGCTCTTCATTTGAATGATTGCAATTTCAATTTCTGGTTGATAACAACCGATAAAATTATTGGGCGTTGTTTGCTGGCTGTGATTTGGATGGTGTTGTTGTTTGAATTCAACTTTTCATAGTATTCCTTAGTTTTTATCATTTTCACCTCTGACTTGGGCATTAATCTTGAAAATAAACTGATATCGTATGCCGATGACACGACTTTGTACTCCTCAATTCGGTTGCAGCATCTCTAAATAGGAATTAAGCCAAGATTACCTCTTAGTTTCAACTATGGGGCATGAAGCTTAATGCTAATAAGACGCATTATATTACCATTAGTAGATCCCGTACACTGGATCCAGCTCATCCCAGTTTGTACATATTAGGTGAACTTATTGAGGAAGTAGATGATTTACGTCTTCTTGGAGTAATTATTGACTCGAAGCTAACTTTTGAGAAGCACATTCGTTTCTTGCCCTCCTCAATTTCACAGAAGACTGGATTACAGTACTTCGTAAGTGTTACGGAACTTTTGCTTGTGACTATACAGTTATTAAGGCTTTTTATGTCTTTATTTTGCCTAATTTTGAGTATTGTGCTCTTGTTAGGATGTCTCTTGCTGATTGCCATCTCAAGTTGCTGGACAGAGCGTTGAATTTAATTAAGTTTATATCACCAGCTCTGTCCCTTAATTTGGATCATTGGCGTCTGGTTGTGCCCTTGGCATTTTTTTCAAGGTATTTAATACTATTTAGCATTGGTTGCACGCAGCTCTGCTTGATTCTTTTAATCCAGGCGGCGTGACAAGCTTTGCTCTTGATCTTAATGACTTTTGGCTATGAATTTTATTAATGTTAGTACGACACAGTTTTCACGGTGTTTTATACCATCGTTAGTTGAAACGTGGAATGCTTTACCCAGTGAGGTTGTACACTCAAGGGATATTTCTTCATTCAATTCCCGTGTGAATGCATTCTTGAAACAGTAACTTTTTCTCATCTTCTCATATTTCTTATTCATCTGAGTTTACTATTAGCCCTTCACTTTCTTCATGGCTGCCTTTGCCTCTCTTCAGTACTATTTTGCTATTTTGTGTGGAATCAATTTAGCAGTTGTTTATGCACCCTGAAGGGAGGCTTTGGTAGCTCTCAGAATAATAATAATTAGTCCTTTTAACAATTCTTTCTCGATCGTGGGTTATTGTATCATCTTCCTCTTTTATAGCTATTATGTGTCTTTTTCTTTTTTGAAGTCTCTTTTTATCCATTTTAGACAATTTTCTTCTTGGAAGTTTCTCTTAAACAACAATTGTATTCTATTCTCTAAACTTAAGCTGTCTAGTTCTTTTTAATGAGCTTGTTTAACTCTTCTAATTCAATGTGTTGGTTAGTGTTGGCTGCATTAAGGTCTAGGCATTTTTTCATAAGGTTTAGTGAATTTTCTGGGAGTTTATTATTGTTCTTAAGTTGTGTTTCCTTGTACTCTATAGCAGTGTACTCTATGTTCATCGCTTGTATATTGCTGATGTTACTGGAGTCAAGTGGATTGTGATGGTATGCTCTCTGATTATGGCGCTGGAATTCTGGAAGGAGCATTAGCTGGATCTTAGTAGGCTTATATTTTTAATGGAAAAGATTTCTTCTCTCTTGCTGAATGTTATTTTTATCATGCATCTTATCACTCACTGATTTTGTAGATGACTTGGAAATTATTGTTGTTAATTCTTTGTTGACCAGCGTAAAATAAATTTAATAGTATCTCATAGTTTGGGCTTCTCCAAGTCCATCTTTGCTGCTGCTTCTTTTTGGACATAATTTCGGAAATTTTCGTTTTGTATGAAAATCTTCCATGACGATGTTAAAATTGGCGTTGTTTGCTTAAGCGTGTCTCGATGTCATCATTTCATCTATCTCACTCGCTTGCATATATTTACAATTATTTTTAATCATGTTAAAAACGCTAACTAACGATGTTCTAGAATTTTCTAGTGTTAATTTTTTTTTTAAGGATATTAATAAAAGCAAATTTATTGACTCATAATTAAAAAGGTTGCCAATTTCAATCTCTGGACCCAATTAATTCAACCCCTGTCACCCTCATCCTCTTGGCATCTATATTGGTGGGCACCACCCTTGAGGCACCAATCGATATAGGGTCAGCAAACCTTAGATGCTGTATGAGGTATTAGAAAATCTCCCATTACGGATGTCGAGTTTGTGCTACCCAATCATGGTCTCCATACCCTTGTGGGTCTCACCGTAGTAGAGTGTTTTATATATAATACAAGGGATCTCATATACTAGCACTTTTTCCTTGTTACTTGTTGGCAGGACTAGGTTTGCGATCTTCCTTCCTCCAACCTAAACCACATGTGCGACATTCTTGAGTTCTTCGGTTAAGCACTGCTACCAAGGGTCTTGATGGTACCACTATCACGCGGTTGGAAGAGGTCCTCGCATCCTGAACCTATGCCCGGATGTTTTGGGCTTTCCTTCTGGATGATCTCAAGATGAAAACCTTGGATAGTGGAGTCTCTCGAATGCTCTCTGGTTGTACTGCTGCTCATCCTGCTGCTGGATGATCTACTCGCTGCAAATCCAGTTGGGTCGAAGGAAGAACTCAATCATGATTCCGGATTTCGTACGTTCATCATGGACGGTGAAGAAGTGTACGAAGTCCTCCTTGTTGGTTGCCTTTATGTAGACAGAGAACTCGATAGCGAACTCACCTTGGAGGACCATACATAATATCCAGGAAATGGCTTTAATTGTTCTCTTCCTCTTTTTCCTCATAAAGCACCCTATGGAATCGTTCATATAATGCTATTTTACCAATGTGATAAATAATACCTGTATATATATATATATATATATATATATATATATATTATATTTATTCATTATTATCTTCTGCTCATTTGGAATCTCTTTTACTTAAATTACAGCCGTAATTCTTCGTACATGGATTCAGCTGACGCTATCTTTCACCACTCAGCTTGTAGTTATGGTACTTGTGGTACGTCTTATTTCTTGCCCAAGGACTCTCCACAAGTTTTCTAGCGGATTCAAGTATGGTATTTGTGGTGGACATTCCAGAGGGGGAATCCTTATTTCGCCAAACCAATTCTTGTTCAGGTTGGATGTATGAAAGAGGTATTGAACTGCTGAAATATAACTTTATTACTTGGTATTGAGGGATGCAATTTCTGGGAAGATATCTTTAAAAGTTATAAAAACATGGTGGTTTAGGTTGTGGAGTTCATCTGTTCCCGGCATAAAGGATTCTGATAGAAGACAGGCAGCCCGATACCATGATAGAACCACCTCCACGTTTCACATTTGGTACCAAAAAAGTAGAGTGAAATGCTTATCAACTCTTTGTCTCAAAAACGGGCCCCCAGACACTGAAAATTTTCAAAATTCTTACAAAAAGCTTAAATTTTTAAATAATTTTCTCCCAAGATAAATGGAAATAAATGAATTACATGTAATACAACAATAAAATAGTATTTTTTACATACCTGCTAATTAGTTTCCTCTGAAAAAATATCTATAGACCATTTTTCATGTGTCTAATTTTTGTGATTTTTGACCAACTGTTGACTTCAGATGACCTTAATTTTTTCCAATTGGCCCGCCACCTTTGCTGATTTATAGGTTGGTAATGTATACGAAACCAAGATGGGCAGTAAATTAATGCGCTCTTTATGGATTTTGGGCACAATCTAATATTGCGAGGCCAATTTCTCTCGCAAAATGCTTCTTAATTATTTGTTGCATTGTTTCCAAATCTCCTTTTGTCTTTAGGCGGTTGGAAGGCGAAAGGCGAAAGGCGAAGGGCGGCGAAACATAATTTGAATCAGCCATCAATCTGAGGAGCTACTCAACAAACCAAAGGATATCGTAAAACTTAAAATGTCACAGGCTACTCACTCGAGTAACCAGCCGTTCAGCTATCTGGCTAAAGAGACGAAATTGCACCATAATAAGAGAAAAGATACGAAGCATTTTCTTATACGCTTTCTTCCAACTTAATATTCACTTCGTTTTTCACAGAAACAAAGTAAGTTTTCATACACTGCAGCCTTTCTTTTTTCTACCATGTTTAAGCTTCCTTTATTAACCTCGTAAAATTAATCGTAACAGGATTTTTAAACATTTTCCTAACTTCGTTTTGATAAATGTAATTTTTCAAAACCTTGACTAAATTGTTACTGGAGTCTTTGATTTCTTGTTCTTCAAATATCTAGAGAGCCTGAGGATGACCTTTTGGTCGAAACGTTGCGGTACCAGGACATTAATATGAAACAAAGGAGACTCGTTTCCTTATCTTTGGCTTCCTGTTGAATTATATATATATATATATATATATATATATATATATATATATATATATATGAGGAATTAAACCACATTCTCCGAAGACAATTTAATTCAGAACAGTTTCGATGTATCTCACACCCCTTTTCAACTTACACTGGATAGAAAATATAAGAAAAGTGCTTACAAACATAACACAGGTTCAGGTCGTGAAAGATCTTCTCTTTTTTCCCCCAATCCCCTACTTGTGGCTAATCAGGAAGGGCGGGGGAGAGGCCTAAAAGGATTGTCTTTTACATCTGCGTAGAGAAAACCGCGAAGGAGCGATGGTACCATCAATTGTGATTTACGCATCTGTCGCGTCACTGTAATTAATCCAAACTAAGGAATAAGATACCCAAATAACGAAGCGACAACTGAAGGTCATGATTAGGTCAGTTCTATTCTCACATTTCTGAGCTGTCTTTTCTCTCTCTCTCTCTGTCTCTGTCTGTCTGTCTCTCTCTCTCTCTCTCTCTCTCTCTTTCTCTCTCTCTCTCTCTCTTTATCTGAAGGCTAGAAGCGGAAAACCCCGTAAGGGGCGCGGCGATTTGCCATCCTGGCCGCCGTGCTGACCGGATCCAGCGCTCCGTTCGGCCCCAGCTTAGCCTCTCTTCCTTCCTTCAGATAGCCTGATTTCTCCCCTACCTCATCGCTTTTCATACAACCTCTCCCACAACTTTCTCTGGTCAGCCTCTAAATTCACAGGGTAGATGCTGACCTTCTTCTCAAGCCAACCGTCCCGGATCGGGGCTAAGGGGAGAGGGGACATTGTTCCCTAACCCCTAAGCTCCGGTTCGGGAAGGGTTTTTTTTAACAACCTGCTTCATCCCCACCCATACCTTCCTCACATCCCCTTTCCTCTCCTCTTCACATTCTATCAATTTTACGCCGTGTCCAAGGTGGAGCCGCCATGCCGATGGACTGCCAGGCCACCAGGCGGGAGGGATGGTCCCGAATGGCGGCGCCTGGCTCTGCCGGGCTTGTAAGCACCTCTCGCAATGCGGGCAACTGCAAGAGGTAATAAGATATTGCGTCCCATATTAAAAAGAGGGTCACCATGCCCATGTATGTAAAACAAATAAAAACAAACCCCCAACTTCCCCAGAAACAGCGACGGAGCCGCCCTCGGGCAGCTCCAGCAAAAAAATGGAGGTCCCTTTCCCTGTGCTTGCGCAGGGGACCTTCCATATCTCTTTAACCGGAGAGGAGGCTTACTCCTCTCCTATGCCTACGGGTGAAGGGGACTCCCCCTCACTCCCTTCTCTGGAGGTGCTTTCAGGCACCTCCCTTTTACCAGCGGCAGTCCCCTCTTTTCTTTCCAAGGGGACTGCTACCAAAGCCAGCAGGCAGCCCTTAGCCAGCCGCTCCACATCGAAGGGGCTCGGTAGGGCAAACCCCCTTAGGGAGGAGAGAAAAGCCAGGCCCCTTCGGTCGCTTCCCTCATAAGACCTGCTGGCAAGGATATTAATCCTTGCCGAAAGTAAGGCTTGTGCCTCCCCAAAAATGACTCTTGACGCTGCCAACGGGACCTGCGATGTCCTGGGAGGGGATGGCCAACTGGAGGCCCCTCTTGTGATAGACATGGTTCTTGAGGAGACGCAGCCTCAGACGGTAGGGCATTCCATGGGGGAGAATCCGGGCTTTGCGCCAAGCACCGAACCCGAGTCCGCCCCTATGCAAGGTCCCCCTCAAACGGCTGAGGGCTCCGAGACAATACAAGGAGGGAAGGGATCTCTTCCGACAGGTGCCCCCACGACTACCAGGAACTTCTCCATTTCAAAGAGGGACCTTGCTAAGGCCGGCCCATCTGACATGGGAGCTTCTGCCGGCGGAGGGGAGAAGCAGGTTCATTCCCCGCCTTCCTCTCCTAAAAATAAAAAAAAAAAGACTAAGAAGAGTCGGGGCTCCTCTCCATCCGCGGGGGATGCAAGGACGGATGGGTCTGCTACCACTTTGGTAGGCGACCAAGCCAAGATCGGCACATCCGGCCCCTCTACCCCCTTCGTGTGCGGAGCCCCTGACTAAGACTAAGACCAAGAGTGCACAGGGCGGAGCCTCGATGACATTGGAGCCCCTCATTCAGAGGTTACGTGGCGTTTTCGAGCCCGCTGGCTTCAAACGCTTCCTCATTATTCGCTCCACGGATGGCACCATGTTGTCCAAGGGCAACATGATCCATCAGAGGAGAGGATTAGCTAGTGCAATTGGTAGAGAGCCAAAGGTGACCCGTTTCTCGGACGGGAGCCTTCTGGCGAATGCGGCGAATCCCGCCGAGGCGGCCAAGATAAGTGCTCTTCGGACACTTCATGGCACCCCGGTGAGTGTGACGCCGCACTCTACCATGAACTTTGTGAAAGGAGTAGTTTATGCGAGGGAACTCGTTGACTACTCCATTGAGGACATCACACTAGAGCTGGCTGACCATGGGGCGGTCAAGGTCGAACGTGTGATGAGAAAACAGGGAGGGGCCTCGAGACCCACCCCTACACTCTTCGTCACGTTCGACTGTGACAAGCTCCCTGAGTCGGTGCGTTCCAGTTGGTTGTGCTACCGCGTTAAGGCATTCGTGCCCCTGCCGCGGTGGTGCTATTACTGTCACCACTTCGGTCATACGAATCGCTTATGTAGACGAGCAAATTCGGGGTCACCCGAAGTATGTGTAAATTGCTCCAAAGTGGCACACGATAAGTCCAAATCGTGTGTGGCCAAGTGTGTCAATAGCGGAGAGCCGCACCCTGCTTCTTCGAAGCAATCTGGTGCATATCTCATTAAGAAAAAAATCCTGCCTGTTCAGGCCCAGGAAAGACTCTCATTCCGCGAGTCTAAGGACTTGGTCCGGGCGCGGCCGGCTCTGCCTGGGACGTCATATGCCTCAGTAGTTAGAAAGGCACCCTCTGCTCCTGGCCCATTCAGGCCAACGAGCACGGTTGTTTCCGCGTCCATTCGGAGCCCTTCTATGGGCTCTACCCAACCCGGGCGCTCTCCTGGTAAAGCTGGCGGCAAAAAGGGTTCAAACCCAGCACCGGCTAAAACCAGGGCTCCCCCCTCTTCCCCCGGCGTGACCGTTTCCCGTAAGGCGAAACGGCCTTGCGCCTTAAGCGAGTCGTTAGACTCACAGGAGGCAACACCCCTGAAGATGGTCGCTAGGCCATCTTCGGGGGTTCCTAAATCTGTCCCCCGAAAGGAGGACAGCAACAGAGGAGCTTCGGCTCCTTTGCCCACGCCCCGAGGTGGAGCGAGTGGCTCGGAGATGGTGGTTCCTCGAAAAGAGGGCCCCCCCGCCTCCGAAGCCGCAACGTCCGCCTAAAGTTTCGAGGCGGAGGGAGGAAAAGACTCGCATGGCGAGCCCAACTTCCCCCAAAAAGGTCTCGAAGGCCACAGTGCCTTCAGCGCTTTGTCTGGCCAACAGCACCTGGGGTTCTGCCCCCGGGAAGCGTACGGCCATTCGTGTGAGGGTCTTCAGTTCGAGGAGGGCCCCCGCGTCTCCTCCGAGCTAGGCCTGGAGGGCATATTCCTTTAATGGAATTGCCGGAGACCATGCTAGGCGCGTGCCCCCTGTCCACCCTCCCGGGGTATAAGGGTCTTGCGACTCCACCACTGCGGGATGGCCGGGCAGGGGGATGCGCGGTTTACACCTGGCATGATGTCTCCGTTCTTCCTTTCTCTTTAGATACCTCCTTTCAGGCAGTGGCTGTGCAGCTGCACCTGGATAGGAGGTATACTATCATTTCTGCGTACATTACACCGTCAGCTCACTTCGACGCGGGGGACTTCCACCGCTTCGTAGCACGGTTGCCGAGGCCCTATCTATTGCTTGGAGATCTAGACGGCAGGCATCCTCTCTTGAGAGATTACTCAATAAATCCCAGGGGACAAGTCCTTGCCGATCTGATCGAAGAGCTTGAGATGGGTGCCTTAAATGTCGATGAGTTTACGCATCACTGCCCGAGAACCGCTTCATTTTCTTGCCTTTACCTATCTTTGTGCTCTTCGTATGCACAGCCTGACTTTGATTGAGGAATGGTCGATGACCTTCATGGTAGTGATCACTTTCACATTCAAATATCATTTTCAGGGCAACTGCCGCCTGAGAGCCCACCTCGGTGGTGCTTGGCACGGGCGCGGTGGCCTGCATTTCAGGAAATGACTGAATTCTCTATCTCAGTCGAAGAGTTTAGGTCGGTAGATGAGGCCGTTGAGTTCTTCTCCGGCAACCTCATCGGCGTCGGCCTGACTACTATTCCTAGGACGTCTGGCGGTTTTGCACGCCGACCACTCACATGGTGGTCGGCCGAGTGTGAGACGGCCCTCAAACAGAAGCGTTATGCCTACATGCGCTATAAGCGCCGGCCTAACGATTTCACTGTCGCTGAATTTCGTCGGGCTAGGGCTAGGTTCTGGTTTATTTCGAAGCACGCCCGCCGCTCTTCTTGGCGGGCATACGTGTCTTCACTTAACGGGAAGCCTCCTTTAGCTGAGGTGTGAAAGCGAGTCAAAAGGATTCGGGGCAAGTTCTCGCAGGTGAATGGGACCGCAATCTCGGACCCCGCGGCCGTGGCGGAATCCTTAGCAACCGCTTTTTCCGCATTTTCTAGCCGGGATGCTGCTCCGCCAGCATTCAATGCACGTCGTGATGTCGGGAAAGGCCGTCGGCTGAACTTTACCTCGAGAGGCGGAGAACCCTTCAACGACAAGTTTACTGTGAGTGAGTTGCGTTCCGCTCTCGCTTCGTGCGCAGACACCGCCCATAGTCCGGAGATGTGCCGTACGCCATGCTTCGACACCTGGATGAGCGAGGCATGGCCTATCTGTTAGATTTGTTCAACAGGATCTGGGTGGAAGGTCTTCTCCCAGACTCCTGGTGAATCGCTACTGTGCTCGCCTTTCGCAAGCTGGGGAGAGATCACTCTACTCCAACCGGTTTCCGCCAAATTTATCTAACCTATTGCGTGTGCAAGTTGATGGAGAAATTGGTAAATGTTAGATTAGCCTTTTTCCTGTACAGCCAAGGCCATCTGTCTTCCGCACAGTGCGGCTTCCGCAAGTTCCACTCCACGTCGGATGCTCTGCTCCGACTGGAAAATGCCGTCTGCGAGGCTTTCCTTCGTAGACAGCACTACGCCACGGTGTTTTTCGATCTGGAGAAAGCCTATGATACCACATGGCGATACGGTATCATGGAGACTCTCCACACGATGGATGCGAGGGGACGCCTCCTAATGTTTATATCTGAATTTTGGCGAGATCGTCGATTCCGCGTACGGGTGGGGGGAGCCTCTCCAGCCCAAAGGAGCAAGAAGAGGGTGTCCGGACGGGAAGTGTCCTGAGTGTCACACTCTTTGCCCTGAGCATCAACGGCATCCCCTCGGTGCTGCCGGAAGATGTTCTCGCTACGCTCTACGTGGACGACCTATCGATCTCTTTTGGCGCGGCCCAGATTGCAACTCTAGAGCATCGACTCCAACAGGCATTGAACCGCGTCTCTCGCTATGCCGAAGCGCACAGGTTTCGGTTTTCTTTGGCCAAGACTAAGGTGGTGCACTTCTGCCGCCATCCACGGCTTCACCCCGACCTATATTTGTTTATTAATGGGGTGCGCCTGGATGCGGTTGAGTCGCACCGTTTCCTTGTTCTTGTATTCGACCGACGCCATACCTGGAAGGCTCATATTTGCCGCCTTAGGGTCTCTTGTACCCGCGCCATGGACATTCTCCGTTGCGTGACGTTCAGCGCTTGGGGCGCTGATAGGGCTACTGCCCTACTTTTTTTATCGATCCTTTGTTCGTTCAAAGCTCGACTACGGATGCGAGTTTTATGCATCCGCAGCCGCGCGTTTATTGCGGAAGGTGGATTCAATCCACCACACTGGCCTTCACCTCGCGACCGGTGCCTTCCGCACTTCCCCCATTAAGAGCCTGTTGGTCGATGCTGGGGAGATGCCACTCACTCTGCGCCGCGTGCAGTGCATCACTTGACTGTACGCGCGAGCCCGGCGCCGGTCTCAGTCGCCAACAGCTCTCACTGCATCCGCAGCTGATCTCGATGGTGCCTATGCCACCGAGAGACGCCAGTCATACCCTAAGCCCTTTGGGTTTAGGGCCAGGAAACTCCTTCGAGAGCTAGATATAGCTCTCGGGCCGGTGGCGCCCCTGGTTCTGCCCAGGGCGCCACCCTGGAGGGTATTACATTTGGCTATTTGTCGCCACGCTTCTGCTCCCAAAGCTTGTACTGCGCCGGGAGTATTGCGTTCGACCTTTTTGGAGCACACATCGTGTCACGCTGAAACCGTGCCAGTGTATATGGATGGCTCCAAGTCCCAAGAGGGGGTCGGCTTCCACGCCGTATCCCCTCTGTTTGAAGTCAGCGGGGCTCTACCAGGCACTGCGTCTGTCTTCACGGCCGAGCTGGTGGCAATACACCATTCGGTACGGGAGATTACGCGACGTGCCCGGTTCAGAGACCGGATTGTGATCTATAGCGGCTCACAAAGTGCCCTGAGTGCCCCCGGGGCATTGGAATCTCCGCATCATCTGGTTCGCGATATCCGTGACGCCACGGTTTTGGCGAGCCGGGCAGATGTCGAGATTATCTTCTACTGGGTTCCTGGACATGTAGGAATTGCGGGGAATGAGCATGCATATGAGGGCGCCAAAGAGTCCGCGAGGATTCTGCGACCAGACCAGTGTTTCGCTCTTCCTCACACCGACTACATGGCAGGAATACGGGCAGCTCTTCGGACTGCTTGGCAAAGAAGATGGGAGACGGTCGAAGGAAACTTAAAGTTTCGTGCCATTGCGCCGTGACTGTTCCCATGGACCTATCCCCCAATGCCGCAGCGGCTTCAGGTTGCTTTCTGTCATCTCCGAATCAGACACACTCGTGTGACGCATCGCTATTTGATGGAGCGCTCACCTGCGCCGTATTGCAACGACTGCGTCGTCCCCCAGACTGTTCGGCACATTCTTGTCGAATGTCCCAGTCTGGGTGATCTTCGCGCACGATACATGTCCCAGTACCGGGATGAGCGGGGTCGCTACCGCCTGTCCCATGTGCTCGGTTCAGATTCGTGCACATTGCCTTGTGGACTTGTTGACTTCTTAGGGGAGGCCGGCCTTCTCCCTATTATTTAATCAAGGTTTTATGGGGGTTTTTTTTTTGTTCTTTTCCTTTAGTTGCACGCTCCTGCGCCGGGGAAACCTCTCCCCAACGCACCAGCTTGCTTCCTTTTCCCCTTTTGGGGTGTTTTTTTTTTCTCTTTAATTTCATTTTAAAGTAGCCTAGAACTAGGCCAGTTCTAATAAGGCGACTAATGCCCAAGTAGGCAGTCGCCAGATGAGCTCTTAAAAAAAAAAAAATAGAAGCGGAAAATGGTTATAATTAACCCTTGGTTGTGTTGTTATTCCGACATGTGTCTTACGACACATGTTCGTTTCCTTTGTATTGGAGAGCTGCGGTGAAAGAAAAAGTGTTTGATTGATGCTATCGCATTCACTTTCAGTTTGTTGCAACTTTGGTTATACAATTTTTTTGCAAAGATAGATGAACCCAATTTATTGATTTATGTTTTTTTTTATCTTCTTTGCTTCATCTGCTAAGTATCGTTTTATTATCTCTAGATGGAATAATTTACTTCTTTTGTCTGCCTCTGTTATTCTAATGTTTTCTTTTTTCTATCGCACCTCCCTCTGTAAATCTTTACTATGTTTCAGTATAGCGAAGCTTCTTGTCTTTTTATTTTATATTTGATATTTTATATTTTCCGTCCATCTTCCGTTGATTTTGAATTGTTTTCAATATTATGTTAATTTGCTCCACCATTAGATTATGTGTTTTCAGAGTACGTTTGTATTCGTCCTTTTTTAGCCTTTGTTTTTCGGGATTTTTGACATTGTGTCTTCATTTTTTTTATTAATTCGCACTTACCTCATTCACTTGCTTTTCCTTTTTATGCTTCTGTTTCTTCTCACTTTGCAGTCTCTTCTCCCATTTTCTTTTTGGCTCTTCTTTCCCTGTGCCCCATCTGGTGGCTGTTCATTTATGCTTCGAAAGAACTGCCTTTCGGCGTCGAAACTCGATGGCGACCAAGTCACGTCGTCTTTGAGAGGAGTCCTTCCAGGTTTCTGTTTCCAGGAGCGTTTGATAATGCAAAGTGTGATTAAGAAAAGAATACCAAAGGCAATTTCTCTTTCCCACATTTTCACCTAACACTACAAATTTAAAATCGCATATACGATTACCTCCACGTCTCTCTTTTTAAATCTTTGGGTCATTTTTTAATTTTGCAGAGATCTTAAGTGAGCTTTGTTCCTCAGTCTATAGAGATTGATCTGCGCTGGTGGCATCGATGTATCTTTCCCAAAATACTTCTTGGTATGACTCTGTGAATATCACCTTTATTTATATGACGTCGAGAATAAAATATATGTAAGACAAAAATTATCTACAGATTAAGGAAAGAAATAAGGAGAGCATAAAGTACAGTGGAGCATATAACGTTTATTATAATAATAATAATATATAAATAAATATATTTGTGTACTATCGTTATGTTGTCTATGAGGATGCATAAATGATCCGAGAGGTATGGTAAACTTTGAGTGTAATAAAAAGATCACTTGATCGCCGGTTTTCAGCTTTTCCAGGAAGGTGAAAAATTAGTTTCCGATGAATTTGGTGAATCAGACACACAGAAGAAGAGAAGAGAAGAGAAGAGTAAAGAAGAAAATAGAAAAAAGAGAAGAGAAGAGAATTATAGGGCATATTGAGAGGAGGCTTTAATGAAGAGCCAGGAATTGCGGGAGAATGTTTTCTTTTATTTCATTCATCCTGTACTGGCCTAGATTCTTTATTGAACAGCAACAGGGATTTATTAAAACACAACGAAGAAACGGATTTATCATCTAATCTGAAGGATTTCTATAGATTCGGGAGATACGATCGCGGTGCCAAAGGATTTGCATCCAGGAAACTGATCTGATGGTCAGATTCTATCTTCAAATTCAGTGCGGGGGAGGGGCGGGTGCTCTAGGGGAAGGGCGCTATCCTTTTCGAGCTAGAGTAATTTGAATAATACAATTCTGGTTTCTTTTGATGATCCATAAAATGAACCCTTTGTTTCGGCCTACTGGTTAAAAGTTTTCTCCGCTGTTTTCAAAAGAAAATCTTATTTTTATCTTTTGATAAATAAAAAAAACAAATTCATTTTGGGGAATGGCCATACACCGTCCTTTGAAAGTCAATTGGAATTTGGGATTTGGTTCGTTAATGGTGATTTATGGTCACAGAATTTAATGCGGGTTTATTACCTCGTTTATATGTTAATCTATTTGTTTGTATGTATATATTTATCCTTCTTTCTTTAAGGAATGCCTATTTATAAGTTTGTTACACTAGGCACCCTTGTTTCTTGTATCTGAAAAGCTGCAGAGCCTTATTTTTAAGGATATAGGTTATTTTTTTTTTTAAATGTAAGGTTTATGCATCAAAAGCAAAACAAATTAAATATAAGGGCTTAACACTGTAATTGCAGTCTGTATGCACATTTATAGAACAAAAGACGCATTGAAATTTGCCAAATATAACCAATTTAACGCTAAGTTAAAAGCTTCTTAATTCATTCGGGAAACTCTTTTCCAACACAGATCAAGTTCGCACCCAAGCTTAAAGGTAAATTGGATTCATTATTTACCTCAACTATTTCAAAGGAAACATCCCGCCCCCCTCCCTAACAAATAAATATTTCAGCCCATTTCAATAAACCACTAAGAAAAAAAGATAATCCCAATCTGGAGAACTCCGGCGTACACTTTGGTGAGGCCAATAACAGAGTAATGAAGAAAATTTAAGCCCCGTAGTAGAATGTAAACAAATTAAGATTTCTTGTGAAATAAGGTCATGCATTGATTGCCAAAGGGAAAGATCAGACAGAACAAAAATAGGATGACTGATAATTAATATGGAAACTTGTTTAATCCATTGAGTGAAGAAAGAATAAGGAATGGAAGAGATAATCAGATGAAAAGTTTTCAAATAAAATCCGAAAGATGGGTATGTAATAACAGAAAGGGAATACAATATAAAACTTGACTAATCAATGGCCAAAAGCTCGGAGGCATATTTTAAATCCCCATAAAGAAGCTTTTACTAAATTTAATTTCACGGAAGAAGGATGGAAAGAGCAATATTAGGGCAAAGAATCTGCTATCAATTATGACAGGTTATTTAAAGCTTTTGTTAGACACTGCGTCGGTCTTCTAACGTCGAGGAGCTAGACTCAATAGGAAACGAGAGTAGACACAAACAGAATCGCACTTAAAGGTCTGGGCACCACTTGGTGGAGGCACCGCGCTTATTACAACAGGGGTAAGTAAATATTATATTAGTCATCACAGAAAATCATAAAGTCATTGATAACTCACAAACTATTAATGGGAAACATATGATAAAAAATGGTAGGGAAATGTATCCTGGATCATTTAATTTCTGATTGTGGGAATATGTTATGCATATATTTGGGTAAAGTAATATTAGAGACTTTTAGTTATTTAAGGAGGTATTCCTTATTGGGATCCAAAATTAATTTGGCTCTTTTTCAATGATGGAGAGATGAGATATATTTTAACATTTTACTGATTTTATTTAAAAATATGGTAGAGCTAAGCTTAGTAAGTTGACTAATATTTATAAATATGTGATTTATTGGGGGTTCAATTAGATTTATTAGTGATATCTGAATCCATAAATTTCCTGGAGTTTCACGTATTATTTTTAGCTTCTTAAATAAATATAATATCCGTCTCTTTCTGCGACCCTCCAGTTTCTCGTAAATTACCATCTTACTTACATTAACTACACTGATGGTTCCGTAGGGATTGAATGCAAACAGGATTGCGCCGAAACTGACAACTCAAAAAGTTAGAAATGGATTTCGATGTACTTTTAATGGGGTAATCCTAAAGTATTTGTCAACCTAACCTATGAAATTTATGAAAGTATACTCAAATTTTCTTTTTAGTTATATAGGTCCAATTCTATGGTAACCGTTGATAATTTTGTAACTTACTATAAATGCTTTCGATTTTTACTTTTTTTTATTGAATATTTGTTGCTGTTACTATTTATATTATTTTTCACATGTTTTTTTTTTCTACAGGAGAGGGATAAAATTATCCAGACAGTTTCTGTTATATAAGTGGATCAGTTACATTAAGAAAATACAAAAGAGAGTTGACTAGATATAGGAGGAAACATAGGAACTGTACGGTAAAGTGGGTGACCAGGAAAAACGCTGGGCACCTCACATATGTTGTGATAATAATAATAAGTGAAGTAAAAATGCATTCTCTACAGATTTATCCAAGTCTTTAGCAGAGGATAGAAATAGTGTTGTTGTTTTTCTTCTTGTTAAATGCTCCCTAAGGGTATATAACCACCCCCTTCGACCACTTGGGAGATACAGGGACTAGCGCAGGTGCTGTAGTCCGGGGCAACATGACCACAATTAAGTGTGGCCTCGCTTCCTGTGAGGCTGTCTCCTGTGAGGCTGTCTCTTGAGGGGCCAGGTTAGAGAGGAGGGAGGCTGTTGTATGCAGCGGGAATTTGATAGCAACCCCATGCGCTTACTGGAAGGCCCTATATTTTTTATTTAGGAGCCTATCTGGCGAATGCCTACTTGGGCATAAATTTCCGTACACACCACAGCAGCCTAGTACTAGGCTACGTTAGATAAAAAACAAAAAACAACAACAGCAACAATAAAAAAGAAAAAAGGAAACAAGCTCGAGCGTCGGGGGGGAGGTCCGTCACCCCGCGGCGCAGGAACGTGCGACCACAAAAAACCTAGTTAATAAAGGGGGGAAGGCAAGCCTCCGCCCCAAAAGTACAAGGGACAGGTGGTAGCGACCTCGCCGATCCCAGTACGGGGGCAGATAGCGTGCGCGGAGATCACCCAGACTGGAACATTCAACAAGAATGTGTCAAACAGTTTGGGGGACAACGCAGTCTTCACAGTAGGGCGCAGGCGAGTGCTACATCAAATGGCGGTGCGTCCAGTGAGTGTGTCCGATTCGAAAACAGCATGTGAATAGTCACGGCGCAATGGCATGCAACTTTACGTTACCTTCGACCGTCTCCCATCTTCTTTGCCAAGTACCCCGAAGAGCTGCCCGTATTCCTGCCATGTAGTCGGTGTGAGGAAGAGCAAAACGCTGGTCCAGTCGCAGAGTCCTCGCGGGCTCTTTGGCGCCCTCATTCCCCGCAATTCCTACATGTCCAGGAACCCAGCAGAAGATAATCTTGACATACGCCAAAACCGTGGCGTCATGAATATTGCGAACCAGGGGATGCGGAGATTCCAATGCCCCGATAGCACTCAGGGAGCTTTGTGAGTCGCTATAGATCACAATCTGGTCTTCGAACCGGGCACATCCCGTAATCTTCCGTACCGAATGGTGTATTGCCACCGGCTCGGCAGTGAAGACAGACGCAGCGCCTGGCAGAGCCCCACTGACTTCAAACAGAGGGAATACGGCGTGGAAGCCAACCCCCTCTTGGGACTTGGAGCCATCCGTATACACTGGCACTGTTCCAGCGTGACACGAAATGTGCTCCAAAAAGGTCGAACGCAATACTGTCGGCGCTGTATAAGCTTTGGGAGCAGAGGCGTGGCGACAAATAGCAAAATGTCATACCCTCCAGGGTGGCGTCCTAGGCAGAACCAGGGGCGCCACCGGCTAAACCCAAAGGGGTTATGGTATGACTTGCGTCTCTCGGCGACATAGGCACCGTGGAAATCAGCTGCGGATGCGGTGAGAGCTTTGGCGATTGAGGGAGAGTGCCGGGCTCGCGCGTACAGGCGAATAATGCACTGTACACGGCGTAGAGCGAGTGTCATTTCCCAAGCATTGACTAGTAGGCTCTGAATGGAGGAAGTGCGAAAGGCACCGGTCGCCAGGCGAAGGCTGGTGTAGTGGATCGAGTCCACCTTCCGCATCACATGCTCGGCTGCGGATGCATAAAACTAGCAACCGTAGGCGAGCTTCGAGCAAACAAAGGATCGATAAAAAAGTAAGGCCGTAGCCCTATCAGCGCCCCAAGTGCTGAACGTCACGGAACGGAGAATATCCATTGCGTGAGTACAAGAGACCCTAAAGCTGCGAATATGAGCCTCCCAGGTGAGGCATCGGTCAAATACAAGACCAAGGAAATGGTGCGATTCCACCACTCCCAGGCTTACCCCATTAAGAAACAAGTCTGGGTCATGGTGGAGCCGTGGATGGTGGCACCACCTTAGTCTTGGGCAAGGGAAACTGAAAGCTGTGCAATTCGGCAAAGCGAGAGACGCAGTTCAATGCCTGTTGGATTCGACGCTCCAAAGTTGGCATCTGGGCCGTGGCAAAAGAGACCAAAAGGTCGTCCACATAGAGCGTAGATAGAACAACTTCCGGCAGCACGGAGGTGATGCTCAGGGTAAAGATTGTAACACTGATTACACTTCCCTGCTTGACACCCTCTTTCTGCTCCATTGGTCAGAGGGCGCTCCCCCCACCCATACGCGGAATCGACGATCTCGCAAAAATTCAGATATAAACATTGGGAGGTGTCCCATCGCCACCATCGTGTGGAGTGTCTCCATGATACCGTATCGCTATGCAGTATCAAAGGCCTTCTCCAAATCTAAAAACACCGTGACGTAGTGCTGTCTACGAAGGAAGGCCTAGCAGATGGCATTTTCCAGTCGGAACGGAGCATCCGATGTGAAGTGGAAATTGCGAAAGCCGCACTGCGCAGAAGACAGATGGCCTCCGCTGTCCAGAAAAAAGGCTCATCTAACATTTACCAATTTCTCCATCAACGTTCACACGCAAGGGGTTAGAGAGATTGGGCGGAAACCGGCGAGAGTAAAGTGATCTCTCCCCAGTTTGCATAAGAAGGCGAGCACAGTAGCGATTTGCCAGGAATCTGGGAGGAGACCCTCCACCCAGATCCTGTTGAACAAATCTAACAGAAAGGCAATGCATCACTCACCCAGGTGTCGAAGCATGGCGTACAGGACATCCCCTTGACAATAAGCGGTGTCCGCGCACGAAGCAAGAGCGGAACGCAACTCACTACCAGTAAACCTATCGTTGAAGGGTTCTCCGCCTCTGGAGGTAAAGTCCAGCTGGCGGCCTTCCGCGACATCAAAACGTGTATCGAATGCTGGCGGAGCAGCGTCCCGGCTATAAGATGTTGGTGCAAAGGATTCTGTCACGGACACGGGGTCCAAGATTGTGGTCCCATTCTCCTGGAGAACGGGAGGTGAGTCCTGCGAGAACTTGCCCAAAATCCTTTTGACTCACTTCCACACCTCTGCTAGAGGGGTCTTTCCGTTAAGTGAAGACACGTATGCCCGCCAAGAAGAGCGGCGGGCGTGCTTCGAAATATACCGGAACCTAGCCCTAGCCCGACGAAATTCACCGACAGTGAAATTGTTTAGGCGGCGCTTATAGTGCATGTAGGCATAGCACTTCTGCTTGAGGGCCGTCTCAAACTCAGCTGACAACCACGGCAGTGGTCGGCGTGCAAAACGGCCAGACCTTCTAAGAATAGTAGCTAAGCCCGCAACGATGAGGTTGCTGGAGAACTCAACGGCCTCATCTACCGACCTAAACTCTTAAACTGAGATAGAGAATTCAGTGATTTCCTGAAATACAGACCACGGCACCAGCACCAAGCACCATGGAGGCGGGCTCTGCGGCGGCAGCGGCCGAGAAAATGATTACTACCATGAAGGTCATCGACCTCACCTACAATCAAAATCAGGCTGTGCATCCGGAGAGCATCGCGGTAGGAAAATGAAGTGGTTCTCGAGCAGTGAGGCGTAAACTCATCCACATTTAGGACACCCATCTCAAGCCTGTCGATCAGTTCGACAAGGACTTGACCCCATCCGTATAGATTGAAGTCAAATTCCCCTCATTTTTACTAAATGCAAATCAAAATTGACACATCTGGCCAGGGTCCTGTTCCACTTATAATGTGGCAAAAACAATATTTTCTTACATAATGCCCTATAACAATTGCCCTAGGAAGCGCCCTATTGTTTCTTCTTTATATGAGAGTATTGTGGAGTCGTGGTAATAGATAACAGCCCAAATTTTGAAAAAAAAAGAAATTGCAGTCAAGATTTTTTCAACTGATTCTTATGCATTTCAATTCACCGAATCCAAATATGACATTGTTTCGTTTATTTCAATCAAGTCAAGTTTTTTTGCAACAGCCATTTTTGACATATTAATATATCTTATATTTATAAGGTAATTTTAAGAGGCGAAACTTGAATAAAACTGTGAAATAGAACACCTTTCGTGATACAATTACTCTAATGTGTGATAATTTACAATGAAAAGGAGAAAAATAAGAAAATAGTAGTATTTAGGAAAATAAATGATTTTAGAGATTTTCTTTTGTGCTTTTATACTGGTGAATCTCTTTCTAAACACCAACAATTGTATGCTAACATAGTAATATCTCGTCTTCCCTGGTATCCTTCCCCCATCCATTTAATGTCCTGATGGAACCTTTTCCCTTATTCCCCACTGTAATGTCCACAAGTTTCTGGGAAATAGGTCAAGATCCGATCTTAAAAAGTGGAGTTTTACGGACATTCTCACTCCTAAGATTTGAAAGTTTTGTATTAAACCTTTTACAATGGTTTCACACCCTGGACTTCCACGATTCCCGAGAAAATTAAAAGAAAGTGTTTTAAAAGATTGCCTTGCAACTTTTCCTGCCTCACTCATGACTGCTGTGAAACGAGTGTCTTTCATTAGCATCCCTATTTGAGGACCATCAAAAATTCGTGCAGCTAATTTTGCATCACTAACTTTTGGATTTTTTTTTTTAGGCCAAAAAAGAAATGCTTGACTTTCTTTATTTAATGCTTTTACAAAACTTCTCTTTAATCCTAATTTTAGGTCAAGAAGTGGAAGTAAAATTTTATTAGAATTGACTATGGGTTGATATTTACTACATTAGGAGAACGAGGATTAAAAGACTCTCAAGATGTCTATTCCTGTGGCTCACAGTGCTGCTCGTCGGCTCTACTATCCCACGAGCAGAGGAAGGAGGGATATTTTGTGTAGCCACTTTTCCATCTTAGTATTAAAGACACAACCTGAAATTAACAACTATTCTGAAATCGGAAGAAATGTTACAAATTTAATGCTAATGTAAAATTTTATATATATGAAATGCCAAGTTTTGTATTTTAAATGCAACTTACTTGTAAATGAGATTAATGTAAATAATGTGAGTATTTTCTATAAAGTAACTATAATTTTCTACTGAGTTTTTTTTAAATAAATAGCTTTTATATGTATCTCTTACTTTTAGATCTCCAAAAATCTTCCATTCATGAAGATTGAACTTCAGAGCATCCAGCAAAGTCTTCTGGGGTTTCCTAATTTTTAATTAAGTCATCTTGAACAGATGTTACTTTATTCCCTATATGTAAAAACACAGCCTTTAAACTTCTGGTTGATGAGTATATAAAAAGTCTCCATTTATCTGGTTAAGAGGGGAAGCCTAAAGCTTCAATTAATCCATTGACATTTTTGCAAAATACAAGATTAGTATTTTCGTGAACGAAGAAAAACTCACCAGCCTCAACGATCTACCTAAACACCCCGACTTAGAAATGGCAGACCTATTCTTGAATGCCGACCACCGTATTCGATTCTAGTAGAACAGAGATAGACTCTCGGAGGTTGCCGATAGGCGAAAGAGATTTGACCTTGAAAGTTATTGCTTCGATGTAGGTCATCGATACCATCCCAATAAAGTGTACTTATGCCTCAGAAGATAAAGGAGCCATATGGCTACAGTAAAACAAAGGTTCTATGACATAAATGTGTGAACTTTTCCGTCTTAATAACGCCAAACTCAAACTCTTCAAGTTCTCTTGAAGTGATGTCTGATATTCCACTCCCCGATAAAGCAAGAGGTCCTTGGTATCCGACCTCTGATGCGGCCTAATCCACGAAAGAAGGTACGTAATTGAGAGAGAATACCTTATATCTAGATCTGGTTGGAAGGCTACAGTCTAAGTGGAGATGTGACGAAGCTAAGAAAGTAGAAGACAACAATTTGTGCGCAAATTGCCCATTCCCTAGCTCGGTTTCCATCTCACTATGAGGAATGCGGGAAACCTTTGTACCCCGCAAAAGGGATAAGAGTGCCGTTAGATAGGAAGAAAGGGTGTAAGCCTCAATACCTATTTCCCTATTTTCTGGATTCCAGTAAAGTTTACTGAAGGAAATCACACTCCAGATCTCTCTTGACCGATTTGACAGGGCTCTCTCTTGATAAAAACTTGATGGCGGATGCAAACACTTGTTTTAAAATTTTGTACAGATTATTTAATCGTAGATTCATTCACCTGAAGTTATAGAGGCCAGTTTACACAGTCTTTCAGATATATGTAAGCTGCAAAACTGTTTCCCATGCTACACTTGACAGTCCATTAAAGGGTTTTGAGGATACAGTATTGAATGCCCACCAACGCTATTCAAGTGACACAGAGATAGACTCTCAAGATAGAGTTTTTCATCTACTTCGATATCAACTACTATTTTCTATTTGGTTTTATTTGTCAATCTCTTTCGATGGAGCTTGAGGATTTTTCCTTTACTTTTGGGAGATTAGGTTAAAAAAGGGGGTTATTTTTAAAAAGAAAATATATTCTTTCGGAGATCTGAGATGGAGAGGGAATTAGTAGCCTAGATTTTAGGTCTGCTACCAGCAACTAAATATACTGATCATCACCATCCTAATTGTTGAAAACAGATCTTTGTCATCACTCTAAAATTGGCCCAAATCAATCTACCAGATCAACTTCAGAGTTCAGCAACGCCCAAATTATCTCTCCTGGAGAGCCTCTTGTATACAAAAGAAGGATGTCAGTAGAACTTGGATAGTCACTTTAAATCGGAATCACGCGGGAACCTTAATCAGGAACTCTGGTCTGTATTGTCTCGCTTCTAACCGAGATATTGCTTTATTTTATTTAAATCTCCGTTAGGATTCTATAGTATTTTTCATTTAATATCTTCTTCTGGACATTATTTTTGATCGCCATTGAAGGTTTGCCATTTTTGTGTTTTGGGTCATAACCGTGGAAACTACTGCTTTTGGATCTCGATAGGAATTGGTCAGTAAATGTGGCGCAGAGTTTAATCTTTTTCGAAAATCAAACTACTGTCTTTTATTTGCTTGGTCGTGGGCACCGATGCTGAGCATAGTATGTACTACACCGGCATTATATTCGTAACCAAGGATATACGGGCAAAACAACTAACATTACAAGACAATTTACCTCTTTTCTTATTTTTAGCACCACTTGCATGAAAATGATACCCCTATATTATCCCTCTTTATCACTTAATTTTGAATACTAAATAAATTTTGCTCGACGAAGCAAAATAACAAAAAAAAGCAAAGAGATAAATACAAGAAAAATGACACATCAAAGAAAAATTTAGACGACCCAGTAATCGAAGAGTTGACTCAGGACAAGTTTAGAAATATCATGAAGAAAATATATCTAGTGCCTATAGTTGTACAACAAAAAGAAAATAACCTGGTCCCAGGAACCTAAATAACAAATGAAGAACTAAAAAGCGCGATTTATTCATTCCAGCAGAAAGTGCCAGGCCCTTCAGTGATTAGTAGGATTTCACTTACCAAGGCACCGGAAAATATAATTGAAACCATAAAATATATTTAAGTCGTACCTAAACACCGGATACTTCACAGATGACTACAAACTCGCCAAAATTATTTTCATCTCCAAACCAAGAAAACCACAAATTCGCCTCAAATCAACTAGAGCTTCAAACTGCATTGAAAAAAGTCTTCGTAAAGATCTTTAACATAAGATTTGTAGAATGTGTCATTGAAAGCAACTATAATAACTAATATCATTTCGGATTTCCTAAAGGTAGATATACCACAATGACACAAAGCATAATCACCGAAAAGCTTGGCAAGGCCAAAAGCAGAGGAAAATACATCTATTTGGCCCCGAGATATGTAGAAAAGGCCTTTGCCAAAATCTTGGTTAAAGGCATACAACACAAGTCCTTTAATCTTTAGATGAACAAGAATCTAGTGAAAACTCTTTGTGGCGAACCAAAAATAGAAGAAGATATGTAGTTGTCAATGTATATATGGGAGCCAGATCGAATTGGAAGCTGGACTCCACCAGTGAGGCTGCCTCAGTCCTACACTGTTTGCGGACTGTCGACATTATTCAATATAGGAATGAGTAATTTCAGACACGGTGGACATAAATTGAGATAATCAACATCAACCAATTCGAAACGGAATGGAAGATAAAAACAAACAGAAAACAATTCACCATAGTCCGATCTGAAGAAAATTGGTAGCACATATCGACGTAGAAGAACAACTATACCGATAGCATCCAGAAGGTAGAGTCCTGTTTTTAGAAATTACAACTTGAGCTGAAATTTTTGGAACTTGCAGAGCAAACAGGGTCTATGCGAACTTTACCGAGTATTACAAAAGTCCTGTTACACTAGTTACGACGATCTCAATAAAGAACACAATAATAGATTTGATGTAGTTGGACACGATCTTTTTTTAACATATAAATAAATTGTAATATTTAATTGTAATAGTAATCAATAGGGCTGCCCACGGCGGCGAGCACACACTTCAGGCTTGAACTAAAGCCCAAGATCTCGTTGCGGACGAAGTCTTTCCTCATGCTGTCCGTGACGGAGGACTTCAGCTCGTCGAGTTGCACTGGTGGCCATTTCAGGTCTTTCTCGCGGCCGCGCGAGGGGATTGAGGTCGGGTGCTTGCGGCGGCCAAAATTCCCTCATTAGAAGTTCATGTTCCAACCCAGCCACTCTTGCACGATCTTGGCCCTGTGAGCCTGTGCACCATCTTGCTAAAAGACGTAGTCCTCGTTTTTTCGTGATCAGTCTCGTGGCCGATATGTCCCTGTGATCAGCTTGGTGAGCCTGTAACGGGCCGTGAATCACACTATTAGCATCTTGTGATCATTCGAAACCACGATGCCGAGCATCATAGTAGAGGCCAGGTACTTGTTTGTGGAAACCTAGTAGACTTAGGAAAGGTCCTGGCTAAATTTCTTTACGTGTTTGTTCTAGTTATTGATGACCGAAACGACCGCGAAGTTTTTTCATCATAAAAAAAATGAGACTTCGATTCCCATGAGTCTTCAAGTCGTTGAAAAGGCAACGAAAGCGCTCCCTACGTTGTTTTTGCAAACGCCTCAAGCTCTTGCCACCCTCCTCCTTGATGACCATGGATACCGTAACCACCAAGGTGTTATTTTTTGCGAGCCTATTCATTTCGAGCTTCGGAGCACTTTCGAAGACCTTTCTCACAGCCAAACGGTTGACGACTTAAAGTTTGCCTGAATGAGGCCGATCTTTGAGATTTTTCCCGTTCCTGAGCCTCTCCACGACGCTGTAGACGGTCATCCAGCTAACATGAGCCGCTTGGAGATGTTGAAGCTGTTGTGCCTGGCGCGCAGGAGAAATCTCTCGATTCTTTTGACTTCCACCTCGACACACCTGCACACAATGGAAAAGACTTTGTAATGACGCATACTGAAAAAGTAGAACTTAAGTTTATCTTGCGGAACTTCTTCTATCACACACATAAACCTCTCGGAATATTAAAAAAATGCGTGTGGCAGAACTGTTGCGAAACATGATACAATTATCTAATTGTACAATAGATCTTCTATACAAAAAAAAATGATTTTCCTCTTCTATAGCTTTGCTCTTCGCAAAAGGTTAGCAGTGCTTATGTGTTCAAGAAATAATTAATTTCAAAGATAACTTCAATAACCTAATTATTGTTTTCGTTTTAGCATTGTATTTGCTTAGTGTGAGCTTGTCCTATTCTTTCAGCATTAACTTTGATCGCAATTATAAATTTTGTCTATAATAGCTGGTATCTATTTTTAATTATATTATTTATTTTATACAACTAGAAGATGAGTAGTATAACGGAGATCTCGTAAATAGTGAATATTGTCTAAGATGCAGTAAAACATTTTCTTCTCTCTCATTTCATATAAAAGATAATTAACTGATTTTAGTGGTTGAATATTAAAGCAAAACTTGAATTTACTTTTAGTATAATCATCCCAAGTCCGGACATTTCAGAAATTCAATTGAAGTTGAATTTTTTTTTAACAATTTTAAATTTCTTTTGCTCTCGCATAAGTTTTCATCGTGTCTGGATCAAATATCAACTCAATTGGAAGAATTTTCTCGGTTTTGACATTTTATTAAATTAGAAAAAAGGCAAGATTTCTTACTCAAGTGGTTTCTATGTCCTCTTACCACTCATAGTAGTAAAAGTGTTTATTTTGGGGACCAAAATTTTACTTTTGTGTTTACATGCATATATATATTAAGTAGTTTTTTTCAGTTGATGTAGTACCTCGGGGACGTAGTACGGCTAGTGAATGAAATTGTATTTGAAAGAATAGAGCCAAAAAGCCCCACGTGGACCCCAGAAATTTCCGGGGTTGTTAAACACGAGATCGAAGGACGAGAAAACGGCGCTAATAATCAAGCGAAGAGGCTTTCGGAAAGCAGCTGTGTTTATTCATGAAGGTTTTCTTCCAAGCTTTGAGGCAATCTTGCCTCCTGCCTACCATCTTAAAGCGTGCGAGAGCGAGGGAGGACATCCATTATCGTAAATTCCTGGTTGGAAGACGTCCATTTCCCAGCTTCGAATTTACCTTGGGAGAATCCCCTCCATGGCCGGAGGCGATTTCACCCGGGTCAAGTCAGTACAGGCTCACTATCACGCATGAGACACGTCTTTTCTCGATAGGCTCCGTTTTCGACTCCACGAGCGCAGAGACAAGGAACTCTCCCGTCAGAACCCCACTCCAGTCAATTGACGATTTACCCAGCAACTGCCGTTCTCGTTTACCAGCGCAAGTACTCCCTCATCAAGGTATTCCGAGGTAAATCTCGACCTTCTGCAATTCTCCTCCTCGAAATGCCCCATTCCCTTCGATGTCCAAGCATTAACTTCTGCAAGGCGTCGACGCGCGCAGATCTCTTAATCCGGTCATTCCATAAAGATTTATTTGTATTTCGGCTCAGCGCATCCTTTGAAGACTCAATCCGAGTTTTGTCATTTACCTGCCTTAAGCTCATTAGCTTGTCCCTTTTGCCAGACTATCGAGCCCCACATAGTCTTGAATATTCCAATTTCATTTTATTTATGTAAATATTTATCTTTTGTTGTGTATTATTAAAGATTATTTTTGAACTACTCTTTTAAATAACCCAGAGCTTTGTTATTTGCCCGCGTATTCCAGGGGAACGGTTTCCTTCCTTCTCCCCACTCATTAACTCAAGCCCATCATCTGGTGACGAAGCTAAGGACAAGTCAACTGTGCGTCCTTTCGCTCTATTACACACCACTCGGCTAATCAAATTCCCTCCACACACACACACACATATATATATATACCTTGACATATAGTAAATATATATCTATCTATATTATAAAAACTGCTATCATGTTTAGCAGGGTTTTTAAAGGATCATCTTTTAGGAGGTCTTTTAAAAGTTCCCTTTGAATTTTCTATAAAGGCTGAACGTTCTGGTTGTTTAAAGGTGCATTAAAATAATCTTTCCACATATATATTTTTTCTTTGTGTGTCCATTTTGATTGCGTACATTTTCTTGGTTCATTTTTGTTGTGAGACTGTGCGTCTCAATTTTATTCCTCAGCGTAGTAGTCGCCTTTTATCGGTGAAGGCTCATTACGGATTGTCTGGGGTTTTTTTTGTGTGTGTGGGGATTTCAATTATTTCTTTTTGTAAGGCATTTTCTTTTAGTGCGTGCATACCACGTTAGACCAGGTTGTCCACCTTGTTGCATTGCTTACGGTTAATTTGATTTTTTTGTGTGTTTTAATTCCGCTGTAACACCCAATATGTCGTCTTTTGAGCGTGTTAAGCTCCAAGGCGAGTCCCTTGGCTTAACAGGCAAGGATTTTCTATCGTATATCCAAGAAAAGGAAAGGGACGAAAGAGCAGAAAAAGCAAGAGAACAAGAAGAGCAAGAGAGGGAAGAAAGGGGAGAAATACGACAGCATGAGCTTGAATTAAGTCGAGCGAGGGTCGAGACCCTCCCTATCAATTCTCGCGCTGAAATTCCTAAGTCAGCATCGGTGAAAATCTCCGTTTTTAAAGAAGGCGACGATTTCGGATCAAACTTAACTCACTTCGAAAAGATTCTTGAAGTAAATAATTTGAACATCGAGGCAGACGCTGTCCCCAAGTTCTTCCCCTCACTTAGTTTGCAACTCCGGGACATATTTATTTCCCCCCCTCCCCGTTTGAAGCTTCTTTTGATTATTCCACCTTGAAATCCGATCTTCTGGCGGCGTATAAAATGACCCCTCCTGTTTGGCCCATTTCCTCTAACGTTACGTTCAACCAACGCGGAATAAATACCCCTTAAAAATCATTTTCTTTCACTCCGTCAGATCCTCACTCCACTCATTACATCGGTAAAGGAGGCAAGCACATTTCAAAACGCTCCGAAGATGATGGAATAAGATCGAAAGCTTAGCAATTTAGTTTGTTTTTTACCAAACACATTTATTTAAAAAAACGATGAATACTGGACAAGTAATCCGCCATCTACAAGATGGAATAAAGAAGATAGTTAGAAGAAGAGAAAGTTGCCAAAGGAAATTAATTAAGGCAAAATACACAAGGGTCTTCAACAAAATTGCATTCAGGAAAGACTGCTACCAAACTACATTAATATATATATATATATATATATATATATATATATATATATATATATATATATATATATATAGAATATCATCAAAATAGTGTTAATTCCATTTTTAACAATATGGGGTTTGGCCTCTTTTAGCATTAATGAAGGTTTAAATAGGCCGAGGCTTTGATTCCTACAGCTCGTTGAGCTGTAGGATTCTTCTGGTTACTTCCTTACCCTCATTTCCATCTGCTGTTATTTTTTTAGATTCCAAATACTTGAAGCATCTACTATCTTTATTTCCACACCATCTAACCTAATGCTTCCACCTCTGTCCTGCTCTTCTTCTGTACACTTCATATATTCTGTCTTTATTCTACTTATCTTCATCCCTCTGTTTTCCAGTACTAATCTCTACTGCTCCAGCACTTTCTCTACCTCTTTGTTAGTCTCACTGACTAAAGCCACATCACTGCATACATCATGTCCCAGGATATCCCCACTCGCACGTTCTCAGTCGACACGTCAAAGACAATGTTAAAGAGAAAGGGGCTTAACGCAGAGACCTGATGCAGTCCCACCTCCACTCCAAAACTATTTTACATGCCCACTCCATTCCTTACCCGTGTTTTGACACTTCTGTACATTTCCTTCACCAATCTTCCATATTTTTCTGTCACCTTTCTTTCTCTCAAGCATCTCAATACTTCTTGTCTTGGTATTCTGTCACACGCTTTCTCCAGATCTATCAAAACCAGATGTAATTTCTTCTATTTCTCCCTGTACTTTTCCACCATTTGCCTCAATATAAACACTGGGCTTTTTGTTCCTTTTCTAGGCATGGAGCCAAATTGACTGTTGGACACCTCCACCTCAAGTCGTAATCTTTCGTCCAAAATCCTCTCCCAGACTTTCATTGTGTGAGATAGCAGTTTAAGCCCACGATAATTTTCGCACTCTTGTACACCCCCCTTCCCTTTGAAGATGGGTACCAACAGACTCTCCCCGCATTCGTCGAGAGTTTCTTTCTGCTCCTGTATCTTGCACATCAGCTTCTACAACAAGTCCACTCCTACATCCTCCAGAGCACTCCACACCTCCACCAGGATCTCATTTGGGCCAGCTGCTTTGTTTTTCATTCTCTTAAGAGCTCTCACGACTTCTTCTCTCTCTTTCCCTTTTGTCAGTCTCGAATATGGTGTTCCCCCATCATGATAAGCCCGTAGATTCTCCTCATTCAGCAGACCATCAAAATATTCCTTCCATCTCTCATGTATCTTTCTTTCTTCCCTTAATATAATACCAGATGCGTCCTTTATCTGCTTCACATGGTGTACATCCTGTGTTGGCTCGCTCCTATTTCTTGCTATTCTGTATATTCTCTTTTCCCCCTCGGTTGTTTCTAGCTCTTTATATAGTTCATGACTAGCTTCTGCCTTCACTACTGCTACTGCTTTACGTGCCATCTTTTTAGCACTTTTTTACTCCATTTTATCCTTCCTAGATCTGCTATTCTCCCACTGCTTTTTTGTTTCCTTTTTCCTTACCAGGGCACTGCTTACATCTTCACTTCACCACCATTCTTCTTTAGGTGTGCGTGGCTTCCCAGCTGTTTCTCTTAACACTTCTCTTGCTACTTCTCTCATGACTTGTTCGTTCTCTTTCCACCAATCTTGTACTCTCACTACGTCAGTGTTTACTCTACTTAAGACCTTGATCTTGAACTCTTGCTTCTTTGTTTCATTTTTCAGTCCTGCCCATCATATCTTCTTCTCGCAGCTCCTCTTTGCTTCTCTAGGTCTCATCAACCACAAATCCATCACAAACAGCTGGCGTTGTGGTGCAACATGGTCCCCTGGTATTACTTTACAGTCTTTAATCTCTACCAGATTTGATCTTCGATACATATTATAATCTATCTGGGTAGTATGGCCTCCGCTCTTGTATGTTATTCTGTGGCCTTGATTCTTGCGAAAGAAAGTGTTTGCAATGGCCTAGTCGAAGGAGAATGCCACTTTCAGTATCCTTTCTCCATCTGCATTCATGCTTTCCAAACCATGGCCTCTATGTATCCTTTCAAATCCTTTGTTGACCTGCCCCACATGGCCATTCAGATCTTTCCCAAGTACTAATCTCTCTTCTGCAGCTATGCTCCCCATTTCATTTTCTAGCTTCTTCCAGAACTCGTCCACCTTTTGTTGTGTTGTTCCTGTCTGCGGTGTATATTCACTGACTACATTTAAGATTCCTTCTCCACAATCTAACCTTACCGTTATCAACCGGTCTCCTACTCTGTTTACTTCATTCACATGTTTCTTCATATCATTCGACACCACTACTCCAACTCCATTCCTTCTCTCTGCTGTTGCACTGCTGAGATATAGTTTGTATCCCCCTCCAAACTCCCTGGACTTGTTGCGTCTCCACCTGGTTTCTTGTACACACATTATGATCAGTTTCCTCCTCTCTATCAGCTCAACCACTTCTCTTCCTCGACCTATCAAGGTCCCAACATTCAGTGTCACCACTCTCAAGGTAACAAGAGCTCGCTTCTTTAACCGCAACCGCTCATGATGCGGTATCCCTTGCATATTCGCAGATGTTGGGCGCTGTCTCTGTGTGTTGCTTATAACGGGGTACGCCCTGCCATGGTATAATACTCCTTGGTTGTCGCTCATTTGGTTTTGGCTGGGTTTTGCGGTCGAATACCCTTTCTTACACCAACCCTCCCCATTTATCCGGGCTTGGAACTGACATAAAGATGTGCTCGCTTGCACTACCCTATGGCTAGGTTTTACTCTGGGCAGCGTCTTTAGCGAAAAAGATCCAAATATAATATTAATTTCAGGACACTGAGTAAATCCGGAAGGCAGAAAAAAAATATATTTTAACTACTACGTCTTAAATATAAACCAACGGGCGAACGCATTGACGTAGCGACCATAGCTATAAGGCGAAGCCTCGACTTTAAGGTACTCAACAAAATCGCCTAGGCCTACAAGGCCATAGGAGATTAAACCGATATATCACCAGTGATATTAGACAGAGGCTATCAACAAACGAGACGGATTTACATTACAAAATTACAAAACACAATCTCATGTGTCGAGAATAGAGGTTCCTTGCTGCAATGTACCCCGTCGAAACCACGAGTTCAGGCAACGCCGAGCGATAGCCGTGAGAACATCCGATTATCAAATTGCTTTCAGCGATAAGAGAGGGATTGGAATGTCAAACGCGCGGCTCTATTGCTTCTCGGGGCGTTATCAAGAAACCATCACGGGGGTACTTCCTATTCCTCAGCACCGTCGTTGACCAAAGAGAAGTCTCCCCCCCTCTCTTGGCCTGAGGTAGTAACGGTTTTGGCTGATCCCTATATTTTGTTGGTCCCAATTGCCCAATTGGGCATCGACAGTATATGCCTGCCATTCACAACGAGACACGTCATTCTCGATCGCACTCCGTTTTTCCTACGAGCCCGAAGGATAGAATTATACCGAAGGATCTGAGCCCCAGTCAATTGGCCCATCCATGGTATCGGTACTTTTCGTTCGGCACGAATACTCCCTCCAGTTAGTGGTCAAATAAACTCCCTGTGGTTAAAGTCCCTCGAATAACCAATCAATCCCCGTTTCATCTCTTAAAGCCTCTAACCCAAGCCAGGCTGAGACGAATCATCTGTGGCATCCTTGCCAGTCTTCCCTGTGTACATGTGGACCGAGGCTCGTTATAACCTCCCAAACACTTACATAGAGCTCGCTCCTGTTCGCTCCTCGTAGCTCTGTTAGATCGATTACTGTAAACATCGTGTATCCATTGTCATTATTTCATTCTAAATATTTATTGTGTATTCTGTGTAAATTATTAAAGTTTGCTTTTGTTTCTACCTTTTTAAAAGCATCATAGCCCGGAGCCTTCATTAGTTTATTAAAGGCCACCTGCACTCTGTTGTTTGTTAGTTAAATCCCTCGCACTCATTTTGGGGAAGGTTCTCCCACACTCCTCCCCTACTTCGACTCCCATTACTGTCACGCCTAGAATTGAGCCAAGGTCACTCATTTGACCTTGAGCGCCCACTCATTTCGGGTAAAGTAAACATATATGTTTGTGGTTCATTCTGCGACATCATGAATATCTTCGACGCAGGCTCCCCCGCAATATTCTTCGTAGAGTGGATGTCATGTGCAGCACAAATGGCTACCTGAAAAACTTTGAAATGTTGATCGAAAGAAATACATTCAAGACGATAAGCACAAACTTTACATTATATCTCACATCCAGGGCTACAACGTTTCCAGATGTAAGACAAAGCAGCCATTACATTCCATTTTATACAACATCCTAATGCAGCCCGTCATCTTTTATGTAGCAACCATGTAGAACTACAATAATTCTCATCAAAACTCATTCCGACTCCCATTAGCGCGTAGGAAGCATTACAATAGATCGTAATGGCACAAGTACAAGGAGCAACACATCACCTTTATCCTAGGCGATTTAATGGATGCTGAGCTGGGAGTAATTGACGCAGAAAACGAGCCTAAGAAAACAGCTCTCATCACTGCCGAAAATAACCTAATCCCGGGAACGCGATAATGGCACACTAGCCCACCCCTCGATGGGCAGAAGAGATGAGAGATAAAATGAAACAGATAAGCCATATCTAGAGAAACTTTGAGGCTACTTAATGGGATGAAATGAAGGCTCCCAAAAAGAAAATTTCTCTAAAAAACAACTATGGGGAAAATTCAAGATTACAAAACGATAGAAAAAATGTTCTGAACCCATTGGAAGTCTGTGCTCTTAATCAACCTGAATAGAACGCAGACGTGAACACAAATATCGACGTCTTGGTCGAGGAAAATCTGAGCAACAAGAGAAAATATTTCTTCAGCGCCAGTTGTCAACAACACAAGGAAGAAGTAATGGAACCACGGGCGACAGTAACAACCTTAGCAGTAAAAAGCAGCATCAACTCATTCAAGCAAAAAGGGATAAGCCCTTTTGATATTACCAAAATTCACCTAACTAAGGTATTTGGCAATATAATAAACACTACCAAGACTATCTACAATGCGTGCCTAAACACCCTAACATATAGTCTGAAGAATAAATAAATAACAGCCGTGAAAACCTCTTATATACCTCAAGAGGTTTAAGGCTAAACAATAAAAGAAAGATCTATTTGGGACTAGGAAGGGAGACATCTACTCTCCCATCCCAATAATAACTGTGTCTATAACAGAGAAGAGGAGATTTTAGAAAACACCAAATAGAGCTCGATCTAATTAGGGAGACAGAAAGGTGAGAGCACAGAAGCCAGAGAGGCCTACACCAACAAGCAATTCATGAACTGCTCAATATAAGAATAAGGAAGAGAGCCGAAAGTATCTGGATTGAGAAAGACTCCTATCCTCTATTATTGGTACAAAACATCACCATTAAAGCTGATAAAGCCTTTAATTCTGCATTCCCCAGCGGAAGAATTGAACTGAGAATGGTGGAAGGACCCGAGCATACTTGAAAATGAAAAGTAGTTCAACTAAATGGAGACTTAGCTCTAAAGTATCCCAGCCCTACAAAGTTCCAAAGCCTTAACGTGAACTAGCCTACCAGATATAGCCTACTTGTCCCAACCAAAAAGGCAAACTTACAGAATTAGAGTGAAGGTTACAGGATACAGTTAAGAAAGAATACAAGATCAAACCACCAAAGGTGAAGTTCGTGCCAGACATTAATTAGTAGAACAATATAAAAAGTGTTAAAAATTTGGGAATTAACAACTCAGTGAAAAATTGAGTGTATTAATTAGATAAAGTGTGGTAAAAAGTTTTAAGCAAATAATCAAGAAAAATTGAATTAAAAAAGTAAACTAATGTGAAAATTGCACTAAACTAAAAAACAAAACAAAAGTGACATAAACTCGGAAATTTGGTAACAAATACATTGCAAAAAATATATACTTAAGACAAATGCCCCAATACTCAAAACAGTCACAGCTAGAAATTATGTGTATACTGTGTACTGTTTCTAGTTTTTACAATAATTTTTGTTCTAATTTTTACTATAATTTTAGGCGCGAGCGAGTCTAGTCGCAGGCGACTCTACATCTCACTATGTCGGTCGGTCGGTCCTCATTTTTCTTTTTTTCTTTTTTTGGTAATGACATTGTTATTTTTCAACTGATTCTACCGAAATTTGAAACCCTTACGTTGTTTTCCATTCTCTTTAGAATGATATATTAGCCAAAGTACTCCCAAGTTAGCCCGGGAATAATTTTGTTTGGGAAATAACATCATAACTATTCGGCCGATTCTAACGAAATTTTAAACCCTTATGTTGTTTTATATTCTCCTCTAAATTATATAATTGCTAAAGTCTTCTCAAAATTAGCCCGGCAATAATTTTCTGTTGGCAATAACACCATAACTATTCTGCCGATTGTAACGAAATTTGAAACCTTATCTTGTTTTACATTCTCTTTCGAATTATATAGTTGACAAAGTCCTCCCATGGTTAGTCCGGAAATTATGTTGTTTTGGCAATAACATCATAATTATTCGGCCGATTCTAACGAAATTTGAAACCCTTATGTTGTTTTACATTCTCTTTCGATCAAAGGATTGCCAAGGTTCTCATAAGATGACGAAACAGAATAGTGAGAGCACACGAATATTTGGTCTGCAGACCTTGTTTACTATAACTTTACTAAAATTTTAGTTAAAATATTTATTGAAAATTTACTTGAAGGTAGCTAAAATACTTGCCTAGGTAAATGTATTATTGCCGTTTGTCGCAAAACTTTCCTATGTTTAATTTATTTTATGAATCTTCCGATTGTTTCAGAATAGAGCTTTCCTTGTTATTTTTTGCTTAAATTTAAATTAAAGATTCATCATTTAGTAGGGATGATCCTTTTGATTGTATGCTTCCATAACCTGACCAAAGCTACTCCTCTTATTATCATTTCTGTCTCTAAATACCTATCGGGACCAGTGATGCGACTCACAGAAGCTTTTTACACGAGAATATTGTTGTTTCATTGATAATTTTAGTAAAACCCTTAGTAAGTCCTTTTACCTCCCTAATAACGGTTCTCTACGTGGTGTTTTAAGGGAAATCTGAGTTAAAAGCATCCATTAATATTTTATAAGATGGAAAAATATAATCAGAGCAAAAATTTCATATATTTAAGTTAGTGTCACTCTTATACAATTCAAATTTATATGTATCTCTTCATGATTGGAATTTTTCGAATTAGAACTATTTTCTTTCTATTATTTTCATTTATTATTTCAATCAAACTTCACTTTTTCCAATATTTAAGCTTGTTTTTTGACCTAAATCGATATTAGTGTCAATGTGTAAAGAGTAGTCAAGTTTTAGACAATTATTTAGCCGGATCGAATTTACCCTTTGTTTCCTGGATTTGGAATTTCTCACTGATAGACGGTTTCAAACTGCAATTTAGTTAAAAATATAGACTTTGATAAGTTTATTATATCCTAATTTTAGACAAATGACTTTTAATTGGAGCTTATTTTGTTTTTATAGGGTGTTTCGTTTGCCTATTTTTTCATTTCCTTTACTCATTTGCGTTCCTTAATTTCATACCAGCTAATTTTCATCTCATCAACATTAAACAAACACCTATTCATTCCTGATTTCACCTTCTATACATTCGACGAGACAGTCTGGATCCCTTCGATTAGGCCATAAACAGCTGCGTGTTTCCGTGCCTGCCGATCCGATCCAACAAGATCCTTCTCTCTTTACAAATCCAAAGGCAGAAATGAACAAAAAGGAGTGACACATAAAACAACAGTGGGAAAGACAAAAGAGATTGGTATATCCTGAGGAGATTAGTAAAACAGCTCTTCGACACGACAGTTTAGGCGGAAAGTGATATAACGTGGAGATTAGACGCTTCTCCCTTCATAAGCAATACGGCAGTTAATATCAACAACAGCCCCTCAACTGAAGAACAGAGCGGCCGGGAGGGAGTTTCTGAGCTAATCTTCTCTTCGCTAAAGGGATAAAGCGGGGATTTACTGTCTGATGCAAACGAGTTTAACCCGATCGTCACTCATAGAAAATAAATATATGAGGGGGAAATAACCATTTATATGTGTAAATGTGAGGTTGCTTATAAGTAAGAAATTTCCGAAAATGAGAATTTCGCAACTTAAGGCGTTTTACGCGGATGATCTTGATTAACCCATAAAATAACAAGAGTCTGGCAGAATCTAAGGTACTTACCCCAATTTTCCTTTAAGTTATGCTATTTTATAGCTTTGATGTAGCATTCTTATGAGATTGGTCGCTTCGTCCAATGTAATATCACAAACATATAGGAAGAAATAATAAAGTACATTTGAAAATCAACAATTATTTATTCTTAAAACCAAACTCGTGTTTTCAATCATTCACTGTCTACTTATAACGTTTGACGAGCGTAGTTAAAAACAATGGTAATTCTTAGCTTATCAGAAAATCAATGTCCTTTTATTAACATAAAATTGAAAGGATGTTAATATATCACAAAAATTCATCTATTTAACAGTTTCCGTCATTATTCACAATGGTAGCCGATCATTGAATTAAAAATTGGATATTTTTCTTGAAGAATTCTTTCGATTTTTTAGAAGGAAATGAATATCATTTTCCGCCTCCGTCATTTCACAGTCAAATTTACCATTTGGATTATGTTGTAATGATTTAAATAAATGACAATCACATAGTGCGAGATGTTGTAATGATTGAAATAAATGGCAATCACATGGTGCGAGATGTTGTAATGATTGAAATAAATGGCAATCACATGGTGCCAGATGTTGTAATGCTCGAAATAAATGGCAATCACATGGTGCGAGAGGTTGCAATGTTGAAAAAAATGACAATCACATGGTGCGATAGGTTGTAAGGATTGAAATAAATAGCAATCACATGGTGCGAGAGGTTGTAATGATTGAAACAAATGACAATCACATGGTGCGATAGGTTGTAATGATTGAAATAAATGGCAAACACATGGTACGAGAGGTTGTAATGATTTTTATAAATAGCAATTACATGGTGCGCGATGTTGCAATGATTTAAATAAATGGCAATCACATGCTACGAGATGTTGTAATGATTTGAATAAATGCCAATCATATCGTGCAAGAGGTCGTAATGATTGAAATAAATGGCATCAGATGGTGTGAGATGTAATGATTTAAATAAATGACAATCACATGGTGTGAGAGGTTGCAATGATTGAAATAAATGGCAAACACATGGTACGAGATTTTATAGTGATTTAAATAAATGGTAATGACATGGTACGAGATATTGTAAAGATTTAAATAAATGGCAATCACATGGTGCGAGAGTTTGTAATGATTTAAATCAATGGCAATCACATGGTGCGAGATGTTGTAATGATTGAAATAAATGGTATTTTTCCAGCGCTAATCTAGCGACTGCCTACTAGGGCATAAGTCACCCTAATCCTCCATAGCCTAATAATGTTAGGCTCGATTAAAAAAAGGTACAAAAGACACCAAAAAAACAAACAAAAACCAAAGACAAAAGTCAAAGCAAAAACAAAACAAGAAGCAAAAAAGAAAGAAGAAGGAAACACGCTCCGGTGTCAGCGAATTGCAGCATTTGTTCCCGGCCGAGGGTCATAAAAATAACACCAAAGAGTGTCAAATAAAACGAAGGAGGCCATACTCCTCCAAAAAGTCAAATAGTTCACAAATCTTTGTGAACGAACTCGTACCAAGTAGGAAGGAGAAGCGGTAGCAGCCCTGCTCGTTGCGCTACCGGGACAGGTAATGGGCGCGAAGATCACCCAACCTGGGATATTTAACAAGAATATGCCGAACAGTCTAGGGGACAACGCAATCGCAGCAGTAAGGTGCTGGGAAGCGCTCAAATGGTGGTCCGTCCCGTGAGTGCGTCCAATTCGTAGACGACAGAAAGCGAACTAAAGTCGTTGCGGCATCGAGGAGTAAGTCCATGGGAACATTCATGGCACAATGGTACGCAACTTTAAGCTTCCATCGGTTGTTACCCATCTTCTTTGCCAAGAAGCCTGGAGGGCTGCTCTGATTTCTGCCATGTAATCGGTGTGAGGAAGAGCAAAGTGCTGGTCTGGTCCTCCAGTCGTCGTGGACTTTCTGCCGCGCTCATTCCCCGCAATTCACACATTTCCAGGAACCAGAAGAATATAATATCGACATCAAGCCGGCGAGTGACAACCGTGACGTCATTGAGACCAATGCACCGATATCACCCAAGGCGCTTTGTGAGTCGCTAAAGACACGTTATCTCCCATACCGAGTGGTGTATTGAAACCAGCTCGGCCGTGAAGAGCCATCTGTGTACACTTGCACGCATCCAGCGTGAAACGAAATTTGCTCCCATAAGGTTGAACGTAATACTCCCGGCGAGTGTAACAGGACTTTTGCAATACCCGATGGTAGACACGTTTTTATTGCTTTAACAAATAAATATGCCAGTTGTAAATTGCGAATCTTCCTGCCCGGCCTCTATTTGGGAGGATCAACAGGGGGCGGGCACCCAGCATGGTTGATGCAAAAAATAGCTAAGGGAGGACGGGGGAAGACGAACCTCCGCTGCTCTTCCCATTGGGCCCAAAGTCCGCGGAAATTTGATCGAAGTAATCTGTCCTTCAATGAAATTAATAATAATAATACATAATTATCGGAAATTATCTGCAATTAGGACCTCATGCGCAAAGATATTACTCTTAAACTGTCTGCCATATTTGCCTCTTCTTATCATGGAACTCTTAAACTCTCTGCCACTTTCGACTTTTGTCGACATGGGCTCAATTCATTGCCATCCAGGCTTATTGCATGCATGGCAAACTGATTTTCTCTGCCATATAACAAACCTCTGCCTGCAGGAAACTCTTAAGCTCTCCTACATCTTTGCCTCCTGCCTGTATAGAGCAATTAAATTCCCTACCTATATTCTCTGCCATTTGGGTCTCTTGCTCATATAAGACTCCTAAATTCTCTGCCATTTGGGTCTCTTGCTCACATAAGACTCCTAAATTCTCTAGCATTTGGGGCCTATTGCACGTGACGTATTTAAGGGACATCTTCTCAATCTACAGATCTATGGAATCCCCAACTAGGGTCTCTTTTAAAAACTCCTTTTCTCTATACCCTTGGGTACGGGGCGTTTTTTCCTAAACCCAATAAATTCAAGAAGGGAAGGGGGCTTAAGAGTTCTAGCAAGTCGGGGTAAAGGAACTTCTTGATACCCCGGGTATCCTTTCAATTCTGGGATGTCCGAGGACTTGGAATATTTGGGGAATCATGGGAGGGTACTGGAAATCCTGGAGTTTTTGATTACTTAAAAACTCTTATAAGTACGTGTTAAAAACCTTCCAATTCCTAGCTCGTTCTAAATCTCATGGGTATTTGATTAACAAGCTTATATGGCGCTTCCTTGTAATAGGTAGATGGAATTTTTCGTCTCTCTTATCTTTATTATTGATATAGATTATCTTAAACACTAGTAAACATACTAATCCTTAAATTTAAACAAGAAAAACAATGGGGAAATAAGTACTTCAATCAAGGTGGTTCAATTTTTAATCAGTCATGTAAAAGTGAGGTTATTCAGTCCATAATATCGTAAGCCGAATTCTTGCAGAGTTCAATTGCCTCATATATCTGTAGCTAAATTATTTAAGTAGAAAAGGAATTAATATATTTTAAGGCAAGTGATAGCAGGGCAATACCTGACCTGTATATAGCGAAAGTTACCAGACAACTGGCCAATGATGCCATGTCTTACAATTACACCACAACCTATATTAAAATTCCCCCCGAAAAATCCGACGCTCGTGAAATTACCCTAACTTAAATATTTTAGTTTATTTTATAATGATGATTCACGACATCATGCTTTTAATATGTTCTCAGGAGGGGGAAGGTCTGGTAAAGATCTCCCCCCAATGGATTAAACGAGATTCGACTAAAGTCCCTTTACCGACCCTATGAGCAAATAGAAACTGGATTTACCATGTTTAAGTTCATGGGGGAATAATTGCCTACAGAGGAGGAGAATTAGACGGACAAGTAATTTAGTATCGGTTTTACCCCGGATCTGCAAACATTTAACCTGGGGCATTATCGTGGGGTATTAAAATACCCCAAATTATTATATACATTTTTTGAACTAGGGCATTTTTTATTTATTTATACAGTTTTCCGACCTATTTCTCAACTCATTACTAAACATATTAATTCAACTGTGGCTCAATACTTTTTAGCTTAGTTCAAAAATATTTCAACAAAAGTTAATAATATCCGAAGATTTGGATACTCAATTCTGGGAAATAAAGCAAGATAATGAACATAATTATTGATTTAATTGAAAAAAAATTTGTCGTAGAATGACCCTTGGTTTTGATCACTATACTCTTTGACACCCTTTTAGTAGCGGTATGCTTTAAGGGGCGTGAGTTACTTCTATGATGAAGTAGGCTTTGTTCTAAGAGTGCTAATTCAGTAGTTTTATTCTTAAGGAAGAGCTATTTTTAAACACATAAGGATAAGAGGAAACACCAGATATCTACCAAAATAAACATGTATTTTAAATGAAACACTTAACTATAACAAACCAACAGTTAATACATTTCTATCTTTGACATCTAAACCCTTCGCACGGTTACAACTGACAAAAATAAACAAATAGGCTTCCCGTAAACATACCAATTGCCAATTAGTATTTTTATCACGACTCTATTTGATTAGCGTAAAACATTAAATTAACGTACTCTCGTCTACAAACACATATGACCTAGGTTCAAGAACAATGGTTTCTACTCTCCTTTAAAACGTGGGACGTACTAAACTTCTATTATCGCAATAGAGATATAAATGTTATTTTTAACTTACAGGTAGGTATTAGGGATTGCCGGATGTCGCTGGAGGACTTATCTCTCGCTTTGCAGTGTTGTGGCCGCTGGTTGAATTTTAGTGGAGGGATTGCTTGTCGCCTGTGACGAGGGCTGATTCTTCTACGTAATTAAAGAACGGGAGCTCGTTGGGGCTGGGTTCTTCTCCTCTCACTCTTACAGAGCTTGAGATGTGAGAGTCGCTCGAGTGTGAGTGGCTTTGCTTTTCTTCAGTCGGACTTCTTTGCAGACTGAAAAGGCTTCTTCGGTATGGCACCGATATAAAGCTTGACTATTTAGGTTAATACGGCCCTGAAAGGGGGGGATCGATTTTCTCAATCTTATCCTCTCGTTTCTCACGGGAATAGTCTTGTATGGCTGAAGGATCGATCTTCACGAACTAACCCTTCTTCTGGCGTATCGACTTCTAATCTTCTTGTCTGGCTGAAAGATCGATCTTCACGAACTAATCTTTCTTCTGGCGAATCGACTACTAATAATCTTCTTTCTGGCCGATGGATCGATCTTCACGAACTAATCCTCCTCTGGCGTATCGACTTCTGATAATCCTCTTGTCTGGCTGAAAGATCAATCTCCACGAACTAATCTTTCTTCTGGCGAATCGACTACTAATAATCTTCTTGTCTGGCCGATGGATCGATCTTCACGAACTAATCCTCCTCTGGCGTATCGACTTCTGATAATCCCTTCTCTGTCTTTGCGGGGCTTATTTATAGGCGGATTGCCGCCCCATCTATAGGGGGAAGTGACCAGGCCACAGAGGCAAAAAGGGGGGGGGGCGAATGGTGAGTTAGCATCTGGGGAGAGCGAGAATTCCTGAGGTGGCACTGGGGTGCCCAAGTCAGCTTGCAAATTAGAGGCTCGCAACCGCACCGCTACTTGGCGTGCCTTCTGACTCGCACCGCTTTTTTTCCATAACCACGGGTTTATGGGTCTCGTAGGTAATTCGATCGTTAGAGCGTCGTTTAAGGACCTTAGGTGGTCGCCTTCAAACAGATGTCAGCTCCAACTGCCCACAGCGGCGAGAAGATCACACATGGTAAGCATTTTCTCCGGCTACCTTTTCCACGCTCCTCCTCATAAGGGAGGGGGGCTTTAATGTACCTATACTCCTCCAGGATGCTCAATGTAGCCATTTCTCCACAAAATTCATAAAATTAATCAAATATTAATTTTTCAAATAAATGTTTTCACTTATATTAAAAGAACAAATTCCAAAGGATCGAAAAATTCAAAGATTATGTGTACAGTATTATAAATGTTATGAGTTTGTTTTCAGTATTAAAATAAATATTAGTTATAAAACTATAAATATGTTTGTTCTGAAAATACTAGTTTTACTTATCACTCTGATTCATTACCGAATGAACCAATGCATCCATACAATTGACAAAGTACTTTACTGTGCTCTTTTCATACATGCTTACCACAAGTGGTACAGAGAGTCTGCCCCTCGCGCTACCCAGATCTGTCAAAGAAGGTACGTCGCTTTGCCCCACGCCAGACCTTTGCTTGAGGGGAGGTTCTGGGCGCTAAATTGGTGGGCAAGATTCTTTTAATTGATCCTCGAATATCTTTTTCTTCAGCCTAATTTAATTCATCCTCCTCTTCAGACCATCCTCGATAAGTGTCAAGGCAACAGCCTTGATGGAACATGACAATTTAGCTTTTTCCTAAAGTGTGACATCTTGAAATGTAGTGATTTATGTTTGTTAGATTCAAGAGTGTGTAAAAACTGCCATGGGTTGATAACAACTATTTCTTGAAATGTAATATTCTCTTAACATGGTCGAATATATTAATGCATCCTTTATTTGAATTGTAGGAGGTGATAATCTGAGGGTGGGTCTTATCAGCAGAATTGGGGCTAATTTTGTTATCAAGGTGTATACTGGTAAGAAGAACGGCAATTTTCTTCTTATTTTACTTAATACGAGACTAGTATCGTTATATCTGTATGTAACTCCAAAAAATACTGTCGTAAGTATTTCTTTGATTTATCGCAATGAATTCCTAACAAATCTCATATTAGTTTTTATTGACCGCTCTCAATTAATGATTAGAATTCAGTTTGTTGAGTATTGGGTAAGTGGTGTAGTTATCAAATAGGAGGTTTCAGCATGATCCCGAGATATGTGATTACAACTATAGCCAAATTTTATGTCTTGAATTAGCATTAATGCGGTTTTCTCTCATATATTTCCAGTTTTAATGGCATATTTTTGTATCACTTATTGCCTGAATCTTAATCCTATATTTGACTGGTTAGGGGTATTCTTATATTGTCTGAAAGGACATTTTCCTCTGAAAGAAACAAGCGTGTCACCAATAGTTACATGTTGTTTTGAAGAATAGTTCTTTCGACCGCTTTCAACAACCAGGTCTCTAATTCTAACAAGCTCACCCACTTGCCATCTTCACATGCCATGGAATCTTAAGAAACACCAAAGAAAACAAAACCGATGCAATGACATTGCCGTTTTGAATATATCGGCCCCAGTGCCATCAGAATTCCATAAAAGAGAAGGACTATCTTTTACTGTGATAACCATTAACTAAAAGTTCTAATCCAAGTAAGGCTTCGATTTCTATAATAACGGTATATTGTCTTACTACTTTGAGCATAGTTCTTTTTTTTACCATCGATGAATTGGTTAGTTTCCTAAATCAATAATTAACCAATTTACGAGATATAAAGATTCAACCGAATTCTTTAGGTGGTTGTACATGAACAGCAGGTCCTTATGGTCCTGCACTCTGCCGGAAGATAAGATGAGAACGTTTTCGAGCGGTTGATATATGTAGGTACTTTATCATCCATCACGTTGTCTCTTCCTTTCCTAACGATCAATTCTCGGTAGTGTTTAGTGGTGTAAAGAGACACATACAGAAGATATGTAGTAAAGTATATCTAAAATATAATATATTTACGTGTGTCTATGTAGAAACTTTCCCTTGGAACTTAGGTTTATAGCTACAAACCATTATTTATACATTAAATGATTTTTTGGTGAAAAAGTAAAAGGGCAACATAAATACAAATTTACCTTATTAGCACCATGGGTTTAATGTCCCCCACAGAACAATAACCTTCTACACGCCCCACAAAACCCAGGCCAGGAATGATTCAATCTCGGTTTTTCCTCCCATCGAATATTTGTGAAGGTACGAGAGCTTCTTAAATAGAGTTGTCAATTCATGAATTATTTTCAAATACTCCAGGGTAGTAATGTTGAGTTAAGATGACTTTTATAACTCAGTGCAGGACAGACTGATTAACGTAGGATCCGAACCACAAACAAGGAGTAGAATGCTAAAGAGTTTGATTGGAACGGTTGTGGAATTAGCCAATGTTTCTTATCACTGATTACTAAAATAAATTTGAAGAAAACGCAATAAATTGTTGCAAAAGATTCATGCAAAAAAGAATACGGAAAAGTTGGCTTACATTTCTTTTACTTTACATGATCTCTTGTGTTTTCTTTTTCTACCGACAATCTCTTCACTTTTCTGAATCTTCTTTAATCAATGTTACTTCACTCTTGTTTCTGCTGGCGATATCTCTACTTGCCTCCCAAACCTTGACCGAGATTTTAAGGGCGAAAACTATTAAAGGTCGCCACTGTTTTCCGGCAACCTCTGTTTATGAATTAGGGCAGGTATCGTCAAACCCTGGCACTCGTGCCAAATTAGCCACACGAGGCGTCTATCCTTGGCACGTGGAAAGATCTTTTTCGAATATCCGTTACTGAGTTACGTAAACTGATGTTTAGTCGAATGGGGGCGCAGTGATGATATGGGGGAAGAAAGGGGAGGGGCTTTCATTAGATGTCTTCGATCCGTTCGACTTCGAGGCTAATCCAACTGTTCTTCCGGGAAAGAATTCTGAAGGACTAAGAACAATTTGCCTTACGAGTAGTGGAGTCTGATTGAGTTTGGACAGATGTTCAGTTTCCTTTAGAACTTCTAACAGGAGTTCTATGTCCGGATAGACGGGCAGAAACAGAAAATTGTCTCTCCACTGCTGTGGGGTTGAAGATAGGATCTGCCTCGAAAGAGGACGAAGCAAGCGTTCCGACATCACCGGTTAGAATGGCACCTTCTCATCTGCCCCTTTAACTAATCCTTTCACAATTTCTTTAACATATAATAATTTTTCACCTAAAATGATCAATTCTTGCTTTATATTATTAAACTGCATTATATCATATTGCAGTATTACTTTAATATTACCTCTTACTACCATTAACAATATCATTATTGCAATTATTATAATTCTTTACATTGTTATTGTTTTATTATTATTCTTATCTCCCATTACAACTTAGTTAATTCCAAGAACATTATTATCTATTTATGTGATCAAATTATACGAGGGGTGGTCAATAAGTTTTGCAATTGGGATATAAGGAAACGAGATATGAGGAAAAGTGTTTCATTATTTTTCATATAACTACCCTCGACTTCAATGCACTTGCGCCACTTTTGCCTGAGGCTTCGAATTCCCGACAACCAGAAATCTCCCGACTGCTGTTCAATCCACTCCTGGACGGCGAGCTGGACATCTTCATCGTCCCCAAACCGGCGTCCACGAAGGGGCAGCCTTGAGCTGGCGGAATAAAAGGTAGTCGCTAAGGGCCAGATCTCGACTGTAGGGGAGATAGTTGAGCTCCTCGAATACGCACTCGCGCGAGGCAGCTTGTGCAACTCTAGCCTTGTGGACAGGGGCATTGTCGTGGAGGAGCAGGACACCGCGTGTCAACTTGACGCGCCGCTTCTGACGGATGCATTTCTTCAACCCGGCCAGTTTATCGGCGTAATATTGGACTGTGTTGGTCCTTTCACGAGGCGCATAGTCCACCATCAACACTCCCTCAGAATCCCAGAAGATGGTGGCCATGTTCTTCTCGGCTGAGGGTTGGGTCCGGAGCTTGATGGGGATCGGAGAACCCCTCTGCTTCCAGGCAAAGCTCTCGGGATCCCAGTGATGGACCCACGTTTCATTACCTGTCATTATGCGTGACTCGAATCCCACTGAGTCTTGGTTGTACAGGAGGAGCAGCTCCTCCGAACTTTGATGACGTTGAAGTCGATCATGGGGCGTGAGGTTTCGTGAGGTTTCTAGGGATCCAAAGAGCAGAGACATTAGTCATGGCCAAATTGTCGTGGATGATGTTGATAACACTTTCATGTTATACTCCAAGTTCTCGCTCGATTTCTTCAGCCTTCACCCGTCGATTTTCGAAGATCATCCTCTCCACACGGGCCACATTGTCCCGTTGGTCACGTCTGACGGGCGTTCTTGACGGGGGTCATCTTCAAGGGACTTACGACCATGGCGGTTCTCCCTATTCCAGCGAGCAATGGTTGCATAGGAAGGAGCTGTGTCGGTGTACACTTCAACCATGCATTCATGGATCTCTTTTGCATTCTTGCCTTCTTTGGTCAAAAATTTGATCACTGCGCGGTGCTCAACCTTCTCCATTGTTGAAAAATTTGGGACTGACGATCTGCGATCAGCTACTGCTTCTTAAATATACGAGGCAGGAGCGTGCGGTTGCAGGTCCTGACTTGTCATAACTTGTCCTAACACTCCCACAAACAGCCATCCCTCTTCCTCTGTTTTGCCCTACCGATTCGCAAAACTTATTGAGCGCCTCTCGTACCTTAACCGGAGGCGCTTTCGAAAGTCCGACCAAGGTTATATTTCGTCCGAAGCCGAGGGTAATGCGTTGAAAATTAGTGAGGGGGGGGGGGTAAGTGAAGCGAGTTTAATCACAGCCACAGGGTTCAAAAGCAGGTGAAAATATTTACGTATTGACACAATTCGCAAAATGACATGAAAATCTCACATCACTTGCTAAAATCTTAGCGATTGGAAACACTGCACTCGCGAGTACAAAACACTAACTCGCTTTTGAATTTATGAAAGTAAAAGTTATTCACCAGCGTAAGAGAATGTGACTTATTTCCAGCAACCAGTTCAATCCTTTTTTTAAGATATTTTGCCCTCGTTCCTAGTTGCGTTTCATCAGCAAATTTAGATATTTTACGTACTTCAAAACACCTTGATTAAGTTTTCTCTGAGAGTGTTATATTTGATTATTATTACTACATTATTTTTAATCTTTGAGGGTTTCTAGTGCCATGCTCAGGGTTTCGAGGATTAATTTAAATGCTTCTAAGAAAATAGACCTTAATTGCAACATGAACAAAAAGTGAAATCTAACAAACAAACTAAACAGCTTTGAATTAAACAACTTTAAGTGAGACTTACTAAATTACATAATTGAATATACAGTAATGGTTGACCCAAAGCTCACTTTAATATTGAACGCTAATTGACCTTCCATTCCAAAAAAGAGATAATTGGAATTTATTTACCTTTAAAAACCACACGAGAATCTGGTTTGAGACTGACCTTGGCCTCACTTTTTATGTAGCCTCAAGAATGTTTTGGGGCAGCCGCGTGGACGTCTTTACTGCCACTCCAGATGTTGTCTGGCACGGGGATAGTTTAAAGCCACAGATGAATTCATGGCGTGCGACGGGTGGCGTTAAGCACGTTGTCTTAGTAAGATGATTTCCCCAACGGGACAGGGAAAGTATTCTTCTTCTACTCTTCGGGATTAATCTGGGAATAATTTTCACTGAAGAGCGATAAGCAATCAAGTGAATCCTTTGAAGAAGGGAAGTGCTTGAGGGAGTTCACTTTGGGGTATTCTTCAATGGCGAAGACTATCTCTGGGTTTTGCTGTACACCAGGATAGGGGGTTTCGTAGCTTTGCCAGGTACTTCGTCGGACTTCGTTGTCTCGAACGCAAACTCGATCTTCCTCGTTCTTTTGCCGTTATTCGCATATATACTTCGCCACATCACTGGGGGTAGGGGAAGGAGGGGGAAAGGGGATGAAGACGGCGGAATTAAGTCTTCTCTTCTAACGGTTTTTCTCAGAGCGTCTTTGGTTGTCGCTCCTCTGATTTCGCATATGAAGTGAAATTAAAATCAACTCTTAGGGAAAATATTGTTGGTTTAACCAATGTTAGGCTTGCCGGACCAGAAATGTAATGATTAGCGCATGTCTTGGTTGTGCGAAGGCCTTTCAGGTGTTACTCGAGGCGAGGGAAGAGAGAGGGGGTGGTAGCAATCGGGTTACTCCACAAATGCCAGAACGTTGCAGCTACCGACCAGGGCCTCAATTTTGAGGGTGGTTTATCGATTTCCCTACAATAATTACTAGTGCGAAGCTCGTTTATTTATTTGAAACATAGCAAGGGTCCGATAAGTCTCCATAAGTAATTATTTTCAGTGACAATTACTATGCCTAAGGTGTTTCAGTCAGTCTTCAATCCATTTTAGTACGTAAATCAATTTCTTGTGCTTTTAGCTTTAATAGGTTTTTTTATGTGGAGTGGTGCCAAACACCTCGTTAAAATCCACTCAAGCTACATCTACACTCTATATAGGTCAAATGTGTTGATTAATTGATGGAATAACCGATCAAACTAGTTAGGACACTCATTTGGCTTCATTAGTTTGTATTAAATAAATCAAACGTAAGAGAAGTTTTTCTAATTATTCTATCGGGAACTTTGCATGATAAACTATGAGGCCCAATAATCTGTTGCGTTATATCGTATTTTCGCTCTTAAGATATTACTAGACTATTGCCTCACCCCTAATTAAGTTGGCTAGGGCAGGTCAGATTAGATTTCCATTCTAGGACTTCAGAAATTATTGGGTTCTTCCACTGTCAGATTTCATTATACGTATTATAATTCCCTGGTGGCTTCAAGAGACCCGAGGGACAGGGATCGTCTTCCCAAGAGAATGTATGCTCAAATTACCTATCAAACAGCCCCTATGAGGGAGCGGGCCAAGTGGCTTTATATAGTATACCTTTTGCTATCACAGAAAAGGGAAATCTTTCTAATTATTTCCAGCGTTTTAGTCGCTAAATATTTATTAAGAGATGAGTAAATCCGAGACAAATGATGAGTGTTGGTTGTCAACTTTTGCTATATAGTAAGCGCACCATTTGTCTCGGATTTACTAATTCCTTAGTTTTTAAAACAATAAGAAAAACAACGGAAGAAAACGAAACAACAATAACAATTGTTCAACCATGTATTACACAACAAACGGAGACCTTTACTTGCCTAGCTTATCCAGTTTATATAAGTTTAGAATAAAGGCTAGCTGCAACTTTAGATCAGCTCTAATACTAGTCGTAAAAAAGTAAGAAAGGTAAGTTAAGGAGGAATTTGCCTCACTTTTGAGGTGCAAAGCAAGTAGAGCCTTAATCTATTATTAATATTTCGTGTGTTTCAATAATTAAATTTATATTTATAATTAAATTTATATTTAAGCCTGTTCCAAGTTAAAACGATTTTCTTAGTAAAATTATTACACACGATATTTAACTGATAGCGCTTTAAATAAATTTATGGCAATTTTTTCGTCTGATGTTTTCGCTGCGTCTGAAAAGTGAATTGTTTTTATCCTTATGCTCAAGTATCCCAGGAATATGTAACGTAGCCCTTTTCTGTACTCTTTCCTATTTAGGGATATTATTTTGTATATAAAAAGAGAAACGCTAAGTCCAATATCGGAGTTGAGGATGCGAGATTGATTTTAACAATGAAACTACTATTTATCTACTCTTATATTCCGAAGTTATCACAATATAGTGTTATGTTTGGTTGCGGAGTCATTTGTAAGCCCTGTTTCAAAAAATTTCACTTATTCAGATTTAAATTTAACTGACATCTAACAAACTAATTATAGGTTTCCACTTAATATTGAGCTTCTTATATAAACAGAAAAAGCCGCAGTTCGATTTATCATGGGTATAGTTTCGAGAGTAACTAGTTTCCATCTTCAATCACTTCCGAAACTAGACTCCAAAATTAATATTTCCTTTCAATTGCGTCTTTTTTCGACAAACCAATTAAATACCTCGCTTAGATCTTATCCTGTTGCATGTCGATCTGAGTCGTTTTATACTGTATGACTTAGAATCGTACCTGAAGTTAGCAATCTTTCCTAAAATTCTTGAAATTGATTCATTTACGGAGATAACGAATAAAAAGAGATCCAAAACTGACCCAGAAGTTACGCCGCTCGTAAATTTAATTCAACCGGACGGTTCTTCATTTATAGCTAATCTCTTGATCCATCACTATAGGGTACCTATTATGCCGTGTCATCCAAGCTTTGCTAAAAGTCTTCGATTGGAAACCGAATGGAACGTCTTTTTTTTTAAATCAAGGCAAATAATATCTATGGTTTGATGGCGCTCATAATTTTCCATCATAGTTTGAAAAGCTTCTAACATGTTCGTTAAGATGAGAGATTTCTTCTGAGACGATATAGTCTATATATACGAGTACTTAAGTTATATTATCCCAAGTCTTCCATGAATCTTTATCTTACAATTGTCTACGAAATTCTGTCCACAGCCGACGTTAAATCGCTAGTTCTATAATTTGTGGGATCAATCTTGTCTCCTTTTATAAAAATGTGCAATATTTGCTAACAAAGTCCAAAGGAACAATATCACATAAATTCTATGATGATCCAGAAATTTTGGAATTTTTATTTAGCCTGTACCTGAAACTTTGATCTGTAACCATTTAAGGTTGGTAGTGTTTTCTTCATTGATACCAATTTCATCAGGACGAACAAAATTGTGGGGTTCCTTCTAACTTAAAAACTTTAGATAATTTCCGAAGTATGAATTCCTAATACTTCTTGTGTCACTGACCTGCTTTCCCTCGCTATTTTATGAGGCCGTATAGAAATAGCAATTTTCTACTCTCTTTGTGATTTTTACTTTGCCTTTTATGTGACGCCAATAATGAACGTATTTTTTATGTTTAATTTGATTCTATTTTATTATAAAAAAACTTTCCGCCATTCTTGATTCATAGACAGCAGTTATTTCGAGACAGACTATTTTTCCTTATTTGGATTGCTGTTATTTCCTACTTAATTATTAAGTATTTGCACACTAGAAAGAGAGCCTAATATTTTGTTGCAGCACCATCGATTGCTATAATTGTTATCATGCATTAGTCTCGGTACCAGGACTAACGGGGTCTCTACAGATTGCCCCTTGTACTCGAAAGTGGTCGTGCAGCCCATGAGAGAAGTTTGCAGGTGTCCTCTTGTGGACTTGTTTCTTGAATATTCGCCGCAAATTTTCGATCTGACTCAAATTAGAGAAATGACTAGGCAACGGTAAAGAATTAGTCTTGTTCCTTTAGGAACCACTCACGTGTTTTTTTCTGTCATGTGCCTCGAATCATTGTCTTACTGGAACCTGTAATCATCCTGCATCCCCAACTTTTCCTAAGTTGACGTTAAATTATTGGCCATTATTTGCTGCTACTCGGCTCTATTCTTTTAACTTACCCAACTATGTAAAATACATCTAAAATTGCTCACTTTCCGTACTGCTCAGCTTGCCTGTTGTAGTCGGTATTCTCTTACCTCTCGATGAAGCGATATTTTTGTACTTGTGCCTTTTTCACGGAAAGTGTAGCCAATAAAATCGCGAGTTTCATTGCAAAACGTCAAGTAAGATTTTTTAAGCGATGCGTGAGTTTGTGCATTCACGATTTTTTTATACTAATTCGAGTTAGTTTTTCACCCTCTTTTGAAACTTGTGGCGGGCACTGAACTGGCCCCCCTTCCCCTGTTCACCAAGTCACCCTGTGATGGACGTCATCCTTGTCGGACTACCAAAAGCACCCTTCGGTGAGGTAAATTGCCTGGTGAAGACTACCATTTTGGCTTGGGATTGAAATATCTTATAAGAAACCTTTTTCTACCTTTGTGATACTAATAATAATATTAATCAGGTGGCCTCTCATCCATAAGAACGAGTGGTAAAGCCGCTCCTCACAGGAGTCTTTAGCTCTGGATGTGGTTAATCAGTTCCTGAGATCGAAGATATGTATCATGTGAATCACTAATTCATTGAACCTTTATCAAAGCCTTAAGTGGTAGAAGGGCTTGAGTGTTCCAATCATTCCAAGAGCGATGCTGTCGAGAGTTTCAAACTCCTGGCAGGGTCACCCAAGGTGGTAAGGTCGTGGATGCGGTTCCAGACTAAACTCAACCAACAGAATACATGGGCCGTATGAGATTCCTATGTCTGGCTCCGGCAGGGGAGGGCAGCGCCCAGCACGTAGGGGAGACAAAGGTGTCTTTGATAGATGAAAAAACAGGTAGCCAAATGCAACCAGCCTCGTCGAGACTGCATGTCTCAATGTTTTGAACCGCAGTGGACGCGTTATGGCCAATTGCACGCGCGTGGCCGTCGTGCAACCACAATCGCTCGAAACAAATTCCTTAACGAATGACGTTCGTCTCTGTTTTCTTTTCGGCTTTCTTTATCTCCTAAGTCATATCCAGCACAAACATCAGCCGAGGAGACTGGATAATTGAAGATGAAACCGATGCTCGGATACGAGCTGAAGCCAACGACGACGAATTATATGCAGGTCAGTCTCATTAAAAGCAAAGAAGTGGACTTGCGTAATAATTGAATTCTAAGAGCTTGCCCATTGAGCTCATCACTAATTTTTCTTTTCATAACTGATGACCCAGCCATAGGCAGATTGTATTGCACTTCTAGTCTAGTTGCTATAAAGTTCTTCGATCCTGATAACATCCGAAGATGAGCTCGTTAAGATATTTTCTTCAGAACTTAACTGCAAGTTAGGGTTGCAATGGTCTAAGAGTACTTCAATTATTTTTTTATAACCTAACCTACAGTTCTAAGAAGAACACTTAAGGGTGTAGAACTACTTCTAAAGCTTTTACACTCAACTATCTTTCAATTCAAATCAATTGAGACCTTTTTATTTTTAACTATGATTGAACAATGGTGTAGCATGACGGTTAGATGCTAAATGAGGCTATGCGAAAAAAACAGACCGAGGCAAATCGTTGTTGTAACCTATCAAGGATCAAATCTCTTTAGTGATCGAATTAAGCAGACAAGAGAGGAAAAATTGGTTGAATTCGTTAAAATTTCCACCCTCGTTACTTATTAATGCTGAAGTGAGTCTTATATTAATTTATGGTTACCAAACATACGTCTCTCCGCCTGTTCTTCTCACATTTTCACTTTTACTTTGCCTTTCTATCTGACATTCACCCATATGATAAACGTATCCCATTTCATTACGCGACTTTATTTATCATTCCTAATAAAGGATTCATGTTAGTAGGAGAAAGGATAAGCAGTCAGGTGAACGCATCCATATATATTTTTTCCTTATTCTACAAAAGCAAAGGAAGAATTTGCTCTTAAGTAGCTGGTGCGAAGCACAAATCCTTCTCATTATTACCAAAATAGCGACGGTGGATTGAGGAGGGATAAAGTCAATGCATTGCAGACATTCGATATTTGAGATCTACCATTCTTAAAATAGCCTCCTTACTCTATATCTCTCCAAATTCATTTATCTGACACTCGCATAAAAAAGTAATTGGTAGAAGAAACTTGATAACAATAAAGGAGAAAGAAAAAGGTCAGGGCACATAGCTCAAATGGCGCTTGAATGCATTATAAGGAATTGAATATTACTCGAATATCAGCCGTTTGTATATTTCTATCTCGCTTAGCAAATGACAAACTACAGGCAGGTGTAAGGAATGTCTTCAGAGTTGATTAAATACAGATTTTAGTGTTTTTTTCAGGGATTCTTCATTACCATTTTAGTCGCGTGCGAGTCTACATCTCACTATGTCGGTCGGTCGGTCGGTCCCCGTTTTGCTTTAATTTGTTTTTGTAATAACATTGTAACTAATCAGCCGATTATAACGAAATTCGAAACCTTTATATTGTTTACATTCTTTTTCGAAGTGTATAACATCCATGGTCCTCTCAAGGTTAGCCAATGAATTATTATGTTTTGACAATAACATCATAAATATTCGGCCGATTCTAACGAAATTTGAAACCCTTAGCTTGTTTTACATTCTCTTTCGAATGATATAACTTCCAGGGTGCTCCCAAGGTTAATCTTTGAATTATTGAAAGTTTTGGAGGTTGTAAGGTCATAAATCAGAATAAGTGAGAACACGCGACTTTTTAGTCAGCAGACCTTGTCTAACTTGGATATGAAAAGGGAAATCACAATAATACGTACGGGACATGCATGAGATGCTCAATAACAAACAATAAATGAGGAAATATGATACAAAAGCGATATAGTACCTGTAGAAGACCAAACAATAAAATAATATAATCTCTTTTACCCGTTAAAGAAAGTGAAAAAATAAAGGACAGCTTTTTTGATTGTCTTTATCAAAACTCTTTTGTTCCATTTTTATGAAAATACTTTATAAAAACTTAATCGAGAATTTGAAGCCTCTTGCGTTGCGTTCTAAGGTTAATTAACTTCGAAGTAATAACGACGCTTGCTTTTGTGAAGAATTCAAAAGGATTATTCACATTTGAGGCTTTAGAGCACTGTTGTTCTCTGCCTATTTAGAATTTCGATGAAGTCATCTAATTTTTGAGAGTAAACTTTATTAGAAAATAAGCTTTCCATCTTATAGCTCGCTCATTTTCACTAAATAAATTTAAATAAGCTCATCCATAATATTATATTTTAAGAACGTGATTTTTGAGAAGGGTTAAATAATAATTAGGGTTTCTTTTCTTTATTTGGTTGCGACCTAATTATATTTGAGATTTTTATCAAAGGTATTTCCAAGAATTCCTCTAGAGTTTGAAAAAACAAAATGGTGAAGTTCAGAAAAATAAATAATTAACGAATGTTTTGGAATTTAAAACAGAAAGAATTGCAAATCGTAAAGTATAGAAAATTTATTAAATTTGTTATTTTTTTTTATTTTCGTATATTCGAAAGTTCTATCGAAGTAATTTCTAAACTAGATTTTCAATTTTAATCTTTATAAGGACGAAATAGCTACTGGCCCCTAAAAATAAGAAAAGCAAAACGAAATATTTAGAGCAAATTTAGATTTTTTTTAAAAAATCGTGAGGATTGTTTTTTACGTGTGTAAAAAGAATTCCTTAAAAGGTTTTTTTCTGTCTTTTAGGCCAGAAAATAAGCATCGATGTGATAAAATATAAGAGCATGAGTAAATTATTAGGAGACCAGGCAATGGCTTCACCATACCCCCTATAGAGGGGGAGCTTGCGCTTCGCTACTAAGATTAAAATTTGAAATCTAAAAAAAAGCAGCCATGGTTAAATTTTTATTAATTTTCTGAACTCTAAACTAAATTTCTCCCCTTTCAAAATATATACTAAAGCACAATTCTAAAGGTACAAATTTATTTCTGAACTTCACCAATTTGTTTTTTGATATTATAAAAGAAATATTAGAAATAACTTTGATAAAAAACAGAAGTCATAACCAAACTAAGATGAAATTATTATTCAAATACTCAAAAAAGTCACCTTAAATAATAGATTTAGTGATGATGATATGTACTAGAAACCTTTTTTTAAAACCTAGAAGACCAAAATACCGATATCAGAGCTGGATAAGCCGTAGGCTACAGACCGAATGTCTGCCTGCGAAGCGAAAGATCCTCCTGTAAAGAAAAGTGGCGAAGCCGCTCCTCTTGTCGGTTTATTATTTCTGAAGATACGTTTCGTCGAAGTCGGCTCCAGTTCGTGTTCGAGCATCGGTTTCGTCGTCAGTTATCCGGTTGCTGGAAAGAAAACAGACAAATGATCGTCGTTGAGGAATTTGTTTTGGGCGATCGTAGCTGCGCGACGGCCATGCGCGCGCACTTGGCCAGTAACGCATCCAGTGCGGCTCAAAACATTGAGACATGAGGTTTGGGCGAGGCTGGTTGCAGTGGGCTTTCGGGTTCTTGGTCTATCAAGGCCCGCCTTTGTCCCGCCTGCCCTCTGAGCATTGCCCTCTTCCGCTAGAGCCAGACATGGGAATCTCATATGGCCCATCTCTGTTTAGTTCTCCGTTGGGGTCTTGCTGTTGGTTGCGTTTAGTCTGGAACCTCATCTACGATCTTACCGCCTTGGGTGACCCTGCCAGGAGCTTGGAACTCCTGACGGTATGACTTTCGAAATCATTGGAACACTCAAGCCCTTCCATCACGACAAGGCGCAACCACATAATTTATGAATCGCTACAGGATTCTCCAGTAATAAAAATTTATCCTGTTGGCGATATTCCTCATTTCCATTCAGAAGAAATTGATACAAGCAAGCGTTCGTGCCTTCTATCTTCTTAGTTCTTCAGTCTAACATTTAGACCTCTGGTAAAGTATTTAGACCTCTGGTTTGTGACAAAGTGATGATATGTGACTATAACATTTACAGTAATAACATGGAAAACTAAGTTTATTATATTTTCCTGGACATGTCTCACTTAAATGTTTATTGCTAGTACAAAAATAACAGAGTTTTAATTCTTTACATCTAGCCTTTCTAGAATCTAAAGTCTCATACTTGGAGCAAAGAAACATAGAATGTCCCTGAACCGCACAAAATTTAAAAAATTTATCTGTTTCCTTGGCAAAGGTTACTGAGGTTTTAAAGTTTTCTAGAGTAGATGACTTAGGGTGACTCTCCATTAATTTAAAGTCAAAGGGTGGCTTGTTTTTCCCAGAGTTAAAGTTAAAGGAGGGCTTCTTTGGTTTCCAATTGAAATTATTCTTGAAATTAGCCGAAAATCTTTACTTTCAGCAGCAATTTTATAACTACTAGAAGAACAAGTACTAAGTAGAGTTTTTATTATGTCGAGATAATGAACAAAAAGATTCACCACTGTAGGGTAATTAGAATTTACTTTGTGCACTAAATCTCTTTTTATGGAGGCAGGTAACTTGGAGAATAATATATGACTGATAAGTTTGCAACCCGATGAATCTTTCTCCAAAAGATCTATATTATAAGTTATAAAATCATATAATAGAGCTCTACTTTTACTTATATACATTTTAACATTAGCAAATGTATTATCAAACTTAGGATATCTACAAACTAATTGTTTGAAGATTTCATCTACAATATACTCAATACCTAAAAACTCCTCTTTAAGCATTTTAAGTGCTATTTCATAGTTATCATCTGTTATTGATAAATGAGAAATAGTGTTGAAGGCATAATCAGAAAGAAAGCCTCTTAGATAACTGAGTTTCCCAGCATCTGATAAAGATTCGCAAGCATCTATACAATCTTGAAACTGTTGTAAAAAGTTCTGGAATTCAAATTTATCACATGATTTACCACTAAATGTTTTACATTTAAGTTCAGGCATTTTAACTTGTGAATATTTGTGCACATTAACCAATTTAATAGGGTTTTAACCCCTTTTTAAAGCTGTAGAAATTTTGGCTAACTTATCTGTTATACCTACTCTATAGGCAACTTGACTGTCCATTTCCTTAACTATATTTTCATCATCTTCTGGCAATTCACCTTCGTCAAACAAGTCAATAATTAAATCATTCACTTCATCAACTTTAACCAAAAATTTCAACATATCGTCCTTTCTACTAACAAAGATATCTTGAGAAAGTTCATCTATATCTATAGTCTCTAAATTCTTTAAGGTAGCTGTTATCCTACCTTTAAATCCAGCTCTTTTCTTAACTTATGCATTGAGTCGAATTTCTAACTCTGGTTTAGATGACATGGTGAGGAAAACAAGGCAATTTACTATAAAGTAACTAAAAATACCTCAAATAAATTAGGCACACTATTCTGCACAGAGTAATCTTAATTAATTATAACGAGCCAATGCAATAGAGAAAACAAAGGTCCCAACTAACTCTTTAAACAATGAAAATACAAACAAATTATGCACTATAGTACGATCTATAGCATTTGTAATAATCAAAACAAAATATAAAAAATAAACTATTACCCATTAACCTTTCTACTAGGTTATATTAACTAGGTTAAATTCAAATAATGATAGCGATTTCTGCAGTGAATTATTCCTAATTTGTAACATCCATGTCAAGAACAAATAAAATAGATCACTTATAAGTATAAACAATAGGCTTTAGATCTTTTACATATTTTAAGACGATATCGTACTAGATTTAGAACAAAGTGCAATATAACAAAATAAATTTTACTCTAACTCGAATTATACTAGGAAAACTAATAAATATAAAAAAAAAACAAAATTAGCAATTGGGTATCTTAACAATCAACAAACACTGGGTTTCATTAAAAAGTGAGAGGGCGAGAGAGAAAATATTATAAGATATCTTTCATAACCAAATGGAAATGAATCAATAATTCAATATTCTCTGGAAGTTTTAATATAAGAACTTTTAATAAGTTAGACTTAACATGAGCAAAGAGAATGATAAAAGATTGGCTTACCTTGGGAAAAGGACTAATACTGTTTCCAGGGATTTATGATATTTCGTTCCGGAGAATATCGTTGCCGTCTGGAGTAGCTTATTCCTCTTGTTAGTATTTTGGGTAAGCTATCTTTAACTTTTTCTTGTAACAATAAATTTATTGAAAAAGACGTCCAGAACGCCTTTAGTTATGAATACGTGAAAGTTGACCCTTTTGTGAGAACTGAGAGAGCCGACGCTTTTACTTCTGCGCCGAAGCCTTTGTCATGAGTCACGCGATATTAAATTTTAGTGAAAAAACTATCACCTGGTTAACATCAAAGTTTAGTCAAGCAAAATTATCCTTCTCTAGAAAATTACTGAATATTTTACATTTAAATTAATGATTTAAATATATAGAATAATGAAAATGACAATGACATGAAACATAAATATGATCGTTAAAAGGCAACTGTTGAGGTTTTATAACACTATCTGGTTTTGTGGCAATTCTCTTTGTAATTTTAGTAGGAAAATCGGGACCAGTTCTTTTAGCTATACTTATATTTAGTATCAAGTCTGCTTTATTTGTAGAGGTGTAACCTGATGCTCCAATTCTAGCATTCATGTCTCCTGCAGACAAGGTAACCCTCCCATGGGCAAAATGATCAAGGAAGTTATAAACCAACAAAATTCCTCCCTATGGGGATTGATGATGACCTGCAGATATGATTACAGGGGATATTGTAGTTTCAACCTCGATATCCAGGTATGACTGCTCAAGTTAGGGTGTAGGGGGAGAGTTTAAATTATATTTTGTCGATGCTTACTGCTATGGAAGCTGCATCAAATCTTTCAGTATTAAGATTGACAAATTCTGTAGGGGAATATGATTCTTGTTTCATTTATATTAATTCTATGTTTATTTATAATAATAATGTCAAAATTTAGCTTTAAAACAATGTTTCCAAATTCTGGAGCTTGTGTTTCCCATCCATTTACATTTATACTCGGTATCTACAGTTTTCTTTTTAGAGTATCCATTTTGTAGTTAGTTTATGGCTTGTCGAGCACTAGTTGGGAGTAAAATATTACTAGTCTCTTCTGTCCAATTACGAAGTTCCAGGAATGGGAGGGGGGTTTACAGCATCCGGGTCTTTTTATTGTTGAACTCACCTTGTGAGACAGTGTGATGTATATACAAAGTTGACTTTACCGACTCTTGAGTTAGAGCATCTTCCATCTGATGATAATGGATTGAGTCATCGCAGTACCATTTTTACTAAACGGTACTAATTCCCTCTATGATTTTCAGCTAAGTTTTCTCATCGTGACTCAATTCTTCTTAGTACCAAATAACATTCTTCAGATTTATTTTTCTACCGTGTAAAATATAGCTGGGTTCTTTTGAGGCTCTAGGGGTGGATCTGAAGCTTTGACCTACCCTCGCTGGTAGACCATTGTTGGTAAGCATATTATTTATCTATAAGCAAAATTGACAGGCGGGTAATGTTTGTTATATGACCATAATATAGGCATAGTTTTAATTTTGGTTATGCAGCAAAGTCTTTTGGCTTTCAGCTTCATTTATAGCAGCCTCTTTTACTTGTAAATACGTCACGTTTTTCTTCCGTTCTTATTCTAAGTTCGCTTGAGTTGGATTCATTTTGATAATCTCTCTTTATTGGGCATGGCATTACCATATTAGGTGACCTCCTTTACAATTTAGTCAATTATAAAATGAATTATTGCTATGCTCCAAGTATGACCCTCTAATCCACATTTTGATCAATATTCCTTATTAATGTTGGTGCAAGATTAGGATTTTTTTATTCTATCCTGTAGCAGTTAAAGCAATTTTCACATCTATAAATTATTCTCATTCAATCTTTTGGTGAAAATTTTCATCTGGGTGTGAGGCAAGCAGATTTCCATTGCCTTTGGTGTCATTTCTGTTTCCTGAAACACAATTTTAAACACTTGGGTCAAACAAAAGAAGAGAAAAAGGGGATCACTGTCACAAAAGCTACACAACTTCATCTTAATATTCCAAAGCATTAGCCCTCTTCAGCTACATTGATGTAAGGTCAACCATAATTTTCTTCCACTTTGTCCTCCTCTCGTTTCATATTCTCTCGTTCTTATTCTGGCTCCTTTTAAATCAGTCGAGCTTGATCGACTGGCTACCGCTCCTAATCTTCGCACTTCGACATCCTAAGTTGAAGCAAAGGTAACGGTTGAGCGACCCTTCTCCTCTCTACTTTCGCACTTAAAACATCTCTGTATGTAGAACTTCTTATATAAGTCCTAAAGGTTAGAAAGATAAACATCGTAAGATGAGTTGGACCTTGTTATCCCCATCATGTTCTGTGAGATACACCTATTCACTCTCTCTCTCTCTCTCTCTCTCTCTCTCTCTCTCTCTATATATATATATATATATATATATATATATATATATATATATATATATATATATGAAGAAGCGAAGAGTTATATGTAATGAAATATTGCCAACTCAGTCTTAATAATAGTTTTGCTGGAATTTGTGTTCTTTTTCTTATCGTAATTTAATTTTCTTCTCCTGAGTCAACAACGATTGTATTCTGTCGTCTTTTGATCTTACTTTTCATTTATCAATTTTATCTGTTATTTCAAGAATAATAAATTGAGAATAATACAGAAAGGATAAAGAGTTTTTTTTGATATTCAATAAATATTTTTTCTTTTTACATTAAGCACATTGTCTGTTGCGGACATTAAATTCTCTGTATCAAAAATATAAAATATTTTTAGAGAAAAATTATGATTTAATTTTCTTTTGTCGCATGCGATTGTATCACACTATGTCGTTCGGTGGGTTCCCGTTTTGCCTTATTTTGGGGGTAATAACATTGTAATTATTCGGCCGGTTTTAACGAAATTTGAAACCCTTATGTTGTTTTACATTCCCTTTCGAATGATATGACTGCCAAGGTCTCCTCTCGAGGCTATCCTGGGAATTATTTGGCAATAACCTAACAATTATTCGGCCGATTCTAACGAAATTTGAAACCCTTATGTTGTTTTACATTCTCCTTTGAAGTGCATAATTGGCAAGATTCTCCCAAGGTTATGCTGGGAATTATTGAAATTTTTGAAGGTAGTATGATCATAAATTAGAATAAGTGAGAGCACGCGACTTTGGTCAGCAGACATTGTTTAAGTCGATCTGGCTTTATATACCGGGTTTTATAAAAGTTCTGTGACACTCGTTTTTTTTATATCTTTCGAGAGGTTTATGTGTGTGATGGAAAAAGTTCCGTCAAACAAACTTAACGTTCTACTTTTCTAGTACGGGTGGGCAAAAAGTATCTTCCATTGTGTGCAGTTGTGTTGAGATGAAATTGAAAAGAAGCGAGATCTCTATGCTCCTGCACACTGGCCACAACAAGTCTAAAATCGCCAAGCGGCTCAACGTTAGCCGGATGGCCATCTACAGAGAGGTTCAAGAACGGGCAAGACCTCAAATATCGACCCTGTTTATGCCCACCTCAAGTTGTTAACCCTTTGGCTGCGAGAAAGGCCTCCGAACGTGTCCAATGGCGTTAAAGAGGATGGCAGTGGGAGCTTCAGGTACTTGGAAAGGCCTCGTTTTACCGACCGTATTTGAAAAAAACGTCGGGAACTCATGTCGGGACTCATGTCGAAGTATCATGACACTCGAATTCTCATTTTTATGATGTAAAAAAAAACAACCATCAATGTTGATCCGGTCATCGACAAGCAAAACAACCGCGTGGTATGCTTCGGCCAGGAAGTCTCCGATGTCAACTACGTGTTTAAGTCATCCGTGATGAAGCCTGGTATCGTGGCTTCGAATGGTGAGAAGATGCCGCTGGTGTGGTTCGCTGCCGATTACAGGCTCATCGCGGTCGAGAACAGGGCCATCTTGGCCACGAAAGTCTACCCTGGGTAAAATAGATCACAAAGAAGAAGGGCTATTTATTAGAGCAGGCCGGTGACCCGGCCCATACGGCCAAGACCGAGCAAGAGTGATTGAGAACGAACATCAACTTCGGGTCAAGGGAATTGTTGGCCACTGCAATCGCCCGATCTCAATCCCATGGAGTGCAACGTGCGGTTGAATGTTGGGCAAGAGACCTTTGGGTAAGGTCTGTCACAGCAACGTCGACGAGCTGACGTCCTCCGGCAACCGCGTGTGGGCCAGCATAAGGTAAGACTCCGTCGACAACGTGTGCACGACCTTTGGGTCTTGCCTGCCTCCCGCCTATGGTGGACTCATTGATTACTATTACAATATAAACACATATTTATATGTTAAAACAATAAAAATTGTATAACTACACCCTCAAACTCTCATTGTGTCCTTTGTTGAAAAAGTCGTAACGAGTGTAACAGGACTTTTGCAATACCCGGTAATATTTTACTCTTTGTGTTAAGCTTATGTACATAAGGCGTCCGTTAGCACGAGCATTAATTCATAAAGAAAGAAAAATCCTTTTGATTAATAGAACCGTCATTGTTTGCCGTTCGCCTTTGTTCAGATAAATATTAAACAGAAAACATCCAATTTCCAAAATTTGTAATAGGAAGGTGAATTGACTCTGGGTTTAGTCATGAATATATTTTTCCCATAATAAGCAGCAACTAGGGATAAAGAAGGTTGTCCCAAATGGGGTAAATGACCAGGAGAATTTTGCTACAAGCAGCGAGTTTTTATCAAATTAAAAGACGTCTGATAATTTAAAATACTCGGTTTCTAGATATAAAAGTTGACACTGAAAAAATTGGACTAATTGGAAATAAAATTTGTGCCAAAAAAACAACGACATTATTTTCCAACCGCTTTTACCAACATACTTTTGACTAGTAATAGGTTTGTTGTTGTTTTTATTCTAAACTCTACTTGAAACGAGCGTAAATAGCATCATAAACTAATAAACTTTCAAGATCATATATTTAGAAGTATAGAAGTTTCACGTTTCCCCCTTAATTGTTGTTAATCAAAATTTCATTGTATCAAATCATCTTTACCCTAAATAACGGAACCTTGTAATGAATAAATGAAATTGTTAACCGTTTTTACTTCACAAATAACCCGTTTTTTTCGGATAATTGACTATATTTCGACGATTTCGAGCACCAATTAATTTTTGTAACATCAGAGAAGCTTCGTTGTCGCATCTGTCGAATTTCGTTATTTCATACACATAAATTGGTACCGGAGCCTACCATCTGATGGTTACAGATTTTCTAAATCATAATAGAAATCACGTCGAGAGGAATTGAGACTTCCATTTCAATTCGTCCATCCACTGACAGTCTCCATTTAATTTTAAATGGCTCTGAAAACGCTTTTCCCCTTTTATCCAAGTGAGGGAAAAGTCCACAGTTGCCTTGTCAATAAATGGAGTGAAATCTTGGGCAGATTATTTTATTGGATATTTTAGAAACGCGGGGCTAAGAAAATTCGAACATTACCCCTTGAAAATAGGTCTAATTTTCTTAGTTATAATTTTAATTAAATCTCATCAAATGTTTACGCAAAGTTAGACACTCTAGAATCCAATTAACTTAATCATTAAAGAAATATGGAAATTCTTCTAAACAATTTCGAGAGAGATATGAATGAAAAAATCTAAGAAAAAATAGGGGGTAGAAAAATGAAAAGAACTTGCCATAGAATAAAACCAAACCGAGAAGTAAAGAGAATTCATAGACTTAAAAGAATAAATTCCAGTTAATAAAAAAATCTTAAAAAGGAAAATGAACAAAAGAGAAAAAATAATTATTGCGATAATATATATATATATATATATATATATATATATATATATATATATATATATATATATATATATATATATATATATATAAATTTCACGGTGAAGGTAAGGACACATAGGAGGCTGAGTTACATGTGATTTATTTATGGAACAACGTTTCGGGCATATCCCCCATCTTCAGGTTTTAAAACATAAATTAATCTAATACAGTTAAAGAATATTAAAAATATTGAAAATAATTAGGTTATGACTATGTAGGTAAATCAAAAATTAGAAAATAACTCAGGAATTTAAATAAATCACATGTACCTCAGCCTCCTATGTGTCCTTACCTTCACCGTGAAATTGAAGATTAGACTGGTCAACAGCAACTCATATGACTATATATATATATATATATATATATATATATATATATATATATATATATATATATATATATATATATATATATGCCGTTTTCAGTAAGTTGCCAAGTATTTAGAACCCTATCTTATCCATGTATTACCCCTTGGTACTTCTAATTGTCTTTTCACGTTATTTATTATGGCCAGCAAAAATTAAATTCCTAAAATCAATACAATAGCATCCAAAATTAGAGAACTAATATTATCATCCAACTTTCCTGTAAATACTCGTCTAATTTCGAGAGAAATTTATCGGAAAATACTTTGAAATTTTCCTCCTGAAATGTCCAAATTTCATTACATAAAACCACGGATCGAAGAAGTTATGAGGAGACTAATTTGTATCTGATGAAAGGATGCGTTCAGAACTAGAGAATGAGTACCTATAACTTTCCTTTTAAACACAAAATTCATAATGAACGTATTGTAACATTGATCCACCTCACGTACCGGTTGATGTAGACAGTATAACTCATTTGTCAGGATTCCCAGAAGGATTAAGGTGGGCAAGTACTTTGGAAAGCTTGAAGAAATGCCACTGTTTGACATTTCGAGGCATTATAGTCGATCATGAAGTGTGATTCCACGCATATTAAAGTTACTTGAGGATACTGCGCTCTGTGAGTCAGTGAAATAAATGGGTGACCCTTAAAAATGACTCCCAGGAAAGATTAAACGATGCGACGGATGTCGATGAAGGACCTATTTGGGGCATCAACTGGTATTTACCGTGAAATTCCCGAGAACGTGAACTTCAACGTGTCTCCCCACGTTGCTTTAGAAGGGTTCAACTTATAGCATATTCCCCATTCATTAAGTTCGCTACTGAGCGGCTTTATTGGAGTGGAGAAAAGAGAACAAGTATATTTAGACAAGGAAATCAATTTTATTTGTTGGGATTGGATAGAAAGCAACATGTCAAGCAAGTAAATATCTTTTATAGACCATGGGAAGGGTGTGAACATTTTCCTGAGATGGTTGCAATTTGGTTTGTGAAACATTAAAATGAATGGAAAATATTAATTGCCACTTCTCAAGCGTCTGATGTACTCTACAAGCAAATCACCTTTATCAACAACATAAAAGCTTACAAAAGTCATAAACAACTGACTTTCACAAACGCTTGCCTACAATCTATTACAGTTGGTGTCACCAATAATTAGAACCGCTGTTTTGCGGGTTACTGAAATCTTTAAATCATTAATTACACTTTAAATGCGAATTTACAGACAATTTATCGATGAAAATTACTATAGCTTCTTAAAAACTGTCCATTTGGCGACCTCTATTTTCAGCCATACCCTTTAGAAAACGAAAGGGCACTTCTCTCATGAATTTGTCTTTATTATTATGAATTGAAGCCACAATTTCACGATTTCTTATCTTCACCTCCTATGTGATAGTAGGAGAGTATCTTGTACGCATTTTGAAGTACTCCACAAAACTACGCAAAGCCCTAAGGTTCGATGACCCTGTTAACCAGTTTATGACTCCAAATCGGAAAATGGGACCTCCACTGAATATGTCTCGGAAATTTTCAATATTCTTTGTCTTGTTATGGAAGTTTGTAAAAACCCGTTGGTTAAAGAGTTCATAGTGGTTTAGGAGCTATTTAAGGTCGTCACGCAAATTAACAATTATAACTCCATAGTGTTCTGTATTGATCTTAATTGTAAAGCGTTGTTTTCCTCAAAGACAACAGGTTTCTGTATCCTCAATGATAACACTCTGCACCCAACCCTTACCTTAAAATTGAGACAAGAGGGTTTTTAATTTTTCGTGGCTAACTACTGTCAAAGAAGAGTAGTTTTTATGCTTGCCATGATAAATGGCAGTGAAATGGGCTTAATTCTTCCTTAAGAGTTTCTTTACAAACTGTGGCACTCCCTGTTCCAATTCATGCAAATTTGGGCTGCACTCACTAGGTCTATTTCTTCACAGAAGCTTAATTATTGGGTTGTTACTATTTAATATGATTTAACATTAATGAAATGCAATATACAGAATAGAACAATAGTCAGTAACAAATTAAGATGGGAAAATTTCCCTTCAAGCGTCTCAGACTGTGATTTACTCATTTAGAAACGCGGTAAATGTTGATGCAGAACGGAATAAAGCTTGAATATTCAATTGTTTTAACCTGTATATTAGAATTCTAGACATCTTAATGCAGTTATTTTCAATTCCCGACCTTTGTAACAGATTTCGAGGCTTAAAACAACGCAGCCTACGAAACAGGATGCTCTGCACTCAAGCAGTTCATTCCAGATGGTTTCTCATTTAAAAACGGCTGAAATTTTTGCCACAAGATTTTTCAATACAAAAAATAAAATATTTTGAAACTCCTTTTTTGTGCTTATTTTAATCAATATAAATTTCATGTGGCCCATAAAGGAAGGCTTTGATAATTAAAATAATTCATTTGCCAGGGTAGTGCGCTCGAGCTTATGATGGTCCTATCTATGCAAAGTGGGGTACTAGTCAATAAGATCTGCACACCTAAAAGTTACGTGCTCTCACTTATTTTAATTTATGACCATACTACCTTCAAAACTTTCAATAATTCAAAGACTAACCTTAGGAAGACCTTGGATATTATATCATTCGAAAGAGAATGTAAAACAACATAAGGGTTTCAAACCTTGTTAGAATCAGCCGAATAGTTACAATGTTATTGCAAAAGATAGAAAGCAAAACGGTAACCGACCGACCGTCGACCGACATAGTAAGATATAGAGTCACCCGCGACAGACTCGCATTTGAATAAAAATCTCTGGTTGATGCCCTTTCCTGCTTCAAGTCCCACATAATATCCACAAAGCCCCAGGGGCATTTGTCTCGATCAAGCTTATCCCTAGGTGAGCAGAAACCCTAAGATTTGGAATGTGGCTGCCTTGCCCCGATGACGGAGTCTTCCAGGAAAATATCTTGGCCTGGAAGGACTGACCCCAAATCCTGATCTCCCTCAGGTTCAGAACCTGCTCAAGTGTAGGGCGTCCCTCTCTCTTCCAAAATAGGGAGAAGGAATAAAGATAATGGCTTCCCTCGTTCGAGAGAGTGGGTTCTGGTATCGGCGAGCCCTTCGTCAGAATGGCTATGAGGTGAAGACACCGGCCACCCTTCTCACCAAAAACGAAGACCAAGAAAGCAAACTGACCATTGGTGACGTGTGGATCCTCAATAAGAGACTGCCAGGGATCTTTGCTACCAGTCTTCAGACGTTTAAAAGTTATTCTCGTAAGGAGCGGAACATTTTTGTACTAGGGAGACGTTCGAAAGGGCTTTAAGGTCTAGCTTTGTTTCTTAGTGGGGAACCGAAGCTCTCTCATTTCTTGAACGGGACCAATCTGGTTAATGGGCTAATTTCGTTCGAGTGCCAAATCGAGTAACCCTCGGATATTCAATCGCATACTTGTGCAGCTGATCTAATTCTCTACCTGGAGTTTTGTAGAAGTGGTAGGCTATAGAGGGGATTTGCTAGACTACTCCGTTGAAGACATTATTAAAGTGGGGGACCAAGATCCAGAGAGTGAAAGAGGCATCATTCTCAAAACTCCCCGAAACACTCTTCCTCACATTTGGCCTACACTGGCTCACTAAATCAATGTATACTGGCTTGGAAAGCGACAGCGTGAGGCCTTTCTTTCTATTGCGGCGAGGAGATTGATACTATGACCGTTTCGGCCATCCAAGCAATTCCCGTGGGACATTCACTAATCATATGAACTTTTATTTTCTCCCTGGGTAATCTACACTTCTTATAGGAGGAACGAAACGACTATAAAGGGAATATTAGAGGTCACCAAACGGAGACTAGTGTGGTGAGTCAAAATCAGCATCCGTAGTAGTTGTTTGGATGCGGAGGAATAAATCTGGTATATGAAGTCAAGTTTTGATCCAACAATTGAATTTTAAAACAAAGGTAGTATATTCTAAAGAAATATCAACCTACTGAACGCCAGTGGGAATAGAATGACCATGGTGGAAGAACAAGATACCCTAAGTAGTTTGCAAATGTGTGCCTCCGAAGGGAGTCGTCGACTAAAAAAAAAATCTAAATACCTTTCTATCACGTCTAAGTGTACTCTATTTAGAAAAAGGTCCGGCTTAGATGGATGCTCATTAAGAGAGAAAACTTAATAAAGGTATCCGGCTTCACAAACTAGCTCTGATGTTGTAATAAAACAGATCATCCCATGGGTTGCTAATGTGAAAAATACCCGAAATAAACCTTGGTACCAACTCTGGTTTGCGGTCGACACCCATAAACATTTTTATTCGACCGATCCAAGAGTCCCTGCACCGTCTAAACTCACAGGTTGTAAAGCTCACAAGCCACGGGTAGAGAGATCTCTTGAGGAGTAGTAACCAATAGGGGATAAACCCGTTCCAATGAAAAACTACTTCCCTAGAATGGTTACCACTTAGAATCAACGCCCCCAAAATCAACTATAAATATTCACCAACTCAAGAAATTACCGTGAGCCAAGCAATAGCTAGGTCGTTACGCTCGGAGACCAAATCGTCTGAGGGAGGTAGCTATCCGAGCTCCTTCTGCGCAAGCGCAGGAACCAAATAAATAACTCCTTAGTCCAATGAAGGCAAAACCAAAGTCTAAAGGGATACACTAACTAAAGGCTTAAACTTAATCTTTATATTATTGAAATATTTAATCGTATCAATCCGAAATTTAAATTAATTAACTCGTTGCCTTTAGGTATAAGGCGAAAGTCAATTCAATGAATTTTAGACTCGGAGCTGCAAGGTAAAATTTGAACTCCCCCAAATGAATTCCAAAGTTTTCTTCAAAGAATATTGCGACAACATTCTTAGGCAGCAGAGTGGAGGCACCCTTAAGACACAACCAAAGATAGTGCTGTTGATGAGAATACTTCCCAGCGGGGCACTCTACTCTTCTTCCCGAGCTTAGGGCTTCTTTCACCTGTAAGTGGGATAGAGAGGTATCCTTTCGCCGTCATAGAGTGCTGGATCTTCTTTTCCCAGCATCGTCAGGTGGAATATTAGGACTTCTCAAAGACAAAGCCAAACGTTGCGAAATGTTGCTTGCTAAGTACATCCTTGCATATATCACTGTCTCAGCGAAGCACCCCCAATTAAAGTGAAGTGAAACTAGTGAAGGTGTATTTGTTGAAAATCATACGAAGTTTAATGATCTCACCCTGGCTTGCACAAAGCAAGCATGGTAGCCATTTGCCATAAATATTGAGAGACAACCGTATGAGCAGGGACTGCTAAATAAAGCTAAAAGAAAGTGTAATTCTCACTTAATTTAGTGTCAACCATGGCGAACTGAATATCGTCCGGATCATGTGTAGTATGCGAGCAAGGGGTGAGAGCGGAACCCAACTTGTTTATCAAAAATAGGTCATTAGAGGCTCCTTCATTACAAAGAAGTCCAGGCTGCAGGCTTCCAGTGAGCATGCGATGTGATTGGAATATCGTCAGAACAATATCTGGTTAGTTACCTCAGAGAGAGAATTCGCAAGGTTTTGGCTAGAGATACAGGGTCTGAGATAGCGGTCTCTGATTCCAAGAGAAGGCGAGAGGGGTTTAGGTGAACCTACTCCCAATTCTTTTGTTATGGAAGCAAATCTCCCAATATGTGTGCTATCACTGATTGATAACCTTTATCCCCACCAGGAAAAATGGCGAGTGTGCTTCAAAGTGAATAGAACTCTCGTCCTCGCTCAACGAATTTTACTCATTGCGAATTTCTCGAGACTGACGTTTGAGAAATAACTGAGGCTAGTTGCAATTAATGTACAAAAGATTTCAACTGTTAACCTTTGGAGATAGAATCTGCAGATTGTATCCGAATTGGTTTCTGGTGATACTCTGTTCGTAGGCCTCCCAGGACCAAGAAAGGATGTTCTCCTCTCGACTATTATTGGTTGGAGGTACCTGCCCGTGAAAACTGAGACTAAACAATCTCCTTCCGACACGAGATGGGCTTCACAATTTGGGCAACCCAGACAACATTTACGAAAATATAGTAATGGCGATTCTTGTACGAAGTGTTATGCTAACCACTGCAGATCAAGCACATCACTGTATATGAAGTAGATTCATAATTCACCGCTTTCGTCCATTCTTCCTTCCGTCCATCTAAAGCGAGCTTGAAGTACAGATATTCATCATGGACTGTGGCCTTGCGTGTTCAGGGTCGTGATGCTTATGTAGCAGAGTCTTCCTCGGTGGCTGTTCACTTTTGTATCGGAAATGAGATATCTCCTGCCAAATCTGTTGATAAAAAGAACAGCAGCAAGGCCCTAGTGACCTACACGCCAACACCACTACTACGATGCCAAAAGCCCCTCCATTCCCGCCAACACGTTCTATTTGACTGCTCAAAACTAAGTTATGCAGTGAACATCCACAATATCTCGGACATTAGGGAACTATGGACCCGTCCTGGAGACGTCATGACCATCTAACGGGCCGACCTCTTGACAGAAAATGGTTAAATGAGCTGGAAGGTCAAAGTTAATAGAGAACTTGGGAAGCTTATTTGTTATTGCCTTCGAAATGGCTGTCTTGTTTATTCAGTTTACGAGTCACAGTAAGAACGCAGTGAGAGATGCAGCTGTGTGCAAGTAGACGGCTGGAGGGAAGTGAGAGATTTCCTGGGTTCCGCAGCTTCTAACTGGCGCCACTTATCAGAGTAGTTAGTGGACGAAGTGATGACTCGAGCGTAATGAATCATTATGCAAGTCAGACTAATCCGAACATCAGTCAATCGAAAAACGACTCTGATTCGTAGCGTTTCTTAAGAGATACAGGATTCATGCTATCACTCACTTCGCTACGACCGTCTGCTCGTCCACAACTTTCTGTTTCTCTCTCTCCCAATGCGACTCAAAAACTCCGTCAACTAAACTTTCAGTTCGGACGAAATAACTTTTAATCATTATAAATTCTATAACAATAAATCCGTAGATATTCCCAGTTTGCCTTACTCTCCCTGGGACCCCTGCGTGGCTGAAAAGGAGTAGTATTTTATTCCTAAGAGAATAGACAATAAAAACTAGAGAAATAAAAAAAATATAAAATCAAATTAGTGAAAATTGAAAATATTAAACTATAATTAATATTAGGTGGCTTTTAAGATACCAAATTACGCAAATTACAGATAATCCTCCCCAAGATCACTAATCACTTTCTCTACGGACGATTAAAAATTTCGTCGAATAGAACTATTTCGACTCTTTCTTCACTCCTCGTCCCTCTCTACATTTATAAGTGACTCTAACTTTTGCATTTTAGTCTCTAATTATCATTATCTACCTCATACATGCCGGGAATGGGAATTCTCTACGAGAGAAAAAGCAAATTGTGAAAGTTCTTCGTTTCGGTGAAGATCAGGATGAAGAGGCGAGGTGGAGATGCTGTGTTCTCATTTCTCTTTTCAACTCTCTCTTGAATCCTAGCTGCAATCTATGTCTAAATATCTAATAAACATCTAAGACGCGAAAATACAGTTGTCATGTGTTGTCAGAGGCAATCTTCAAGCCCTTGCAAACTTTCGCCTCTTGAAGCCTCTCTAACTCTTTTCCTAATGAGTCGGTGGCTTTTCGTTCGTGAAGAGGCCACAGCCTATTTTGGATCCCATTTCAGCTCGAATATGTTTTCAATTATAAGGAAAATCCTTTCTCTCTTCAATTAGTTTAATACTTAGATAATCTTACGATAATTAAAATGTTACCGAAAATTACAGTTAATTGTATTAAGCGCGGATATGATTAATTTTTGTTGTGGTGAACAGAGTAGAGAAGTATCTGGTTTATTGCTGATTAAAATGACAGAAAAAGGTTGAAGTGTGAGGTGGAGTAGTAGAAGAGAAACGGGAATGGGGTAATTCAGACTTGCTATAAAGCTCCCTCCCAAACCAGATCCATGATGGAGTGTGTGAAGCCCCAGCACACACCAGGCATGAGTAAAACAAAGCTAGTCAGCGACTAGCCTACAAAATTAACCACCGACCAAAAGTATGTTCAGAAGATTTGCGACCCTTTGACAGGTCAGCTGATCTACTTGATCTCTCTCCCTTCCACTTACCTGGCCTCCAATTTCATCGCTTTCCCTCCACTCCTTCCTTCAGGACCTTCCTGGTTGGGTGCGAGTCCTTGGTTTGGGGATAATCACTGAATATTCCAGAAGCAGGCGCGGATCCAGGGGGGCTAGGGGGCTGAAGCACCCGCCGAAAATTTAAGACCTGTGTATCTTTATATTTCTTTCTTAAGCCATGCTTGTAATTCTGCTATTCAAAACGAGTTATCTAATAATATAGAATATCTAAAAACAGTTTTTAAACCGCTGCGATCGAATGTATCTTACATGATACATGTCTAAAATGGAGGTGAATCACTAAAATAATGATTAAATTCATTATTGTATCTTATCTGAAGTCCAAAAACTACAATTAATAATTTCCCGATTTGTGGGAAGAAAATTGGGATCTATTCAGACCCCTCAGAGGAAGGAATTCAGGTTCCCCCTCCCCCTCATTTTTATTCGGGGTACGTTACTGTCCAGAAGTCCACGCAATAATTATTTACCAATAGAATTTATTTAACTGATTTAAGTTTATCATTTACAAACAAGTAGGTGTCTAGGGGGCCGTGGGTGAAAGACCCTTATTGAATATACTGTAGAAGTTGAGACAGATGTTGTGTATGATAGTCCACATTATGGATTTGGCTGAATCATTTAAGGAAAGGAATCACAGGTGTATGATGCTAAGACGACTTCCTCATTAACAGAGTCATTTTAAGTGTGATTTCTGGGTCATATATTTCCTATCCATCGTTTTATCAGATTCTTTCAGACAGATAACGACAATTATCCGTTGAAGACATTTACTAATTTTAAATATTATATAATTCCTCTCCTGAAAAGGCAGCATTATTCAGATCTTAAAGGAAATTTCCAGAATACTGGGCGGCGTAAATAATTTATTGTTCTCAAGCCATTTAATATATGATTATCCCGTAAGAGAGGTTCTTAGAGTAGTATAAAATGTAAACTTTAGACCAATGAACATCGCGCGGGGGCGAATTATCGTCCGACTTTTATTAGCACGAAATAATATTTGGCGGTTGTTTATGTACATTATCCTGTCCTCTTTCTCTTTTCCTTTGATAAATGAAGGCACTGGCACTCTTTGACACTCTTTGCACTGGTGCTATTTGGCACTCTGCATAATGAAATCTCTTGAGGGAACTTCCTCCCATCCTTTATTCTCTTTGATGCCTCAAATGCACAGCGAAAGAAACGGGCGAGTATTTCTCTATTAGGGCTTGTCGTAATTGAACGTTAGCTGTATTTTATGGACGGAAACTAGAATCGTGAAACATTACAATGCACTCAGAGATGAAAGCATTTTTCTTAGGAAAAGCATAACGACAAAAGTCCTAAATTTGCATTCTACACGAATTGGAATTGATCGTAAGAAAAGATTTAGGATTAAATTTAAATGGCGGAGGAGAAAAGACGGATATTTTATCAACTCAGTGGATCGTACTTATTTGTGTGGCTTTTTGTATGTCTGAATTTCGATATGTGGTTGTCTATATCCATGTGAAAATGAGTTGGTACACATGGACGCCAGAACAAGGTTTGGACTTTGCCTTTACTTTATTCGGAGAAAGAGATTGTATTTTTCTCTCATTTATTGGGTCAAATGAGAAATTTTTAGGCATTCAGGTGGCCCATTTTTCCCATACGGTGATTATTTAGAGTTTGTAATAACCCATTATTATTATTATTATTAAAGAAATTGTGATGTACGCATTAAAACGACTCAAAATGGGCAAATGTTCCTGAAGAAGACGAACTAAGGTAGCATTTTACTCGAATTCTTAGCAGATCTATGATAGTATAGCTATTAACAAATACTATTTCCATGTAGTAATACCTAAGCTAATATTTACATAAGTTGTAATAATCGAATAATAATTGTAAAACTTATGATCAGCAAATTCTTTCAAGTGTGAGAAATTAAAGAATTTTGGTAAAAGAAATCCAGTTTCCTTCATATATTTCAGTCCTTTGTGTGCAGATTTTAAAACTGAACCGTATGAAATTTGTTCTGATTAATCCTCAATAGTTTATTCATGGAATTATGAATAATTATGAATAAAGTATAGGACTCTGCCAAATGAGGTTCTAATATTTTTTCTCTTAAATGTTGCAGCACGAATAGGAAAATATGTATCGGGATGAAATGGAAGTGTACATAGAAAACGAATAAACGGCACCATAATGACCTGGAATGTAAATATGACCAGAGCTTAGTAGATAAAAGATAAAATGGCGAAACTGGCAACTTAGTAAAGTATATTTGAATAAGAATAAATTTTATCGTAGGACCTTTTGTCAAAACTTTACCCAAGGGAAGGGAAAAAGAGACACACGGGAAGAAATCGTAGAGGTAATCGAAGGGTACTCTTGTTCGTTTGGGTCTTTAGAGATAAGCTACTTATAGAGAAAAGGGAGGATGATAAATAAATCCTTATTTTTTTAAGTTGAGGCAATTTTAGGGTGTTTTTAACAGCTTTAATCACTTTTTTTTCCTTTCTTATTTTGTACAATTGAAGGATGGAGCGTAACGCTCCTCAACTAGTCCTGTACTTGAGAGAAAAACAATATTTCTATTTAAAAAGCATCTTTCAGATTAATTGAATTAACAACTGAAATAACACTAAGGTCTTAAATGTAAATTGCATAAATACCTATTTAATCGTTAAAACAACCATGTGAAACAAATCTATTGAAAACCAGAGTATTAACGTGAAAAATGCTTTTTATTCCAAAGGTCTTCTAAAAAAATCCTTACTTCACGTACCCAACCTTTTCTATGAGTATAAATAGAACGGATCTAAAGGTCTTGGTAGTGTTGTTTCTATAATTCTATTAACACAAAATCAATTCTAGTGTTCCAACTCATTCTAAGTGTGTAAATTATAGTTAAATGAATGATAAAAAAAATTGCTAAGGGTTCTTTTAATTTCTCAATTCTAGATTTTCTTATTTTCTAGACGTCAATCATCTCAATAAAACATATTCCCTTGATAAATATTGACTTGAATTTTTTAACTCTCATCTTAATGTTTAAAGATTCGATCATAACCATCAAAAATGCCCATTAACTTATATTTTGAAATTTAAATAAAAAAGTGCATTCAAATTCTTTGGATTCAAACTCAATTCATCTTTCTCATTATGCAAGAGTTGTAGCTAATTATTATCGCCTTTAATTTTCTAACATCTATTATCTACCAAATGTAGCCGGTTCCTTTTAAAGTTAGTTTCTGGTCCGACAGAATTTTACCATAAATCTTTATCTTTTTCTGGTCCTATTTTAAAAGAAGCTGATTTATTCGCAGTCTGGTCGTACAGTATCATAAAGGCACAAATGATTTATTTGATGGTACACAATTGAATTTATTTCTCCTGATCTTTTTTATCTTTTTTTGGTCCTATTTTAAAACGAGCTGATTTATTCGCAGTCTCTGGTCGTACAGCATCCTAAAAGTCACGAATGATTTGATGGTACACAATTGAATTTATTTCGCCTGATCTTTCAGAATCAATAAACATGTCCTTAATGTGTCCTCAATGTGTGTCTAAATACATTGTTTTCACGCTTAAGGTATACTTCTTCTCATAATGTAGCTAAGCTTTTCTATCAATATATATTTTTTAAAGCTGCTCTTATACAATTAGGATTATGTGTTATAATAGCGATTTCTCGGCTCATTCATTTTACATGATCATTTTAAACCAAGTTTTGACGGCCCTTTTTTCATTAAATAAATCTTCCGGGATCACTGATTTCGAAATACTTCCGCCCTAGATGAAACCTTTTAAAAATTAACAAGTACTAAATAGAATCGCACATCAAGCGGCAATTTGTATGCCATATATTAAAATATTTATATTTTAGACAAATTGTATTTTAGAAAAAAAAATTAGACAAACTATTTTAGACGAATAGTTTTAGACAAATTGTCAAGGCAAATTATATTTTAGACAAACTCGCTGGATACCATCCTCATCCATACCAAACAAGTGGCTGTTAGAGTGGTCTAAGAGATAGACCTACTTGCATAGTGGGGATGAAGTGCGTCCCCCGGTGCCTACAATGCAGAATGGGGCGAAAGATTACTTAATAATATAAACCTAATTTTTTTTTGTCCTTTTGATTTCCTTTTCCTTCCACTTATCAGAAGTCACAAACTTGTTTTGAAAATAAAAGTCTTCCGGGTCTTGCTCTTAAAGTTAGCTTTAATCTTCTGCTGCGAGGATATTGGTGTTTCTTTTAGCTCTTGAAACGTTCATTTTGAAATTGTGACTTTGACTTACGTTAATTCTGTTATCTTTCTCCCTAATTTTTTCTAGATAAGAGAAAAATATTTCGATGATTTTAGTAAAACCAGATGATAGAAATATCATTCATTAACTTTAATTTATTTGCCTTCCCCGTCCAATAACATGAAAATTTCCTCGAGTATTATTGTAAATAGGTTTAACTACGTAGATGGAGTATACTAGTTTTAGTACTTTTGGTAGTGGAATATTTGTTCAGACTGAATGAAAGCTAAATTACGACGTATCGTGTCATTTTATGTAGGAGCCTGAAAGTGGATATCCTTCTAACTCCATGTTTCTCTAGTTCGTTTAAAACATAATTACTGTTCACAAAATAGAAGAATTTTCGGACTCAAGGAAGGCCATATGAAGTCCATAGGAAAATTATGAAAAACATTTTTTAGAAACCATATTCAATCTACTTTGGTAATGTATTATCTCTAATTATGGCTAATTACGGCAAGATCTAAGCGAAGTATTTAATTGGTCTGTTATATGGCACGTGAATGTTAATCTCAATAATTACAAAGTAATGCCCATCGACTCTCGAAATGGAAACTTCGATTATACGTTAGGCGATCATCGATTAAAAAACGAATCAGGAGACCGTGATTTCGGTGGATTAATTGCAAAGGACTTTAAATTTTTGAAGCACCGCGTACATGCCATGCAAAAAGAACAGTCAGATTTTTTGCTTATTTATCTAATTGTAGAAGTCTAAATACCGCGTACATAGGTGTACGCAGAAACACTCCGGCACAAAGCTGTGCGCCTTATCGTATCCCCAAACACACCTCTCGCCTGCCTAGAATTCTCCGTCGCCCTTTGTCGCACCGCCGTAAAACCCGAGATGGCTCAAAGCCGTGAAGGACATATCGTCAGCCCAAAGATGAAAAAAGGTCTTTTGCGCGGCGATACGGATTTTACGAGAATTCGATTCGCTCTCTCGATTTTGCTCGTGGAAGAAATAAAAGGAAGACTTCTCCCTGGAATCAGGCAGAAGCCCTTGGACCTACATCGAGTTTGTGTGAAACTCGATCACATAGGAAACCGTTCGCCCGCTCCAAGGAAGGAACTTCTCGGAGAATTGGTTGTTGCCGCACGGTACTTGTAGGTGAAAAACCTTTCGCAGGCCTCCACTTCTTCAGAGTCTGAGGTTACACAGGACCTCCCTCTGCGGATTACCCTAGACGTAGCTAGGTAATCGGTTTTGGCTACCCACTTCAAAAGCCGAATAATCGGACAGGTACTTCGAGGAAGAAGTCCGATTGAGTCACCACTTGGCTCACCTTCGTGATTCGGCAAAGGATCAGTATATCACCGGTCTAGGATTACCCTCTCATTCGGTAACCTCGGACGGCCGGATTAGGTGCGATCATCGTCACCAGAAGATGATCTTCACCGCCCCTCCATTCAAAAATACTTACGAACTCAAAGGTATCGTTAATTGAATTATCCCCTCCCCTAACTTCACCAGTTTATTTGTGTGCTAGAATTCTTATCATCCGCCCATACCCTCAAATATTAGAAGTGCTGACTTAATTCAGTGTTTAACTCAATAATAATATTCCCTTCGTTCTGTATGGTGTCATTAAGACGCAAACATCCCAGCCAGTAATCTGCAAGTAATCCTCACGACATTTTTGTAGACTTATTTATTCAGTGCAATATTAATCCTATTTATATTTATATACGCTGTGTTTATTTCAAATTCATGTACATTAAAGATTATTTTTGTTTTTGCGTGTTTAACTAATTTGCACGATCCCTTGGCAATTATTAAGCAATCCACTCGGCTTAAAACTCATTATTCCACCGACCCGCCCATGGTTGGCTTATACTGAGCGGAGAACACACTCAGGAGATCATCATCTTAGTTTTGATTAAAAGGGTACGTACAAGGGTTATTCTCATTCACCGGAAGTGGCTAAGGTTGGTGTATTTGATACGCTTCACCTCCGCTTCACCTCGGTGCGGTAATATAATATATGTCCAGGAAGTGAGACTGGGATTACCCACTCACTAAACCTCCACACTAATATATGGTGTAAATTATATTAAAATTACATTTTAATTAGTAAGTATAATAATCTTAATTCAATATCATGGAATTATGTGTTTGTGTTAGATATTGATACTTATACTTGGTTCAATTCATGACAATATTGATCTACCAAAGATAAAAAAAGGGAGCTTTCTAATGGAGACCAGTTTTATTTTATGGAAGATAGGTCTCCATGGCTACACTATGCTCCTCTTATCATGGCCCGGTGATTTTCACGACATAAATCATATAGATAATTTTAAAAAGTAAATTGCTATATAAAATTATTACAAATAAAAGAGCATCAATTGAAAGTCGTATCGACTCCAGGTTTTAGTAAAAAGACTTAAAAACGACATCTGCAAAATGCATAAAAAGCATTCCACAGCGTATTCAGACACTAAAAGAATCAAAAAGTACACTAACTAATTACTAGAATATCTAAAACTATAAAATATAAATGTAAGTATTGTCTTTTTGTTATATTTTTAGCGTCATATTTAAGCTTCATGAGGTTATTATCCCTTTTTCCCTGAAATACTTGATTTTTCAAAGTGGTGTTAATAATTTGGCCAGGTACTGTACATAGAAAGACATTTAGTAATTTCAATGCAATTATTGTTAAACAACCTGCAGGGAAGTATCTGTAGTATAGCTACTTATAGAATCGGCTCCACTCGGAGTGGAAGCAGTATAGCCATTGTGATATTCTATGTCTTATGAGTTATTAAGATTTTTATGTCACACATACGAGATTATTTGGTTTGCAGTTCTTTAATTCTTTATTTTATTCATGTCTTCGATTTTTTTATCACATTTTTCTTTATTCTTAACCCATTTGTAAACAAAATTCCAACTTAGTAAGAAAGCCAGAACCCTCCACTTTATATAATCTCAAATATGCCTTAATTTTCATAGACACTTTAACATATTTTGCATTTTCAGATGTGTGCAAAATTTCTTATTTCTATACTGATGAGTACTCCACATTTATTGTAAAGTTATCTTTTTTATTGGCTCATTTAAATATTAAATATAGTCTGAGATTTTAAGACTCACTAATTTCTTTCGCCGTTTTGTGATTTTACTCCATTAATTGTCCATTAGTAAATGATTTTCTATGATGCAGCCAGCGACCGCTAGCAACTTCAAGATGGCGACATCTGGCAACACCTCCATCTGCCGCTTATTAATTTTCCAACCCAAGCCCCAAATTCTGCTAGTTGAGATATAAGTCTCTCTGCTATGAAGCTTTACCGAAGAATTCTAGGTTGAGAGATTGGCAGGTATTTAATCAACTGGGTTTGGGGGTATGAAGATGATTTTAGTTAGCTAGCTTCATCTCATCAGGAAAATATCCAGTAATCAGAAAGGCACTCATAATGTTTGCAGCCCTTGAATGATTGTAGGGGGCGGGGCGGCATGCGCTATGTTATCCCTCTATATAGAGTGAAATTTTAAGTGTTTACATTGGGTTCTACATAATTTGGTTTTAATTTGCTTCTTTTTAATTTCAGCCACTGATATTTCTTTATAAGTTTCCTGAGCTAGTTTTATATTCCCTTCAATGAGAGCTTCCTTATTTTTTTTTTCTCTTCCTGAGCTTCATATTGCTGCTATATGTAAATTTTTGCTTTTTATTCATTCTAGTATTGTGATGATCCTCATATCTTCTGGAAATGCTGACTGTATATTTTTAGTGTAACTCTAAAAGTGCCACGCTGAGAAAATTGACCACCCCGTCAGCACCGCAGAAAAACTACCGTTAGGAATTCAATGGAATTTTCGAAAGGCCTAAAACCATAAGAAGACCAATTGGTCCGAGCGGCGGTTGTACTCTCAGGACCTTTGGGTTCCGCGCACGCTTTAATGGTTACTCTTATTTCCGTTCAAATTCTACATGGTTCTCTCTTTCTTTGAGAGTGTTCGCCCTCATCTTCGGATTGAATGTTGTGTCACTTTCAAATGTTTCGTCAGTGTCGGTTCCTTACGGAGGTGATATCTTTTGTGTTAGTTTTTTTACTTGCTTTGTTTTCTTTCGTCATTTTTTCTCCCACTATTTTTCGACTTTTAGGATTGCCATCTACTTTTTTCTTCTCCTTCTTTTCCTCACCTCGTTACTTTGTTCCTTATTTTTTTGGTTTCTTCTTCTGTGGTCGTCAGATGTAAATTGGGGTTGCATAATGTGCATGTCTCCTTCATGCACTAGTTTTTTCGTCATTTAGTTGAGTTCTTTGATAAATATTCACTGATTCATCAGACTTCGGACATGTGCGCATAATATGTACGTCAAGATCTTTGTTGATCCTTTATGTTGGATCTTCGGGTAGATCATTTTACCTTCGTCCTCTGAGTAGCTGGCTTTCTCAACCTGTGCATAGCACGTGTTTCTCCATCTTTCCTCTTCTTCACTTTTCTCCGTTGTTTTCTGCCGTACTAGTTGTTTTCTGACATGGCAGATCATCGCCTCTGCCCTATGACCATGACGGAAGTTTACACATCTTTATTGAGTGCTTCTGCGATTAAGACAATTATGCAGACCTTGATATATTTGGACCGGGATGAATTCCTGCCTCTCCATTTGTGTGCTGCTGAGTTTGGCCTCAAATAATAGTAATCCTGTTCCTTTTTGCTTTGTTTTCCATTAAAGTATTTTACATAGTCCCTTATGCTCCTAAACCTGACTACTTCCCTCACATTTGCACACGTTTGCACTCTCGATACTTTCTTTTTTATTAATTTTTTGTGTGTTTCCTTTTCCATTGGTCTATTTGGCGGCACACTATACCCCCGAAAGCAAAGATCCGCGATCGTATAACGCGCTTTAGATTTATATATCTGAGTGCGTTTATTGTACTTTTCTTCGTTATTGTTTCCACGTCGTTTCTTTTTGCAAATGGCAACGTATCCCATTTGGGTGTCTATCAAGCGAATAATGGCAATGTTTAGTTTGTCAAAAGCGACATCAAGTAGTTTTGCTCTGTCGGACAGGCCCAGTCCGTTGACCGTACAAGGGAGAATTCTTGTGGTCTTTCCCGTGTTCATTGTTCCAGGGGATCCTAAAGGGGTGGAGCGGTTGGATCTCGATCTTCTTACGCCGCATTGTTTCCCTTCATTGTGTTCCAGTAAAGAAAATCTCTTCTGGTGCGTGTCGGTTAGTAGTTATTTCAAAATTTTAAGGGAGCTACTCCCGTGTGCCGCCCGCCAACCTTGGATGAGCGATGTCTTTTGTTTTATGGGAGATGAATGAATGAACCTGGTTTGGACCCCTCCTGAGTTCCTTTCGAAATTGTTATTATAGTAGTGTTAGGGCTCTTTCGGTTGTTATGGCTGCCCAGTCGTGATGCTTACCTGAATGGCTACCATTAATGGCGATTTAATTGAAAAGTTTCATTTGTCTTCTTTCTGGGTTTACTCCGTGTTCAAATATTGGATCGGTTTCTCTGAATAGATTTTCGACTATTACCGTTTTGCCGATACAGCTTTGTGTATTTGTTTGCAGTATATTGAGTTTCCTTGCCCTTTCAGCTCTCATTTTTTATTTAGTTTGAAGTTCTTTGTTATCCTTAATGTTCTGCCGGGTGGATCATTTATTGGCTTCGAATCCGTTTATGAATTCCCCACACTTCATTTCCCTGAAGATTACTTTGCTAAGAGTGACGCATCTCCAAGAGAGATTTGTATCATCTTAAAATGTGCTATACATATATGTGCCAATTTGAACATATGTAACTCAATTTACCCGAATCCTATGCTATGAATGACTGAGGATCATTTATATGGATATATTTGACTGTCAATTATCAGCGCGGAACATATTCTGGACTGAAAAGAGCACAAGTTACCTCATAACCTCGATTCAACTAGGCAACAGGCAAAGCAGGTCTGAGCGATATCTCGCTGTGAAACCTAGTGTCACTGGGCCGTGGTAAAGAATAGGGATGTAACCCTTGGCATGACTAAAGAACCCACTTTCTTAAGGTCCATTCAAGATGATATAGGGAAACGCAACGATCTCTGTTTAAGCTGAAAGCATCTTTGATATCCAAACCCTCCAAGAAACGGAACTCATGGAGACTGTCATTGATTGGGCCACTAGCCATCATCAAGTCCACCATGAGTCATCCCTTCTTGAGGGCTCCAACTGGCTTCATCTCTCATTTTCACCCTTCATCATCTTGACAGAGCTGAATCACGGGACTCGTAGTGCTCGGGTGGAGAGGGCGAATCGATATTAAAAACTTAATCTGAATTACATAAGAACATACATCACACATTGATACTTACAGAAAAAAAACAGCAGGTAAACAAGATAAGGATATCAAAGGAATGCAATTGCTACCTATAAGACTGGAAGAACTCAAGGACAATCGCGTGTCGAATGCTTTCGTAAAGAGGGATAGAGGGTACCACAAAGAGAGTCCATCTGAGGGCACTACCAAAACAACCCCTTACTTCGAAACAGAAGCCATGCGAATGACTCTTCGCCCAGCTACAAGTGGCACTAATAAGAACAATCGATGTAAACCTTGGATTCATCGCATCGTGTACACAATATCGAGACGTCGAACGGATTCACTCTGAAGAAGGAGAAGAAGTCAGAAAGCACTAAAGATAATGGGACTAGAAGCAAAAGCTCACCTACAGGTTTCTACGAAGAAACACGAGCGTCATTTGCCGCAAAGTAGAGCCATCGGTTTGAGACCACACGGAATATGAACTGAAAAACAAAATAGAAAGGCAATAAAGATGGACCAAGTTCAAAGAAGTGGTTAAAATCAAGGAAAACGTATTCAAAATCACCTTCTAGATATCGGAAATGGCTGTCAAAACTGCATGCAAGTCATCCTCGCATTTAATTCAAGAATAACCTCGAAAAACATACAGGGGGATGAATACCAGTTATAAGATAGAATCAAACTCCACAACAAATTATCCATATAAGGACAAACTTGTGTGCTCTGAATGCGCGCAAGAAGACCATCGTCATAAAGCTTTGGACAACAGGACAAAGCTGCCACTGACCCTATCACCAATGGTATTTGGGTGCTCAATGAGAAAAAATATAATTTCCAGGAAACAACAACAAAATAAAAATACCAAATATCTCTTACGCAGAGGAAACCAAACGCGAGGAACTTAACAAACACACAAAATGACAAATCTTATACATCGCAGGGGAGTCAAACGCCAAACTATTGACATGCATAATTCACGTTCACTTGGCTAACCTCATCACTTTAGGGTTTTATGAAGAAGTACTCGATTCAGCACTAAGAGAAAACGTATTCCCCAAAATAGAGATGCCATAAAACAAGGGCTCAACAGGCGTATTTTAAATCTGCCCGTTATAGGACATCAATGATACAAAAAGCACAGAACCAGAAGCCAATATACAAACTGACTCATAGGAAGCAGAAAAATTGATGTATTTAGAAGAACAAAGGTGGGTTGATTCCAGCACAACTGAAACAGTAAAGGAAACTATCTACACAAAGACAATGAGACTTAACAGGAAGGAACAAACGAGGACATTCCACAGCCGGGTAAGAAACAAATCGTAAGCGCTACTAATGGAAGAAAATGGAGAGTAATAACAAGAAGGCGCAATAGATATCATTTTAACTTCTAAAAAAGAAACAAGAAGACAGAGAGAGATAATACAGAATGAATATGCATAGAAATAAGCTGACAATCTTGCATCTTAATACGCAGGGCTGGAACAATAAAAAAAAATCTCCGGAAAGATCTGCAGATAGATCAACCATGATATAAGTCTAATTGCGGCACACGGTCTATATCCTGAAAAAAGAACATGTGAAGATATGGAGCCATGAGGCCATAGTTATGAATAGAGCTGCAACCGCCATAAAGAACTTTAAATATCGCCAACTGAGAAACTTAGAAGAATTGTATCTCGGGGTAGAGGTGGAAACGGAACTTGGTGCCATGATAATTGCTACTGATTAGCAACCACCCATTCGCGGGTAGTTCCCTGTTCTCACGTTATTTGCCATATTCATTGAGATAACTCGGCTATCTTTTTAGGAGACCCAAATGCTAGATTCCAGGAGTCAGGATACAAAACAACAAATGAAATAAGAAGAAACATAATTCTCTTATGGACAAGAACATCCTCTACCGCATGGGTCCGTCCACACTTCCCTACCTTTTTCAAGGGACATTCAATTACAAAGTCTGCTTTATTCTTTACTAGCTTCAACGTAATCCCATGAAACGACCACATAGGAATCGCACTTACTCTGGATAGAAACTCAATTCAAATGTTGGCAATCTCAAGGAAAAATTATACGCGGGAAAATTGGCATAAATATAAGAAGAAACTACAAATTTATATTTCATCCCTGCTTTAGGAAGCTAACCCAGAGGAGTTCGACAAGAGACTGCAAGAACTGAACGTAAATAAGGACGAAATCAGACCGAGAAGCGATTCCAAAGACCTCCTACACCACCATCTCATAATACAGGGAATTCCACACATGAAACGATTACTCCGCGAATTACAAGAAATAAAGCAAGCGGGAAAAAGGAGAATATTTACGAAAATCAATTAAAAAAATTAAAGAGATAAAGGAAGGAATCAAAGAACTCATAAAAAACAGAGGTGGCGCAAAGTGATATAAGAACAAGACGAAGAATCTTCTCCTAGACAGTTCTAGAAAAGTATAAACAGAGCAAAATCGATACGTCTTCGAAAGAAGATGGAAAGATTAGATAGCGCAAGATAATTAAAAACAGAAGAGGAAGAAATAACACTTATCTTCTTCGACTACTGGGAAACGATATTCCACTTAAGCGAAGAGTAAAACGGACAATTTGATATAAAATTCGAAAAACAAATAATCGACGAGCAGAATAAAAATATTAGATCAAAGAAGGATATGGAAGTAGTCAACGAGGCACTGATAAGCACAGATAAGCACTGATGAACACAGGGAAGTGCCCTAAATTCCTTTAAAAGGAAAGGGCCTCGACACTTCGGGTGGACTAAGTTCAATTGCTCCGATGCCCCAAGAAACATTATAGAATGAATGCAAAACATTTTACCGAGATGCTTGCCTAATTAGCGGTTACTTCCCTGATAAATAAAAACTGGAGAAAATAATATTCGTAACTAAGCCATGGAAACAAATGTAACGCAAAGGTATAAGATTATGCACCTAGTATCTCGTCTACCATTTATTCTCTATCACTCGCCCCCAAATTCCCCACTTTACACTAAGATGTACAATCTCCAAATAAGGTAGCGCATATCGCAGAAGAACAATAACTCTACTGATATCATCGAGAAGGCAATGTAATGGGATTAAAGATAACTTCTTCAGAGCTCATTCACTACCTAGCTGAACGAATATTGAAAGCAACACCGTTTCTAAGCCTCTTATATTCCTTAAGAGGCTCTATCTACCTTCCCATCCCCCCCAATATAGGGGAACACCAAGGAGTTCAAAATAAAGCTTTATACCTTTTAACCAACATTAGAAGGCAAGAGAATTACTCAGCGAGCCCTACATCAAGAAACAAAGCTCGAATCGCTCAATATTGTCATAAATAAAATAACTGATAATATTTGGAGGTTCAAAGATCAACTCTTTTCTTTCATTCTTTTCAAAAAAGACCAATACATGAGCAAACGTTCTTTTCAAAACCAGATTCTTTATTGAAAAATTTAGCATGGAAGAGTGGAAACACCATCATACACTTGTGAGAATAAACAGGATCAAAGGAGTGATACGATAATAAGGAGCCAAACCGAGCAATAAAAATTAACCCCTAGAAAAAATTCAACCACGTAACACTACATAACTTTATTACACTCCACTCTCAAAGTGAAAACAATAGTGGCTACCCGAACAAGACTCATTAAGTTAAACAATTACAACAAAAGGGAAAAAAAGTGCATTCTCTAGCCTGGTATAAGTGGCTTGTAGAGGAATGAATATCACGAGGGCAACCAGACGCTAGTTTGTTTATATAGCGTCAACTCTTAAGCTCCACATGGGCCAAGACTTTACCCACCTCCCCTTTTCCACGCTGCCCAAGATGTGAGGTCGCTCGCAAAGAAGGATTTCAGCTTAGCAGATTTCCTAGTCCGTTAATATAAACACAGCAGGGTGTGAGAGCCTTTAGAATAAATATCTTGCTGCCTAAGGCTTTATCGGTAGAAAATCTATGAACAGGCTCACTGTCCCCTCCGATTGTTTATGTCTATTTTCGCCAAATAGACGAAATTTCATCTTCCCCCTGCGTAAACCAGAAGGGGCTAAGTGTTACTGCGTTAAAAATTTATGCCCTAGGAAAGAGGCTTAACTGTGTGCTAGTGAGGGTTACCCCTCCTAAACTCCCTCGTCTCCCCTTCCCTCCTCTCAGGGGATAATTGACGTATATATAGTTCAATCTTAAGAAATGAAGAAGAGAATCCGCTTATTCCAGTGTCAAACACGGAATAAGAAGATAACTGGAACCGAGCAAACCTTTCCCTCCCAAAGCCGTTCCTTTGGTCGCTTAGAAGAGCAGTCTAGTGGTATCGAGACCAACTCTCATACCATTCTCGTCCAGAGAAAATCCCTTAACTCAGGTTTCTAAAAAAAACAGAGATTCCCCTCATCATTGAGGAATACCAGCGTGAATTCCCATTCGAGAAAAGATTCACCTCTTGGTTAAGTCTCATCATCGAGAAGCCCGAGTTGGCAACACAGGGATCGCGATAACTTCCGTTCATTCAAGATCCCCTCACTTGCATCTTAAACTCAAGAAGCCTCGCCACGGGCCTTCACCTACCTAGTGAGAAGCATCAGCTGTTTTTCCCGAATAGTCTCGCCACGCGCCTACACCTACTCATTGACAAGCATCAGCTGTTTTCCCAACCCTCTTCGTCGAAACGAGGCATCCTCCAGTCCAACTCACCTTAAATCATCAAAGCGAGTAGACTCACTTTCAAGGTCACACAACTGTCGACTCCCTCTGAGTTGAAGGTAAACGAATCCAAAAGTTATTCTTTTGTTTTGTTATTTCCCATTCCTTGCGAAAGTGTATTTAAAGATTTAATATTTTACTCTTTTATGTAATTAAAATTATATTTTGTCTGAGTTGTTTAATTACATAGATCCTCGAACGCTGCAAATGGTAATAGATATATCATAATACGAATCCTCCCTGGTTAAAGAACTAAATTAAAGCACTCTTAGAGAAAAGTGGGACGGATTTACTCATGTACGTAGCAAACGTAGATACGTATTCGGCCGTAAATCACGACATGGCTAATTGGAAGAATTTAGAAATAGGGACAAAAGGGAAATAATGTAAACCTCAAAGTGAATTTAATTAATCATAATGAGTATCACAAGTGAAGGGGTGAAGACGAAAGTTAATAAAAAAATAAGGTAAAATCAGTGAACAAAGTGAAGAGAATTGAATTCCTAAATCCTTCAAACTCTGATTAAACACAAAAACAAAACATGCAAACTAGACATTTAGTACAAACACTTAAGACATGCAAAACACTACACAGCAAGGCAGTAACTCAAGACAAAACCTCACACAACGGCATGAATACTACAGTACACACAAGATGAGAGAAGATAATAGTGAATAAATTTTAATCGGCTCTCCTAACAACTATGAAGAAATTGCAATTACACACTAAGAGAACGACAAAAAAATAGAATAGAACTGGAATAAACAACTTGAGGATCGGATTCTATTTTAATTAGGGGACCATCCAAATAATGGAAGTATTCCATTCTAGTCTCTACTCGCTCTATAAAGACGAAGGTTAACTTAGATTAACTTATTTTTTCCTACTATACTTTTTTTCTTTCTAAGAACAACGAGTCATTTATAAGTCGGCAAAATTACATAGATTCTCGAAGAGAAGTTAAACGGGCGGTTAGAGATGCGAAGCGGAAATATGAAATAAAACTGGCGAAGGATTCAAAGAAGGAACCGAAACGGTTTTACGGCTATGTAAACAGTAGGAAACCCTTAAAAGGTTCAATAGGGCCGATTAAAGACAAAGATGGTCGTTTGACGGAATTTCCGGCGGAAATGTCTAAAATTTTAAATGAACATTTCACAAGCGTCTTTACTATTGAAGATTCGTCCCAATTAGGATCGTTAGTTGAAGAAGTAGATAATAGTGATATTTGCATATCCGATATAACGGTTAATGAAGTGGAAATTCTTAAATATATTAACCTGATGAAAAAGTCGAAATCACCCGGGCCCGATGGCGTTTACCCCACTCATTTAAAGGAACTTAAGAATGAGCTTGCGAAGCCGTTGCGTGCAATTTTCAATCGCTCATTAGAAGATGGCGTAGTCCCTGTAGACTTCAAGCGTGCAAACGTTACACCAATATTTAAGAATGGGAATAGATACGAAGCAACGAATTTTCGTCCTATTAGTCTAACTTCGGTAGTTGGAAAGCTTTTAGAATCGGTAATTAGAGATAGAATAGTGTGCCACCTCGAGGTAAATAATCTGATTAAAGATTCCCAACATGGGTTTAGGCGGGCGAGATCGTGCTTGACAAATTTGCTCGAATTCTTCCATAAAATGATTTGCGTTTACGACGAAAGCAAAGCTGTAGATGTAATCTATCTAGACTTTAAAAAGGCGTTTGACACCGTTCCGCACGAGAGATTATTAATGAAAGTTAAAGCAGTCGGTGTGAAGGGTAAGATATTAAATTGGATTAGAAATTGGCTGAAGGATCGTTCGCAGCGAGTAGTTATAAATGGTGAATGTTCAGATTGGGTCAACGTCAGTAGTGGAGTGCCACAAGGCTCCGTTCTTGGCCCATTATTGTTTCTAATATATATAAACGATTTGGATAATGGCGTATTTAGTACGATTTCTAAATTTGCTGACGACACGAAGCTGGGCAACCGTGCCTATGTAAGATCGGATGTAGAAAAATTACAAAAGGACCTAAACTTGATTGTCAGATTGGCGGATAAGTGGCAAATGCAGTTTAATTTAAGTAAATGTAAGGTGATGCATTTGGGTTGCCATAATTTGAGGGTAGAGTATACCATGAAAGGCCAGGTCCTCGACGTAGTTAAATTGGAAAAAGACCTGGGAGTTTTAGTCTCGGATGACTTCAAAGTCACGAAACAATGCGCGGATGCATGTAAAAAAGCAAATCGTGTGCTGGGTTATATCGCGCGTAATTTCACGTTCAAATCCAAAGAGATAATTTTACCATTGTATAAATCACTTGTGCGTCCACTGCTCGAATATGCGGTTCAATTTTGGGCTCCATACTTAAACAAAGATATCGCGCAATTAGAAAGAGTGCAGCGTAGGGCTACAAAATTAATTCCCGAGCTGAGAAACAGGCCCTATGAGGAAAGACTCAGGGCATTAGATTTGCCATCTCTCGAAGGCAGAAGATTACGTGGCCAGCTAATTGAAGTATTTAAAATATTGAAAGGATTTTCAAACGTTGATTATAGGAATTTGTTCGAATTGGATCATAGGGGAAATACTCGGCAACACGGATTAAAATTAGTGAACAAGCGATTTAACACTAGTATAGCCCAAAACTATTTTACGTTTAAAATTACTCAAATTTGGAATAGGCTACCCACCCACGTAGTGGATAGTAGGTCGGTAAATATGTTTAAAAACCGTCTCGACGCGCACTTAAATAGTATAAATATAACGTAGTCTGAGCACAGTAAATAATAACGTCTTTGCAAAAGGAGTTTGGAGCGGAGGAACAACGAGAGTAAAAATGATGACTAAAAATGATGCCAGCGATTTCTCTTGCATGTGTAGTTTAGATATCCATTTTCTTTTCCGCCTATCCTATAACTAGATTTTCACCACTAGCAGTCGAGGGCTGCGGAAGTTGAGAAGAAAAACTTTCTATCACCCCCCCTTAGGTTGAAGTAGTTAATATGCCTGACATTGTACACATGTAGATAAGTGTGTACAGTAGATTATATATTAAAAAAAAAAAAAAAAAAAAAAAAATATAGCATGTTAGAGATACACTCGTAGATAAGTGTGTATCGTAGTTTCGGATGTAGTGTAGCGGACTAGCCTCGAGCGGACCTTAGGGTCTTTGTTGGTCCTAGATTCTGTAGTTCTGTAGTTCTGTAGTTCTGTAGTTCAACCATCTTCCTTCCTCATCCTCTCTTTCATTCGCCCCTTCTCCCCCTAGTCCATATGGACCAGGATGAGTAGCTTGGAGGGTAGAGGGTCGAATCAACGACTGAACCGTGTTTTCAAGGAGAGGTCAGATGGGCCATGCTAGAACCTCGACCTATTGCACGCCATGATTTTAACCGAAGGCACTGGATCTGATTGGTTGCACAAAATAAATTCTATAAAACTTGATTTATTAACCGAAATTACCAATTGAAATTACCAAAGTAAATTTATCTTTCAATCTCAAATCTTCAGTTGAAAGATAAGGACATAGGCTCTAATTGTACTGTAATTAAGACCTTCACCTTCGCATTATAACACGACTCTGCCTTCTCAAAAATGAGAGACGGGACCCTCATTTACGGAGTATCCGAACCTGCACAATAGAAACTTGAGTGGAAGAAACTGTGAGATAATTTAAAGGTGAGAATAGTGCACGACTAACTAGTAACTAGTTCAAAAAAGTATTTAGATCCGAAGAGTTAGGGTTTGGGGTTCTACTATTAATCGGTTCTTGTAATTTTAATAGTCTAAAAATAGTTAGGAATCTTGGCTAGAACTCGTTCAAGTTGGTTAGCTTTAAAGATACTAACTACGCCAAAGATAAAGCTGGTACTTTGTATAGTAGGATTTTTTAAACGCATTCATCTGGCGACTGCCAACAAGGGCATAGGTTGCCACAATTAAAATTTCCGCATAGTCCAAGTCTACTTTAAAATTCACAAAAAAAAACAAACAAAGAAAAAGAAACAAAATCAAAAGCGAAACAAAAAACTCAAAAAGTAAGAAAGAGAACAAAGGCAAGAAGAAGAAGGATCCACGTCCAGGAATTGATAGGAGGCCCCCCCCCACACACACACGGCGCAAGATCATGCAACCAACATTGAACGAAATACAACGGCATTAGGCATTAGAGGGGGAGAGGATTCATGGAAATGGTTGCAGTGTAGTGGCAATGCAACTTTACATTCCCTTTGTCCTTTACCCATCTTCTTTGCCAAGCAGCCCTGAGGGTAGCCCAGATTCCTGCCATGTAATCGATCTGAGGAAGAGCGAAACAATGATCTGGTCTGGAGGTCCTCGCGGACTCATCAGTGCCCTCATGGGTGCGCTCACGGCACCGGCTCACGGAAACTGTGGCGTTACGGTTGGTGCGAACCGGTGAGTATTGAAATTCTAATGTCCGAGAGCCCACAGGGAATTTTATAAGACGTAAAGGATCATAATCTGGCCTACGAACCAAGTATGAGGCATTATCTCCTCAACCGTGTGGGGTTTTGCAACCAATTCGGCAGTTAAAACGGACACAACGCCTGGTAGAGGCCTTCAGACTTCAAAGAGAGAGGATACAGTATCGCGCGGAAGCAAATCCCTTCCTGGGAATCGGAGCCATCCGTGTGCACATGCACTTATCTAGCGTGAAACGAAGTCCGCACCAAAAAGATCGAAAGCTATCAGCCCAGCGCTTTAGAAGCTTTCGGAGTAGAAGTAAGGCGACTAATAGTCAAAATTTTTACCCTCCAGGGAAGCATTCTGGGCAGAAATAAAGGCACCAGCGGGCTGAAAGCTACACGGAATTCTGAAGGAGTTTCATAACCCTAAACTCAACGAGTTTAGGGTATGACGGGAGTCTCTCGGCGAGATTGGCACCGTCGAAGTCGGCCGCGGATTCGGTGTGAGCCGTTAGCGACTGGGGGAGACGTCGAGCTCGCGGTTAAAAGTGCAGAATGCACTGTATACAGCGCAGAGCGAGTGGCATCTTCCTGGCATCAACAAGTAGGCTCTCAATAGGGGACCTTTGGAAAGCACGGGACGCCAAACAGAGATAGGTATGGTGCATCGAGTCCATCTTCCGTAATATACAGCTGGCTGCGGATATATAAAACAAGAGAACCTATTGCTGCGAATATTAGCCTACTAGGTGAGGAGTCGATCGAAAACAAGAGAAGAAAAAGGTGCGAATCCACCAGCTCCAGGCGAACACCTTTTAGTGAACAAGTCCGGGACGGGGTACAGACATGGATAGCTTCAGAAATGCATTACCATAGTCTTGTTCAAAGGAAATCCGAAAACTGTGCACTTCAGCGTTGTGAGAGACGTGGTTCAATCTTTGCTTGAGTCGACGCTTCAGAGTTGGCATCTGGGCCGCACCAAAAGAGATCGAAAAGTCTTCCACTTAGAGCATAGTGAGAACATCTTACGACAGCAGCGAGATGATACCTTTGATGCGAGGCTCTGGGCAAAAAGTGTATCACTAAGGACACTTTCCTGCGGTACGCCATTTTCTTACCCCATTGGGCCACATCGAGCTCCCCCCACCAGTACAGTTGAAAATTAGGAGAGTGAATTTTTGAAATGAAATATGCTCAAAAAGAGATGGTGTCTGTCGTGCTAGAACCTCGATCTACACTGTGCCTTGATTTTGACTCATTTCAAGGCATAAAATTGAAAGCTCGATGCAGCAATGTTTTCGCAAGATCCTAAGTCGAAACGCATGAAAAAATGCAAGAAATCTATACAAAAGTGGGTTGACTTCATAACAGGCTAAACATCGCGATTGTCTGCTTCAAAACCCAAATTTTGTGCCGGAAGAGATGGAAACATCAAATAGATAAGTCCACTCTCAGCTGCTTACTTAGCCAGGCAAATCTGAGTTATGAGTATAATTAAACTCGATTAAGCCGTGTGATAAGTATTAATAAATGCTCGTTAATTGTGCTGAAACCACTAATGGCTCAACTTAGAATGAAAATCCGAATTAGTCCTCAATTCTCCAACGAAATCTCAACAGTAGGTTCGGCAAATGAGCAAAATTGCAACTAAGAAAATCAATTGTGTCAATTTCTTACAAGGCATCGAACTCTAGAAATAATCTTTTAAATACAATTTTACAAACGTGTTTCCTATACAATGTTGCTAGTACCAATTGTAGGATACAATGAATGATAATATTAAAAAATAACTTAAAAGAATTTTTTGTCAAAGGAAATATTCCGGGTAATTTTGAATAAGACGGACGCACGTGTTATAGGCTAATAAATCTTGTAGTACTTCTTCATATCATTATATTTGGTGTCAAGGAGTAAAACTTTGAGGCGGAGAGGGTCTATCACCCCAAATAAAGTCACAAAAAAATCTAGATTTGAACCCGATTCGGCAACGCAAGAATTTTTCCACGACACCATCCTCAAATGCGATGAGACAGCCTCAGTTATGCTCGCGCGCTTGTTTTTAATGTTTATATGAGTTAATTTTTATTTTCCAAAACGATGTAGAAGGTAAGTGGGGGTAGGTTTTATGAATATATTTAGTAACGTGATCTGGTAGCGATTTTAGGGTGTAAATCTGTAAAATTACCAAAACTAAATAGTATTCCGATTTTCGTACATCGTTGCTAGAAAAATACTACTTTCAAGTGCTAATACTCAGAAACTATGCTTTGTGCAGCACTGAATAAATAGCTACAAACAGTAAAAAATCCAAACAAGTCCAATGTTTTGGCTTAGGCTTCTATCTTTTCGCAGATTTCAGTATAGTCCACTTTATTGCAAACAATCAACACAACCCACAAAACCAAATTTTCTTTTGAGAAAGATGTATGTTGGGAACAAAGTTTCCACAGAAGCCGAGTTTTTAAACTTTCCCCTCGATTTAGACAATTTTTTATCAGCTCAGGGAAAAAAAAATTGACAATGAAAATGAAATTCTTCATTAATTGTAAATCTAATCCGTTAATAAACTTCGATTTATCCTCACATAAAAGGGTTAGATTGTGAACGTTGAAATGACAACCTTGACTAACGGTTTTCATAAAGAAAAATACAATGTGTTGAAGGTGAAAAAAAAGCAAAACATTTCAAACAAATCCTGTTATAAAATGGGAAAAGGGCCCCTGCAAATTAATGAAAAAACACTAGGTTTCGTCTGTATGTTATTTTATTTCGCGCTACTATGCTAAATTAGTTTAAGGATAGTAACTAATATTACCATAAAAAAATCTTCCTTGGTTCACTATCTTAAAATGAGTGTAACTTAGTGCGTCTCAAAGCATTTAAAAATGGCGTTGTGGAAGAATTCTTGCGTTGCCTCTTTGTAGTGAAAGATTGACGTTTCGTGACATTGTAGGGCTTGATATCGCCTCTCCGCCATCAAAATATTCCTCTTAGGACACTATTACAAGGATACAAATTGTTTACACAGAATTTAGGAGCTTAAAACGAGTGCGTCCTTCTTATTCAAAATTACCTTATTCCCTTAAATGTTCACTAACGCCGTGACAAAAGGATGATCGTTAAGATTTCTATATAGCTCTTATAACAAAGTAGAGAGGTAACTACTGGTGGAAACGCGAAATATCTGCCACAATAAATTATATTTGAGAAACGCCGTTGGAATTTTAATCGACGAATCGAAACTTTCTTCCTCTGTTGCCTCCAGTGATTCGTACTAATTGCGCCATCGCTGCAAATCGGTCAACAAACTGCTTTATTTTTCTTCCTTTTTAAAATACACTAATTAATAAGACCTCATTCAGTTCTGCAGGTCGATCTTGTGGATCCCTATTTCACTCATTGATTAGACATAATAATATTATCGGGTTCGATCCCGCATGACGGGACACTCATTGATTAGATATAATAATACTATCATTTAGCAAACGCCGCTAACGTCGCGGCACCGGGTTCGATCCCAGCATGACGGGACACTCATTGATTAGACATAATAATAATATCATTTAGCAAACGCCGCTAACGTCGCGGCACCGGGTTCGATCCCAGCGTGACGGGACACAAACGTCAGAGCTCGGAAAGATCTGGCTACCAATTGGTGGAGGCGTTGAACTCGCCGTGTAATGGGGTAGGCAGATCTTCCACTTTTCATCACACATATAGCCAATTATAACACTGCTTTCTTTCTTCTCCCGTCTTCGTAGGACAACACACACAATCCCTATATTCCAAGGAATCCTTCCGATGGATATCTCTATTCACATAACTCTGACAGGTAACAGGTCCCTCTGCTTCAGGGCGGCGACGAAGGTTCCACCTAAACGCTGTGTGGTGTCAAAACACAACACTTCCTGACACTTCTTCTCAAAGAGGACCCGCCCATGGGGCCCTCGGGCTCACCAGCGATTGTCATACTGACCTTTATGTCTATTTCATTATCCGATCGGGAACCATCTGGATAAAGGCAGGTTTGCAAACCAATACTACATCTGTAAATCTGCAGCCTCGCTTCCACTCTTTCATGCATTTTCAAAGATACCCATCACTTTTTCGACCCAAAATCTCCTTTTCATAGCGATCGAATGTAGTGGAGTGTAGCATCTCTCTTGTTGGGATGATTTCCTAGGCAAAGGCCCCGTAGAACACACCATCACAAGCTTTCTCCTTGCGTATCCACTTCTTCTACTGTCAACAATTTCTCTCTCTAACTCTCATTCACACAAACAACATACATTTTACTTGATCTTGCAACCCCTCAAAACCTTAACACAGCCTTGTATATTCTCTTCACAACTTTATCTCCATCTATTATTCTTACCTTCTTAACTCTCTCATAACACGCTTTATCGCAACTTCGTCCATAACATTTTCACAACATAAACTTCTTTTACCTAGTCGTTCCTCACTTTATTTCTCCACACTACATCAAGCATCAATCAGAATAGAATAACTTTTACTCCTGATCTTACCTTCTTCTCCCATAACAAAGTCTAGCCACCGTATACCTAATTACCACCAGACTCCTCTGATGCAGTACACTTGCACATTCACACAAAATTATTCGGCATTCAATGAAGCTCTGCATGCCTATAAGATATTCTTACCGAGGTTAACACCACAGACTCAATTATAACACCCCACCCAACTCCACCCCCAAACACCCTCCAACATAGGGTGAAACTCATCCTTCAACCTTCCAGACTAATCTCTTCCTTCCACCTCTTTGTTTCATCTCTGTTCTTGCTTCCTCCACTATCCACTATTCCATCGTAAACATAGTAAACTGTGATTAAGAATTCACACAGGCTTACATTTACTACCCAGCAACCTAGTTTTACCAAACCACTCACTTTGATCGAAATGCATCCTTATGCACACTTTACTTCTAATTTCTACCCTATTCAGTAGGTTACCATTCACTCCATACATTCTTAAAAGATTTATCATGGCGCATTACCTGGCGCTTCGCCGCAGGTAACAACACTCTTCGTGTTTTGCCTCGTCGTCTGCAAGCCCTTATTGCTACTAAAGGGAGGCAGACTGATTACTGAAATAATAGATCTAAATAAATAATAGAAAATCAATCATCTGTTAATAAATAAATTCAGTTTATTGGACCTTTATATATAGAAATACCAAAAATTGCAAAAATCCCTAATAGTTTTTCCAGTAATATATATATATATATATATATATATATATATATATATATATATATATATATATATAATATATATATATATATATATATATATAAATATATATATATATATATATATATATATATATATATATATATATATATATATATATATATATATATATATATATATATATATATAAGTAAAAGAACTCAATGGCGAGTTATGGTATATGATAGTGAAACCCCTGTATAGGAGCCAAAAGCTTAATTTACGAGACTAGTTCGGTATGTAGTTTATCATACCCACTTCAGTCGTATACTGAGAATGCAATTGTTACAAAAGTCTGTAAATAGCGAACAGATCAGAGAAGAACAAAAAGCAAGAAACACAAAACGGGGGGGAAAAGTCATTAATCCGGGGGGGTAAGTCTAAGATCGTTGACTAAGCTGTTTACGATAAGGTTACGGGAATCGGGACTGCATTTCAATTCCCCAACGGACAAATTAAAATTGGGAATTTCACCTATTAATATAGATTCTACTATTTTTTTTTAAGGAAATGTTTACAATTATATGTTATTTGTACCTTTGAATAGTGAATTTGGTGGTTGAAATTGCTAATATGATTAAAAATACTGGATGTGGTACTGCCCCGTCTGACATCACATTTATGTTCATAAATTCGTTTTATTAAGGTTCTTGCAGTCTCTCCTATGTAAAATGAGGGACAGTTTATAGAGCCACACGGGATTAAATATACACCTACTTTATTTGGCTGATCTACGGGCTTGGTCGAAGAGAAAGATTTAAGGATAGAAAAAAGCTATTTAAATGTGGTTAGGCCTGGAGAAATAACTTTGTTCACTCCTTTAAGGAATGGAGAAAAGGGAGGGATAGTCACTTCGTATTACTAAATGCCACCCAAAGTACTTTCTAGAAAAATGTATAAATATAGCCAAAAAAACATTTTATAATTGTAAATTAGAGACAATAGAACCTCGTAAAAACCTATTAATTTTACTCTATCATGAAAATTTTATGTCTGTAGTGCCCATTCTAAAACAACTTAATATTAAGGTAGCCTTTAAAAAATATCATACATTAAAAAATGTCATAATAAAGCATAGCCCCAATAATGATAATAATGTAATTTACCGAATTCCATGTTTAGATTACAATTTATTCTATGTAGGCCAAACTTGCAAAAATGTTTCCATAAGGACCCAACAACACAAAAATGCAGTAATTAAGGGATATCTGAATAATGCCTTAGCTGTCCACAATTCCAAGATGGGACACGGAATTAACTGGTCAAAAACTGATACTATAATCCAAAGTAATGATTTTATAAAGAGAAATATCCTGGAATCATTTTTTGATCTCCCACACAAAGGAGAGTAATCTCAACATTAGCCCAGGGCTGTTTTCGCTAGATCCAATTTTATCACTTTTTCTAAAATCTGAATTATCTGATAGCATTAAAATGTTGACCTCATCCCAGGGAAACGTGCTTTGTATAAATACTGGGTGTCATATTTTTCTTACCATTGAGTTTGAAAATGTCGAATAGACGAAAGTACTAACTCCATCCGCCATTTATTCAGTTTTCTTCTGTGGTAAATATTCATATTTATAGTTATCACACGCTAACTTTCATGATATTTCCCAAATATGTATATATATATATATATATATATATATATATATATATATATATATATATGAAAAGAAACTCACAACTTGCACGTGAGTCAAAATTATGATAAATAACACCCACAAAGAAAATGGAAAAACGATTCCGAGCGCTTTCCTCTTCATTCTAAAAGAGCTCTTAATGGAATAACGTAGGTCAGGACAGACAATGTCTTAAATAGTAAAGAGTAGGGGGTTAAAACGGCTACCTCCATCAAAACCCTAACGAGGGGGTACAAATTCTTTAAACACTTTAATTTGTGATTTAATATAATTAGATATGATAGGATCTAGGCTAAACAATCCAGGGCTAATATTAAAATTTGGGAAAGGATTAATAGAGATACACTCCAAAATATTTCTTGAAATGTACATTTAATAATAGGTTTAGCACTATTCCAATTAATAGTATGATCCTGACTATAGATATGTAAAAATAATGCAGATTGTTGACAAAAATCACGAACATTGGTCTAGTGCTGTTTAATATTAGCCCTAGATTGTTTAGCCTAGTTCCTATCATATCTAATTATATTAAATCACAAATTAAAGTGTTTAAAGAATTTGTACCCTCTAATTAGGGTTTTGATGCAGGTAGCCGTATTAACCCCTCACTCCTTACTATTTAAGACATTGTCTGTCCTGACCTATGTTATTCCATTAAGAGCTCTTTTAGAATAAAGACGCAGGCACTCGGAATAGTTTTTTAATTTTCCTTGTGGATGTTATTTATCATATATATATATATATATATATATATATATATATATATATATATATATATATATATATATATATATTTATATGAAGAAGGACAAAACGAAGAAAGCGGGTTACATCCTTAATCTCAACGTTTCGGTTTATTCCAAAACCCATCTTCAGCAGTTATAAGCAAATTCGAAATCAGTAATCTAAAATTAAAATCTATACTGCGGCAAAAGTTTAATAGTGTAATGACACAAACGGCGATAAAATACAAAAAGGAACTGTAGGAGAATAGAATAATGCACCCACATTTCTCCACCTCCCTTCCGGGGGCGGCCGGTTATCAAACCTTCCCCTTCTGGCCTGATATCTGATGGTCTTCCTCCAGAAGACCTGCTGACCATTTTAGCTAACCACCGCGTTCTTTCCTCGACTGGTTATCGATAGATGGGAGCCCATATTGGCTTCCGGTGGTTCCCGGAAGTTTGTGAAGGACGAAATGGACGAGATAATCAAGCCTCTCTCACCCGAAAAAGGGCGCTTGATATCAAATCTACTTCCAACACCATGTGAACCTCTCCCGAGTTTCGAGTATAAAAGATGAATTCTTTTAACCCTCAGTAGTATAGCTTGCACAGCATATGGTGGGGCAGGAATTGCCATATATCTCGGTGTAGTGGTAAATCGTCGAAGAACCAAGTCTTCAGAAAGGAGATCGGTCCCAGTTAGGAAGGCTCCTTATCCCGTTGGTCTGCAAGGCAGAGCGGACGCAAGCTCGTACTCACGTTTTCAGAGCCGAAGCAACAAACGGCCTCACTCTGGTTCCCTAAGCGAGAAAACTACATCTCTGCTTTTTTCCGTGACCCTACGCGTCGATAGGTGACTTCGTTCCCCCCTCACAGAGGCACCCAAGATTCCTCGGAGTTCACGAGCGTGGGGCCGTCTTTAACAAGAAGCTCCTGTCACCGCCTTCTTCCAGCAGAATGTGACGGAATTGTGAGATCAGGTCGGTTCCTGGAGAACCTACCTCATTGTCTCCACCACTTATATCAGCACCTTCACTCACCAGCGCCACCCGAACATCAGGTGGCGCTGATGTTCACCGCGAAGCTTACGAACATTACAAGTGTATAGGGATTTACATAGTGAATAGTTATTTACAAGCCAAGTGAGATATCGGAGATTCACTTATTGATTTATATCTCAAAGCACATTATATATATATATATATATATATATATATATATATATATATATATATATATATATATATATTATTGTTTAGTGTTCATTAAAACTTTATTTTGATATCGTTGTGCATCTAACTTCCCTTGGTCGCTTGCTGGCAAAGTTCATTCCAATCCCTCCGTAGCCAACCTCTCAGCACTCTGAGTCAATAAGCCAATTCAGGGCACGGGCCGAACGAAGTATAATGAGTAGTACGACGACTCCGTATTCCGGATAATAGCATATATATATATATATATATATATATATATATATATATATATATATATATATATATATATATATATATATAAGAGTCGGGGAAAACTCCAACCACCCCTCGGCCTATTCCTCGACATATAGTATATATATTATATCATATTTAAATCTGGTGTCATTTGGTGTGGGTTTTGTATCGAACCCGTCAATTTCGAAATTCCCCTTTTCTAATTGCCTCGCGCCCAAGGTTAGATAAAACAAATAATAAGACATTTTAAATTTTGTTGGTGAAATAAGAGCGTGAGTTAAGTAGAGATCAAGTAGAAGTCAGTGCCATCGGGTCCAGAAGTCATCAACCTCAGGCCCCCGCATTCAAGCTCCCCCCTTATGGTGATCAAGAGGACTTTTGCACTTACTTAACTCATTTCGAAAAGATCTTCGAAGTCAATGGGTGGGGCATTAAGTCTGAAGGAGTAGGCCACCTGCTCCCGTTGCTCAATTCTCGTCTAAGAGAAATCGTCATTGCCCTCCCACCAGAAGCTACAATAGATTATTCATCTCTTAAAGCAGAACTCTTATCCGCGATTAATTTAGACCCCGAGTGCTACAGACAAAAATTTCGATCGGCCACGATCCAGCCAGGACAGACGTATCGACAGTTCGGGTTCATCCTGAAGAAAAACCTCCAATTTTGGTTGGACTCGGCTAGAGTCGGTAGCGACTACCACTCACTGCTAGATTTTTTTTAAAGGACCAGCTAATGCACACCCTCCCTACGGAAATTCGAGTGCCTCGAAGAAGCGGATCTCTAAGACACAAATCATCAGTTCTATCCTAAGGAGCAAAAGAAAAGCAGTCATCCGTCCCCTAAGAACCAAGGACAATCACAACCGAGAAAAAACCCTCATTTAGTAAAAGTCCTAGGTCCCTTTAAACCCAAAGGTAACCACCATAAAAAGCAAGAAGAGGCGAAATCCCCAATTTTTAATGCTCTGTCGAGTAACCCCTATTGCAGTAACCCCATTGTATGCTTCTCTTGCTGAACCCCTGGTCACTACAAATCTCACTGTCCACAAAACTCCCGCTTTCGCTTTGCCCAAGGACAACAGGTCCACCAAGTCTCCGCAACTCTCGGTGCCGAACAGCCTGCCGCGCCTGCGCCTCTGCCATCTTCATCGACCTCTCAGGAGCACCAGCTGAACTTTCTTTTTAATAACAGTTCTTCTGGTAGGCTCAAATTTGAGTCCGGATCCATTAATGGATGTAGAGTATCCACTCTGGTGAGAGATACAGGGTGTACGTGTATAGTGGTATCGGACAAGCTGCTTCGCCCCATGGACCCACAACATAAGAAATTCGCTGTCGTACACGATTTCTTGGGAAGAGCTAATAAATTCCGTGATCCGTTGTCACGTAAAATGACACTATTTTACGGGGTGGACCGACGTCGTAGCTGCCCCGAATAAGTTTTGTGCAGTGTTGGTGGACCAGAGCGCGCAGCTCTCCCCAACTGCTGTCGCAAGCTGTCGTGACCCGGCCTCAGGCTGATAGAGACGCCTGCCCCCCACGTTTCTCAAGCCCATATGCCCCCCCCCCCCTTCGATTACGAGGGAATGAATAACGCCCAATTCATCAGTGCCCAAAAGGACTGCATTTCCCTCCAACCCTTATGGGAAAATGCCAAACGAGGAGAGACAGAATCGGTTCGTGGAGACCAAAAAGTGAAGTATGTGATAGAAGACGCTTTGCTATTTCGTACCCTCCGAATCCAGTAGGCTCCCCGTTCAAGGCCCTTTGCGTGCATAGGGCCTACGTTGCGAAGATTTTACAAATAGCACACGAAGGTGTGTTTGCAAGACACTTCAGCCATAATAAGACCTCGCAACGCGTATTTACATATTTTTGGGGGGCCTGGTGCAGCCAAAGAAATCGCAGATTTTTGCAGGACCTGTGATATATGTCAAAAGGTCACTGCCAAAGGCCGAGTGCAACCTGCCTTCCTTCAGAAGAGTCTAGTTATATCAGAACCATTCTTCAGGGTTGCCATCGATCTTATTGGACCGATACATCCCCCTTTCACCGAGGGACACTCATACGTTCTCACCCTTGTCGATTGGGCTACTCGGTTCTCCGAACCAATTGCTCTTAAAAAAGTTGATAGCATCTCGTGTGCTGAGGCCTTAAACTCTATTTTTTCACAGGTAGGTATCCCTAAAGAGGTCCTCTCTGAAAGGGGCCGCTAATTTACGTCCGAATTGATGGAGCATGTGAGTAAGTTGATCCAAATTAGGCCCATTTTCACCACGCCTTTTCACCCCTCTGCAAACGGTATGTGCGAGAAATTAAACGCTACCTTGAAAAGCGTGCTTAAAAAACTGTGCCACGATCAGCCCCAAGAATGGCACTGATATCTGCCAGTAGCTTGGTTTGCATTTAGGGAGATTCCTCACCGAACTCTAGGATTCTCTCCATTCGAGCCTTGTTATGGTCGCAATGTCCCAGGTCCACTGAGCATTTTCAATGAGCTCCTCACGAACTCTTGATTGAAGGAGAAACTAAAGATCTACTACTATTATGTTCTGGACTTGCGTGACAGGCTAGAAAAATGCTCGGAGATTGCCGTGCAAAATCCCGAGCTCAATCTAGAGAAGTATCAAACATATTTTGATATTAAATCAAAGGCCCAAAAATTGAAACCAGGCGATGAAGTTCTGCTTTTACTCCCCACAGACAACAACAAACTCCTATCACAATGGAAACGACCGTTACCGGTCATAGAAGCTAGAGGGCCCGTGGATTATGTCATTCAGTCGTCATCTGGTAATAAGTTGTTCCACATCAACATGTTAAAAAGATATCACCGGCGAGCTTGTGTTAACAATATTGATGTCTTCAACGAAGAAGGGACAATGGAAGCATCCTTCCTTTGGGACCCATTAAATATTGTTTAGACAATATGCGGCGAGACGGATAAAGATTATCCTTTGCCTGATCTGCCTTCCTCCCCTTTTTCCCATGAAGACCTGGCCACCGCAGTCAACGTGAATCCTCACCTGGGTTCCATGGAAACATCTCAGATTGTCTCGCTGCTGAAGGAATACCCAGACGTAATCTCCGAGTCTCCAGGATGCTCTACACAATTTGAGCATGACATCTTTCTCACTACGACGGAGCCAATTAGGAGTAAACCCTATCCTCTTCCAATCCACCTTCGCAAGGCCTTCAGCGAAGAAGTCAAGAACCTCCTTAAATTAGGAATAATTGAACCCTCCTCGTCGGATTATTGTTCCCTGATAGTGATGGTACGTAAGCCGGATCAATCTTTTCGTATGTGCATAGATTTTAGAAAGTTAAATGTTGTTAAAGTGAAAGTTAAATGCAGGTTATCGACCAGAGCCTGCACTTATTTGAGAAGGCCAAGTACATTTCTGAAAGAGACTTGTGCAAAGCCTACTATCAAATCCAACTTTGAAAATCCGTGAGGAAGTTTACCGCATTTCCCACCGAAAAGGGGTTAATGGAATTCACGCATCTTCCTTTTGGTTTAGTCACTACCTGCAGTATCTATAACCGGATGATGCGAAAAATTGTAGATGGGTTGAGCAATGTCTCTTTCTACTTTAACAGCGTATACGTTGCCACACGCTCCTTGAAGGAGCACCTTTAATCCCTCCGCCCACTCCTAAACCGGCTTAGGATCCACGGATTGACAATCAAGCCGTCCAAGTGCCACTTTGTTCATAACACTATCTCTTACTTAGGGTTCAAAGTAGGAGAGGAACAATTAGCCCCCCAAGAGGACAAAGTTAAGGCAATAGAAGGTATGCCACTCCCTAAAACCAAGAAACAGCTTCGTTCGCTTCTTGGCTTCGTCTCCTTCTATCGGCGGTTCATCTCCCAATTCGTTTCCATAGCGTCACCCGTCAATGACCTTCTTAAAGAGGCCGCACCAGACCCTATCCTATGGAATCCCGCCGCGACTGCGAGTTTAGCACAGCTAAAGAAAAAAATGGTCTCCGCTCCAATCCTCCGTTCACCCAATTGCCAGAAAAAATTTGGCATCCGAACTGATGCCTCTAATGTCGGCATTGGGTGCGTTTTATTACAATATGAGGAAGAAGGAACCCCATTTCCAGTAGAAAACGTGAGCGCGAAGCTGTTGTTTCGCGAAAGAGCATATGCTACTATAGAACTTGAAGCATTCGCAATCATTTATAGCATTCAAAAATTTAGGATGTACTTGATTGGTAGACCTTTTACTGTCAAAACGGACCATAGGCCACTAGCCTACCTAAAAAATTATAAAAGTCAAAACGGCAGACTTTTGAGATGGTTTCTTTTATTGTCAGAATACCAATACAATGTATCTTACGTAAAAGGAACGGATAACGTCATTGCTGATAATTTATCACGAAATCCGATAGACGAAGGCCCTAGTTGTGGCGACTAACCGGAACCGTCCGGCCATTGTTTTTTTTTTTCTTTTGTATATATGTATGTTTTATTTTTTTATGTACGAGGGGCGGTCAATAAGTTTTGCAATTCGGATATAAGGAAACGAGATATGAGGAAAAGTGTTTTATTATTTTTCAATATAACTACCCTCGACTTCAATGCACTTGCGCCACTGGTCCCTGAGGTTTCGAATTCGCGACAACCAGAAATCTCCCGACTGCTGTTCAATTCACTCCTGGACGGCGAGCTAGACATCTTCATCGTCCCCAAACCAGCGTCCACGCAGTGTAGCCTTGAGCTCGCGGAATAAAGAGTAGTCGCTAGGGGCCAGATCTGGACTGTAGGGGGCATGGTTGAGTTCCTCGAATCTGCACTTGCGCAGGGCAGCTTGTGCAACTCTGGCTTTGTGGACTTTGACGACGTTGAAGTCGATCATGGAGCGTGAGGTTTCTAGGGACCCAACGGGCACAGACCTTGGTCATGGCCAAATTGTCGTGGATGATGTTGATAACACTTCCATATGATATTCCAAGTTCTCGCTCGATTCCTTCGACCTTCATCCGTCGATTTCCGAGGATAATCCTCTCCACACGGGCCACATTGTCCTCGTTGGTCACGTCTGACGGGAGTCCTGTACGGGGGTCATCTTGAAGGGACTCACGACCATGGCGTAACTACCTGTTCCAGCGAACAATGGTTGCATAGGAAGGGGATGTGTCAGTGTACACTGCAACCATGTGTTCATGGATCTCTTATGCATTCTTGCCTTCCTTGTCAAAAATTTGATCACTGCGCGGTGCTCATCCTTCGCCATTGTTGAAAAATTTGTGACTAGCGATCTGCGATCCGCTACTGCTTCTTAAATAGACGAGGCAGGAGCGTGCGGGTGCAGGTCCTGACTTGTCATAACTTGTTCTAACACCCCCACAAACAGCCATCCCCCTTCCTCTGTTTTGACCTACCGATTCGCAAAACTTATTGACCGCCCCTCGTATGTCTAGTTATAACTGTAATTTATAAGACCTTCTCGCGAAATAGTGCCATTTCATTATGTTCATTTTTTTGTGTGTTTCGCGTATGTTTGTTTTCTAGGATCTCATTTTGGCTATAGATTGTAACTGCGAGTAGGTTATATCTTGTGACATTATCCATCGTTCTACTTCAAAATAATGTCCCCTCGGGATGGGTAGGGATGTAGGAGAATAGTATAATGCCCCCACATTTTCCCACCTCCCTTCGGGGGGGCCGGTTATCGAACCTTCCCCTTCCGGTCCGATATCCGATAGTCTTCCGTCAGAAGAAAGCACCGATTATTTTAGCTAACCACCGCGTTCCTACCTCGACTGGTTATCGATAAATGGGAGCCCATCTTGGCTTCCGGTGGTTCCCGGAAGTTTGCAAAAGACGAAATGGAGGAGATAATCAAGCCTTTCTCACCGGAAGAAGGGCGCTTGATATTAAATCTACTTTCAGCGCTATGTGAACCTCTCCCGAGTCTCGAGTATAAAAGATGAATTCTTTTAACCCTCAGTAGTATAGCTTGCACAGCATCTGGCGGGGCAGGAATTGCCATACACATCGGTGTAGTGATAATTCGTCGAAGCATCAAGTCTCCAAAGAGAAGATTGGTCCAAGTTAGGGAGGCTCCTCACCCCGTTGGTCTGCAAGTCAGTGCAGACCCAAGCTCGTACTCACGTTTTCAGAACCGAAGCTACAAACTGTCTCACTCTGGTTCCCTAAGCGAGAAAACTACATCTCCTCTTTTTTTTCCGTGACCCTACGCGTCGATAGGTCACTTCGCTTCCCCCCCCCCCTCCTCCCCTTACAGAGGCACTCAATATTCCTTGGAGTTCACGAGCGTGGGGCCGTCTTTAACGAGAAGCTCCCGTCACCGCCTTCTTCCAGCAGAATCGTGACGGAATTGTGAGATCAGGTCGGTCCCTGGAGAAGCTACTTCATCGTCTCCACCCCGTATCTCACCACCTTCACTCACCAACGCCACCCGAACATCAGTTCCACGGTAACCCGTCCCTTTCACATTCCACAACTTCACCGCGAAGCTTACCAACATTACAAGTGTATAGGGATTTACATAGTGAATAGTTATTTACAAGCCAAGTCAGATATCCGAGATTCACTTATTGATTTATATCTCAAAGCACGTTATTTGTCTATATATATATATATATATATATATATATATATATATATATATATATATATATATATATATATATATATATATATATATATATTTATATATATATGAAAAACTCACAAAGTATCACGTGAGAATGGCAAATGAATGCAATATCCCGCAGGAAAAAATGAAAAGGTGTTTCCAAGTACTTTCGAAGTTTATTAATTCCTTATCAAGTATACCTACAAGAAATAGTATTATATTAGAGGTATATATACGAAAGAAAAGTATGAAAGACCGCCTCAAAAACAAGAAATCACCAATGAGGAAGAGGGAAGGGGGAAGGTAAAAAAACACATTAAGAATTACAAGAAGCAGGTAGTAAGGTCAAACTGAGAAGACGGAAAGGATAACAGATTCAAAGAAATGGAGATAGCATAACGAGGGAGATTATAAGACACGATGAACAAAAGGGGGGGAAATACAATGTAAAAAACAGAGCAGTGACAATTAAAAAATAAAAATGAATAGGAATAAAAAAAATTAAAATAAAATAGGGGCCACATAACTAAAGAATGTATATAAAAAAAAACACTAGGAACGCAAGACAAAACTAATTTCTTTGAGTATTAATCTTTTAATTATAGCATCTATTTTATATAAACCAGGGGAAAGGTTAAAATTATCACATTGGCTTATAAAAGCACATTCAATGATATTCCTTTTTTTATATATATATATATATATATATATATATATATATATATATATATATATATATATATATATATATATTATTGTTTAGTGTTCATTAAAACTTTATTTCAATATCGTTGTGTATCTGACTTCCTTTGGGTCGCTTGCAGGCAAAGTTCATTCCAATCCCTCCGTAGCCAACCTCTAAGCACTGTGAGTCAATAAACCCATTCAGGACACGGGCCGAACGAAGTATAAGGAGTAGTACGACTCCTCCTCCGCATTCGGCATAATAGGATATATATATATATATATATATATATATATATATATATATATATATATATATATATATATATATATATATATATATATATATGAGAATCGGGGAAGCTCCAACTACCCTTCGGCCTATTCCTCGACAGGAACGTTACGTTAATGAAAAAACAAGCAAAAACTAGTGAGTTAAGTACACTAGAAAATATTTGAAACAAATTATATTAATCAAACCCAAACAAAATAATCGTAACAGTACAAAACCTAACCATTAAAATGATGGGAAATAGAGAGTAGGAAACATACACTATAGTAAAACTAAATCAAGAAACTGAACATTAACTTACATGGTTGGATGACAATGACAAGTGAAAACGGGAACGAAATTTAAGATTGAATACAGCTTGGTTGGTTGTTAGGTTGTAAACAACGGAAAGGATGACGTGTCATTATTTAAATTCGAGTGGTTGTATTTAATACAGAGATTGTTTAATGCGGAGAGTGGATGTAGATTTAGCTAATTTTAAGACACAAAAATCACTTAAGGAAATGTCTGTTTTAAAGTCCATTGCATGTTTCCTGATGGAAGACTATTTTTTATTACTCAATGTTTTACTGGATCTAAAGCTACTGCCCATGTGAGAAGAGAATCGCACCTGAAGTGAATCTACTGTGTTTGCTATTTAAGTAGGTGCTCTGCTATTATAGTTGGGGCAAATAAATCTATATATAGGGTCTTTCAATAAGGTCGCTTGATTTTAAATGTAAATAAAACAAGTTGTGTGTGATATATGCACTCAATTTTTTTTAAATTTGAAAGTACATTTTATTGCATTAAGTGTGGAATATGACGTCTTTCAAATGTCGGCCGCGGCTTCGCTTGGTGGAACGTATTCGAGAGGCCCAATTTTCGATGACTTTGTCGCATAAATCTGGCTAAATTTGCTGGATGGTGTTCATTATGTTGATTTTGAGGACATCAACTGTTTGAGGATTATTCGCATAGACCTGCGATTTAAGGTAGCCCCAAATAAATCTGTCTAATGGCGTTAAATCGCATGATCTCTGTGGCCAGTTGACGTCGCCACCGCGCGAGATGACTATGCCCTGAAATCGCTGGCTGCTGCAAAATGTCTATTGTGGCGTGCTCAGTGTGGCACGTAGCGCCGTTTTGTTGGAACCACAGGCATATAATACAGTTGAGGCCACAAGAAATTGCTTATCATCGATCTGTAGGTCTCGCCGTTAACGGTTATGGCAATCCCATTTTCGTTCTCGAAAAAATACGAACCGATGATTCCGTTAGACGAAAATCCGCACCAAACAGTGACTTTGTTGGGATGCAATTGGTGCTGGTGTATCTCATGTGGATTGTTTTCGTCCAAAATCCGACAATTTTGCTTGTTCACTAATCCATTCATCCAAAACTGGGCCTCGTTGCTGAGGATGATTTTTGAGGGGAATTTTGGGGCAACTTCCAACCGCTCTAGAGCCCAATCAGCGAACACATGGCGTTGTCTGGGTAAGTTGGATTTTGTACGGGTTCAGACCTAAGTCCTTACGCATAATTCGCCAAAACTGAAGTCGCAGAAAGGCCAAGTTCTTGTTCACGACGAGAAATTGACTGCCTCGGATATTCCCGTACACTCTCATTTACGGCAGCGATGTTTTCAGCAGACCTTGCGTTTCGACGACGTACAGATGTTGGTTGATTGTTGAGCGATCTTTTTGCCTCGAATTTGGCCACCGAGCGTCGAACAGTGGACTCGGCACGACGATTGTGACGAGGATAGAAATTACGTAATGTGCGGAACGTTTGTCGAACGGAGCACTGATTTTGATAATAACATTTGATGACTTACACACGCTGTTCAACGCTATACGTATCCATCCTGACTTGCCAAGTACTACTAAACAGTTCATAGTGAAGTAGCCAGATGTTGCTTTAACAACATGGCCACTATCGCCTGACAAAGCTCAAGCGTCCTTGTTGAAAGATCCTTTACAATGCACGAACTCAACGGAGTTGAATAAATGGATAATATAATCTTTGCTTTCTTTAACATGTAATTATGGTAAATATATCTGTATAAATGAAGTTTCCTAATTTTTCTTATATATATATATATATATATATATATATATATATATATATATATATATATATATATATATATATATATATATATATATATATATATATATATATATATATATATATATATATATATATATATATCACTGTCATTCTTAATATTCCTACTACTCAAAAGTATCTGTGACTCTATTTTAGGGGAGGGGACTTTTCTTCATAAAATCTTATTGATCTTTAATTTAAGAGAATCCACTCCCTAAATACAATTGTTGAGACCTTTGTGTAATCTTTCAGCTCTTTACCGAACAATTCACACAAAATCTGCACAATTCCTTAACTCTTATTTCGGCTAACCGCTCCTTAATTATGTCTGATAAACTCGCTGCGGTAAATTTATCAACCTTAAATATATCGCCTGATAAATATGTATTGTCATAAATTCATCGCGTTAATATATTATCGACAAATTTATCACCACCTAAATATATCTGCGGCAAATTTATTGTCATATTTTTATTTTTAAAACGCTTTGGGGAAGCATAATTCTTTTAACCCTTCAGCCGCTGGACACCGTAAATTTGGCTGGACGAGTCTAATCGTTTAAAATTGCTCTTAACCGCCTCTGTTGCCTCAGTTCCATCGAATGAAATGAAATAGATGAAAGGAAAGGAGAAAGAAGAAAGACAGAAAACATTTCACCAAGCACACACACCCCGTCCCCCTTTCGGGCTCCAATACGCAGGAAGGATAGGCGAGAGACAAGGAGAACAAGAGGAAGGAGTCAAAATAACAAAGCTGGAAATACAGGAGGGGGAAGATAGGTGATCAGGGCAGTTTGTAAACCTGCCAGTTTACATGGGCTCAGAACCACGGTGTGTACGGCTATCATATTCATCATTCCTTTTATTTCTCCTCTCCTGAATATAAAGTGTACATCCCCTATAGAGGGAAGACTAGTAGAAAAGGTGTAGGGAGAAATTGGAGGAAGTAGGATGTTTGCACATGAATGAAAGTTTGTATGGTGGTCATGCTATTTATTCTCGGTCCGTTTCTTAACGTTTTTACTTCTGAAAATAGTTCGGGTAATATTTTGCCTGAAGAGTCGGCAATTCTTAAACAAAGTTGAATGTGTTTCTATTGTAATTGTGTTGCTTTCAGGTGTTCATACTTTACGTTCATTCTTTCTACTCCTGGTTTAGCGTTTCGTGTGTAATAGATATATGTCTTTACGAAATCAGCAATCATATGCATAATCGGGTAGTCTCTCTTTGGGTATACATTAATCCATATGATCTGTTTCCTATTTCCTGATCCTCCAGTTTGAGTCATATTCAGTGTCCTGATCTGGGGGTCATTTCCAGATTGTGGTTTATTTTATTTGTATTCTACGTTGCATCATTGTATCTCATTATGGGCGTCTTCTTCTAGTTCTCTTACTGTTTTTTCGGAGTCTTTCACGTGTATATTTCTTCCTCTTCCTGATTTATCTTCGTTGTATAGGGGAAGAGAGAGTCTGATCTCCACTCATACCGCTGGACGATCTGTGCTGCAATTTATTTTCACCTCTCTATTTTTTTATATTAGCTTCTTCGCTCTCTCTTCTATAAATCTATTAAGCGATTTAAGCTCAGCTTCTTGGTGTATACCTCGTTGTCTCCGCAGATCTCTTCTTCTTGTGTTGTTAATAAGCAGTGTCGGTTTGTTTTGTATTCTTTCCAGTTTTTAGGATGGTATTCAAGATGGTTTACTTAAAGATTAGTGAGTTTACCATTTCTGACTGAATAATTGATTGATGGATCGTTTTATTATTTGGATTGGACGATCTGGGTCTGTAGAGAAGTCTCATTTCTACTTTTCTTCTCTTGACTATTTCCGTAACGTGCCATTTTAGTGACCTCTAATCGTAGCACTTTCATGCACCTGTCTTTCTTCTTTAAAATTGATAAACCTAAACCTTTTCCAGAACATTGGTGAAAGTTTACATTTGTTCCTATTTGTAATAATTCTCTCTTTCATCCCGTTCCTTTTTTCCTCTTTATTTTTTCCTGCAGTCTATATTGCCTCTATTTTGCCGTTTGCGTGACGTCCACAGCGAGTTGAATATTGCGGCAATTGTAATTGAAGGATAGTGGAATGTCTGAGGTATACACTGAGCAGTGAATTGGACTCCTCCTTGGAAATGGTCCGCTCCTCGTTTGAATTTCTCTTCTTGATGGTTTCCGATCTTGATGAAGGAGTGTATTTCCATTACTCGGTCACAGAGTAGTCTTTCAACTTTGTTCTAAGTCTGAGTTGCAAAATAATGCTTTTGATACGGCCTTGTATGCGATTTCAACGCTGGCATTTTCTCCCTTTGCTTTGGTAATTTTCTTAGTGATGATAGTGGGAGCCATCTCTTCGCTCGGCTTCCTCCTCAACCCAAATTGATACTAGTTTAAAAGTTAGTCGCACTTCAAGTGCTCAATCAGTGGTTGGTTTATCATCTCAAATACCTTCGTAATGAAATCAAGATCGAAATATCAGTTAGCAGTTTAGCAGTTGGGTTGGTAGCTTTCCTGTTTTAGGAATGAAGAACGTTTTGGATACATCTAGCTCATGTAGGAATTACCCGGTGCTTAAGGTAGAATTTAAAACATTTGTGATTCCCTCAAGAATAATATTGGGTGTTTCCTCATAGTTCTTCATAATGAGTCCAGATCTTCCTTGTGCTTTTGCCAAAAATCGATAATGTATCATTTACCTCTCGTTTGATAATAATAGCATCGATGCCACCGTAGGTCTCTCGTTGCATCGAATAATTGGTGGGGATAAGTCCTGCAGATTTCCTTGCTTAACAAGTCTAGGACTTGGTGCTCGAAAACAATATCCATATCTTCATTCTCCTCTGCGCTCATGTCGAAAATCCCCTTGCAATGTTCTCAGAATATCTTATATATCCGGTCTTTGCCTTCTACATTGTTTCCTTGTCTGTCCTTTATTTTTAGATTCCTTGTTCCTGTTTTACTTTTCGTTTGATTTATTTTTCTCCAAAAATTGCTACGGAGGTGAATCATTGTCGAACCTTTGTATTGCTTTATTTCAATTTTCATGTTATTACATTTGTTAATTCTCCCTCAATGACACGTTTCTTTATATTCGTTGGAGAATTTCTCTCATTTATTTCTTCTTCTGAACCACATCTGGCTTTCAAGTGTAGCTTTTAATTGTCTTGTAGCGGTTGGCGGAATAGTTTCCTCGTCTGTTGCTTGCATCGCACTCCTTGTTTTTTCTAGTCTTTCATCTATTTCTTATATTATATCGCTTCTTGGCGTGGGTTTTGTGTATGTGTACCTAGTTTACTGTATATGTCCTAGTCGGGTTCTATGGTCTACTTTATTTTTGCAGTGATCTGTATAGGTTGCTGGTTTATCCTGCGTAGTGTCACTGTGTGGTTGGTACATGGCATGTCCTCATGTTGCATAAAATGAGAGATAATTATTGCCGAGCCAGATGTCCGATTGTGTGGCTGAGGTTCCGTTTACGTATGTCAGGTAACCAGGTCCCAATCTCTGGTAGATTCCTCTTTCTACTAGATCTTCATAATAGTTACCTGTTCTGGTTCGCAATCTCTATTCGTTCGCTGCGCGATGGACATTAATATTATCCATGAATATACCCGGGTCCCTGTTGTTGCCCCCTAACGGCTCCTGCGAGGGTTTACTATACCCTAATCCCAACCGCAAGTCAGACTTTGCCGCTGACCAAGCTGTGTAGTGTAACTAGGCAAGAAGTTAAAGATTAACAGTAAATAAGAGAGGAAGAGATAGATAAAGGAATAATTTGCGCCGCCTTGTGGGCTCAAATTCTTCCGTTCTCTTGCCGTGCCGAAAGTTCCGACTTTGCCGCTTTTACCAGAGATTGGATTTAGCAGTGCGAAATATTCAAGGAAGTGATCAGAGTGCGGCCATCCCCCCTCTCCCGATGTGGGGATGGGAGTAGAGAGGCATTCCCGTTCGACCCTTTATGTCACTCCCCCAGAGGATCCAAGAGGACCAACTTTGGGAAGGGTCGGTGGGAGGTGATGATGGTTGAGAGGAAGAATAAAATGTTAGTAGAAGGAATTGCCCATAATTAATTATTTCATACTCCATTTGGTAAATATGTAGACGAGCGGCCCGGCCGATAAGATTTACTATTTCGTCCGTGTTCCAAAATGTTTACCCATTTTGGACTACATTTAAGGGGACGGCTCGGGGGGGAGGGGGTTAAACACGATGCGTGGACCACACTGCGATGATCCTGAGTTTCATTAAGTGGGGGGGTCTAGGGTGCACAGCCCCCCAGTATATAATCTTGTTATAATGTTCTGACGTTTACAGAGATGAATGCTTTAACTACATCATGTCAGCGCCTTTAATCGTTTTCCGAATTATAATGGGGGTTGGAGGTGGGGTATGACGTCAGAAATGATTGATTTGAATTTTTTTTCCACTTAATAGCTTTTTATTATCCTCAATTGGAGTCATTTTTATTTGTGAATATATTTTTCCTCATTTTACAATTTTTATTACCTTTTTTTCTACATTTAAATCTATTTAGTTGTATCATTTAAAGGAACTACTTTTTTTTCTACTTTTTTTTAGCAGTGGGCAAATAAGTCATACAGACGTCTTTTAAGCAATGTGAAAATGGTATCGAATTGTGCATTTTGTCATCCTCCATTTCGGAATTATTAACTCTAGTTTCTGATAAAGATAAATTGTTCACCTTTTTGGATGTTCATAATTTAGTGCGAATTAAAAGTGAATGCGACATTTGTGGCCAAGCATTAGATGTGACCCCTAACTTTGAATTTAGATGCTCTAAAATAAAACGTGATTCAAGTGAGCGCCATTATTTTAAAAAAACACCCTTGAAGGGCACGTTTTTCTCAAACGCCCGGCTATATTTCGAATAGGCTTTCCTTACGCAATAAAGTACGTAAACAGCGTGTTTCGTTTGTTTTTTTCGGGCATTTTTGTACAATAAATCGCCTAAGTTAACAGCGTTTTCCGTTTGTTGCCTTTCGGGCATTTTTTTAATACAAAAAATGGCGGCAGCTATAATTCGAAAAGGACTCAAACGCGCATGAATATTCCGACACGGGTGAACGATAAGATTTACACACAAATTTTTTTTTCGGCCGGGCCGCTCGTCTACATATTTACCCTCCATTTAGATCTTTATATTGTTATAAATAAAAATGATTATAATTACACACATAATATTGAAGTATAGTTTAGCTCTTTTTTCACATTATAATTTTTTTAAATGTACCCATGCAGGTTTTTCTTGTTTTAAGAGTAACAATTATAAATTTACTCTATTTTAATTCTATTTGTTACAATTTGTCAACAATGTATCAGCATGACGATGAAATAGCAGGTGAGGTATATATTTACCACGGCGTATATCCCGGAAATGAATTTATCTAGAATCCTCACCAAGTATCCGTTCAACCAGCTAAATACACAACCGAACACTACATTCAAACCCCATCGTGCCAGGTCTATATTTAAAGGTAATCGAGATTGAAATTGGAACCGAATCAGATGACAAAATCTTTCTTCTGGAGCTTAGAACCATTTGCGTGGCCTCAGCTTGTAGGCGTAGAGGTTGCACTAACATACTCCTCCACTTTCAGTAACATTAAAGAGAATCATTGAATAGTGGTATAAATTTGCATCTGATTATACTAACAAAACTCACTTTAGTCAACGTTAAAACAGTATTTGAATTATAATACCTAGACTTCAAATTTTAATACCTTTGGTTGGTTTCGAGGTTAGGTGCCTATGTAAAACCTACTTAGTTTCTTAAGTTTTGAAGGGCATTTTTTTCGAGTTGGATGATTTAAGTTTGCAGCGATTGGTACAGAGGCAACCACTGAACGCTGGCAACTCCATGACGGCGATACCTATCAACATTAAGCTATCCGTGTCCTATTAATTCTGGCATAAGGAAAATAGGTACCGTATTGTTATTGGCACAAGTCTTTCTCTAGGTTACCACCATCGTTCCACGCCAAGTTGCCACCTTTCTATCAACCTCTAAGAAAGCTCTCTATCCACGCTAGCTGCAAGGCCCCTGACTTGAGACAACCGAGAAGAATTCTAGGCCATTAGGGATCCTATTAATAAAGACAAATAGTGAGCGTTTTTACTTAACCGACCGTTCCAGTACCAATGCTACCATAGGAGAAGTTAAATGTAAAGTATATATATATATTTATTTTGGTGGGGTGAAAAACTATCCAACCTGCACAAATGGTAGACACTTCTTTGACTCGGCGGTATATACTGTTTATTGTGAAAAATTTACTAAGTTCAGTTAAATCTTCAATCTCAAAAAATGCCTTAAAATGAGAGAGACGAGGTTGAAAATTTAAAATAATGTAAGATTAGTTTTATTTGAGCAGATATGTATGAACAGAGAGAGTATGAAAGCATAGAACAAAGCAACAGCAGATCAAGATTTAAATATAATTATCTCTTAAACAAAAGATATACTTTTATTCATAGTCTTGGAGGAAATGATTACAAGAATATTTCTGGTTCGTTATCTTGAAACTTAGCTTCATTGCAGCCCAACAGAAGGCAGTGTGCAATTTATAAAAATCCTTCATTACATGACCATGCAAAATCAGAAGACTAGCAAACTCTGTTGATGTTTAGCAGAGGATACCAACATTTCTCCAGTTTTCACCTCCTTTAACTTGTCATCTTAATACGAGTCACCTCTCTCAACCCTGGAAAAAGTGCTTTCTTTGATTTTCATCATAATAATAAATATCTTCTCTTTATCTAATAAAATAGAATCACATCCAAATGATTCCTCCGCTTTCATATTTTCACCAATAAATAACTCCAAAGTTTTAACATACAGAACCTTTGACTCTACACAAATATCAACATACAGGAGACATCTAAACATGAAAAAACTTAAAGCACAATACAGACTCAAGGTTTACGAGACATCAAAATTTTACGACTTTTCCCGAGTGAAAATAGGGATGTCTTTTGTGAATTTGGCTGCGTTTTCATCCACAGATGAAAGTTCGACTCGAAATTTTTTTTCCGAGACTTAAGTTATGTCGTGCTTTGCTTTCGATGTCCTCGTGGATAAATCCATTCGGAAAATGTTAAAAATTTGGCCAGTCAATAAAAGACTTCGATACTCTAAGAGACGTTTATGTGGTATGATAGGAGGCGATGGGCTTATATTTCTTTTTCTTTCTCGTTTGCCGAAGTGAAAATTAAATTGGGTTATTTTTAATCTCTCTCTCTCTCTTTCTATTTCTATCTCTCTCTCTTTCTCTCCCTCTCTCTCTTTCTCTCTCTCTCTCTCTCTCTCTCTCTCTCTCTCGCTCGCTCTCTCTCTATCTCTCTCTCTCTCTCCCTCAACCCCTATCATCCCCATACCTAGTTCGAACAAGCGGGTTCGTGTATTTGAGGGATAACTGAACTTGCATGTCAAGCGTACACATGTAGATAAGTGTCTACCGTAGAAGTCGAATAATTAGAAAAGGCATGTGAATAAAGACCAAATGGTACACATATAGATCAGTGTGTACAGTAGAATAGAAATATTTTTTTAAAAATTATGTAAAAAATATATATAAAGGGTACACATGTAGATAAGTTTATACCGTAAAGTTGAAATAGTTAAAAAAAATCATGATACACTAACATTAGAAAGTGGTAGTTAACATCTTTTGTAAGCGGACCTTAACGTCTTTGCTGGTACTCGTTTCTGTAGTACTGTAGTTCTCTCTCTCTCTCTCTCTCTCTCTCTCTCTCTATATATATATATATATATATATATATATATATATATATATATATATATATATATATAGTACAGTAGTTCTCTCTCTCTCTCTCTCATAAAGAAAGTAGAGGGAGAGGTGAGGCCCCCTTGTCGTGGGAAGAGAGCTTGTGCGTACCCTTGACTTTTCGAGCTATGTCGGCAGGGGTACCTCTTCTGGGTACCCCTGGTAGGGCTTCCCTTGTCGATTTGGTCGGAAACGAGGTTCCAGACTAAGTGCGTCATTCCTTCTTTTTTCTACTCTATCCTTCTCCTTTTTTACTTCTATCCTATCTCTCCCACTTATACAAAAAAAACAACAAAAAAAGCCTACTCCTATCATGTCACTCTTTCCCTTTTTTCCCTCTATCTACATATAAGGACCTGACAGCTACCTCCTGCGTCAGAAAAGAGGCTTTGGAACTTCTATAAACGACGCCAATCGACGCTCACTGGTTGCGAGAGACTAGGACTAGAGGTGTGCTAGGCGTTGGGGCACGATTAACGGGATGAGGGTAGTGCCCCGTTAACCCCTTCCCTGGCGCGTAATTATTGACCATTCCCAGTGACCGTTGACGGGTGCCTCTGGTAGCATCGGTCCGAAGTGACGGCCCTTTGTTCCCAGGTTGGTTGCCAGGCCAATAAAAAGCCTTGGGTCGAGTCTCTTGGTGTGGCGGGATATCCATTGAACGCTGCTCGGAGATCTTGGCCGTCGTGAAGGGAACTAGTAGGAGTTTAGTACGGGGTGTGCTCCGTTGTTCACCAGTGAGAAATCGATGGCCCCTTCGGGGACCGTCAGTGCTGCTTGGTTGGGAGCCACGGCACGCCGAGGCTGGACGACTCGGTCGGACGAACAGCAGCACAAGGAGCGTGCCTTCTGAAAGATCCGAAACCTCTCCGATCGATAGGCGGGAGCGACTCACGCGGGGCGAACTCACCACCCCCTTTTTTTTTATTGTGTGGTCACAAAGTATTCAGAGATAAAAAATGTTCAGTATGACTGGAAAGAAAGGACCTGGTGTGTTAAAGTATACCTGCTCGACATGCCAAAAGGACAAGTGGTGCGTAGATTTTCCGGAGGGGTGTTTCTCAAAATGCCACCCTGGAAATATCTGCACGGACTGCGTCCTAAGGGCAGAACTTCAGGAGCTTAAAGAACTTTTTAAATATTCTGAGGAAAAAACACGACGGCTGGAAGAAAAGGTGAAAATCCTCGAGTCTTAGCATGTGAATCAAATCCTTTATCTCAAAGCCATCATTGCAGAGATTAAAGCCACCAAGGTAGAGCAACAGCAACAAGAAACTCCCAACGACGCGGATGGCTCCTCTGTTAGGGCCTCATGCACCGTGTCGATAGAGATAGGCCAACCATCCGACGTCCCAGAGCCAGCAGCTGCTGGGGTTACTCAAGGCGTCAAAAAGAAGAAAAGGAAGAGTAAGAAAGGAAAAACAGTAGATAAAACAGAAGAGAAAGTAGAAACGGAAGAAAAAACGAAGAAGAAAAAGAAGAAGAAAAAAACCAAAAAGTGGGAAAGAAAGAGGAATCGAAAGAGCCCATACTGAAATGAAAGCCTCTGTCCTCTGACCTCAAATGGCGAGGGTCATCGTGATCGGTGATTCCCAAGCGCGGGATCTACAACCCTTGCTAGCGGCCCGCCTTCGCACCAGTGTGAAGGTAAGCGGCCTTCCATAAAAGGGGAACGGAGAAATAAGGGTGGAGGCTGAGAAATCTAAGATCTCTGAGAACTCAGTAGTTGCCCTCATGGCAAGTGGCAACGATCTCTACCTACGAGGAGGCAAAGTAAGCGTCAGTGGGAAGATCCTGACTACGGTTATGGGAGGAGTTGACGACTGTGGGCTACAAACCCGCAGACGTGTCGTGGTCGGGATACACCCAAGACGAGGTCCATCCCGCAATGCTCAGGGGGGAACGTCTCCATAAACCAACGCCTGGGAGATCTTTGTACGGCGGAACGAGTCTTTTTTGTAGACCCCTACCCCACCTTTTACGGGAGAAATGACCTGTACAAAAGGGACGGAGTACATCTTTCCTTCAAAGGGAAAGCTGCACTCGCGAACATGATCCAGGATGTTGTGCAGCGGACTCAAAGAAGTGTCAGACCCCGAGTAAAGGAGGACGTACGCCATTACACCCGTGTTACTCCAGGAATGACCTTTTCTGAAGTCACAAAGAGGGAAGTGACCCCGCCACAGAGAAAGAAAGCGGGAAACGGAAGAGCGTAGGGAGTCCTACAGTCGGGGACTGCCTCAAAGTTCTTCTGTTTAATGCGAGGTCTATCAGAAACAAGTTTCTAGAACTTCGTGGCCTCGTAGCAACAGAAGAACCAGAGATGGTGGCCATAACGGAGTCGTGGATAAAAACCTCAAGCCGAGATTTTGAAGGTGAATTCATGATTCCCGGTTACCAGCTCTTCCTGAAAGATAGGCCAGACAGAGAGGGTGGCGATGTGACGTTGTATGTCAAGGATACTCTCAACTCGACGGATTGCAACATCGTATCCGACCATGAACTATTAGGTGTTGAACTAGAGATAGGTCCTGCCAAATACAGGATCCTGGTGCTGTATAGACCTCCTGCCCAACTCGTTTAAAACGACAGAGATCTGTTCCAGCTACTAGGAGAACTTGTCGAAGACAGAGTGTGTATCTTCATGGGTGATTTCAACACACAAGTTGACTGGGAAACCAGAGAACCCTGTGGCGAGAACGCACTACTCCTGGAGTTCGCGAACAACAAGTTCCTGACTCAATGGGTGAGAGAGCCAACGAGAGGAGACAATATCCTCGACTTGGTTTTCACCTCTGAGGATGACATCGTTGAGCACCTCTCTGTTGGCGAAGAGCTCGGTGGCAGTCAACACCGACTAATTAGATTTGTAGGCAAAGTCCCGAAGGCAGGGCCTGCAACTAGTAAATCGAGGAAACTCGATTTGAAAAGAGCAGAATTTGCAGGTCTTCGTGCTGGACTGACTGACGCGAGGCTAGAAGTGTGCGATGTTGTTGAAGACTCGTGGAACAGTTTCAAAAATAAGTTTCTGAGTCTTCAATCACGTTTCATCCCTCTGAAATGTCCCCGTCGGTCTTCTGTTCAACCAAAGTGGTTTAATCGAGAAATCGGCCAAGTGTTTAGGGAGAAGAGAACTGTGTACCGGCAATCGAAGATCTCGGGCGACTTTGACGAATACAGGAGGCTAGCCAGGAGAGTGAAGTCCAGCATAAGGGCGGCTAAGCGGTCTGAGGAACTCCGAGTGGCGAGACTCTGTAAAGAGAATCCCAAGGAGTTTTTTGGATATGTGAACAGCCGTAAACCAATCCGTCGAACGATTGGCCCTTTGAGAAATGTGGAGGGGGCATTAAAGCATTCGGATGCAGAAAATGCTAACCTCCTCAACTACCACTTCTCTTCAGTGTTTACTGAAGAGTGTGGTCCCATCCCCCAGCTAATAGATTCATACTCGGGGGAAAAGCTGGAGGATATGGACTTCACCGAAGGGGAAATAAAAAAGAAGATCAGTGACTTAATGACGAATAAGTCACCTGACCCGGATGGGTTTCTACCTAAAGTGTTGAAAGAAGTTCGCGATCAAGTGTCACGACACCTGAGCGCAATCTTCAACATTTCAATCCGGACCGAATGCGTTCTTCGAGACTGACGTGAAGCGGAGGTGACTCCTATCTTCAAGAAAGGAGACCGTAGCCAACCGTCAAGCTACCGACCTATCAGTCTGACTTCGATAGTCGGTAAACTCATGGAAAGCATGATGGTGGACAAAATGACGTCGTATTTAGAGTCAAACCTGTAACTGAGGAGTTCCCAGCATTGTTTCCGAAGGCAACGGTCATGCCTGACGAACCTTGTGGAATTCTTCCACTTCGTGTTCAGTGAGCACGATCGGGACAAGGCGGTGGATGTTGTGTACCTTGACTTCCAAAAGGCCTTTGATAAGGTACCACACCGCCGCCTTCTCCGGAAAGTGCGTGCACAGGGCATAGACGGCAACGTAGCAGGTTGGATACAGAGCTGGCTAATTGACAGACGGCAAAGAGTAGTGGTGAATGGACGGGCCTGTAAATGGGTGCCCGTATCTAGCGGTGTCCCTCAAGGTTCCGTCCTGGGACCACTACTATTTATTATCTATGTCAACGACATGGATAGAGACATAGTTGCCAAAATCTCCAAATTTGCCGACGACACCAACTTGGTATCAATGTGGCAAAAGAGGGGAACACTGCCAGCCTCCAAGAGGACCTTCAAAGGATTGGGGAGTGGTAGGACACGTGGCAAATGCCTTTCAACGTGGGAAAATGCAAAGTAATGCATTTCGGCCACAGAAACCCCCAATCTCAGTACATTCTTAAAGGCACTGCTCTTGAATCGAGTGACACTGAGAAGGACTTGGGTGTTACTATCACTAACAACCTCAAGTTCTCGAAACATTGCATCGAGGCAGAGAAGAAAGCCCAAAGGATGTTAGGCTACATAAAGTGAAAGTTTGGATACCGTAACAAGGAGATAGTACTTTGTCTGTACAACTCCCTCGTTTGGCCGCACCTGGAGTATGCCGTACAATTTTGGAGTCCTTCGTTTCGAAAGGATATCGCAAGGTTGGAATGCGTACAAGCCAGAGCAACCAAGCTGATTCCCTCTATCCGACATAAAAGTTATGAGGATAGACTATGGGAATTAGATCTGTTCTCGCTGGAAACCCGTAGACTGCGTGGTCAGCTATTCTAAGTTTTCAAAATACTTCGAGGGTTCGACAATGTTGACTACCGGGATATTTTCACACTGAGTAAGAACAGAACGCGCAATCACGGCTTCAAACTTGAACTGAAGCGTTACAACCGAAATCTGTGTAGAAATTTTTTCACCTACAGTATCTGCGGTAAGTGGAACGCACTTCCAGTGGAAGTTGTCAACAGTGAATCTGTTGACCAGTTTAAGTCAAGACTAGACAAAGTGTTTAAAAGTGGCCGTTTAGGGACGCAAAACAATTGAGCAGCCATGTGCCTGCTCGATTGCTAGTCCAAAGGTACCCTCTTTGAATGGACCGTAAGGTCTCCTATGGTAATTCCTTTCCTTGTTACTCCTTGTTACTCTCTCTCTCTCTCTCCCTCTCTCTCTCTCTTACTCTCTCTCTCTTTCTCTCTCTCTCTCTCTCTCTCTCTCTCTCTCTCTCTCTCTCTCTCTCTATATATATATATATATATATATATATATATATATATATATATATATATATATATATATATATATATAGAGAGAGAGAGAGAGAGAGAGAGAGAGAGAATTACCAATTAAAATTGGGAATTTCTCCTATTAATATAGATTATAGATTCGACTTTTTTTCTTTTACGGAAATCTAAACAATTATATATGATTTGTGCCTTTGAATAGTCAATTTGGTGGTTGAAATTGATAATATGATTAAAAATACTGGATGTAAGACTGCCTCATCTGACATCACCTTTATGTTCATATATTCAAGGTTCTTCCGGTCTCTCCTATGTAAAATGAGGGACAGTTTGAAGAGCCACACGGGATTAAATATACACCTGCTTCATTGGTTGATCCACGGGCTTGGTTGAAGGGAAAGATTTGAGGAAGAACCTTAACAAAACGAATTTACGAACATAAAGAAAGCGGGTTACATCCTTAATCTCAACGTTTCGGGTTATTCAAAAACACATCTTCAGCAGCTATAAGCAAATTCGAAATCAGTAATCTAAAATTAAAATCTATACTGCGGCAAAAGTTTAATAGTGAAATGATATAAATTTGAGAAAAATGACACAAACGGCGATAAAATACTAAAAGGAACGTTACGTTAATGAAAAGACAAACAAAAGCTGGTGAGTTAAGTACACTAGAAAATATTTGAAACGAAATTATATTAATCAAACCCAAACAAAATAATCGTAACAGTACAAAACCTAACCATTAAAATGGTGGAAAATAGAGAGTAGGAAACATACACTATAGTAAAACTAAATCAAGAAACTGAACATTAACTTACATGGTTGGATGACAATGACAAGTGAAAACGGGAACGAAATTTAAGATTGAATACAGCTTGTTTGGTTGTTAGGTTGTAAACAACGGAAAGGATGACGTGTCATTATTTAAATTCGAGTGGTTGTATTTAATACAGAGATTGTTTAATGCGGAGAGTGGATGTAGATTTAGCAAATTTTAAAACCGAAAAATCACTTAAGGAAACGTCTGTTTTAAAGTCCATTGCATGTTTCCTGATGGAAGACTATTCTTTATTACTCAATGTTTTATCGGATCCAAAGCTAATGCCCATGTGAGAAGAGAATCGCACCTGAAGTGAATGTATTGTGCTTGCTATTTATGTAGGTGCCCTGCTGCTTACAGCTGGGGCAAGTAAATCTATATACAATGCATGAACTTAACGGAGTTGAATAAATGGATAATATAATCTTTCCTTTTTTTAACATGTAATTATGGTAAATATATCTGTATAAATGAAGTTTTCTATTTTTATATATATATATATATATATATATATATATATATATATATATATATATATATATGATAAATAACACCCACTAGGAAAATGGAAAAACGATTCTGAGCGCTTTCGTCTTTATTCTAAAAGACCTTTTCATGGAATAACGTAGGTCAGGACAGACAATCTTTTTCCACAGTGTCATCTTTGTTGAACATAATAGTAATAATGGCGTTTTGACTTGGTACAATCCAGAAAAAATTTAATTAATCATAGTGGTTATATTACTATATCACTTTGGCAAAGCTAAAGAATTTGATGTTTCGACCTTCGGCACTTCTGTCGTCCGATTTTCCCCTTAAAATAATTTGTGCAGTTAGGTTTTGAAATGGTTCTTAATTCAATGATTCCTAGAAAACGAAAACATTGAAAAATGTACTTGTGGTAATATTTGCTATTTTAATGTTAAGTACTCTTTATAGTTTTACCTAAGAGAGAAATTTTAACAAGATAGATTTTTATAGATGTTTACCGCCAGTATTTGTGTTTCATTCTTTCTCCAAAGAAAAACCATACCCTTGATGTCTAAAGTAGTTTTCACCTTTTCCTAATTTTTAATTATTTTTTTCATTCTATTCGTATGTATTCTTTCCTCTGGTGCTTTCATTCCTAGTGGGAAAGAATTGTGATTATTTTATGTTTGTGCTATTTGATTTTACTAATAAACATAAGAATCTTTCGACAAATGATGAATTCTCCCCTTTCCGCCCCCTCATACCCCCCGATACTCCCTTCCGCTCGCCCTGCCTGTGTCTCAGGAACAAGTAGTGCAATGAAACCTTATCCAAAATACCTAGTAGTATTATCAATTTGAAAGCCCAGAATTAGGTTCGAATCCAAAGACAAAACAAACTTCCGATTTAGTGCTAGGGATATTATATTCAAGCCTCACTTGTCGCAACGCTTCGCTTACAAAATGAGGCTATAATTTGAACAAAAGTCTATTAAATATACCGAGGAATTATGAGAAATCTTATTAAAGATTAAAAATTTGAATACCCAAAAAACATATAACTACATTAAGAACGCTAGACACACGGGTTTTGGCGCAAAAATCGAAAGTGCCGCTATTATAAAAACTTGTATCTAGGTTGCTTATGTGTGAATTAAGTGCGAATTATATGTTGCCAGTATGTGAAAATAATGGTTTATTTTCACATTAAGAGAAGGCAAGGCTGACGTATTCAAATATCTATTTTAACCCCATCAAGGTGTAGTATCTTAAAAATATATACTTTCCGCGCCAAACTGAAGCCCTCTATGACGAATGGAATGCCTCAATAGACCATTAGTACTTTTAAAACACAAAAAATACGGCCTTGGTTTTCTGAAGTTTTTTCCTCTCATGTGCTCTAAAGTAATCCCAGGTTTCGGGAGTGAATGGCTTTCTTCATCACCCCAACAATATTTATTAGTTGTTTTCTAAGGGATGTTAATATTAACAGTTCAGTTTTAATTTCTAAAATTAACCTGAAATAAATTATGTAGTGATATTTTAAACTATAGTTCAAACTCACGCGATAACAAATAGTAGTAGTATTATAATGAAGATAAATCAAGCACCGAGACCATTTAATTGAAATTTTAAAATTTTTCAAGGGGTTGAATTTTAGAATTAAAAGTATGATAACGATTTATATTTATAAATTTTCTATTTATACCTTTTAATAAATAATTGAATGTTTCCCAGTGGTTACAAAATTCCTAATAACACTGGTCTGCGTCAAAAACGTTCCTGAGAGTTTCATAGGTGATTCTTAATGAAATTTGTCTCCTGAATCTAAATCAAGCATTCATATTGCTCAATCAAGTCTAGTTTTTAAGATACAGACCAAGCTCCCTAGATGGCGTTAGAGAGCTCAGTCTCTACTTGACCGCGAGCGCGAGTGGTTGTGTGTTGCTTGCTCACTCTCCAACTAAGTGTTGGTTTTTTAATCCATGACTTTTCTCATCTATGAACAGTGTTTAAAGTGTATTTCTAAAACTTTATTTATCTTTGTGAATTTTTTTGCAGGCAAATACATTAGCAAAACTCCTTATATTTCATAAAAATGAATAGAAAGTGTAAAAACAGTCCTGCTAGATTTTGTTTTGTTTGTGGAAAGGTAACTTTTAGTGACCAGCAATGCACTATAACGCCGTTAGTAAAGTTCCTTTACAATGCATATTTTGGAATAAAGCTAGGTGATCAAGACAAAAACTTTGCTCCACATATGTGCTGCAAAGCCTGTGCCATAGCCTGAAGACGCTGGAGTGAGGGCAAAACGAACTGTTTGTCATTTGGTGTACCTATGGTGTGGAGAGAAGGCAAGGACCACATTACAGACTGGTATTTTTGCAGGACAAATCTTAAAGGTGAGATAATTACTTTAACAATATAATCCTTGACAAATCTGGAAATGTTTATACAAATCTTTTGGTAGCCTATTAAAATTGTAATTGTGTATAAAAATAGTGTATTATGCTGGTAGAAAAATTGTGGTTAAATTGTATATAAAAATTGATTGTATTTAAAAATTGTAAATTTACCTGGTATGAAAAATGTGTATAAAAATGTGGAAACGAGGGTCGAGTGAATTAAAAGTATGGAAATTAAGTATGCGAAACTTTTTTTTCAGGTGTCAATAAGAAGAACAAACACACTGTAGTCTATCCTGATGTTCCTTCTGCCATTAAACCACAACCACATGGTCCAGGAGTTCCAGTTCCTTCTCCACCTAAAAATATTGAGCTACAAGACAATATAGAAGATATAGAAGTGGATTACACTGACACTTTAGTGACATATCAGCCTACGTCTACAATGACTTTGCCAAGACCACTCACTCAAGGTCAATTAAATGACTTGACTAGAGATCTTGGTCTTTCTAAAGAGAACGCACAACTTCTTGCATCCCGTCTTAGTGAGAGCAACCTCCTCTCTCAAGAAACTACATACTTTTGGTTCAGAAATAGAAACGAAGAGTTTCGAAAGTTCTTGCAGCTCTTTGGTGTATTGCAATGATGAAAAAGGTTTAATTGAGGCACTTGGTGTTCCTTACCAACCAAGTGAATGGAGGCTCTTTATTGATTCTTCTAGCAGAAGTTTGAAGGCAGTACTCTTAAATATTGGCAATAAAATGGTATCTGTACCTATTGGCCATTCAGTTCAGTTAACAAAAAGCTACGAAAATATAAAAGTATTGATTAATACAATCAAGTACTCTAACCAGAACTGGTTAATATGTGGTGATCTCAAGGTAAGATATATTTTACTTTATTGAACTTGTTAAATATTTCAAGGAATGTTTGTTTCTAAATACCAATGACAGAAGGATATTATACACATATTAGTTTCTCCCTACCCCTAGTAAACTTAGTGAAAATTGCCTATGCAAAAAATAGAAGTTGTTAGAAACCATGTACATCAATATGCATCAATATGTTTTCTTTCAGGTTGTGTGCCTTCTTCTTGGGATGCAAGGAGGCTACACAAAATATCCATGCTTTATGTGCTTATGGGATAGCCGGGCGGATAGTCTTCACTATAAGCAAAAAGACTGGCCATCTCGAGTGGCATTCTAAATTGGCTGCCACAATGTGGTAGCTCAACCTCTAGTCCCTCCCAAAAATGTTTTACTGCCTCCTCTTCATATAAAGCTTTTCTGGGAAATAAAAGAAGTTCAGAATATATCTCACATGTAAATGAGCTTATGAAAAGCTTCGAAAAAATGGGAGCTCGCATGTCGATAAAAATGCATTTTATCCAGTCACATCTTGACTATTTTCCGGCAAACTGTGGAGATTATAGCGAGAAACAAGGAGAAAGATTTCACCAAGACATAAAGACGATGGAGAGAAGATATCAAGGACGCTGGGACATCAACATGTTAGCTGACTATTGCTGGTGTCTTAAACGCGACGAACCAACATCGCTTCACAAGCGGAAGTCATCAAGGACTTCTTTTCTTGGAAAATAGTTTCTTTGCACTCCTGGGTAAGCTCATAAGTAGTCTGTAAGTTTAAAATTAATTAAAAGAAAGTAGAATTGAGTCGGTATTTTTTTATTACAAGTAATTGTAATTTATTAAATAACTTTTATATAAATAAGGGATTTTTTCCAAAATGGCCCTTTTCTAAAAACAGTAGTGCGCTGTATCTCAAAAACCAGACCTGATTGAGCAAAATAAATGTTATATTTCAATTTAGGAGAACAATTTCGTTAGGAATCACTAAAGAAAACCGGAGGAACAGAAATTTCTTTTTCAAACGCAGGCCTGTGTAATCTTTGGATCCCGACAACACATGAATAAATTCTACGTCGCTTCGTCTAAATAAGATTAGGCATTTGTTAGAAAGATCAGAATTTCCTTTCTTCCACGAATACCTTTCTTGAGAGAGGTATTTGGGGCAGGTAGGAAACACAACATTGCATTTTATGAATACTAATGAAGCTTCTTATCTCCCTCCCTTTCTTCCACATCCTGCAATAAAAATTTAATCCCTTTTGCACTTGCAATAAGGCCGTAGATAAGAGTAGATACATTCAAAACGCTAGAGTTTCATCTAGATTCTCCGTGGTTTCTAATAAGCTATGATAATATAGGGGTAGAATTTAATTAGAATCTCGTTGTCGTCCGTAGATACATCATGGCTTCTCGATAAGGTGAGGAGATACACCAGGGCATCTCCTTCTATTCCGTGGATACACCAGGGCATCTCGTTCTAGTCCGTGGATACATCATGGATTACTTTGAAGTCCTTAGATACTTCTTAGCATCTTGTTTAGTGTGTGAATATATCATGGCATCTCGTTGAGGTCCTTGGGTACATCATGGCATCTCGTTGAGGTCCTTGGGTACATCATGGCATCTCGTTGAGGTCCTTGGGTACATCATGGCATCTCGTTGAGGTCCTTGGGTACATCATGGCATCTAGTTGAGGTCCTTGGGTACATCATGGCATCTCGTTGAAGTCCTTGGGTACATCATGATATCTCTTTGTGGTCCGTTTTGTATCCCAGAATGTCTCGTGACATAACTCAAACTGTCTTGTCCTCGGGTTCAGGCTTAACGTCATATTCACTGTAGCCTTTCTCCCCTACATACTTTTCCAGTCTTCTTTTATCATCTTATTAATCATTTATATTCATTCTTTCTCGTTTTGGTAATGTTTTTTTTCTTTTAAAAATTAACATTGGTGGATGCTTGGTACCTAAATAACTTGTAGTGCTAAACCTAGTATCAGTTTCATTTAAACTATTGCGTCAAAGTTGTTGAAATATAAAAAAATTATTACAAGTCTTTGGACAAAAAATGTTGTAGGAAATATTTTAGCTGATGACAAGAAGAAGTTTTTTCTAGAAATTCCATTGTGCCCCTTCCAATTAACGTCTTCATTCGGTATTTAATTCTTTATTTTTTGCGAAGAAACTTTCTCTCTCAGAGTCAGTATTTAATTGCGTCAGTTTTATTTATCTTTTCTCAACTTGTGTATCTATTACATTAATCTTTTTTCATTTTGTGAAATTCCATTTTCTATGCTTGTTACCAATCTTTGTTAATTCAATCTGCTTATCTATATGTACTGTATGAGACTGCCTGTCTATCTATCTAAAGATGAAATCCTTTAATATCAAGTCTCAAGAAATTTCAATAGTTTTTTAACCACTGTGAATAAATAAGGAAAATAGAGTTAATTCTGAAGAATAGTTTCCATTCGTCTTAAAGTTCTTTTCTTAGCAAAGTAAAAATTTATATCTGCCCTTTAAGGTAAACTTGTGAGACTTTGGAACAAAAAAATACCTTGAAGTTTCTTTTCGAATGTGTTCTTATCGATCAAAGTAATTTTATTGTGAATCTGAATATCGAAAGACCAGGCAATGGCTTCGCTAGGGGGAGCTTGTGCTTCACTAATAAGATTAAAATTTAAAATCTAAAAAAAACAGCCATGATTAAATTCTTATAAATTTTCTGAACTTCGTCAATTATAAAAAGGAACTCTAAACTAAATTTTCCCCCTTTCGAGATATCACGTTGCTAAAATATAGTTATAGATAGAAGAAGATATATAAAAGTAAATTTTCTGAACTTCACCATTTGTAATTCTGTGGGTTAAAAAAAATTCACAAAATTTCGATCTTATATTTATTTCTGAACTTCACCATTTTGTTTTTTTGATGTTATAAAAGAATTATTAGAAATAACTTTGATAAAAAATACTCTAAGACATTCGTCCACTAAGGAAAAAAAACATTTATTAATTTTTCACCCATCTTCAAAATCCCGTTATACAATTATAGAGTTAGTGATGATGATGATGATGACGACAAAATAAGCTGGTAAGACGAAGGTGACATATCAAGCCAGTATGGTAGATGAATAGTAGCTTCAAACCTAGACTATTCTAAACCTAGTCTCTCTCGTGCAAAAGTATTGTATTAATTATTACGATGAAACATCACATCTGGTATAAATTAATAAACATATTTGCTTTCTTTCAGATGCATCAGGCATCGGACTAGCGACCGCATTCCCTGCTCAATAAAGCTTTTTTTAACCTGCGTCGATTAATTAAAACAAAATTCAGACCATAGAAACGATTTCCCAAAATAGTTTTCATCAGTTTCAGAAATATGATCCCAACAAATAAACGTTTATCTTTGCCTCGTGATGGAAAGTCTTTAGGTTCGAAAGCTAAAATCTTTTTAAGGCTATTTTCGAGTGCATTTTTTAGCAAAGAATCTTTGATTGCGGATCTATTTATAAAAAAAATGATCTGAATTATACGATGAACAACAGCAAAGAGCTAATGGTGAAGTTTTGTGAAAGCATTTAGCTCTGGTCGACCGCAAAGGAGTTTTATTTAAGCTCGACATTTCATGACACCATTCCTTTGAAGCTACTGCCTCATTCGTCATACTCGCTGGATATGTCCCTTTGGTCCTTTGGAGGAGGAGGAACTCCTCAACTTTATTTAAGTGGAGGGGTTTTGTTGTTGTTTTTGTAGGTTCCACGTTCCTGCGCCGGAGGAAGGCAGGCCTGCCCCCAACGCCGGAGCGAGCTTCCTGTTGGCTGCCTTTTCCCTTTTTTTATTGTTATTGTCGTTGTTTTTGTTGGTTTGTTTTGCATATTGTTATTTTAATGTATCCTAGTCCTAGCTTGTCGTGAGTAGGGCGACTTATGCCCAAGTAAGCAGTCGCCAGATGGGCTCCTAAAATCGTCTTACCACCTTTATTTGTCTTTCGGCATACAAATTTATCATACCATTTTTATATAAGCGCTTTACTTTTGTTTTTGTGCTGACCTCTTAGAAATTTAAATAAATCAAATAATTTAGATTTTTCCCTATTCATTACACATATTTATGAAAAAAGCAATGACTTATGACCTTGCCTTCAGTCGCCATGTGGGGACTATTGAAGAAAAAAGTATAAAAAAATTCATTTCTCTTCTCCGCCGAGAAATGGGTGCATGATCCCTTTTTCTCTGGACTTAGGACCAGAAATAAACTTGAAAATTCAGATGTGGTTGTTAGTTTAGTTGGCTCTTTACCACTAATCTGCACTCCTTGAGGGATTTCTCAGTTTAGACCTACACTATAACGAAGGATCCGAAACACGAGTACCAACAGCTTAAGTTAAAACCGCCCCTAATCGTGACTTCATCGACTAACCACATCAAATATCGCTTAACTTCCCTAAAGCTGAGAGGAGGGTTTGCACTCCATCATGTCGTAGCCCAATTTAGATGTGGGCAGAGAAATACATATGTTGTCTGGGTGAAAATTACATTCAAGTATGTAACAAAAGCTTGCCTAATATTTACCTAGTTATTTCAAAAATTGCCTTCTCCATTGATACACATGTCTTTTTAATTACAACTTCGGTCATTAGTGGTATGTTTGTTGGTTTTTTTGTTTAATGTGAATGAACCAATAGGGTCATAGGCACTAATCAGTGGTATTACTGAATTAAGAACCATTAAAGGCCCTAAGAACCACTCAAAGATAGTTCAAGGAGAAAGAGGAAGTTAAAGTCAGAGGTGAAGGATTGGTAATAGGAGAAATAAAGGAGATATCAAAGTAATTAGTAAGTTATAGTTTAGTCATATTTATCTATTCTATTCGTGGACTATTTACTGCAATGCTTTCAATCCCTTTGCGAGGCGAGTTATTCCAGGTTTGTGTTATTTTATAAGAAAATAAATTTTGAGATACTGCAAGGTTAATGTTTTGTTAACTAGCTTAAAACCATTATTTCTAGTGATCACTCGGTTATCCAACTTAAATATTGATTCATCATATATATTAGGGAAAATGTTAAGTATTTTACAAACTTCAATAAGTTGGCCGATGCCTTCTTTTTTGAGGAAATTAAAAAATTGTCTTCTCAAATTTCGTCAAATATTTTTTTCCCTTTTTCATTCGGGGGTTTCTTTTCCCCCATAACCTTTGATTATTATCTTTGTACCTATAATCCCATGTTATCAAGAATTTGCTTTCATTCTTTTATATAAGTTCATTACATAGCTGTGAAAAAGTCTTATAATTGATAGTCCCTTCTTAAACTGACCTATTTTTTAAGCAATGCTCCATTTTAATGCAATACCAACGGAACTTTAAATTTTAATCTTTAACATTATAGACTTCATAAAATAAATTAAACCTTCGTAATCTTCCAGATTAACCGGCTCTTTCACACTAAAACATCAAATTCAAGATAACTAATTCACCGTTCAACTTATTTAACTTAAATGAACTAAAACAATTCAGTCTTCCTGCTTTTATCCTTCATTATTTATGTCAAGGAGCTTTCCGCCGGGGTAAGTGCAATCCACGATTAATTCTAACACCCCCAAAAGAGCTTAAACCTCTTACACCGATCAAATTATTTACATAATTGGGAAAGAAATCATAAGAAGGCCAACGATGGAGGGACCCTAAATTACTTTCAGTGGAAAATTCGTCGTTTGTGCTGGGAGAAAATTGCGGTCTTTAAAATACTAAATAATTTTATTAATATAAATTATGATCTGTTATTTGAGTTAGATACCTGAGCGGCCGTGCAAGCGGATCTTGTCTCTTTCTTGGGCTGGCCGAGGAAGACTCTTCTTCCTTTCGTTTTCTGTGGATGAGTCGCTCAATGCGGCTCTAAATAAGGATTATTTTTCAGTTTATTGCACTGTGAATCTCGGAAATAGGACGTGACTGCGTATCCCGGGAATCTGCTTGACCATGTACCGAAAGGACATTGAAATAAGGCGAATATTCTGACGAGATCGAAATAAGGCTTAAAGTCTGGAAGAAGATCAAAATAATGGAAATAGTCTGAGACGAGATCGTAATGAGGCAAATAGTCCGCAAAGAGATAGAAATAATTCAAATAGTCTAGAAGTAGATTGAAATAAGGCTAATAATCTGAAAGGCATTAAAATAAAGCAAAGAGTCCGAAATGACTTACAAATGGTCTTATAGGAGATCGAAATAAGGCAAATAGTCTCAAAGCAGTTCAAAATAAGGCAACGACTCTGAAAGGTTATCGAAAGAGGGCAATGAATCTGGAAGAGAAAGGCACCTAGAAACCGGTTAACGACGTTACCTTGCCTCGAGCTTTCTCGCGAAATGCGAGAACTCATCATTTGTAGAAAGATTCTTATGTTTATTAGTAAAATCAAATTGCACATACATAAAATAATCACAATTTTTCCCCACTAGGAATGAAAGCACCAGAGGAAAGGATACATACGAATAGAATGAAGAACATAATTAAAAATTAAGAAAAGGTGGAACTACTTTATATATCAGGGATATTGTTTTTCTTTGGAGAAAGAATGAAACACAAATACTGGCCGCGAACATCTATAGATTACAGTCCTGTGTGCATGAACGTAACATGTTATTTAAGATGTTTGGGTCAAGATTTGGAGGAGACATTGTAGGATGGTGGTACACGTTTTTTAGGGATGATATTAGTTCTGCTTGTCTTGTAGTGTTTAGCTTAAACCCTAAATGCAGTAATAAAACCATACATACATTCTAAATATATCTTAAAATCCACAGAGGAATTCATCGATATACTCCACTCTACAAGACCGGCAGGACTAATATCATCCCTTGACGTGGAAAGCCTGTTTACGAACGTGCCTATTGCTCAGACCATCGGCATCATTATAAAAAAACGTGTACCACCATCCTACAATGTCTCCTCCAACTCTTGACCCAAACATCTTAAGGAGTATGTTACGTTCATGCACATCAGAGGCGCCGTTCAATACACTGGACGGTAATCTATACACGCTAGTGGAATAGAGTGGCTATGGGGTCACCCTTAGGGCCGACTTTCGCCAACTATTATATGGGTCAACCTGAAGAGAGATTATTAGACATCATGGAAAATAAGCCACACACATATTGCCGATACGTAGACGACATCTAAATCAACGTCAAAAACGAAGAACATCTGATAAACATCAAGCAGCAATTTGAGGAGAACTCCGTGTTAAAATTCACTTATAAATTGAGCACGGGCAATAAACGCCCTTTCTTGGACGTTGAGGTTCAAAACATCAATGGTAGCTACATCAGTAAGGTACATAGAAAAAGTACGGACATGGAAATATGCCTCAATGCGGAGAGTGAATGCCCTGAAAGGTATAAAATAAGCTTAATCGGTTCATACATCCGCTGAGCTTATAAATGCTGCTCTACGTTAGAACTTTTCCACCAAGAGATTGCAAGCGTAAAACAAACACTCGTGAATAATGGTTTTTAAAACAGCATGATTGACAAACAACTCCAATTATTTTTAAATTATGATTGCAGAGATACGGATAAAACTGAAAGTAATCATGGAGAAGTCAACGACATCGAAGGGTATTACAGAAACCAGATGTCCACAGCCTATAAAATAGATAGAAAAAAATATAAAGGAGATTATTAACCGTAACATCAAGGTTAAAAATGAAAGGGGTAAAATTCAACTCATCATTTATCATAAAACAACAAAAGCCAGCAATCTCCTATTGAAATACAACATTTGCCTAAACTCCTCGAATCTCAAGTCAACCAACATAGTTTACGATTGTAAGCTTTATAACAACTCAAAATATATTGGCATGACAACTACTACACTTTCAAGATGTTTAACTATGCATCTACAAAGCGGAGGGCCTAAAATCATATGGAGAGTGCTCATAACATTAACCTAACGAGATATATATATATTAAAAGCCGGGCATCAAGAGTCAAGCGACAAGCTGGAATCGCACATTAAAATTATTTTAAAATTCCACTCACGTTATGCTCAACCTAGGCGGAATAAATACCCCTTAAATATCGTTTTCTTTCATTCTGTCGACTGCTCTGGTTGCCTGAGTTAGTCTTTGTACCTCTGTGACAACTTTGGATCGAAATTGTGCAAAGCAATATTTTCGAAAGTGATTTGTGATACTCGCTTCGAGTAGTGAAAGAAAATTGGGAAAGTAAAAAAGCAAGATTCACTTCGGAAAGTGGACCACTGGCTTGCAATCTAGGAATGTGAAGGAAGAATCTTCACTCCTTCGTAGAGACGGGGACCGAAGCCTTACCTGGCCCACACGCGAGCCTGAAGAAGGTTAAAATAAGGTAAAGTAATATAAAGGTATTTGGACATTGGCCCCTATTTCTTTCTCGCCCATCCACTTCTATAAAACGCCTTTAAGTGAACACACACAAATACACATACATCCACTAACGTATCATATGAGGCCGGAGAGATGAGGAAAACTCTCCGTATCACTCTTCTGGTTCTCTCGGAGGGCCCAAAACCGGATCGCGAAAAGGTGTTTGAAAAAGTTTATGGAACCCTACGCATTGCCTTGGTAAGACTGATTGATTTAAATAATGGTTACTCAGCCATTTGCGCGAAAGAGGCCGATTGTGAAGCCTTGACCTCGGGCAAAACTGTTGAATGCTTTAAGATGATCAACCTAAAACCGACCACACCACCATAAATTAGGACTCACTGCAGCCTGATATGCAGGCGCCTCAACCCCTGGGTTGGGAGCCACTCGACGGACGAAATCAAGGAGGAAATCGAAAGGAACCACGAATGGGCAAAGGTAGCCGAGGTACTAAAATTAAAGCAATAAACGCACGTATTCAAGGTTGTATTTAAGGACACGGCTATGGCTCAAAAGGCTAAAGCTAATGAACAACTGCTCTTTAACGTGAGAGTCTGCCCAGAGCAGATGGAACGTGAGGAGTTTGTCGACTTGCAAATGTGCTTTCGGTGCTACAAGTACGGCAAACATACCACTTCTAACTGCCCTGAGAATAAAGACCTAAAGCTATGCTCCATCTGTGCCGGTTGCGACCATTTTTTGGCGTGACTGCAAGAACACTATCACGAAATGCTTAAATTTCGAAGGCCCGCACCGGACCATGTCTATGGCATGTACAGTCAAAAAGCAGGAGATAAGTAAACAAAGTAAACTCAAACGTGAAACAGAGGAAATGAAAGCAAATTCGACCTACGCGAAAGTTGCAAAAGCCGCCATCGCCGAGGCAAACAACCAGAAAACCTACCTTCACATAGAAAACGAGCATTCCACGAAAATAATGTGTTGAATTTATTATGCATACATTGCAAACATAACTTGCCCTGGTACCTTTGCCACAGAAGTCAACCGCATGCTCGTAAAGAAAGGGCTGCAATAGATGTCGTTCCCCGACAACCCTCCTTTAGAGGAGGTTATGCGTATAACCGTAGCTCCTCAGTGCCAAGACAAGTGCTAAAAAGTGTCAACACCACAGAACACAGCCATCTCTCGTGACCCCCGACTGAACAAACCTAAAGAACCACATATAGAAAAACAGGCGCCACTCACACCAAAGAAAGACACCACAGTAAAAACAAACACACACACGCCCACACCAAACAAGAAAGCAGTGCGACCCAAGAAGACCAGGTCTCCTCGGTCGAGAAAAATCTCCAAAACTCGTGGCTTAAGGTCTACCTCCTCATCACGAGGGAGGGAACACCAATTAAAATACCACGCAAGTGGCTTCAACCTGAAACTATATGCCCCCGAATCGGCTGCGTTCCCAACTGAAATTTATTCCCGCGAATTATCGCGGGGTCTTAGGACCGAACGATACAAGTGGAAATGCTCAGACGAGGTTCCGGAGCGGCAGGTTGAGGAGGCCCTCGCACAAAAAAAAAGATCAAACTGACCACAGACTGCTTCAACAGGATTACTGATACGGAATTCAAAAAGAAAAGAAACGGCAGGGAGCGCACCCCGCCCAGTACACCCTATGGGGCTAAAGTAGACCGCGAATAAGCATCTACCTCAATCCCACACACTAAAGAACCAACATTACACAAAATTACCAACAGACTTACGATTATATAAATGAATGTGGATGGGTGGGACGGAAAAGGTTCCATCTATGGCAACACTTTGCGACAAAGTGACCCTGACATTGTACTTATCAACGAACAAGGACTGACCACGCAAAAAGAATTAAAAATATTTCAATACGACGTCATTAGCAAAAATTATAGCCAAGAACGGTATGACGGCTGCGCAATAGCCGTCAAAAAAGGACTTAAATAGAAAAAAACTACCCGACTAAATGAATCATACATTGCTATTGAGGTAGGCACTACTCTAGCGGGGCTGGTCGTGGCTACGGGGTACCAACTCCCAAGACGCGGCTATGTGCCCATGCACAACCTTCTACAGATCTTCAGCCATAAGAAAAATGTAATCTTTGCTGGAGATCTGAATGCAAGGTGTGCTGCGGCGGGGTATACCTCCTACAACAATGCAGGCAAAAACATCGAAGTATTACTTGACAGACAATACGTGACAAGAATCGGACCAGAATTCCCGACATACATTACGGAAAAAGCAGCAACGAAACCTGATTTCGTTTTATCCAGTATCAGGTTTCCATACAACTACTACATTGAACCGAGCCCTATTATTCCGAGCGACCACCAGTCTATTAAAATTACAGTTGGAGTAAATCCCATTCGAATTGCAATCCCAGTACGCAAAAGCTATAAGCAGGGGAATTAAAAAAGATACAGAAATTACCTTCTAAATGATATCCCAAACCCTTTATTCGATGCCAATTTAGAAGAGATAGATAAAGAGCTGGATAGAATCACCGACTTCCTAATTAAAGCAGATGAATATAGTATTTCCCATATCAAATATAAAACCCTTCCAGCTTCCTTTTAGATCCCTCCCATGAAAGTCCTGGCCCAAGAACATAGGGACCTGTCCAATGAAGTAGCGCTGATTGGCCCCAACTACAATGCCCATAAAAGAATAAGACAGATTAAAGACGAACTACAGACACTTATTACGGACCAACAAATACTGATATGGGACGGACAGACTGATAGAAGGAATTAACATAGAAAGAGACTCACGCACATTCTGGCAGACATTTAAACGTTTAAAAGGACAACCTCCACAGAAAAAAATTACACTCATACACTACGGTAAAGAAATTGACTAGACTAAAAAGATTGAGGAAATGTTTAGGATTTTCTGGTGTTCAATCTTCAAAATTACCCCCGGAGAAAATGACAATTATGACATAGATTTCGAAAATGACATAATCCAACAGCTAAACACACAAATACACAAAACCTCCCCTCATCATTGTGTGTCACAGGAAAGAGTAATGGAGGGCTATGGGAGTAAAATAACTGCCAAAGAGCTCTCTGTTGCACTAAAATCCTTTCGTCAAAGAGCACCGGGTACCATGGGGCTAACACGGGAGAATTTCATCAAGGCCCCGCCTAACGTTCTGAGTGGGCTTCTTAACATCATGAATGCCGCTCTGAACACGGGCTACTTTCCCGATCAGTGGAAAGTGGCCAAGATGATCTTTATTCCCAAATCGGAAAAGCCCCCGGACTGCCCTGCCAGCTTTCGGCCGATATCTCTCTTAGAATTTGCTGGCAAAGTCTTCGAGAAGATATTGGCAAATAGGGTCAACTCTTTTCTCGATCAAGCCAACTTGCATAACGAGCAACAGCACGGCTTCAGAAAGAAAAGAGGGACTGACACGGCACTAGCCGTTATCACGGAAAAGCTTGCAAAGATCAAGGCAGACAAAAGGCATGCCACCTGGTGCTCCCCGATTTCAAAAAGGTTTTTGATAAGGTTTGAAAGAGAGGACTACAATTTAAGATCCTTCAAGTAGGCCTCAACCTCATTCTTGAGAGGATTCTATGCGATTACATAATGGAGAGGAGAGCATACATTCATATCAGAGAACCTAAAGGCCCCGAATTCGAGCTCGAATCAGGGGTCCCACAAGGCAACTGTCTCAGTCCCCTTTTATACAACATTTATACACGCGACTTACAACAACCTCTCTCCGAAGGTACGATATACGTTCAGTTCGCTGAAGACATATCGCAAATTTGTACCGTCGCTTACATTCACAGGGAATTTATGGCGAGAAACACGGCTAGGGAGATATCTAACATCAACTCTTTCGAGAGGAAATGGAAGATATCAACCAATGCCAAAAAATTCAAAATAATTCCCATGTTTCTTAAGACCTTCAACGATATACGGGTAGAAGAGGAGAGAATCCCCTACTGCCTGGAAGGGATGGTTCTAGGGCTAAAAATCACCACAGGGGGCTACAAGAGTCATATCGAATGAACAGTCTCGAATGGCAAGAGAGATTTGAGGGATTTTTATAGGTTCCGTGAACTAAATCGCTCAAATAAACTCAAGATATTCATTGTGTGCATTCGCTCGAGAATCTTGTACCCCCCGGTGCCGTTGAACGCGAGCACCAAGACCCACATTGCGAAACTTCAAGTCATCCAGAACAAAGCGGTGCTACTCATTACAAACACCCGAAGAAGAAAACGAAAAAGACAGAGAGAGCTCCATGACTCGGTTGGATTATCTCCGATCAATGTGGTGCTCCACGAGAGAGCTAAGAGGATATGGCAAGCCATTGGTGCCCGCTTGACCCCTGAATTCTCCCGTACACACTTAGAAATCGAAGTAGACCGACAAGTAATACCATTCAAGAGTAGTAAATTACAGTCTGACGATGACGTGACTCCGAAATACACGTGACAAAACTGACAAAAAAACAAAAAAAAACAATGTAATGCGCAGGTTTCTTTAGTAAAATAAATCCCAACTTAAACACAATTTTGGCAAAACTTAAACTAAAATCCAAATTCACTATTTCAATTCAATTTAAATCCATTTATATTAAAATGATAATAAACTTTTTCAAAAACCCACAGCGGGAATAAAAACCGCGCCTAAAATAAAGGCTTGAATGCCTAAAGAACATCAAGATCGAAAATAATAATTATAATTAAATTAACTATGTTAATTAAATTAACTATGTTAATTTAATTGAATAAACTATAAATTTATAGTTTATTTAATAAAAAAACAAAAAACAAAAAAAGCTAACAGAGCTACCCTTTCACCAGGGACCTTTTTATTCTGTCTCTCACACATCATCTTTTCTTTTAATTCACCCTTTAACCACTTTACTCTCTTACTATTTTCTCTCTAACTCTACCTAAATTTCACCACCTATTATGTCCAATGTCCAATGTCCAATTCTTGCATTCTGTCAGATTCTCACTCCACTCATTACATTGGCAAAGGAGGCAAGAACATATCAAACGCTCCAAAGATGATCGAATAAGATCGAAAGCTCATAAACTTAGTTTGGTTTTTACCAAACACATTTATTTAGAAAAGAGATGAATACAGGACAAGTGATCCACCATCTACAAGATGGAATAAAAAAGATAGTTAGAACAAGAGAAAGTTTCCAAAGGAAATGAATTAAGGCGAAATACACAATGGTCTTCAACAAAATTTGCATATATATATATATATATATATATATATATATATATATATATATATATATATATATATATATATATATATATATATATATATTACTTTCCAGAGTTCTTTTGTAGAGCTCGCAGTTAAAATGAGGTTCCCAAGGTCTGTCTTGATCTCTGACTGGCATGCCGAATTATGCCTTGTAGGCCTCACACATTTTAGCATATCTGTCTACAGAGTACTTTTTCGATCTTGTCTCAATAAATTCTCTGCAGACATAGCAAAATACGTCCGTCGGATGCTTACAACCTCTTGATGACATGTGTGACGAATGCATCTATCATTGACGAGTGACGATGTCTGCGCTGTGACGGCTAGAGTTAAACTGATCTGTCGAATAGACATTCTTTCTATGTATACAGTTATCTACGTTGCCAAAATGTTCTAGAAATTCTTCAAACATATAAAAATTCTCGAAAGTTCTAGAAAGCTCTGCAGTTTATTTTTCACCAAATTAGTGCTGAATCTATGTGGAATGTAAGTGAACTGCCATTGCTGTCCAGGTCGGAAAAAACAAAATATAAAGGAAATAATAGCTATTACTACGGTGTTACTGTCTCTATAACTTTTTAAATACAGTATATCATGTTTATACTATACCTGAAAAAAAACATAACCCTTGAAACTTTTTTATATATTTTTACTATTTGCATCAAAACAATGTTATTTACCATAAGTGGACTAATTTATAAATTCAATGTCCTAGCCACAAAAGCAAAGTTTGGGGATTTAAAATTGACTCTTTTTATAGAACGACAAATAATTGGGAAATTACACTTTTAACCCAAGGACAAGGAAAACAAAGTGAAGTTTTGTTACACAGTGTAATTTCCATTCTTCATCGTTCGTGTCAAGTACCCTTCTTACCGTACTAAGTTTATGTATATACTTCGAGGTGATACATTATCTTTTACACACCTGCATGTTCCTGGATGTCAAAATATACCCTCAAATTGGCGCAACCTAAATGTCGTGGACTTAAGATTGAAAAGGGTCAATAAGTTCCTCGCTAACTCTACCATGGATAGCCACAAGCCCGCCTAAGAAATGAGGAGGGTTTGCTGTGAGGTCTCAGGTAACTAAGCCATAAAACTAAACACGAATGTAAATGATCATTAGTTGTTGCAAGCACCTAAAACTGCTAACAAAGATTTTGTCCTCCTCCTGCTGTAGAAAAGTGGTAATTGAAATTTGGAAGCTTAAACATTCAAATTTTTCTACCCCTTTTCTCTTCCCAATCCAAGATTTAAATCTCCAGCAAACAAAAAGTTTAATAAAATAATAAAATTGTAGCAATCAATTAAAAAAAATTCAATTCCATAAATTTTTTCTCTATTCATTCCATCTTCCCTTGATATAAACGATCAAAACAACAAAAGTGAACATCCTCGTCTCTGCCATATCACGATATTCTAGCACAAACGGGATATCCCACAGTCCTTCAACTTTACCCATGGTCAGGCATGTGGCCGAAACTCCTTCAAACCCGTCCTTATGGATTATTTTTTACATCTTGAGGACAAATGACAACAAAACTCAAGAATGGTGAAGAAATCCTTCGATAAATAATAGAATAAAGCAAATAACTACATAAGAGCCGAGTTTTATACAAAGTCTTACGTAAGTTTTATCCATAACTCTTTATTTTAAGAACGAGATTTTTTTGAAGGTTTGAATAAGATTTTTTCTTTTAGTTCGGTTTTCACCGAAGTAGATTTCAATTTGGTATCAAAGTTATTTCTAATAATTCCTTTATAAGAAGAAGAAGAAGAACTACAGAATCTAGGACCAGCAAAGACCCTAAGGTCCGCTCGAGGCTAGTCCGCTACACTAAATCAAAAACTACGATACACCCTTATCTACGAGTGTATCTCTAACATGCTATTTTTTTTTTTTTTTAATACTATCTACTGTACACACTTATCTACATGTGTACATTATCGTGCAATTTTAACTAATCAAACTAGGGGTCGGGGGAGATAGAAAGTTTTTCTTCTCATCTTCCGCAGCCACTCGACTGCTAGTGGTGAAAAGCTAATTTAGGGATAGAGACTACTTATAGGATAGGCGGAAAAGAAATGGGACATCTAAGCTACACATGCAGAGAATCGCCGGCATCATTTTTAGCCATCATAATTTCATATCCTTAAACCTCCGCTCCAAACTCTCTCTCTGCAAGGACGTCCAAATTCACAGTGCTCAACTACGTTATATTTAAACTATTCAAATGCACGTCGAGACGATTTTTGAACATATTAACCGAAGTGCTATCTACTACGTGGGTGGGCAGCCGATTCCAATTTTGAGTAACTTTAAATGTAAAATAGTTTTGGGCTATACTAGTGTTAAAACGCTTGTTCACTAATTTTAACCCGTGCTGACGAGTATTTCCCCTATGATCCAGTTCGAACAGATTGCGAAAGTCCACGTTTGAGAAACCCTTTAGTATTTTAAATACTTCTATTAGCTGGCCACGTAATCTTCTGCTTTCTAGCGATGGCAAATCTAAAGCCCTGAGCCTTTCCTCGTATGATCTATTCCTCAGCTCTGGAATTAATTTCGTAGCCCTACGCTGCACTCTTTCTAATTGCGCAATATCTTTCATTAAATATGGAGCCCAAAATTGAACAGCGTATTCGAGAAGTGGCCGCACAAGGGATTTATATAAAGGTAAAATTACATCCTTAGATTTGAAGATGAAATTGCGCGCGATATAACCCAAAACGCGATTTGCTTTTTTACACGCATCCGCGCATTGCTTCGAGAATTTAAAATCGTCTGAGACTAATACTCCCAAGTCTTTTTCTAATTTAACCGCGTCGAGGACTTGGCCTTTCATGGTATAATCTACTCTTAAATTATGGCAACCCAAGTGCATTACCTTGCATTTGCTTAAATTAAATTCCATTTGCCACTTGTCCGCCCAATTGGCAATCGAGTTTAGGTCCCCCTGCAATTTATCGACATCCGATCTTACATAGGCACGATTACCCAGCTTCGTGTCGTCCGCAAATTTCGAAATCCGACTAAGTATGCCTTTATCTAAATCGTTAATATAAATTAAAAACAATAAAGGGCCTAAAACAGAGCCCTGCGGTACCCCACTACTAACGCTGGCCCAATCTGAACATTCCCCATTTATTACTACCCGCTGCGAGCGATCTTTCAGCCAATTTCTAATCCAGCTTAAAATCTTACCAGTCACCCCAATCGCTTTAACTTTGATTAATAACCTTTGGTGGGGGACGGTGTCGAACGCCTTTTTAAAGTCTAAATATATTACGTCTACAGCTTTGCTTTCATCGTACACGCAAATCATTTTGTGGAAGAATTCGAGCAAGTTAGTCAAGCACGATCTCGCACGCCTAAATCCATGCTGGGTATCGTTAATCAGCTTATTTGCCTCGAGGTGGCTCACTATTCTATCTTTAATTACAGATTCTAAAAGCTTCCCAACTACCGAAGTTAGACTAATAGGCCGAAAATTCGTTGCTTCAAATCTATTCCCCTTCTTAAATATAGGTGTAACGTTTGCTCGCTTGAAATCCAACGGAACTACGCCATCCTCTAATGAGCGATTGAAAATTTCACGCAATGGCTTAACGAGTTCATTTTGAAGCTCCTTTAAATGAATTGGATATACCCCATCGGGGCCCGGAGATTTCGACTTTTTCATTAGCTTAATAAATTTAAGAATTTCCTCGTCCTTTATACTTACATCGGATATGCATTTATCAGCACTACGAACTTCCCCAATTAACGATTCCAATTCGGAAGAATCTTCCACAGTAAACACGCTCGTAAAATGCTCATTTAAAATTTTAGACATTTCTGTCGGAAGTTCAGTCAAACGACCATCCTTATCTTTGATCGGCCCTATCGAGAAGAAGAAGAAGAAGAAGAAGAAGAAGAAGAAGAAGAAGAAGAAGAAGAAGAAAATAAGAAGAAGAAGAAGAAGAAGATGATGATGATGATGATGATGATGATAAAGATGAAGAATATGATGAAGAATAAGATGAAGAAGAAGAAAATGAAGAAGAAGAAGAAGAATATGAAGATGATGATGATGATGAAGATGATGAAGATGAAGAAGATGAAGATGAAGAAGAAGAAAAGGGTGTTCAGGGTGTTAAAATAAAGAGTCTATAAAGGGTATTAAAAAAGGCGGTTAATAAGGCCGTAGGCCACACTGCCTGTGTAACCAAGCTCTTCCTGTTAAGGAAGAGAACCGCAGTTTGTAGATCTATAATTGTTTTTGTAATTTTCCCAGAGGTTGGAGATCAGATTCTTATCCTTCACTTTTACTTCTGCACAGCCTATACATATGTATCTAAATACATATATCGCTCTTATTCGTGTGGAAATAAGTATCTAAATACAGACACATAAATAATTTCACGTGCATATGCCTTCAGACAAATGACACACACACACACACACACACATGTTGTTCTTCCACAGACATAGATAGGTCTACAACTAAAGAATGTGTAATAAACATAATTATTTAACATGAGACCAATGTTTTACACAAATAGGCAATTAGAGTTTTTAAGGAAATTTCATTCAATTGTCGTCATACACACGCACACACACACTATGGTGCATTTAAATATAGTGAAATGTACACATTTAGACGCTATCCATTTTTACATATTCCAGGTAAAATTAAGTCCTATATGCATGCACTCTGTCATAACTTTACCATTAGAATCATAGCCAAAAGCGAGTAGTCTCCATAGTGGTAATAGACAACTATGCAGCTTTATTTTGTGGCACAAGAAGTTCAAGACAGTTTTTTTAAAAACGCACCATTTTTCCTATTGTAATTTAAAATAACTTAGCAGCGATTTTACCAATGATTTTAATTTACAGTAATTAAGGATTTTTTACCACCTATTTTAGTTTGTAATCATTTAACAGGATATTTACCACCGACTTTAATTTGAAATAATTTGTCAGGAGTTTATCACCGATTCTCATTGAGTCTGATTTAGCAGGAGTGTTTACCACCCATTTATTGCCCTTAATTTTTCATTGGGTTCTATAGTTTACCATGGAATGGTAACCACGACAACTAGTGTATGGTAGTCAACCTGAAGTAAACCCAAGTTAATCCCCCCAGCCGTTGGGGATTAACTTCCCCCAAATCGTAACCACTAATTCCCTCGCTAGTGGTAACCCAGAGATTTTAGATGTGAGGATAATTGCCAAAAAAAGATTAGTTGAAATAAAATTGTTATTTAATTAACGTTTACTAGTGAAGGTGTGATTTAGTCCTGGATGGTAGTTGAAAAATGAAACAAATAAATGATGAAATAAAGAAAAGAAATGAAAGCTCAAAATGTGTTGCAGCTAGAGAATATCCCTTCAATATGGCGCCCAAATAATAGAGAAATGTTTCCTGGTACACGTTCAAAACCTTCTGGTCTTAAGACCAACGTCCGAAACAACCGCGGTGATTGCTAACTGTGATATTAAATTAATTTCCTTTTTGCTATTTAAATACCATTGGATAGATGGCGGTGTCAATTTGCTTCAAATGATCAATGTCAGAGAGAGAAAGTTACCCCCCGCCCCCCTAGCCCTAGAACCCAACGTCTACCTGTGGCGCCTGAAAGATGCAACGGTACGGCCAGACAGCTCCAAGGGACCATCGAGACTTCGCCCGGTCGGCTGACCCGGGTTGGGTTCTTTTTATCTTCCCATCTCATCGTCTGACCGACGCCAGACCCAAGGCGCCAAGGACCTTTACGCAAAGCTGTTAGGCCGCCGAGACTATCCCCTCCCCTCCCCTGGCGCGCCAAGTCTAATGAGGACTCTGCCCCCCCCCCCGGCGACCCGCTTCCGCCAATGCAGTATAAATACCTGGAGAAAAGCTTTGACAAACCAGTACCATACAGCCCCGTCTTGGTTAGCAGCCACGTACAGTCTCGTACACCTTTCTTCGTTTCCCAACGGCTTCCAGCTTCGAGCGCGAGGTGTCATCTCTACCCGGCCTTGCTCGTATCTAAGGCCAGAGGTCCCGCCGACAGACGATAGACACGGCCAGGCATCACTCGGTTATCGACTTCGTTCAACGACTGGAGTGCTCCCTCGCTCATTTCTCAGCAAGGTTAAAGAAGAAGAAATCTTGCAAGTTCAACTTTGCAGCGCCCCGTTTACTCGCCGTATTCAAGCCTCCAGTCAATTAGGCTTTATGTGGGTCTCCCCGATAATTGCACTCTCCCATTTTATCCGAAGGCAATTACCGCGCATCCTCTTTAGGACTCTCGTACCCGTCGAGTCATTTGTATCCCCTCCCCCCGTTTGGTACTCTTGGTCTCATTTTATTTATTGTCATTTATTTATTTGTGCTATTAATATTTTCTTTGTATATAGTAAAGTTATATATTTTTCTACCATTAGTTTCTCTAATCCCAGAACCTCCACACCAACGGCACTCGACTTTGTTTATTTAACCCTCGCACTGGGATCTGTATCGCGATTTTCTAGCGTACCCTCTTTAGGGTCACCCTGCGACAATCAATTTTGGAGCGAGGTGAGGATGTTCTCATTACAGATGTTGGCAAATCTGCAGTGAATGATAAAGAGTAAATTACAAAATTAATTTGTTGCAATATTTAAACACATTTTAATTCAAAATTAATTGAAAGTGCGTAGATGCGCCATTAGGAAACTAATGGAAGATATTTTGAAAAGACGTACTTAACATTAGATTTATTCAAAAGCTATAATATAATTGCCAATAACGTTATTTGAATTCAAAAGCCGAACCACAAAATTAAACGGTCTCTTCCAAGGCATCACAGACCTTCAGAGAACACCTGGCCGTCGGCAGACTAGGGAAATGCAAGGGAATAGAGATGTTTCTTTAAAGCACTCTTGAATGAAATAAGGGAGCAAGGGAGGACAGGAACGAAATGGAGGGTATAAAGCGTTCCATTCTCGTAGTACAGACCGAGAAGTAGAAGTCCCCCATGGAAGGGGTGCAGCTTCGAGGAGCAGGTGAGGGGCAGCGCCAAATCTCAGTACTCTTGGAGGTTGAGTCAGAGAGATGATAATGCATTTCCAAAACGACGCTCACATAAACTATGATGAAATACAACATTCAACTAACGCGTAAAGTAGTAAAATATCATAAAGCAAAAGAGAAAAAGGCCCAGAAAGAGTTCCAATCCGTTCATTATAATCAAGTTCCAGAGGACGAGGTCTTGATAGCTCAGACTGAGCGAAAGTTCAGGTCTATGTGGAGCGAAACTCCAAAAGACTCGAAAGATTGGAATGCAGAGCTCTCACAGAAATGCTCAGAAGAACAATTAAACAGACCTTTTCGAATAGAAATCGAGTTTGCTTATTTTTCCAAGGACGAACTTGGTTTGTTTTTCCAAAGAGAAACTTGTTTTTCTTTAAAGAGGAACAGAGTGATGTCATTTATATTCAATGTGACATCTCTTCCTCCTTGTTCTCCATCCTCCATCCATCATGACCTCACTCTCCTGGATTCACGTACTTACACGTGCCCAGGTGTCTTATTAATTTGTATACATGTATGCAATTTTTAGCTCAATGCAGTGTAGGTCTTTCATTCACGCAAATTCTTTATCTAAGAGACCAATTTCATAAAATCGTATCGCACAGACTTAAAAGAAGCCTCCGTTTAGGTTTTTAGACTTCAAAAGCTTTTCAAGTCGCTTTCGAACGCTGGAAAGTTCTTTTAATTAATCTTTAAATAGATTTTATTGCCAGTCACATATAATCGAAAAGATAACGTGGCTATCATTAAGGGACAAAAATTAGAAATAAATTTAATTATGTAAAGAGTTGATTAAATGTTAATAGAAAGCACTTTATAGGAGGATAATGTTCATTTGCGAGACTAGTTTTGGTATAAAGTTTACCATACCACCGAAATGGTGTGGTAAGCTTCATACTGATACTAGTCTCACATATAAACATTATCCTCCTATAAAGTGCTTCCTATTAAGAAATTTAATGAATTTTCAAATTTTATGGCAATTGAAAAATCCGACATTATTACAGTAATTGAAGGTCAAATCAGATGGTAAACATCATCAGCGAATTTAATTTAAATGCTTAAAACATTTTTAATATAGGTAGACATTAGAATAGACGGGAATGGGGGGTTCCTCTTGTAAGTGGGAGACAAATTACACGCTGTTACTATAGGTAATACGAAAGTTAGAACAGTTTCTATAGATGCCTGGAAAAGGCCATCTTGCTTTAATATAACTAATCTAACCAAGCTATAAAATATAGACTCTTGCCCAGAACGAATTTAATGACGAGGCATAATTTGAATTTCCCGGAAATGTCGCTTGAAAGAGTTTAACTCATAGGTGAGTCTTAATTTTACGAAGGAAAATTTTATTGATGGGACAATGGTAAGAGGGAAAATGAGTGCAGGAAATTTGAGAGAAAATGATTGCAACCAAATAGTTAACAATCCAACGCAGGAGACAACGTACTTGACATTAAATACACTATTGAAGCCACATACCTCCTTGATATATTTTATAACAAATCAAGAAAATGTCATTGAAGGTCTCCATCAGCGAACATATAAGCAAAGGTGATCGGGAGGCTATTTGATTTAACCTAAAAGCCACTTCAAAATTAAAAACTGAAGTGTAAATTTCCTACATATATATATATATATATATATATATATATATATATATATATATATATATATATATATATATATATATATATATATATATATATATATATGAATGCAATGTCCCGCAGGAAAAAATGAAAAGGTGTTTCCAAGTACTTTCGAACTGTATTAAGTTCCTTATCAAGGATAACTACAAGAAATAATATTATATTAAAGGTATATATACGAAAGAAAAGTATGAAAGACCGCCTCAAAAACAAGAAATCACCAATGAGGAAGACGGAAGTGGAAAGGTAAAGAAACACATTAAGAATTACAAGAAGCAGGTAGTAAGGTCAAACTGAGAAGACGGAAAGGATAACAGATTCAAAGAAATGGAGATAGCCTAACGAGGGAGATTATAAGACACGATGAGCAAAAGGGGGGAAAATACAATGTACGAAACAGAACAGTGACAATTAAAAGATAAATCAACATAAATCAACATAAATATAATGTCCGAAGAGGGGAAGATAACAGTGCTTTCTTTGTCCATATGTCAGATAAGGACTATCTAATTAACTGGAACTCGGCAAAATTTATTTATCGTTCCAATGACCCAATAAAAAGGGATATCATTGAATGTGCTTTTATAAGCCAATGTGATAATTTTAACCTTTCCCCTGGTTTATATAAAATAGATGCTATAATTAAAAGATTAATACTTAAAGAAATTAGTTCTGTCTTTCGTTCTTAGTTTTTTATATACATTATTTAGTTATGTGGCCCCTATTTTATTTTTATTTTTTATTATTATTATTTTTTTTTTGTCACTGCTCTGTTTTGTACATTGTATTTTTCCCCCTTTTACTCATCGTGTCTTATAATCTCCTTCGTTAGGCTATCTCCATTTCTTTGAATCTGTTACCCTTTCCTTCGACTTAGTTTGACCTTACTACCTACTTCTTGTAATTCTTAATGTTTTTTTACCTTCCCCCTTCCCTCTTCCTCATTGGTGATTTCTTGTTTTTGAGGCGGTCTTTCATATTTTTCTTTCGTATATATACCTCTAATGTAATACTATTTCTTGTAGTTATCCTTGATAAGGAACTTAATAAAGTTCGAAAGTACTTGGAAACACCTTTTCATTTTTTACTGCGGGACATTGCATTCATTTGCCACCCTCACGTGATACTTTATGAGTTTTTCATTTCATATATATATATATATATATATATATATATTGATGCCTTGCAAAGTAAAATAAGGGAATTTGACCGAACAAACGTCCTCAGCAGGAACAATATCGCTGCGATCTATGACAATTTTTTAGAAATATTTATTAGTTATTAAAAAAATGCTTTCAAAAAAGGAAAATACCCTTTTCGAAATATATGTTTGCCATGGATCAATAATTATATTGCAAAGTGGTGAAATAAGAAAGAAACTGTCATTAATATTTGCTATAAGAACATAATAGCAATGTAAACTACAAATATTACGATTATTCTCAGCGTCGAATACAAAGCGAAATAAAAAAGTCAAAATGATAGTATGAAAATGATCTTTATAAAGCGTCTAAATAAACTTTAAAAGTTCCTTATGTATCTAAATAATACAAAACCGAATCAGGATTCTATAGAGACCAAAAAATGAGAAGACACCATTACAGAAGTATACATAAGCAATTTAAAAGATGGTGTAAACAAAATATTTGGGCAAAGTTACTCGAGTATACCAAACAAGAACCAGAATTAGAAGTTGTCATAATCGACGGTACGATTATCCGAGTCCATTCATGTTCAGCTGGTTATAAAAAGCACTCCCAGGATCAAGAGGCTATAGGACGCAATAAAGGAGGTTTTACAACTAAAATTCATGCTCTTGCACTAAGCGACACAAAAAGTTTAGGTAAATCATAAATTGGAAAAATTCTGAGGCGTTTACGCTCGAAGACATAAGTCACATTCCTTTTTCTTCTTTAAGGGACCTAGAAATTATTCTTTATCTTCCTCCCTTACTTTTCTTACGACTGGCTATAAGGCAGATCTAAGGTTCTTTGCTAGTAGTCTTGAGTCTATAAGTAAAGAAAGAAAGCTTCTTGGAGTTTCATGTGAAGGCTAGCACTTGCCGTGCGCGGCAATAAGAAGGCTTAAATGGCGTTAGGTTGCGATTCTGCCACAAGGTTGCGATCGGTTGCTGCCTGCGTCATTAACAAAAACAATTTCGGCATGATAACATTGAGAAGAAATTCGTGAAGAAAGTGTGGACGTTAAGAAAATAGAACATATTTGTAAGGTATACCGCCTTGATATCTAAAATAGTGAAGATTATTTTAAACATTCCTGAACCTTTTCCCATTTAACAACGAAGACTTACCAATGGTAAATAAACTAGCTATGTGGCTTTATACCAGATGGAATAAACTCTCTGACCCCTGAAACACAACCCAGGTACTTTATAATTCAGACAAATCTCTCGTGCAGGAAAGATTCGCATTGAAATTTTATCGTTACTTTCCCCTTGACTAATAATTTTCTCGCTCACTTTGATAGTATTGGTGATTTACATGTGTACATTTGCAGCGGTTAATGAGAGAGCTATAGTAGTAAAATCACATTCCTGTTCACGATTTTTCTACTTTACTTATTAACACATTTCTTCTATCACCCTCCTCTATCATGATAGAGTGACTAAAGAACACGATCTTGATAATCACAGTATTCCTTTTTACTTTGAATGAACAAAATCGATCCAACAGGCATATTTACAGTGATTCAGATCAATACATTATTGCCCAATTTAATTAGTTTGTATACATTTCAAATCATAGAAGTATTTTCAAAATGATTTATACATTATGAGACACGTTATCTATGGCCATGTAATGCTGTGAAGTTGTATGCTCGGTCATCAAATTAACGTTTCCTTTGTCTTCTATTTATATTCTTAACTCTAAACTAATTCAACTTCTAATATATTGTTTAACTAATTCAAAAGTTTAGTACCGTGTGATTAAGGCAATTAAATTTACCTAATGCACTTAAATCAATGCGTGCATGAAAAAATAAATTAATAATTGGGTAATATTGAATAGGAGAGGGGCGCGCGTTTTAGGCTAATAAATCGTGTAATACCTTTTCCTATCGTTGCATTAGTGTTCCAGAATTAATATATCGATGGCGGCAAAGGTCTATCAACCTTTAGAAAGTCACAAAAGGTAATATTTCTACTCAATTTTGTAACTCAAGGTTATTCCACGACGCCATATTGAAATGCTATGAGACAGCCAAGTTACGCACGCTCCCACGTTTTTTTTAAGGTTATTATTAATTCATTTTTATTTTAAGAAGAACTGTATAGAAGATCAGGTGCAATACAGTATTTAAACACATTTAGTAACACGCTGTTCTGGATTTAATCTATAAAATTAAATATGTGTAGATAACCTGCTACCTCTAACCTTATACATCGTTACTCAGAGCTTTTGCTTCGCGAATTCAGCCTTTTTTAATCCCACAGTTTTCCGTGGGCTGACAATTTTCTCAGAGCACTTTTCGAAATAACGAATTATTTCCTCCGGAGAATAACTAAACCAGTCCACCAAAGTTCTGGCTCGGAAGAGAGGTGTTCGTTAAAAAAAAATCCCCACGAAAGCCGATTTTTTTAAGCCTGCATCTCGAATTAGACATTTTCTATTACCTCTGGAAATAACGTTTCTGGAATTAACAGTAAAATCCTTCCTGCACGTCGGTCAGGCCATCTTTTTCTGTATCATTTTACGTTCGTGACCTAACTATTTTGTATGAAGATAAATTGAAGTGTGTTAAATGCATTTTGAACATAAAATAAGCCTAAACATGCTTAAATAGCGGTAATTCTACATATGAACAATTCCAACGTTTATTTTTTTTATTACTTTCATTCTATTCTATAGGCCTGTGGTGTTCACATTGTATTATGGAATAGAGACTTTTACGAAATATCATAATGAGTTCACGTCGAAACAACATAACATTTGACTTGAGGGAGTCCAAATGGATAATAGTGGTCTAAAAAGAGCACTTGTTCCCGAAGTGATAGTACTCGTACCTCTCTTTTGGAAGAGTCCAAATGGACAGTGGTCAAATGATGGGGGGGGGGAGGGCGTTTCCCTATGCTTGTGGGATCTATGCAAGTGGTGTAACTAAGATTAGTAAACATACAAAACTACAAAAAACAATAAAGAGCGTCTATAGATACTGCTAGACTCCTTAGAGAAATGAGGATCGCTCGTGCTGGGTGTTATAAGTAATGGGCTCTGAAATTACAACCACCGCTCTCCTTAATTTGAAATGAAATGAATAGGAAGGTGGGAGAAAAAGAAACAGAGCGGCAGATCTCATTTTCCAACCCCCCTCTGCCACTCCGTTGAATGCCAGGGTAAGGAGGGGGGGTGAGGGCCCGGTACTCCCTTGTAAGCCTATGAACTCCCTCCCCCCGAGTCAGAGAGTCGGAGTGGAGGGACCACGGAAGCGCCAGTAAAAGAGAGAGGAAGAAAGAAGGTTAATTATAGAATAGCGCAAAATATAGTTAGAAAAAATATAAGTGACTTAGATGTTCTTTGGCTCTACTGCTTAACGTGGGATCTGAATAACGGTGTCCATTTTTTTTTATCTTAGTCTATTCATTCTTTTTTTAGGTCCCCTGTCCCTCGTGTAAGATGTAGGCCCAGTAAGTGTTGTTTTGATAGAGAGTGAAACTTCTCAGGTTGAAATTGAAGGATATAAAAGGTTTGCATAGGGTTGCAAGGTTGCCTGGAGGTCAGGTTAATCTCTAGCAATTTAAGTAGGTATTTAAGTTATCATTTGTGTGAGTAGGTATTTGCTTATAGAGTTGTTTTTAGTCGCGGGTAAGTCTACATCTCACTATGTCGGTCGGTTCCCGTTTTGCTTTTTTGTTTTGTTTTTGTAATAACATTGTAACTATTCGGCCGATTCTAACGAAATTTGAAACCGTTATGTTGTTTTACATTCTCTTTTGAATGATATAATTGCTAAAGTCCTTGCAAGGTTAGTCCGGGAATTATGGAAAGTTTGAAGGTCTCAAGGTCATAAATCAAAATGAGTGAGAGCACGCGACCTTTTGGTCAGCAGACCTTGTTTAGTCTGCTTAAAGATTTCATGTTGTTCTTTTGTCTAATTGTTATGGAGTTCAAACCATTTTTAGCTCTAATAAATGTCTACTGTTACGCATTCTCTCGTGAGTACTTACTTTTCTTTCGTATCTTTTAATTTATTTTAATTTAATTGCGTTCTTTTAGATCTACTTTACCTGTTTTATTTAAAGTTACTGGGAAATAGTTGATAGGCTCTCCATCCTTCTATGTGATCTAGTTGGTTGTGGATTTCTTCTCCCATCTCCTCTTATGTTTTCGTTATCAGTTTTATTTTTTTGCTCTTTTTTCTATTAGTTTTTTATAGGAGCAAGTTTTGCCTCTTTGTATAAATCATGTTTATTTCTTAGCCCCTTACCCACACCCCCACCCGTCTAGGATTTATTATTATGCAGACAGCTCTGTTCTGTATCCTGTAAATCTGCTGTAGGAAAATAATCAATCGCTAGTGTGAAGATCAATGGCCATCTCAGACCAAGAATCAGAGTGTGCAGTTGTTGAAAAGCAAAGATTAGATTGAAGCAAACGAGGTCTACTGATCAAAAGGTCGCGTGCCCTCACTTGTTCTGATTTATGACCTTACGACATTCAAAACTTTCAACACTTCCCGGAGTAACCTTGGGCGGAACTTGGTATAGCCACATACTTTAGCATAGCATAGCATAGTAGAGAATAGCCCAGCCTAGCATAGCGTAGTATTGTCTAGCATAGCATATCATAGCCTAGTATAGCCTAAAAAAAGCCTAGCCTAAACTTACCTAGTATAGCATAGCATATCATAGTCAAGTATAGAATAGTATAACCTATCTTGTTTTAGCCCAGTATAACCAAGCCTACCCAAACATAAGATAGCATAGCCTAAAAGCCTAGCTGTGCCGGGCATAACCTAGCCTAGCTTAGTATAATCTAGCTAGCCTAGTATAACCTAGAATAGTATAGCTTCTTTATCCTACTTTAGCTTAGTATAGCCTAGCTTAGTAGACCCTAGTCCAACCTAGCATATTATAGTATAGCCTAGCTTAGTCTAGCCTAGTAAAACCTTGACCAGCGTAGCATTGCCTAGTATAGCCTAGCTTACTATAGCCTAGCCTAGTCTATCCACGTATGTCTTAGCATTGCATGCCAGAGCCTAGCACAGCGTCGCCTAGAATATGCTACTATAGCTTAGCCAATATTTCCTTGCATACGATAGCCTAGCCTAGCATACTATAGGCTAGCTCAGTATAGCATATCCTAGCATAAGCATACCTAACATAATATAGCCTAATATAGCCATAATATATTCTAGACTAGTATAACATAACATAGACTAGAATAAACTTGCATAGCTAAGCCTATTATAGCCTTAACATAACATAACATAACATAATTTCACGGATGACACAAGCCACAAGGGCCTTTCAAAGGTCATCCGCATCCGTCAAAACCCACTCACAAAAAGGACCATCGCCAGGAAAAGATAAAATCAAAGTCTCCCACAATATAATATAACAGATGACAAAAGCCACAAGGGCCCATCATAGATCATCCGAGTCAAACGGCCTCTTTTTTAAGGCACCCAATCTCCCAAGAAAACTACATCCAGAGGATTGCGTCCAGAAACAAGGGTATCACCAACTATGGCTTGTCAAGAACTAAATCATGCAGCTATAGATATATACAAACAATATTAATATATACAAAACTTAGGAACTATCACAACCTTCCCTTCCCATAAACTCATCCAACCTACTCTTAAATACATTTAAATTTGGACTACCTACCACCCTCCGCGGCAATTTGTTCCAGAAGTCTACCACTCTATTGGTGAAAAAATATTTTCTTAAATCCAACCTACACCCTTGCTTTTTAATTTTCAAGTGGTGACCTCTAGTCCGATTTCAATCATCTAACTCAAAAAACTTGCTAACATCCAATTTATCTATCCCAGAAAATTTTTTAAAGAGCTCAATCATATCCCCTCTCACATACCTCATTCGAACGAGAACATATTTAATACCCTCAGTCTATCTATATATTCAAGGTGCCTCAGGGAAGGAATAATCTTTGCTGTCCTCCGTCGCACTGACTCGAGAAGGTTCATATCGTGTCTAAAATATGGGGACCATGCCTGTATACAGTACTCTAGATGTGGCCTAACATAAGAGTTATAGAGTTTAAGAATAACCTCCTTACTTTTGTAACTGACATTTCTCTTAATGAAACCCAGCACTCTATTTGCCCTATTTCTTGCTTCAATACACTGCTTAGAAAACCATAATAACTTATCTATTACTACTCCTAGATCTTTCTCATTCTCTACTGAGCTCAGCCAATGCCCATTCATTTCATAGTTAAATTCTCTATTATCTTTTCCCATGCTAATAACCTTGCACTTATCAAGGTTGAAAGTCATTTGCCACTTATGTGCCCAGGATAACAATTTATTTAAATCCCCCTGCACTTTAAAATTATCATCAATATCTTTAACTACAGCTGCTAATTTGGTATCATCCGCAAAAATTGACACTTTATTATTAACTGCCTCCCCAAGATCGTTTATATAGATGACAAATAATAATGGACCGAGAACTAATCCCTGAGGAACCCCACTGATAACATCCCTCCACTCTGACTTTACACCATTTGGCACTACCCTTTGCTTCCTGTCTTTCAGCCACTCAGCTATCCAATTTGAAACACCCCCACATATCCCAATCATTTTTAATTTATGAACTAGTCTCCTATGTGGTACCTTATCAAATGCTTGACTAAAATCCAAGTAAATTTCATCTACATTCTCTCCCTTATCTACTTGATCTGTTACAAACTCCAGAAAGTCTAGTAAATTAGTCAAACATGATCTACCTGATCTAAACCCATGCTGAGCATCGCTGATTAACCCCTCCCTCTCTAGATGTTGGCAAATCCCTTTTTTAACTATTTTCTCAAGAAATTTACAGACTACAGGAGTTAGGCTAACCGGTCTAAAGTTATTTGGATCCTCTTTACTACCCTTCTTGAAAATGGGGACTACATTCGCTCTCTTCCAATCATCGGGTATTTCTCCATATTCCAGTGACCTAGTATATAACTTGTCCAGAGCTATTGAGATACTTTCTACCCCTTCTTTAAGTATCCTAGAATGAATATTATCAGGGCCGGAGGCCTTGGTAGCACCAAACTCACCTATTAGTCCTTTTATCGTCCTCCAATCCACACTAATGGTAGTAAACACCTCTTTCCCTGACCCATGAGTACTATACATAAGACTATTTAGTTTCTCCTTTATAAATACTGATGCAAAATGACCATTTAGTACCTCAACTATATTCTCATCAGTTTCTCTCACAACCCCTTCATATTTGATATGTCCTATTTTGACTCTTCCAGACTTGTTATTAATTTTATAGTAACTAAATAACTTTCTAGGATCTTTGTTGCTATCCTGAGCTAATTTAATTTCTGACACCCTTTTGTTCTTCTTGATAATCTTACTTAACTCATTCCTAGCCATTCTAGAATCACTTAAATTTTGAATATTATTTTCTACCTGTAATTTTTTACATGCCCTTTTCTGCTCTGAAATTTGGTTAACTAGCCAATCTTAGTCTAACATAATATTATCTACCATAGCGCTCCCTAGCCTATTATACTTTAGCCTACCATAGCATAGCATAGTATAGCTCTATCTAACATTGGATAGCTTAGCATAGCTTAACCTATCCTAGTATAGTATAACCTATTCTAGCATTAATTATCCTAGACAAGTATAGCCTATACCATCCTATTATACCCTTGTCAAGCATTGATTAGTATTGTCTAGCCTAGCATACTATATGCTATCCTAGCATAGCATTTTATAGCCTAAATTAGCATCGTATATCTTACCCTTGTATCTTAGCATAGCTTAGCATAGTATAGCAGGGGCTATAATAGCCTATTCTAGGCTTACCTAGCAGAGTATAGCATATTATAGCTTAGTCTAGTCTAACAGAGTATTAGACGAATAGCTATGATGTTATTGACCAAAAGAAATAATTCCAGCGCTAACCTTAGGAGAACTTTTGCTATTATATCCTTCGAACGAGAATGTAAAACAACAAAAGAGTTTCAAATTTCATTAGAATCGGCCGAATAGTTATGATGTTATTACAAAAAGAAAAAAGCAAAACGAGAACCGACCAACATAGTCAAGCTGTTCTCGGATAGTGCTAGGCGAATTCGTCAATAATTATGACAACGATGTCTACCTCTTATAAGAGGGCCGGAAGGACTTTGTCCCTGGTAATTGTCGTATAGTCCCTCGAGGTGTGGTGCTTACATTTCAAATATCCGAGGATGAGTAAAAGCCACGATATCCGTGCCACGGCATGACTTAAATCCGCCACATCTAGGTCAGCTAACGATGGAATATACAACTAAATAACGGAGTACCTCCTATCTAGGTGTAGTTGACCTGCCACTGCTTGACAGGAGATATTAAAAGCCAAAGAGTGGAGTTAGATATCATTAGTGTAAATTGCGCGGCCTAGATCCATCCCATGTTGGTGTAATTGCACAACCCTTATACCCAAAAAGGGTATGAAGGGGCAGCAACCAAAGTGTTCTTTTGATGACAAACAGCTAAAGTGGAACGGGATAAGGAAAACTTCAGAAGCTCCTTTCAATTAGTCCGGAGTCTACAGCAAATCCATTTCAAGAAAATAGCCTTCAGGATTTATACTGAGGGAGCTTTCGAGGCCTACGGGGAGGTGGAGACACTTAAAGGGATCCTCTTAACTTTGTTAGAGACAGCTTCAGGAGTTCCGGGAAGCACTGAATGCGGCACTGCCCTTGAGGGTTTACTGGCGGAGGGGCTGCTCGGAGCAAGATGCTTTACTTCTTTCTGCCTTGAAATATTTGGCTATCGGGTGGTTGTGTGTTCGGTAGTCCCTGGTTATTGGGAGGAACCTTAATTACTAAAACGCTCAGTCCTTCCTCGGAGAGGAAAGAGGGAGCCACTCTACCAGACTGAGCCGTGTTGTCGAGGTGACGTTTCTTTTTTTTCTTTTTAGTTTCTATTTTTCTTACTTGTAAAAACACCTACGAAAACAAAAGAAATGCAATCATATCAAAAAAGAGGGAAGGGTCTTAGAAAAGGGGGTGGCTAGAGGGAAAGGGGAGGCCTCAAGCACTTCCTCAGGGTCAGCCAAAGAGTTGAAGTCAACCTAGTGAACAATGCTTTCCTTACGGGCATTCGGGCCAAGAGGTCGTGCCACCCCTCTACCTGGGGGTCAGAGTTAGTAAGGAAAGATCTGTAAGGAAATTGGTGAGGGAACCAGAGTGAAAATAATATAAAACTGCAGGTCCCACAAACAGTGAGTGGGGCAGTGGGGTGCACAACTGGCGGCAATGTGGGCAGGAGGACGTGATTTTCCTCCAGGTACCAGTGTTAGTCTACACAGGGACCCCACGATAGCCCACCCATTACCAGTATTGCTCAGTGCGCTCGTAGTAACAATACCTATGGTTGCGAAGCTTTTAGGGCCATCAGCCCCTATTCCTCGTTAGTCACCTATTACGACACGCGCCTGAGAGGGGTATGGGTGCCCTTCCTGCCCCACACAAATTTTTAACTAGCTCCCTCTTTACCGTCTTATAACCATAAAAACTCCGTCAAAACCCCGTGAATCATTTGGAGTCCAAGTTTGTTATCATAACAACGTTTCCAGTATCGAAATCATTTCGAAGTTTGCTTTAATATTGGTTTCAATCATTTTTCTTCAATAATCTTGACTCATCTTACAAGCTATGGTTTGTATAGTGTGTTACAAGTTACCATTCCTTCTCCCTCCTTGCTGCAATGAGTTTACGCATCACTGCCCGAGAACTATTCATTTACTTGCTATCCAGAATCATAGCTTGATTTTGGGAGGGAGGTGGTCAATGACATCCATGGCAGTGATTAATTCTCCAATCAAATATCATTTTTTGGACCATTGCTTCCTGAGAGACTCCCCGGTGATGCTTGTCGATGGCGCGGTATTCCGCATTTCAGGAATTGACTGATTTTTCCTGTCCAAGTCAAGGAGTTTAGATCGGCGGATGAGGCCGTTGATTTCTTCTCGGGTATTTTCATCGTCTTGGACCTGGCTATTATCTTCTGCTGGATTCATGGACATGTGGGAATTGAGGAGAAATGAGCGAGCCGATGAGGAAGCCGAATAGTCTGCAAGGAATCGGTGACCAGACCAGAGTATTGCTCTTCCTCACACCGATTATATGGCAGGAATCAGGGTAGCCCTCCATGCTGCTTGGCAAAGAAGATGGGAGACGGCCGAGAGAAACAAAAGTTGCGTGCCATTGCACCGCGACTCTTCCCATGGACCTACACTACAAATTCGTGAGAGCTTAAGGTTGTTTTCTGTCGTCTCCGAATTGGACACACTCACGGGACGCACCGCCATTTGATGGATCGCTCTCCTGCGCCCTATTGTGACAACTGCGTTGTCTCCCATACTGTTCGGCACATTCCTGTTGTATGTCACAGTCTGGGCGATCTTCGCGTACGTTACCTGTCCTGGTACCGCGGCGAGCGGGGTCACTACCGCTTGTTCCTTGTACTTGGCACGAGTACTTATACACAGATCTCTGGACTATCTGACTTTTTAGAGGAGGCTGGCCTCCTCCACTTTATTTGACTCTCTTTGTGGTAGGTCACATGTTCCTGCGCCAGTGGGCAGCGGGTCTATCTCCAACGCCGGGACGTACTTTATTCTTGTACTCTTTTTTCAGTGACTTGTACTCTCTTATTTTTTTAATGCGAATTTTAGAATAGCTAAGTACTAGGCTAGATCTTTCTTTACGGCGGTTATGCTCTTGAAAGCAAGCGCCAGATGGGCGAATGGAAAAAAAATTCTCTTTAGCATTTTTTCCTACTCACCCTGTATCAACTTTACTTTTATTTCCTGATGTTGATCTTTAGGCTCCTGACATTCCTGATTTTGATCCTTAGGTGCCTGACATTCCTGATGTTAATCCTTAGGCTCCTGATATTCCTTAGGCGCCTGACATTCCTGATGATAATCCTTAGGCTCCTGATATTCCTGATGTTGATCCTTAGGCACCTGACATTCCTGATGTTCATCCTTAGGCGTCCGACATTCCTGATGTTAATCCTTAGGTGCCTGACATTCCTGATGTTAATCCTTAGGCGCCTGACATTCCTGATGTTGATCCTTAGGCGCCTGACATTCCTGATGTTAATCCTTAGGCTCCTGATATTCCTGATGTTAATCCTTAGGCTCCTGATATTTCTGATGTTGATCCTTAGGCGCCTGACATTCCTGATGTTGATCCTTAGGCGCCTGACATTCCTGATGTTAATCCTTAGGCTCCTGATATTCCTGATGTTAATCCTTAGGCTCCTGATATTTCTGATGTTGATCCTTAGGCGCCTGACATTCCTGATGTTGATCCTTAGGCGCCTGACATTCCTGATGTTGATCCTTAGGCGCCTGACATTCCTGATGTTGATCCTTAGGCGCCTGACATTCCTGATGTTAATCCTTAGGTGAGATATTCCTGATGTTGATCCTTAGGCGCCTGACATTCCTGATTTTGATCATTAGGCGCCTGACATTCCTGATGTTGATCCTTAGGCGCCTGACATTCCTTATGTTAATCCTTAGGCTCCTGATATTCCTGATGTTGATCCTTAGGCACCTGACATTCCTGATGTTCATCCTTAGGCGCCTGACATTCCTGATATTAATCCTTAGGCACCTGACATTCCTGATTTTGATCCTTAGGCGCCTGACATTCCTGATGTTGATCCTTAGGCGCCTGACATTCCTGATGTTAATCCTTAGGCTCCTGATATTCCTGATGTTGATCCTTAGGCACCTGACATTCCTGATGTTGATCCTTAGGCGCCTGACATTCCTGATGTTAATCCTTAGGTGCCTGACATTCCGGATGTTAATCCTAGGCGCCTGACATTCCTGATGTTGATCCTCAGGCTCCTGACATTCCTGATGTTGATCCTTAGGCGCCTGACATTCCTGATTTTGATCCTTAGGTGCCTGACATTCCTGATGTTGATCTTTAGGCGCCTGATATTCCTGATGTTAATCCTTAGGCTCCTGATATTCCTGATGTTGATCCTTAGGCTCCTGATATTCCTGATGTTGATCCTTAGGCGCCTGACATTCCTGATGTTGATCCTTAGGCGCCTGACATTCCTGATGTTAATCCTTAGGCTCCTGATATTTCTGATTTTGATCCTTAGGCACCTGACATTCCTGATGTTGATCCTCAGGCGCCTGACATTCCTGATGTTAATCCTTAGGTGCCTGACAATCCGGATGTTAATCCTAGGCGCCTGACATTCCTGATATTGATCCTTAGGCTCCTGACATTCCTGATGTTGATCCTTAGGCGCCTGACATTCCTGATTTTGATCCTTAGGCGCCTAACATTCCTGATATTGATCTTTAGGCGCCTGAAATTCCTGATGTTAATCCTTAGGCTTCTGATATTCTTGATTTTGATCCTTAGGCACCTGGCATTTCTGATGTTGATCCTTAGGCGCCTGACATTCCTGATGTTGATCCTTAGTCGCCTGACATTCCTGATGTTAATCCTTAGGCTTTTAATATTCCTGATGTTGATCCTTAGGCGCCTGGCATTCCTGATGTTGATCCTTAGGCGCCTGACATTCCTGATGTTAATCCTTAGATGCCTGACATTCCGGATGTTAATCCTAGGCGCCTGACATTCCTGATGTTGATCCTCAGGCTCCTGACATTCCTGATGTTGATCCTTAAGCGCCTGATATTCCTGATTTTGATCCTTAGGCGCCTGGCATTCCTGATGTTGATCCTTAGGCGCCTGACATTCCTGATGTTAATCCTTAGGCTTCTGATATTCCTGATGTTCATCCTTAGGCGCCCGACATTCCTGATGTTGATCCTTAGGCGCCTGACATTCCTGATGTTAATTCTTAGGTGCCTGACATTCCTGATGTTAATCTTAGGCGCCTGACATTCCTGATGTTGATCCTCAGGCTCCTGACATTCCTGATGTTGATCCTTAGGCGCCTGACATTCCTGATTTTGATCCTTAGGCGCCTGACATTCCTGATGTTAATCCTTAGGTGCCTGACATTCCTGATGTTAATCCTAGGCGCCTGACATTCCTGATGTTGATCCTCAGGCTCCTGACATTCCTGATGTTGATCCTTAGGCGCCTGACATTCCTGATTTTGATCCTTAGGCGCCTGACATTCCTGATGTTGATCTTTAGGCGCCTGATATTCCTGATGTTAATCCTGAGGCTCCTGATATTCCTGATGTTGATCCTTAGGCTCCTGATATTCCTGATGTTGATCCTTAGGCGCCTGACATTCCTGATGTTGATCCTTAGGCGCCTGACATTCCTGATGTTAATCCTTAGGCTCCTGATATTTCTGATGTTGATCCTTAGGCACCTGACATTCCTGATGTTGATCCTTAGGCGCCTGACATTCCTGATGTTAATCCTTAGGTGCCTGACAATCCGGATGTTAATCCTAAGCGCCTGACATTCCTGATGTTGATCCTTAGGCTCCTGACATTCCTGATGTTGATCCTTAGGCGCCTGACATTCCTGATTTTGATCCTTAGGCGCCTAACATTCCTGATATTGATCTTTAGGCGCCTGACATTCCTGATGTTAATCCTTAGGCTTCTGATATTCCTGATTTTGATCCTTAGGCGCCTGGCATTTCTGATGTTGATCCTTAGGCGCCTGACATTCCTGATGTTGATCCTTAGTCGCCTGACATTCCTGATGTTAATCCTTAGGCTTTTAATATTCCTGATGTTGATCCTTATGCGCCTGGCATTCCTGATGTTGATCCTTAGGCGCCTGACATTCCTGATTTTAATCCTTAGGGGCCTGACATTCCGGATGTTAATCCTAGGCGCCTGACATTCCTGATATTGATCTTCAGGCTCCTGACATTCCTGATGTTGATCCTTAAGCGCCTGACATTCCTGATTTTGATCCTTAGGCGCCTGGCATTCCTGATGTTGATCCTTAGGCGCCTGACATTCCTGATGTTAATCCTTAGGCTTCTGATATTCCTGATGTTCATCCTTAGGCGCCTGACATTCCTGATGTTGATCCTTAGGCGCCTGACATTCCTGATGTTGATCCTTAGGTGCCTGACATTCCTGATGTTAATCTTAGGCGCCTGACATTCCTGATGTTGATCCTTAGGCTCCTGACATTCCTGATGTTGATCCTTAGGCGCCTGACATTCCTGATTTTTATCCTTAGTCGCCTGACATTCCTGATGTTAATCCTTAGGTGCCTGACATTCCTGATGTTAATCCTAGGCGCCTGACATTCCTGATGTTGATCCTTAGGCTCCTGACATTCCTGATGTTGATCCTTAGGTGCCTGACATTCCTGATGTTAATCTTAGGCACCTGACATTCCTGATGTTGATCCTTAGGCTCCTGACATTCCTGATGTTGATCCTTAGGCGCCTGACATTCCTGATTTTGATCCTTAGGCGCCTGACATTCCTGATGTTAATCCTTAGGTGCCTGACATTCCTGATGTTAATCCTAGGCGCCTGACATTCCTGATGTTGATCCTTAGGCTCCTGACATTCCTGATGTTGATCCTTAGGCTCCTGACAAGTACATAAAATGAAATAAATGTTGGCACGATCGAAGTTACTGAACATTTAAATCATGCCTTGACCTCATTTTCAACGTCATTGGACAAAACTACACCCAAATTCAATACAGCAAATTCTAAATACTGTATAATAAATCTGTAATGCTTGATTATGTAGTTTTATCTCCAGCATATTAGGATACGAAATATCTTAGGCTATCGTTAAATATTTCACATAGGCAATTGGTTCTGACACTCTTAGAGTTCATCTAATGCAGAAATTTCCTATTTTATTAATCTCTGTATAGAATCCACATCTATTTCGGGTGACATACAAAAGGAGGCATCGCTTATGGCAGCAATTTTCCAGTTAAGCCGAGATATTCGAGGCATTTATTCGACTCGGATTCAAGCCAAAAGCAAAGCAATATCAGATGTAAATGAATCAAAATAGGAGCTCAGAAGACATCGGATATATGTAATAGTTTGAGGTATTTGCGCATGTTCCTTAAACACAAGACAAACCATGATATATAATTGTAATATACAAGTTTCTTATTGAATATTTGAAGGAGGATTTGCGGAATTAAACGAGAATGAGTCCTTTATATTTTTGTTTTCTACATTGAATAGGAATTATTAGCGTTGAATCTCCTATAGGGGGGATGGGAGACTGATGTGAATGGAATCCTTAGAGGAGATGCAACTCCCCCAAGGATCAAGTGTAACAGGTTACACGGGGTACCTCCCTGCGGGGGAGATCGAGACCAAGGAGACTTAGGATTTTAATTAACACAAAGTTTTCGTTCCTTTATAATGGAAAACATCGTTTAAAATAGAAAGGGTTTGACTTTTATTTTAATTTTTCATGCACCCACCAGATTACCCAGTATGTCCCCATACCCCTTCGCAAATCTGTCGAAATTATTATTATAACCAGTTATACTAGTTGCCTGGATGACGTGAAAACATGTCTATAGAGTTCTATCTTTTATACCGATATCTGTGAACAGACGGGAAAAAAAATCAAAATCATTTTATAATTACAAATAAATCGAAATGACAAATATTCAAGTTAGTTGAGCCGATGAGCGCCGTGGTTCTGATAGCGTAGAACCCTTTATGACACAAGTTCAAATTCAACTCCTTTTCCACTTTCATAAGTGGCTAAAATAGTTATCCTATTTTATGCTTCTCTAAAAATCCCATTTTCTTTCTGAAACTTTTAATGGTTCACGTAATCTATTCCACAGAGTTAATTACCGGGTTGTGATACCAGTTTACCTTTCCTCGGGCTATTAATTACATCCATTATATATCACGTGCCATGTAATTTTCCAGTATTATAACTTTGTCCTGTTTTGCATAATAAATCAGTCAGGTAAATTTACTTCTTACACTTCTTGGATTGCATTCTACAAATTAAGAATCTCTCAGTTAGTCACTTCAAGAAACTCTTTTTGTTCTCGCAATCTTCTCTCAAACAGGAATCAATAAAATTTCGTCATTTTTGAAAATTATGTTAACTTAAATTTAACTATTTATAATTCTATATATATATATATATATATATATATATATATATATATATATATATATATATATATATATATATATATATATATATACCGGGTGTTTTAAAAAATTTGATATCATTTGAGATGTAAATATCACAGAAACTACATAATCAAAGCAAATAAAGCTAAACAGGTTTAATGTTAAGCAACATAAGATTTATTCCTCCAAATTTAAATGAGAAAATCATAGGTATGTGGATTCCATGAACGATTTCACAAATGTTCAATATGCGCACCGCCTGAGACACAGCACACGTTAAGTTGGTAGTCCAGCTCCTCCCAAACACGCTGCAGCATGTCTTTGGTAAGTCTCAATTTCGATAGTGATTCTGTGCTTGAGTTCCTCTAGGTTTGCAGGAAGAGGGAGGGGGGGCATAGAGCAGTCCTTTCACATAGCCCTAGAGAAAAAAAATTACAAGGTGTCAGGTCAGGTGAACGTGGCGGCCATTTTAACAACACATTGTCTTCATCACCAGCACGCCCGATCCATCTTCCTCGCAGATTGTCATTGAGATAAGCCCGCACAGTGAGCTTCCAGTGAGGTGGAGCCCCGTCGTGTTGAAAAGTGAAGTCTTCTTGTTTATTTGCAATGAGCTCATCCATTAACCATTTCTCCTGCGCCCTATTGTGACAACTGCGTTGTCTCCCATACTGTTCGGCACATTCCTGTTGTATGTCACAGTCTGGGCGATCTTCGCGTACGTTACCTGTCCTGGTACCGCCGGAGCGGGGTCACTACCGCTTGTTCCTTGTACTTGGCACGAGTACTTGTACACAGATCTCTGGACTATCTGACTTTTTAGAGGAGGCTGGCCTCCTCCACTTTATTTGACTCTCTTTGTGGTAGGTCACATGTTCCTGCGCCAGTGGGCAGCGGGTCTATCTCCAACGCCGGGACGTACTTTATTCTTGTACTCTTTTTTCAGTGACTTGTACTCTCTTATTTTTTTAATGCGAATTTTAGAATAGCTAAGTACTAGGCTAGATCTTTCTTTACGGCGGTTATGCTCTTGAAAGCAAGCGCCAGATGGGCGAATGGAAAAAAAATTCTCTTTAGCATTTTTTCCTACTCACCCTGTATCAACTTTACTTTTATTTCCTGATGTTGATCTTTAGGCTCCTGACATTCCTGATTTTGATCCTTAGGTGCCTGACATTCCTGATGTTAATCCTTAGGCTCCTGATATTCCTTAGGCGCCTGACATTCCTGATGATAATCCTTAGGCTCCTGATATTCCTGATGTTGATCCTTAGGCACCTGACATTCCTGATGTTCATCCTTAGGCGTCCGACATTCCTGATGTTAATCCTTAGGTGCCTGACATTCCTGATGTTAATCCTTAGGCGCCTGACATTCCTGATGTTGATCCTTAGGCGCCTGACATTCCTGATGTTAATCCTTAGGCTCCTGATTTTCCTGATGTTAATCCTATGGCTCCTGATATTTCTGATGTTGATCCTTAGGCGCCTGACATTCCTGATGTTGATCCTTAGGCGCCTGACATTCCTGATGTTAATCCTTAGGCTCCTGATATTCCTGATGTTAATCCTTAGGCGCCTGATATTTCTGATGTTGATCCTTAGGCGCCTGACATTCCTGATGTTGATCCTTAGGCGCCTGACATTCCTGATGTTGATCCTTAGGCGCCTGACATTCCTGATGTTGATCCTTAGGCGCCTGACATTCCTGATGTTAATCCTTAGGTGCCTGATATTCCTGATGTTGATCCTTAGGCGCCTGACATTCCTGATTTTGATCCTTAGGCGCCTGACATTCCTGATGTTGATCCTTAGGCGCCTGACATTCCTTATGTTAATCCTTAGGCTCCTGATATTCCTGATGTTGATCCTTAGGCACCTGACATTCCTGATGTTCATCCTTAGGCGCCTGACATTCCTGATATTAATCCTTAGGCACCTGACATTCCTGATTTTGATCCTTAGGCGCCTGACATTCCTGATGTTGATCCTTAGGCGCCTGACATTCCTGATGTTAATCCTTAGGCTCCTGATATTCCTGATGTTGATCCTTAGGCACCTGACATTCCTGATGTTGATCCTTAGGCGCCTGACATTCCTGATGTTAATCCTTAGGTGCCTGACATTCCGGATGTTAATCCTAGGCGCCTGACATTCCTGATGTTGATCCTCAGGCTCCTGACATTCCTGATGTTGATCCTTAGGCGCCTGACATTCCTGATTTTGATCCTTAGGTGCCTGACATTCCTGATGTTGATCTTTAGGCGCCTGATATTCCTGATGTTAATCCTTAGGCTCCTGATATTCCTGATGTTGATCCTTAGGCTCCTGATATTCCTGATGTTGATCCTTAGGCGCCTGACATTCCTGATGTTGATCCTTAGGCGCCTGACATTCCTGATGTTAATCCTTAGGCTCCTGATATTTCTGATTTTGATCCTTAGGCACCTGACATTCCTGATGTTGATCCTCAGGCGCCTGACATTCCTGATGTTAATCCTTAGGTGCCTGACAATCCGGATGTTAATCCTAGGCGCCTGACATTTCTGATATTGATCCAGGGCTCCTGACATTCCTGATGTTGATCCTTAGGCGCCTGACATTCCTGATTTTGATCCTTAGGCGCCTAACATTCCTGATATTGATCTTTAGGCGCCTGAAATTCCTGATGTTAATCCTTAGGCTTCTGATATTCTTGATTTTGATCCTTAGGCACCTGGCATTTCTGATGTTGATCCTTAGGCGCCTGACATTCCTGATGTTGATCCTTAGTCGCCTGACATTCCTGATGTTAATCCTTAGGCTTTTAATATTCCTGATGTTGATCCTTAGGCGCCTGGCATTCCTGATGTTGATCCTTAGGCGCCTGACATTCCTGATGTTAATCCTTAGATGCCTGACATTCCGGATGTTAATCCTAGGCGCCTGACATTCCTGATGTTGATCCTCAGGCTCCTGACATTCCTGATGTTGATCCTTAAGTGCCTGACATTCCTGATTTTGATCCTTAGGCGCCTGGCATTCCTGATGTTGATCCTTAGGCGCCTGACATTCCTGATGTTAATCCTTAGGCTTCTGATATTCCTGATGTTCATCCTTAGGCGCCCGACATTCCTGATGTTGATCCTTAGGCGCCTGACATTCCTGATGTTAATCCTTAGGTGCCTGACATTCCTGATGTTAATCTTAGGCGCCTGACATTCCTGATGTTGATCCTCAGGCTCCTGACATTCCTGATGTTGATCCTTAGGCGCCTGACATTCCTGATTTTGATCCTTAGGCGCCTGACATTCCTGATGTTAATCCTTAGGTGCCTGACATTCCTGATGTTAATCCTAGGCGCCTGACATTCCTGATGTTGATCCTCAGGCTCCTGACATTCCTGATGTTGATCCTTAGGCGCCTGACATTCCTGATTTTGATCCTTAGGCGCCTGACATTCCTGATGTTGATCTTTAGGCGCCTGATATTCCTGATGTTAATCCTGAGGCTCCTGATATTCCTGATGTTGATCCTTAGGCTCCTGATATTCCTGATGTTGATCCTTAGGCGCCTGACATTCCTGATGTTGATCCTTAGGCGCCTGACATTCCTGATGTTAATCCTTAGGCTCCTGATATTTCTGATGTTGATCCTTAGGCACCTGACATTCCTGATGTTGATCCTTAGGCGCCTGACATTCCTGATGTTAATCCTTAGGTGCCTGACAATCCGGATGTTAATCCTAAGCGCCTGACATTCCTGATGTTGATCCTTAGGCTCCTGACATTCCTGATGTTGATCCTTAGGCGCCTGACATTCCTGATTTTGATCCTTAGGCGCCTGACATTCCTGATGTTAATCTTTAGGCGCCTGACATTCCTGATGTTAATCTTAGGCGCCTGACATTCCTGATGTTGATCCTCAGGCTCCTGACATTCCTGATGTTGATCCTTAGGCGCCTGACATTCCTGATTTTGATCCTTAGGCGCCTGACATTCCTGATGTTAATCCTTAGGTGCCTGACATTCCTGATGTTAATCCTAGGCGCCTGACATTCCTGATGTTGATCCTCAGGCTCCTGACATTCCTGATGTTGATCCTTAGGCGCCTGACATTCCTGATTTTGATCCTTAGGCGCCTGACATTCCTGATGTTGATCTTTAGGCGCCTGATATTCCTGATGTTAATCCTGAGGCTCCTGATATTCCTGATGTTGATCCTTAGGCTCCTGATATTCCTGATGTTGATCCTTAGGCGCCTGACATTCCTGATGTTGATCCTTAGGCGCCTGACATTCCTGATGTTAATCCTTAGGCTCCTGATATTTCTGATGTTGATCCTTAGGCACCTGACATTCCTGATGTTGATCCTTAGGCGCCTGACATTCCTGATGTTAATCCTTAGGTGCCTGACAATCCGGATGTTAATCCTAAGCGCCTGACATTCCTGATGTTGATCCTTAGGCTCCTGACATTCCTGATGTTGATCCTTAGGCGCCTGACATTCCTGATTTTGATCCTTAGGCGCCTAACATTCCTGATATTGATCTTTAGGCGCCTGACATTCCTGATGTTAATCCTTAGGCTTCTGATATTCCTGATTTTGATCCTTAGGCGCCTGGCATTTCTGATGTTGATCCTTAGGCGCCTGACATTCCTGATGTTGATCCTTAGTCGCCTGACATTCCTGATGTTAATCCTTAGGCTTTTAATATTCCTGATGTTGATCCTTATGCGCCTGGCATTCCTGATGTTGATCCTTAGGCGCCTGACATTCCTGATTTTAATCCTTAGGGGCCTGACATTCCGGATGTTAATCCTAGGCGCCTGACATTCCTGATATTGATCTTCAGGCTCCTGACATTCCTGATGTTGATCCTTAAGCGCCTGACATTCCTGATTTTGATCCTTAGGCGCCTGGCATTCCTGATGTTGATCCTTAGGCGCCTGACATTCCTGATGTTAATCCTTAGGCTTCTGATATTCCTGATGTTCATCCTTAGGCGCCTGACATTCCTGATGTTGATCCTTAGGCGCCTGACATTCCTGATGTTGATCCTTAGGTGCCTGACATTCCTGATGTTAATCTTAGGCGCCTGACATTCCTGATGTTGATCCTTAGGCTCCTGACATTCCTGATGTTGATCCTTAGGCGCCTGACATTCCTGATTTTTATCCTTAGTCGCCTGACATTCCTGATGTTAATCCTTAGGTGCCTGACATTCCTGATGTTAATCCTAGGCGCCTGACATTCCTGATGTTGATCCTTAGGCTCCTGACATTCCTGATGTTGATCCTTAGGTGCCTGACATTCCTGATGTTAATCTTAGGCACCTGACATTCCTGATGTTGATCCTTAGGCTCCTGACATTCCTGATGTTGATCCTTAGGCGCCTGACATTCCTGATTTTGATCCTTAGGCGCCTGACATTCCTGATGTTAATCCTTAGGTGCCTGACATTCCTGATGTTAATCCTAGGCGCCTGACATTCCTGATGTTGATCCTTAGGCTCCTGACATTCCTGATGTTGATCCTTAGGCTCCTGACAAGTACATAAAATGAAATAAATGTTGGCACGATCGAAGTTACTGAACATTTAAATCATGCCTTGACCTCATTTTCAACGTCATTGGACAAAACTACACCCAAATTCAATACAGCAAATTCTAAATACTGTATAATAAATCTGTAATGCTTGATTATGTAGTTTTATCTCCAGCATATTAGGATACGAAATATCTTAGGCTATCGTTAAATATTTCACATAGGCAATTGGTTCTGACACTCTTAGAGTTCATCTAATGCAGAAATTTCCTATTTTATTAATCTCTGTATAGAATCCACATCTATTTCGGGTGACATACAAAAGGAGGCATCGCTTATGGCAGCAATTTTCCAGTTAAGCCGAGATATTCGAGGCATTTATTCGACTCGGATTCAAGCCAAAAGCAAAGCAATATCAGATGTAAATGAATCAAAATAGGAGCTCAGAAGACATCGGATATATGTAATAGTTTGAGGTATTTGCGCATGTTCCTTAAACACAAGACAAACCATGATATATAATTGTAATATACAAGTTTCTTATTGAATATTTGAAGGAGGATTTGCGGAATTAAACGAGAATGAGTCCTTTATATTTTTGTTTTCTACATTGAATAGGAATTATTAGCGTTGAATCTCCTATAGGGGGGATGGGAGACTGATGTGAATGGAATCCTTAGAGGAGATGCAACTCCCCCAAGGATCAAGTGTAACAGGTTACACGGGGTACCTCCCTGCGGGGGAGATCGAGACCAAGGAGACTTAGGATTTTAATTAACACAAAGTTTTCGTTCCTTTATAATGGAAAACATCGTTTAAAATAGAAAGGGTTTGACTTTTATTTTAATTTTTCATGCACCCACCAGATTACCCAGTATGTCCCCATACCCCTTCGCAAATCTGTCGAAATTATTATTATAACTAGTTATACTAGTTGCCGGGATGACGTGAAAACATGTCTATAGAGTTCTATCTTTTATACCGATATCTGTGAACAGACGGGAAAAAAAATCAAAATCATTTTATAATTACAAATAAATCGAAATGACAAATATTCAAGTTAGTTGAGCCGATGAGCGCCGTGGTTCTGATAGTGTAGAACCCTTTATGACACAAGTTCAAATTCAACTCCTTTTCCACTTTCATAAGTGGCTAAAATAGTTATCCTATTTTATGCTTCTCTAAAAATCCCATTTTCTTTCTGAAACTTTTAATGGTTCACGTAATCTATTCCACAGAGTTAATTACCGGGTTGTGATACCAGTTTACCTTTCCTCGGGCTATTAATTACATCCATTATATATCACGTGCCATGTAATTTTCCAGTATTATAACTTTGTCCTGTTTTGCATAATAAATCAGTCAGGTAAATTTACTTCTTACACTTCTTGGATTGCATTCTACAAATTAAGAATCTCTCAGTTAGTCACTTCAAGAAACTCTTTTTGTTCTCGCAATCTTCTCTCAAACAGGAATCAATAAAATTTCGTCATTTTTGAAAATTATGTTAACTTAAATTTAACTATTTATAATTCTATATATATATATATATATATATATATATATATATATATATATATATACCGGGTGTTTTAAAAAATTTGATATCATTTGAGATGTAAATATCACAGAAACTACATAATCAAAGCAAATAAAGCTAAACAGGTTTAATGTTAAGCAACATAAGATTTATTCCTCCAAATTTAAATGAGAAAATCATAGGTATGTGGATTCCATGAACGATTTCACAAATGTTCAATATGCGCACCGCCTGAGACACAGCACACGTTAAGTTGGTAGTCCAGCTCCTCCCAAACACGCTGCAGCATGTCTTTGGTAAGTCTCAATTTCGATAGTGATTCTGTGCTTGAGTTCCTCTAGGTTTGCAGGAAGAGGGAGGGGGGGCATAGAGCAGTCCTTTCACATAGCCCTAGAGAAAAAAAATTACAAGGTGTCAGGTCAGGTGAACGTGGCGGCCATTTTAACAACACATTGTCTTCATCACCAGCACGCCCGATCCATCTTCCTCGCAGATTGTCATTGAGATAAGCCCGCACAGTGAGCTTACAGTGAGGTGGAGCCCCGTCGTGTTGAAAAGTGAAGTCTTCTTGTTTATTTGCAATGAGCTCATCCATTAACCATTTCTGAAGCATTTGCAGATAAACATGGCCGGTCACATTTTCCTCAAAAAAAAGGGCCATGAAGATGGTTCATGGAGATGGCACAGAACACATTCACTTTCGGTGAGTCCCTCACGTGCTCAACTGTGGCATGGGAATTTTCTTCGCGCCAAATGCGGACATTATGCTTATTGACCTTGCCATTCGTATGAATTGTGGCCTCATCACTGAAAACAAGACGTTCCTTGAACTCGTCTTCTTCAAGTTTCTCTTGCATATCAACACAGAAATGTTGGCTCTTTCGCTTGTCATCTGCCGTTATGGTCTGAACTAGCTGCAGCTTGTAGGGTTTCCTTAGAAAGCTTTTCTTCAGGATGCGCCAAATTGTCGTTGGACAAATCTAGGTTTCCAGACTTGTTCTTCTTATGGACTTCTTGGGGCTTCGCAAATGTTTTTTGGCGAACCCACTCCACCATCTCTTCCGATGTTATTGGTCGTCCAGATCCTTTTGACCTGCACAGACAGCCTTCCTCTTTGAATTTTTTGTGAGATGTCCAAATCTGCATTGCCGTTGGTGACTGTTTAGAGAACTCTCTCACAAATGCACGCAGCACAGTCTTGTTCGACTGTGTTCGAGCATACTCCAACACACAAAACACCTTTTCACTGCCTGGGAATGGCATTTCTATACCTATAAAGATAACAAAACATCAAACATTAAACATAAGATTTCGACCTGTCTTAATATTTGAAGTCATTTGAACGGGAACTGGCAAAGTTATTAGATTGCAAAATTATATCATTTTTTTTAAACACCCTGTATATAATAAATATATTGAATTGAAGACTTCACAAAGGAAAGAAAGTAAACAGCGAGCTTTCGAAACTGTACCAAACTTCTCCCCCCTCGAGCAAATCTGAGCACAACTGAGGTAAAAGAGAAAGAGACCGAATGACAACAAAGAACCGAACGTCCACAATCAATTTATGATATCACCTATAACCCATTACTCGTTGAGCCACGTGGGCAGGGGAGTTCAAAGGAGAAAGACATTCATCTTTGATCAAAAAATTTATCAAGTGTCGTAAAAATAAAGTTATCAAACTCAAAGTTAGCTTTGAATTCATGAGGTAACAAATTTATTGATATAAAATACTTCCAAAAGTTTACAAATGTCTGTTTCGAACTTTTTTAATAATTATAACCAAACTAAAATCAATTGGATGATCCGTTTCGAATATGTGCTTGGCCACATAGCTACCTTCTTATACGTCCTAACATCATGAAAAAAAGCTCACAAAGTGCACGTCAGTCAAAGTTATGCAGATACACCGACAAAGGAAAAGTGAAAAACGATTCCGAACGCTTTCGTCTTTATTCTTAAAGACCGTTTCAAGGAAGGGACAGGAGGCTGGACATACACATTGCCTTAAATAGTGGAAGGGGGGGGGTAATTAGACTACCCACTTCTGAACCTTAATTGGGGGGGTACAAAATCTTGAAACAACTTTATTTGAGATTTTATGTATGTAGTGATAATGGGGTCTAGCGTGAACAAACCAGGGCTAAGTTTGAAATTTGGGAACGCGTTAATAGAGATACATTCACAAATATTTCTCGAAATATAATTACTGCATTTTATGACTTGTTTGGCACTGTTCCAGTTAATGCTATTAAGGTTCAGAGGTGGGTAGTCTAATCCCCACCTTCCAGTATTTAGGGCCATGTATGTCCAGCCTCCTGTCCCTTCCTTGAAAAGGTCTTTAAGAATAAAGACGAAAGCGCTCGGAATCGTTTTTCACTTTTCCTTTGAGGGTGTATCTGCACTTCATAGAATCATATTTATGCTGGTAAATACGGCGTTTTAGGTACACGGTTTGTTTTGGGCGCACGGAGCAGTCCAACGCATGTATACAGTCGCTGATTTTTCGCTATGTAGTAATAGGGAACGATCTGTATATTGTCAGGAATTCTGCTTGACGCCCTCGTAACATAGAGTTCGCCTCATCTAAGGCCTACTCGGCATTACTTTCTTTCATAAACAAAAAAATGGGTAGAGAGAGAGAGAGAGAGGGAGAGAGGGAGGTGGGGGGGAACAGATGATAGAGGTAGAAAGATAGACATATATACAGACAATAGAGTTGAGGAGCAAAGATAGTGGAGAGAGAGAATGTGTAAAAAAGAGATGGAGAAAAAGAGGTAACGGGAAAGAGAGAGAGAGAGAGAGAGAGAGAGAGAGAGAGAGAAAGAGAGAGAGAGAGAGAGAGAGAGAGAGAGAGATCGGTATATAGTAAAACAGACAGAGGGCGAAAGCAAAGGTAGTGGAGGAGTGGGATGAGGGCGTGAAAGAGCGAATGGCAGACAAACAGAGAGAGAGGGGGAGCAAGGATAATGGGGAGAGAGAGAGAGAGAGAACAAGATGTAGAGATGGAGAAAGAGATAGAATGATATAGTGAGCGAGGGACAAAGAAAGAGAGAAAGTGTGTGTCTGTTCTGACTAATTCAGTTATTGCAACACTTTCACAGTGATGACTAAACATAGATAAACAGGTCACAACAGACCTTGTAGTCTATAATAACAAAATATATGTTTTTAATAAATTTATGCGCTCGTAATATGTATATTTGCTACTCTTTGATGCAAAAACTTTACAATTAAACAAACAAACTAGCCAATGATGAATTATTGCCAGCCCTGTAGGTGAATATTTCTTGGAGTCGCCCTTTTAGCTGGACGGTAGGTACGAAATAAATGGTAGGTAAATGGTTTTTGTCGCTTACCCTGAGCGTAATCGATTGGGAAGTTGCAAACGATGAGGAATAAACAAATTCTTAGGCAATGATTGATTGTGGCTGTCAGCACTTCTCATGCCTGGGTTGCGGCGGCCTAACCTTGTGTAAATATTCTCTCATGCTTAGAGGTTCAACCAAATTGGCTGTATCTGGTTGACTTATGGTGGCTGCTACATTCTGTATATACCCATTGTTTAGATCTCACGTTGAACTGTAAGTACCGAATGCAAAAGTCAGTGTTAGAATCCGAACCCAAAAGAGAGGTCTTTTTATTCATACTTGTAATATGGATCGCAGCCGAGGCTGGGCAAACTGGACCCGTGAGGAGCCCCAATGCAACCCGGGACTCTTCTCGACCTAACAACTTATATTTCGCAAATTAAAATAATCGATGATGAATTTTCTCCTCGATTTAATATTTTAAGATATTTAAAGATGATTTTGAACTAGTATCATCGTTTCTACAGGGATGGTGATAAAGATCTAATTGGTATCCAACTGGAAAATCATTAAAATTCAGAGCGCCCTTTCCCCTTCCCCCGCCAAAGAATTTTGAAACAAGTCTGTGTTCCATAACTAAAAGCATCGATTCGTTAAATATCAGGCATTTTTTAGTCACATCCACGTGACTCTATAAGTCACTATGTCTGTCCATAGGTCGATTTGCCGGATGCTCACCATTTTATTGTTCAATGGGTTTTTGGCAATAACATCGTAACTATTCGGCCGATTCTAGGGAAATCTGAACCTCTTATGTATGATTTCCAAAGTCCTCCAAAGGTTATTTCGGGAATTATTTGGCAATAACATCGTAACTATTCGGCTGATTCTAAGGAAATCTGAACCTCTTATGTTGTTCTACATTCTCTTTAGATTGATATAATTACCAAGGTCCTCCAAAGGTTATTTCGAGAATAATGAATGTTTTGAAGGTCATAAGTCAGACTAATTGATAGTACGTGACTTATGTCTGTTGACATTGTGAACTAAGAGAAACGAGCTAAAGATTTCCTCTTCGGCTCAATATGCAATCGAGAACACCAATTTCCCTAAATCAACCTTAACAAATTCAATGATTATGACATTCTTGTTGCAGGTCTGAAAATTGCAACTTCTCATGGAAAACCTCATTATATTACTTTATTCAATAAAGGTTCCGCTTATTAAATATTTCGATATTGAATATTTTAATTTCTCTTTTTTAATTAAAAAGGGAAAAATCTCGCTTCATATTCGTTATGAGGGATAAATTTATCGGCGAGTAATGAGTTTTATTTAATTATCAGAACTTTAATGTGTATTCATTTACCCGTGGTCAAAAATTTTGACTGAAGTATATGATCACCCGTGTTTGTCTGTCTGTTTTTTTTACAAGATAAATCAAAAGGTTAGCGACGGATTTTGTGAAATCATTAGAGAGAAATGATTAGATTTGGGTATAGATACTGATCCGGATTCGAAATCTAGATCACTTATTCCGTATAAATTTTAATGAATTTATCTTAATATCTATTCAGGAATTTTGCTTACATTGTGAGGAAGGATTCTATCTTAAGCCAAAGAAAAGTTTATTAGATTTTGAAGTGGATTTAAATGGGATTTATAAAAAAAGGCTTTGGACAGATTTCGATGAAATTTGGGGGAGAGGGGGCAGGGGGTTCAAGAGAGAGTTGAGTAGATATTAGGATGGATCCAAATCAAGATTTGGATTTGGATTTGGATTTGGAGCTGGGTTTGGATTTGGACTTAGGTTTGAGGGAGGGATTTGAATCGATATAAGGATCGATCCAAATCAAGATTATGATTCTGAATCACTTATTATTTTCTGATTGTGTACAAAAGATCTCAAAAGATTATTGACTGATTCTTATGATTTGGGGGTGGAGAAAGTAAGGGGGGGGGCGGCACAGAAATATATATTCTATTTTGAATTAGATCAAAATCCGGATGGGCATTTTTAATAACTTAAATCTTCTTTAACATTGCAATTTTGGCATTTTCTGATATTTGGATGGGGTATTAAAATACAAAGCTAGAGTTCTGTTTCTAAAAATATATTTAATTATTTGGATGCTTCAGCGTTGCTTTAACCAAGGAGGGCTGGGGGGGGGGAGAGAAAAATCATTGCCTAAAAATGTTGTGAAGAGGATTACAAATATTAATGCTCTTATTATTATTGGTGATCCTTTTCCTTCTCTTAGCCGTTGATACATGCAAGGAAAATGAAGTAACTACAAAAGAAAAAAAATGACATCATGTTTAATATTTTCTCCCCCCCCCGCCGATTTATTTGTAATGGGGACGTTTTAATCCGAACCATATGATTCCAAGATCTCTGTGAGGGTATGGAACGTACATACTCACATGCCGCCAGACAATCGTGGGAACGAAAGAAATTTGTCGTTTAAGGTGACCTTCGTCTCCTCTCTCTCTCTTCCCCACCCTTCCCCCAACTGGCGACAGGAAGTCGGACGAAAGAACGCCTATCTCACAAAGAAGCTTAAATCTTATTTGCCTTCTTTATGATAGCATGGAGATTTTCCAGAAGGCGCTGCGATAAGCGAATTGTCGTGAATGGAATCTCTCTCTCGATTTCCCACAATCCGCGATATAAATAACATCGCCGTTTACCCCTCTACAGCAGTGTCCCAAATCTACTCGCGTAATCCTCACGTTGAACGAGAGTCGTTGCTGTAACGTATCGACTACCAACGCGCTGTCGAGTCAACTTGGTCGCTGTCTCAAAGTGTTCCTGGAAGTAAATCCCGCCCCGCAGAGTCTGTAACTAGAAGAGTACGCTCTGTTGCTCAACGTAACTTGAGTAAGAAAAGAAACATCCAAATAGTTACTGGAAGTTACTATTTGTTAGTGTCACATCCAGTTAGGAGTGAACTAACCGGAACTGCAGCCAGCAGCCCCGAACCCGGCGTCTTATCCCCCCTCTCCCCGAGAACTCGTGTTAATGCTACCCGAACCAACCCGTCTGGACCTGAGTAGTCGTCTCTCCAATCCATCACAATTAATGGTAATCTGTAAACCCAGTGTCCCTCTATTCTTAACTATTGCTAATTATTATATTTGTGTAAAGTTAAGTTTATTTTGAGTACGTGTGTTTATTTGTGGCTCCTCCCTTTTCACGTACCCTTGGCAAGACTTTAATTAAGCATCCCTCCGGCTAATTTATTCAACCTGTATTATGCACTCTTAGAATTCAACAATCACAAACCTCCCCCCAGTAACAAGTGGGACTTTTATAGTGAGAATCCTGTCTACAGCACAACACGCCTCTAACCAGCTTTCGCACGTTCAGGAGGAATTAAAGCCTACCTATATATATATATATATATATATATATATATATATATATATATATATATAAAAGTGGTGTCAGCTTTAAGGGTTTAAATTTTTGAGGAAGCGAACTCATATAGCCTAAAACTTGCCAACGTCCAAGGAAGCCCAAATAAACTAACGTAAATTTTAATAATTAGAGTCTATTCCCCGAAGGAATATAAATAATAACCATTAATAACCCTTTCCAGATAGCAAAAACAAAGCTAGGAAAATATCGTTATTTTGGGGTTAGTTATTAGATTGTATCGGTTAGGAACAATCGCAGCTTCTAATTCTCTTACCAGGTGCTTAAGTTCTTTCGTGAGTCACCAGTTGCGTCAGCAAGAGCAGCAATGGCTTCACAATCGTTCGAAATTTTCGTCAAGCAAGGACAAGCTCTCGGTCTCACAGGACAGGAACTAAAAGATTTCCTCCAAAGCGAACAGCGAGAGGAAAGAGCGCGTGAAATGGAAGTAAGAAAAGAAGAATTGGAAGAAAGGAGAATAAAAGAAGTGTTAGAAAGGGAAGTAAGAAAAGAAGAATTTGAAGAAAGAGAAAGGATTCGAAAAGATGAAAGGGAATTCAGCAGAGACCAAGTTGAATTCAGTTTTGTTAGATCCCGTGATCATCAACCCCAGGCCCCCGCTATGAAACTTCCCCAATATAAAGACGAAGAAGATTTGTGCTCATACTTAACACATTTTGAAAAGATCTTCGAGGTAAACGGATGGGCCCTAGAATCCGAAGGAGTCAGTAGATTGCTCCCATTGCTCAGTCCGCGCTTAAGAGAAATTTTCATCTCGTTGCCACGTGAAGCTACAATAGACTATAGCACCTTGAAGGCCGAATTGCTATCCACCTTCAACTTGAACCCTCAGTTCTACCGCGCTAAGTTTAGATCGGCTAAAATCCAGCCCGGTCAAACTTACCGACATTTTGGATATATCTTGAAGCGAAACCTCCAGTTCTAGTTAGAATCCTTCAAAGTCGAATCGGAGTATGGAGCCCTGATTGACTTTATGTTAAAAGACCAGCTATTGTCCACCCTCCCCAAGGATATCCAAGCATTCGTGCAAGACCGCCGAGTGTCTACCTTTCAAGAATGCTTCGAGGAAGCTGATCTCCATGCGACAAATCATCGCCTATACCCACAGGATACACGGAAGAATAGTCCCCCGTCCCCGAAGAATAAATTTAGTCAATGGAAGTCTCAACAAAGGAAACCTCCTCCATTGATAAAGACCACAGCCCCGTTCAGGCCAAAGAATAAGCCTTTTCTAGCCCACGAAGACAGAAAATCCCCAGTCTTCAATACCCCCTACAATAACCAGCACCAGAATAAGCAGGTTATATGCTACTCCTGCGGTTCCCCCGGCCATTGTAAGTCCCAATGTGTACAGAATTCCAGCCTACGTCCCACTTAGAGCCAACAAGTCCACCAAGTAACTGCTACCCTTCCCCCGGAACAGCCGAACGCGCTTACATCATCCCCCTCGTCTCCATCCCCACAGGAATTTCAAGTAAACTTCCTGTTCAACAAGAGTACCCCCGGAGGACTAAATTTCGAAACCGGCTCGATCAATGGCTGTAAAGTGTCCACCATCGTCAGAGACACAGGGTGCACATGCATTGTGGTGTCAGACAAATTGCTCCCCCCTGTCGACCCCCAACATAAGAAGTACGCAATTGTACACGACTTCTTGGGTCGAGAAAATAGATTCCCGGTAATCCGCTGCCATGTACAGTGTAAATATTTTACTTGATGGGCCGACGTAGTGGCAGCCCCCATCAAATTTTGCTCGGTACTTATTGGCCAGAGCGCACTACTCTCCTTGAGTGAAGTGACTCAAGCTGTCGTCACTCGAGCGCAAGCTAGCCACGAGGCCTCTCCCCCAACACGCCTTTTCACCCCAGAGGCTCCTTTAGAGGTCCCAACGAGTAATGCACAATTCCTCAGAGCTCAGCAGAGCTGCTCTTTACTTCAATCCCTTTGGGAAAAGGCCCGAAAGAACGAAGAGCTGATCGTCCGGGGAACGGACTCATAAGGTACATCATTAACGACTCCCTTCTATTTCGCACCTCACGGGATGAGTCTGACCCACCTTCCAAGGTCATGTGTATTCCGTGCACACATGTAGACCAAATCCTGCGAGTAGCACATTAAAGTCCCATAGCCGGTCATTTCGGTCATAACAAGACTCCTCAGCGAGTATTTAAATACTTTTTTTGGCCCGGTGCAGCCAAAGATATTGCAGAATTCTGCAAAACGTGCGACTTGTGCCAGAAAACCACAGCAAAAGGTCGAATAGCCTCAGCTCCCCTGCAAAGAACCCCAGGCATTTCGGAGCCCTTCTCGAGAGTCGCCATCGACCTCATCGGACCAATCCACCCCTCTTCCGCCGAAGGTCATACGCATGTACTAACATTGATAGACTGCGCTACCCGATTCCCAGACGCTGTCGTTCTAAAAAGGATCGATAGTATCTCTTGCTCTAAAGCCTTTATTTTCATTTTTTCTAGAGTAGGATTGCCCAAAGAAATCTTGTCAGATAGAGGCCAGCAGTTTACCTCTGAGCTCATGGAACACGTGAACACCCTGCTCCAAATCAAACCTATTTTTACCACCCCCTTCCATCTGACCGCGAACGGCATGTGCGAAAAGTTCAATACGACCTTGAAAAGCGTCCTCAAGAAGCTTTGCATGGAACAACCCCAAAAATGGCACCGATATTTGCCAGTTGCGTTATTCGCATGCCACGAAATTCCCCATAGGACCATCGGATTTTCCCCATTTGAGCTCCTGTACGGGAGAAACGTGCGGGGGCCCCTCAGTATTTTGAAGGAGTTATGGACAAATTCCCGTTTGTGTCCAGAATTAAGGAACACTTATTCCTTCGTCCTCGAACTAAGGGAAAGATTAAAAAGGTGTTCTGACATAGTAGTCAGAAATTCCGAAATTAATATGGAAAAGTATCGGACATACTTTGATCTAAAGGCCAAACACCGAAAACTGAAGCCCGGAGATGAAGTTCTACTCTTACTCCCCTTGGATTCCCATAAACTTCTCTTCCAATGGAAAGGCCCCTACCTCGTTCAGAAAACCCACGGATCGGTCGATTACGTTATACAGACACCCGCAGGTGATAAGTTATATCACATAAACAGGCTAAAAAAGTATCATAGACGGGCCTGTATAAACAATATAGTCGCCTTCGACGAAGAAAGGGTAATTGACGCCGTCCACCTAAACAACCCCCTAAATATTGTTAATTCGATTTGCGTAGAGTCAAGCGAAGATTGTCCCTTCCCCGTCCTCCCGTCCAAACTGCTCCCCATAAAAGAACCTTTTTCCGAGTTGGATGTAAACTCCAAAGGAACCAAATGATGGTGCTTTTGGAAGAATTTAGTGACGTCATTTCCGAGTCCCCAGGATGCTCGACTCAGTTCGAACATGATATCGCCCTCACTACGCTCGAACCTGTGCGATGTAAGCTTTATCCCGTACCGGTGTACCTAAGAGACGCTTTCAATGAGGAAGTCGACAATCTTTTGCAATTAGGGATTATCTAGCCATCTACGTCCGACTACTGTTCCCCAATACTCATGGTCCGCAAGCCAGACTAGTCCTTTAGGATGTGCGTCGATTTTCGGAAGTTAAACACCATCAACGTGTTCGACGCTGAGCCTCTCCCTCTAATTGACCAAAATTTACATCTCTTCGAAGGAGCCGCCTACATCACTGAGATAGACCTATGTAAGGCCTATTATCAGATCCCCCTAAAGGCATCAGCGAGGTAACTAACAGCCTTTCCTACAGACAAAAGTTTAATGGAATTCACTCGTCTTCCTTTTGGTCTAGTCACTGCCTGCAATAGCTAAAACCGTATAATGCGCCGTGTAATAGACGGTTTAAAAAACGTTTCCTTTTACTTTGATAACGTGTATGTGGCTACACATTCATGGAACGACCATATCTTGTCCCTCCGCCCGCTTTTAGAACGCTTAAAGCATCATGGCTTAACTATTAAAGCCTCAAAAGGCTATTTTTCATTCAAATCCATAGAATACCTTTGATTTAAAATAGGCGAAAGTCAGCTGTCCCCACAGAAAGAGAAGGTAAAGGCTATTGTAAATATGCCCCTACCGCGCACTAAGAAGCAATTACGGTCATTCCTCGGTGCTGCGTCATTTTACCGCCGCCTCGTACCCCTTTTCGCTTCTGTAGCAGCTCCCCTAAACGATCTGCTAAAAAAGAAACTCCCGGACCCCCTCAAGTTGAACCCCGACGCCGAAGCGCGCTTTGAAGGACTCAAAGAGAAGCTAGTCTCCGCCCCAATCTTAAAATTGCCGAACCCACACAAGAAATTTGGCGCAAGGACATATGGCTGCAACTGGGTATTGGCTGCGTTTTACTCCAATACGACGAGGACCAAGAACCCACTTCTATAAGCTATGCGAGTCGCTGACTGATGGCTCGCGAAAGGGCATACGCTACGGTAGAATTAGAAGCTCTAGCGATTTTTTTTGCGATTACAAAATTTAGAATGTATCTGGTAGGTAGTCCATTCCTCATAGAGACTGATCATAGACCGTTAGCCTACCTAAAAACTTGTAAAAACCGAAACGGCAGGCTAATGCGCTGGTCATTATTGCTAGCGGAGTACCGTTATGAAATCAGGTATCTAAAAGGGTCTGACAATGTACTCGCAGAGAGCCTTTCGAGAAACCCAATTTCAGATAGCGATTAATAGTCAATTATTTATTTATTTGTGTGTATCTCTTTGTATAAATAATTATTTCTTGCCTGTATTCTGTATGTGTTTTGTTTTGTTTTGTATATGTAAATTAGAGAAACTGACGTAACAGTAGTATTTTGAAGCCATTAGATACTAAGGTAAATTCCTAACGGTTTTGATAAAATTACCGACTCAATTGTTCGAGTCGAGGAAGATAATGACAAATTTCCCCGGTGAAGTTAATTTTCACATTATTCCTTATTTCATGGCAGAATAATGTTCCTCGAAATAGGTAGGCATGTGAGGGTATGGAACGTACATACTCATGCCGCCAGACAATCGTGAGAACGAAAGAAATTTGTCGTTTGAGTTGACCTTCGTCTCCTCTCTCTCTTTCCCACCCTTCCCTCAACTGGCGACAGGAAGTCGGGCGAAAGAACGCCTATCTCACAAAGAAGTTTAAATCTTATTTGCCTTATTTATGATAGCATGGAGATTGTCCAGAAGGCGCTGCGATAAGCGAATTGTCGTGAATGGAATCTCTCTCTCGATTTCCCACAATCCGCGATATGAATAACATCGCCGTTTACCCCTCTACAGCAGTGTCCCAAATCTACTCGCGTAATCCTCACGTTGAACGAGAGACGTGGCCGTAACGTATCGACTACCAACGCACCGTCGAGTCAACTTGGTCGCTGTCTCAAAGTGTTCCTGGAAGTAAATCCGCCCTGCAGAGTCTGTAACTAGAAGAGTACGCTCTGTTGCTCAACGTAACTTGAGTAAGAAAAGGAACATCCAAATAGTTACTGGAAGTTACTATTTGTTAGTATCACATCCAGTTAGGAGTGAACTAACCGGAACTGCAGCCAGCAGCCCCGAACCCGTCGTCTTATCCCCCCTCTCCCCGAGAACTCGTGTTAACGCTACCCGAACCACCCCGTCTGGACCTGAGTAGTCGTCTCTCCAATCCATCACAATTAATGGTAATCTGTAAACCCAGTGTCCCTCTATTATTAAATTACCTATTTAATTAACCGTGATTGATACTCCCATTGAGTCATTATAAACCTAGACGCTTAACGTCAGTGTTTAATATTTAATCGTTAATTTTGCCTGTTAATTATTGTTAATTATTATATTTGTGTAAAGTAAAGTTTATCTTGAGTACGTGTGTTTATTTGTGGCTCCTCCCTTTTGCCGTACCCTGGGCAAGACTTTAATTAAGCATCCCTTCGGCTAATTCATTCAACCTGTATTTTGCTTTCTTAGAATTCAACAATCACAAACCTCTCCCCAGTAACAGGTGGGACTTTTATAGTGAGAATCCTCGCTACGGCACAACACGCCTCTAACCAGCTTTCGCACGTTCAGTAAGAATTAAAGCCTACCTATATATATATATATATATATATATATATATATATATATATATATATATATATATATATATATATATATATATATATATATATGATCGTAGGATTGAGTCATAGGGTCAATATCAACGACTTAAACAAAATCGGTGTGTCCAGATCAAGGACTAGAATAATTATTGGACCAGACTATGAGCAATTCTACGACAATCTCTAAAATTTATGTCGAGGAATGCACGTTTAGTGGGTTTATTGATCCCTCCTTAGTTCTTTTTAAGTCTCCCTTGTTCTTTTTTTTTCCTTAAGAACAAAACCGAATATCGTCCGTTTTCTTTATTTATTTTGGGGCTCACAAGTGGCTTCATTATTTTTACTCTTACACAGTGCCTCTTTATTTCTGGTCTCACACATGGCTTCTTCATTTCTGCTCTTACAAATGGCCTCTTTTTCTGGTCTCACACTTGGCTTCTTCATTTCTGCTCTTGCAAATGGCCTCTTTATTTCTCCTCTCACACATGGCTTCTTAATTTCAACTCTTAACAAATGGCCTCTTTATTTCTGCTCTCACAAATGACATATTTATTTCTGGTATCACAAATCGAAAAATTATTTCTATTTTTACACATGCCCTCGACTTATGGACAGCGAAATGACCTCTCTATTTACTGGTCTTTGCAGACGTTGTGTTATACTCGTTTTTTTTTATCATCGAAAGGTTAAGGTGTGAGATAGAAAAAGTTCCGTCAAATAAACTTGAAGTTCTACTTTCCCAGAAGGTGTCATTAAAAGTCTTTTCCATTGTGTGCAGATGTGTCGAGATGGAAGTAGAAAAAAAATCGAGATCTCTTCTCTCTGGCCCGCGGGCCGCAACAAGCCCGACATTGCCAAGCGGCTCAACGTTAGACAGAGTCGGAGAGAAGCCGTAAAACGAGGAAGATCTTAAAGAACGACCTCGTTCAGGCACATCTCAAGTTGTCAACTGTGAGGAAGCGTTCAAAACTGCTCCGAAGCTCAAAATAATTGCGGGAAGAAGAAGAACAATTCGGTGGCAAAAGTGTCCAGGGCTATCGAAGAGGAGGGCGGCAAAGCCAGAGCTGCGTGGAAAGGCCTCTGTTTACAAACTCTATGCGAAAACAACGCCGGCAGCGCTTTTGTCGCCTGATAAATGACTTAACGAATCATTAGAATCGAAATTTCATATTCTATTATGAACAAAAAAGACCTTTAGGGTCGATCCTTTTCATAATAACCGCCTGGTAAGCTTCGATCAGGACGTCTCCGAAGTCTGCTACGTGTCCACAACCAAGTACCCGGCCTCCGTGATGATGCTCGGCGTCGTGGCTTTGAATGACGAGAAGATGCCACTGGTCTGGTTCGCCGCCTGTTAGAGGGTCCCCACCCCCGATTGCAGAGACATCTTGACCGAGAAACTCCTGTCTTGGGTGATAAAGATCACGTAGAAGGTGGACTATGTCTTTCAGCAGGACGGTGCCCCGGCACACACGGCCAGGAGCGTGAAAAAGTGGTTGTGATCAAACATAAACTTCTGGTCGAAGGAGTTTTGGCTCCCACAGTCGTCTGACCTCAATCCTCTTGAACACAGCGTGTAGGCGCATGTCGAGGGCAAGGCCTGCAAGGTACTCCGCAGCAACATCGATGAGCTGAAGTCCTCCGTCAACCACGTGTGGTCCAACATGAGGAAGCACTTTAATAAAACAATAAAACGTGTCTAACTACATCAAAACTATCACTGTGTCCTTTGTTAAGAGTGTCGTAATGAGTGTTACATGATTTTTGTAATAGCCGGTATAGTCTTAAAAATTACCTCTTTATCTCTGGTCTTACAAATGACCTCTTTATTTCTAGACACGGATCAAATCTTATTTCTGGTCATACAAAACCCCCTATTATTTTTGGCCTTAAAAATGGACTCTATTTCTGGTCTCACGCATGGCTTCTTTATTTCTAGTCTAAAAATGGCCTCTTCGATTCTAGTCTCACAGATGATTTTTTTTATTTCCGGTCACACAAACAGCCTCACTATTTCTGACCTGAGAAATGACCTCTTTGTTTCTTCTCTAACATATGGCTTATTTACTTATAGTCTCAGAAATGAGCTCTTTATTTCTAGTGATACAAGTGCCCTCTTTGAATCGGGTCTCAACGATTTATTTCTCGTTTCACATATGAGCTCTTCATTATTGACCTCGCAAATGGCCTAATTATTTAGTGTCTTACATACGGCCTCTTTATTTCTGGTCTCCCCCGTCGAGACCATTATTTCTATTCTTACACATTGTCTCTTTCTTTCTGGTCTCAGACATGGCCTCGTCATTTTTTTTTCTTTCAAATAGCCTCTTTATTTCTGATCCCACCGCTGACCTCTTAATTTCTGGTCTTACAAATGGCGTCTTTAATTAGTCTAACAAATGGCCTCTTTATTTCTGGTCTCACAACAGGTCTCTTTATTGTTGGTCTCCCACGTCGACTCTTTTTTTCTCGTCACATAAATGGCCTAATTGTCTATGGTCTTAAACAAGACCTTTTCATTTCTGTCTCAAACAGGCCTCTTTATTTCTGATTTTACAAAAAGATTCATTATTTCTGTTCTCAAACATATCCTCTTTAATTCTGGTTTACGAATGGCCTTTTTATTTTTGATTTTGCACTTGTCCTCTTTATTTCTGTTATCACAAATCTCATTATTTCTAGTGTTAGATATGGCCTGTTTATTTATGGTCTTACAAATGACCTCTATATTTCTAGTCTCACACTTAACCTCTTTATTTATAGTCTCTCAAATGGTGTCATTATTTCTAGTCTTACACATGGCCTCATTATTTCTGGTCTCACCCATGTCCTCTTTAGTTCTGGTCTCACCCATGGCCTCTTTATTTATGGTCTTACAAATTAGCTTTTTCTTTTTGGCCTAACAGATGACCTCTTTATTTATAGTCTCTTACAAATGGTCTCTTTATTTCTGTTCTCACGCATGCCCTCTTAAATTTTGGTCTTACAAATGGCCTTTTACTTCTATTCTCACAAATGACCCCTTTATCTCTGGTCTTACAATGCCCACTTTATTTCTGATCTTATAAATGGTCACTATTTATGGCCTCATGCAAGGCCTTTTTATTTATATGTTCATAAATGGCTCTTAATTTCTGATCACAGAAACGACCTCTTTATTTATCTTTTTACAAATGGCCTCTTTATTTCTCATCTTACAAATGGCCACTTTATTTCTGCTCTTACAAATGCCCTCTTTATTTCTAATCTCACAAAATGGCCTCATATTTTCTGATATCAAACATGGCCTCTTTATTTCCCTTCTAACAAATGTTCTCTTTATTTATGGCCAAACAAATAGCCTTTTTATTTATCATCTCACTCTTGGCCTTTTTTCTCGAAGAAAGCGTCAAGCCGCATTCGCTTATCGCCTCGAGATTCAAAGAGCCTCATTCAATCAATAAATTCAGTGATTGGTTGAATATAAATGGCCTGATTGTGATGATTGCCAATTTATCTTCATCACGGAGGAATAGTGAAAATTTTAAGGACCGAATAATAACCACGCCGATATTAATGGTTGATCCTTCTCGGAATATATATATATATATATATATATATATATATATATATATATATATATATATATATATATATATATAGAAAGAGAGAGAGAGAGAGAGAGAGAGAGAGAGAGAGAGAGAGAGAGAGAGAGAGAGAGAGAGAGAGAGAGAGGACCAGAGAAAAACAGAAAACTAATATAAGCAAGAGAGTGAGAGAGGGAGACAGTGTGTGTGTTTGTGTGTGTTACAAGGACAAGGAATGTATGTACCTTATTGACCTACGATCCTTAACCAGATGGTTCCTTTTTGGAGGCTAACTTTAAACATTCTAATATATATTTCTTTAAATCGAAAGTATGAGAAAAGTTCACAGTAAAAAAAAAGGCTTCTCTCCACCTCTACAACAGCGGCTATGAAAATTCAAAAAACTATCTAATCGAGTTTAAATAATGACCTCAAACAGGAATTTTATCACTAAAGGGATCATTTGGTACCCTCTTTTGAATTAAGATTTCATTAATATAAATATCTGATAAATTTATCGAACCTTTGTTTACATATTTTTACGCCTTAACTAAAAAGATCTTCCTCCAACTTGTTCCTTAAATTAACTACTTTGAAAAAAAAATTCAACATAAACATTTTCTAAATCACTTAGAAACAAGTTTTACTCAATTGTTACCTGCAGAATTTCTATTAATTTCAAAATCGATGAATTGCATTTAATTCTCGTCTCATACGTCTAATTTCTAAGCTGAATAGGTTTAACATTTTTAGCCGTGTTTCATATTTGTGGTTTCTTAGAGATGGAATTAGTTTCGTTGCCCTGGCTTGCACTTTTTCCAGAATTTCGATACCTTTTCTCAAATATGATGACCAAACTTGTGCACAGTACCATAGCTGAATTATTATCAATGCTTTATACGTGATTAAAATTATTGCCTCGTTTTGAAACTGAATTACTTTTTAATGTAAAACGTATTTTTAAAGCCTTCTTTTCCACATATATACATTGCGGCAAAGATTTAAAATCGCTAGACACATAAATACCGAGGTCTCTTTCCTTTTCAGTGACTGTCATTGTTCAGTCAAATAACTTGTATTCCACTCTGAGATTATGATTGCCATTATTTTACATTTTTTTTCTAAATTTAATGGCCAATCCAATTGCAAGTACCAAATAGCGACTTGATTAATATCATTTTGAAAATCTTGGTGATCTTCTTCAATAATTATACCCTTACCCAACTTATTCATGAGCAAATTTTAAAATTTTAGTCACCAAACCAATGTCTATACCGTTTACGTAAGTGATAAATAAGAGGGGTCCAGGACCGAACCCTGTGGAATTCTGCTAGTAACAAATGCCCGGTTGGACGCTATTCCAATGAGTAGTACTCTCTGTCTGCGGTGATACAGCCAGTTTTCGATCTAATTTGCTATTTTTCCGACAATTCCTAATGCTTTAATTTTTGACATTAACTTCATTTGTCTCCTTACCTATCTGGGATCTATTTTTTCTTCAGAGGTTGGTCCCAGAGAGGCTCTGGACCTCTTGTGGCGAGGTCAATCAGCCCTGGGTCCCTTAGGTGTTCCCTATTGCTGCGAACCAAACATTTAGTACACCCTTCTTCCCTTTATTTCCCCCTCTTCTTTCTCCTATCTAATGGTCCTGAAGGTTTCCTGACCTCTGCTTGTTTTTTTCCGGACTAATTTCCGAATTGTTCTTTTATGAAGGTCAGATGAGGTTGGACATCTCAACTGCCTTCGTCTCTGGCGCTCAATTGCAAGGTGGAGTAGAGCCAACAAGGAACTCACAAATGAGCACCCCGTTGGCCCTATGAAATCTGGAAATTTGACACACAAATCGAACATTAGAGCAGTGAAATAATATGCCACATTGTAATAATTAACCAATGTAAAACAATGCAAATACATATAAATATTGTTAAATCGCAATGTAATATGTATCAATGCAAAGCAAAATATTTTGTAAGAATGCAAGTTAAATCGTTTTGTTACTATGCGAATATACAAACAAACACACATTACGAAACAGATGCGAGCTGACGGTCTGGCTACAGAGATAACGGAGACAGTGGACAACAGCTGTGCACACATAGAACGGAATCTGATCTGACCAACCAGAGTTTACATGAACTTGTGAAAAGACGAAATCAATCTTGCTCTGGATCTTGGCTTGATAAGCCCGGTCAGTGGTCCAAATGCAAATACTCTCCGGGTGCACACGTGCCTACAAGGAACATGCAAACACCCTTTGACTCCCACCAGCAGTCTTAGTACAGAACACACGCACATACCTTTGACCCGATAAGCTGCACTCCGCATTCAGATTAAGAGAAGAGAAGTCATACCCCCTTAATTGGCGATAATATAAATAGAACGACAGAAACATTTTTATCATTATTCTCATTCTGATTAGTATATTATTATCACCATCGGGTCAACCACCCACAGTCAGACAGCCAGGTCGTTACAAGGACAGCCTCAGGCCTAAACATTAAGTAGGCCTCAATAAGTAGGCCTTGTCACTGGTTATGGGGTGTTCCTCTCTCAAGGAGGTAGACTTCATGACCGCTGACCCCTCGAAGGATGGAGAAGAAGATGACTAGCGAATTCTCCGTGACAAAATTGAGTCCACCTTATGTGATAGAACAGTCTGAGGCCGCTTAAATTCAGCCGCTATAACATTGCTACCCACGTGCATCTTCGAGAGCAAGCAGGGTGCGTTATCGCCACCTAAGTCAATATTTAACCAAGGAGGCCATCTCCCCCCCCCCCCCGTTTCGCATCCATTCGTCGATCTCGCCAGATTGAGTTAGGCTTACGGGCAGATAAGGTATTTTCCCAGGCATTTCCTAATAAGATCAGATCAGATCCAGATTATCTTCGCGAGTCATCACGCCGATCCGGTCTCACCTTGTGCACCTCGAGATCCACCATTATTGTCCAGAAGAGGACAATATCCCTTGAGTGCCAAGGTTCGTGCCTTCGAGACGCCAAGTCAATAAGGCCCCCCCCCCCTGTTGTTCAGAAAGAGAACAACGTTAAAACAGCCATTGTTCTTTGAACCCGTTTACAAGAAACGATTCTCACCCTTCCCCCCCACGTTGTTCAGAGAGAGAGAACAACGTTAGAACAGCCATTGTTCTTTGAGCCCGTTGACAAGAGACGGTTCTCACCCCTTCTGTTGTTCAGAAGAGAACAACGTTAGAACAGCCATTGTTCTTCAAGCCCGTTCGTCAAGAAACGGTTCTCATTCCCAAGACATCACGTCAGGATAATTTAATTCGCCCTTTTTAACGTTCTTCAAGGGGACGATTGGTTTCAATGATAACCTCCATTGTTCATCTAGAACATCCCCGATTTGCTGTCACAAAGATCACTCGTATCTCCGAGTCCCACTTTGCTCTAACTCTTCGAAGACAGTCCTTCCGCTTCGCTAAAGACAACCCCCTAAGAACCCTTCTGCTGGAACTCGCCAGTGGACCGAAGATTCCTTCGCATCGCCTTCCTCTGCACAACAACTTTGTAATTACCTTTAATTATCTAACTTTTTGTCAACCCTACCCTGTGCTTTAAATGGTTTAGTGAACCATCCCATCCCTTCAATTTTTATTTGTTTACCTTTTTAAATCTCTCCTAATCTTAATCCTCGGATTAGTCAGATTTTCCCACGACCCTTTCCATTCTCCGTTTATGTAAACATTTTCTTTTGTGTGTTGTTGATAGTTTAATTAATAAAACTCTATTTTATTAATGATAGCCATATTATTATCCTTGAGCTCCGTTCCACTTCTTAAGCATATTGAAGATAAATAACCTCGGTCAATCAGATTACCAAGCACTCGAAATATTTGAATAATTCCCTCAACGAATAGTTATATATGGTATATCATCGAGAGTCTATTCTACGACATATATATATATATATATATATATATATATATATATATATATATATATATATATATATATATATATATTTAGATATATATATATATATATATATATATATATATATATATATATATATATATATATATATATATATATTTTTATATATATATGCATGAAAGACTCGACGTATAGGTGAGAATGGATGGGGAGAAAAAAAAGTCCAGACACTACACAGAGCTCTTTACTGACGTTTCGCCTCTTGGCTTCCTCAGAATGGAACTGACAAGAGAGATGGAAGATCGCCGCTCGAGTAAAGCATAGTGTTATTCGTTATAAGAATAGAGTATAGTAGTTCCCTTTTGTTTTAACGATTGCTATCCCCTTTTTGAAACTTAAGAAGCTGGAGTAGCTCAAGGAACTGTTATAATAATTTGTTTGTGTTTTTGTGTTATTTTAGTCATTGGTTATCTAGGTCGAGAAACCAATTACGAATAGGTCAGTGCCCATATTTAGGTAGGCTAACTCTCTAGAAGGCATAAATCTTATTGCAAGGAATTTAGTTGGTTGACTATTGCGCCCCCAAGTGCAAATATGACTCAGTTCGAAATCTTCAAAGCGCAAGGAGAATCCTTGGGACTTTATGGAAGAGAATTGATTAAGTACGTTCAAAAGGAGCAACGAACGGAAAGAGAAAAGTTAAGAGAAAAAAGGCAAAGAGAAGGAGAAATCCAACGAGAAGAAAGAGAAAGAGAAATCCAACGAGAAGAAAGAGAAAGAGAAATCCAACGAGAAGAAAGAGAGGAACGGAAAAGACAAGCTGAGCTTCACCATCAGCTTGAAATGGCTAAAAGTACAGGTCGAAATACAATCAGTCAGTTCACGCCCAATCTCCCACTTAACCTCCCCAATTTCAAGGATAGAGAGGATTTCGGAGCATTTTTAGCCCACTTCGAAAAGATCCTCGAGATCAATAACCTGGATCTGGAGGCTGAAGGTGTAGTAAGATTACTTCCACTGTTAAATTGTAAATTGCGCGACATTTTCGTATCTTAACCATCTGAATGTACAATTGACTACAGCACCTTAAAAGCTGAGTTATTGGCCGCTTATAATATGACTCCCAATTTCTACCGACAAGAATTTTGAGGAGGTCGTATTAAACCCGGACAGACGTTTCGTCAATTTGGATACATTCTTCAGAGGAATTTTAAATTCTGGTTAGAATCCTCAAAGGTTGATCCTAACTACGAGTCCTTAACATACTTCGTGTTGCGGGATCAATTTTTGGCGTCTCTCCCGACGGAGATCCGTGCGTTCGTCAAGGATCGTCGGTGCCAGACCTTTAAAGAGTGTACCCAAGAAGCGGATGTCTATGCCGCAAGCCATAATTTATACCCCAAGGAGAATCAAACTTCTAACCAATCCCCCAACCAGGAAAGAAGGAAGGATTCGCGCCCCTTCCCAGGAAAGCCGACGAAGTTTCTGGGCCCCGTAAAAACCCAAAACTTCTTTCCCCCAAACCAACCACGGGACACCAAACCTCCTGTTAAGATTTCTCCTCCATCACTCTTCCCGAAGCGACCAATCATATGCTTCACCTGCGGTGTAGAAAACCACATGAGCTGGAATTGCCCCCATAATTCTAGGCTTAAAAGTGGACCAACCCACCAAGTTCACCAGATTAATGCCACCCCAGCTTCCCCGGTGGTGCAGACCCAAGCAGCAACTTCTCCCCCTCCGTCAGGCCACCAGGTAAATTTTATTTTTGATAAAAGTTCACCGGGAACTTTGAAATTTGAGGAGGGCAGCGTGAACAGCTGCCGTGTGTCGACTCTCGCCAGGGACACAGGGCGCACGTGTTTCATTGTGTCCGACGAGCTCCTTTCCCCAGTGGACGCTAACCACGAAAAATTTGCGGTGGTACATGACTACCTTGGGCGGGGGAACCGATTCCCCGTCGTTAGATGTTACCTACAGTGTCAGTATTATGACGGCTGGGCTGAAGTCATTTCAGCACCCATAAAATTATGTTCCGTACTTATAGGACAGAGCCCCCAAGTAAGCTCCGACCCTGTGTCCCAGGCCGCCCTTACTCGAGGCCGAGCTAAGAAGGAAGCTTAGGAGTCTGCCCCCCTCAGAACCCCGATACCGTCCGAATTCTCGGAGATCCATTAACCAGGACTTTAGGTCGGCACAAAAGAAGTGTGAAGCACTAACACCCTTATGGGATAAGGCCCAAAACAAGGACACGGAGATTGTCCGTGGACCCAAAGTCATCAGGTACCTGGAGCAAGGTGGCTTACTTTATCGATTCGCCGAGGACAGTAATAACGCTGTTACAACTGTTTTATGCCTTCCACGATCCCATGTCCCTATAGTGCTCAAAATAGCTCATGACAGCATCTTTTCCAGTCATTTTAGTCATACTAAAACGGGTCAGCGCATTTTTAAATATTTTTATTGGCCGGGTGCTGCAGCTGACATTTTAAAGCATTGTCGATCGTGCGATGTGTGTCAGAAGACGTCCGCTAAGGGGCGGGTCAAACCTGCTCCCTTACAAAGGGGACCAGTCATAACTGAACCCTTCTCCACAGTGGCCATCGACCTGGTTGGCCCTATCCACCCCCCCTTCGAGCAAAGGGCACAGCTATATTTTTACCTTAGTAGACTTTGCTACCCGTTTTCCCGAGGCTGTCCCCCTTCGCCGAATCAATAGTATTTCTTGCGCCGAGTCCCTCATTTCCATCTTTTCAAGGGTAGGCGTCCCCAAGGAAATACTCTCCGACAGAGGACGACAATTTACCTCCGAGTTGATTGAGTACGTAGGGAAGCTGCGCATGGTAAAGCCCCTTTTTACCACCCCTTTTCAGCCACAGACAAACGGGATGTGCGAGAAATTAAATGGAAATCTGAAATCCATTATTAAGAAGATTTGTGCCGAGCAGCCCCGCGAATGGCACCGATGTCTGCCGGTCGCCCTACTCGCCTATCGGAAAATTCCTCACCGTACATTAGGCTTCGCCACGTTCAAGCTCCTTTATGGACGTAATGTACGCGGACCACTCAGCATTTTAAAGGAGTTGCTAATCAAGCCCCAACTGGATCAAGAACTCCAGTCATCCTACGCCTACGTCTTGAATCTACGCCAGAGGCTCGAGAAATACGCAAACATCGCCTATGAAAATGCCGATGTCAATTTGGAAAAATACATAACCTATTTTGATGTCAGGTCCGAAGATCGGAAATTTAAGTCCGGTGATGAAGTACTCCTGCTCCTTCCCACAGCGAGTAATAAATTACTGAGCCAATGGAAAGGTCCGTACTCGGTCCGCGAGGTACTAGGACCGGTAGATTACCTCATTGGTACCCCAGCAGGCGATAAGCTCTACCACGTCAACTTATTGAAACAGTACCACCGACGTGCCCATGGAGATACGTTCGTAACACTGGACGAAACATCGGCGCTTGAAGAGGATTACCCCGCGGAGTCCCTTAATGTCATACAGACAGTGTGCATCCAACCTGATGCCGATTACCCTCTTCCTTCCCTGCCAGACGAGTCTTTTGAACCCTCTGACCTGGATATCGACGCGCAGCTGACACCACATCAAAAGAGTCAGCTACAAGAATTATTATGTCAGTACGACGACGTTATTTCAGAGAAGCCGGGATGCGCTACTAGTTTCGAGCATGATATTAAATTAACAACCTTAAAACCCGTCCGTTCAAAACCCTATCCCATGCCGAGAACAACGATAATTTGATTAGTTTAGACATAATAGAACCTTCCACCTCTAGTTATTGTTCCCCAATCGTCATGGTCAAGAAACCTGATGGCTCTTATCGGATGTGCATTGACTTCCGGAAGTTAAATTCGGTAACTGTGTTCGACGCCGAGCCCATCCCGTTGGTAGACCAAAACCTGCACCTTTTTGAAAACGCCAAGTTCATCTCAGAACTTGATTTGTGCAAGGCGTATTATCAAATTCCCTTCCGGACCGATGTGAAAGCATATACCGCCTTTGCAACTGAGAAAAGCTTAATGCAATTTAAGCGCCTTCCTTTTGGCCTCGTGACCACTTGTAGCAACTATAACCGTCTCATGAGAAGGTTGTTAGATGGACTTCCGAATGTCTCCTTTTACTTCGATAACGTCTACGTCACTACTCGTGAATGGAGTCACCCTTTAACCACCCTATTAGCTCTCTTCGAGCGACTGCGCGAAAATGGACTCGCCATTTGCCCCAGCAAATGCTATTTTGCCCACGAAACCATTAAATACTTGGGTTTTAAAATAGGACAAAGTCAGTTAGGTCCACAGGAGGACAAGATTAAGGCAATCGCCGACATGCCCCTCCCGAATACTAAGAAGCAATTAAGATCATTCCTAGGATCAGCTTCTTACTATCGGCGATTTGTCCCGAATTTCGCTGCAATTTCGGCGCCCCTAAGCACCCTTTTTAAAAAGAATTCCCCCGATCGACTACGTTGGAATGATGTCGCTGTTTCTCATTTTAATCAGCTCAAGAGTAAGCTCATTTCTGCCCCCATTTTGAGGTTGCCCAACCCGGAAAAATCCTTTGGGATTAAGACCGACGCGAGCAACGAGAGCATAGGAGGTGTACACTTTAAATATGAGGATGACGGAACGAGTCATCCAGTTGCATATCCTAGTCACCAGTTATTACCACGCGAAAAGAGATATGCCACTATAGAGAAGGAAGCTCTAGCAATTATATGTGTTTTGACAAGTTTAAAATGTACTTGATAGGAAAAGAATTTCAGATACGAACTTACCACTGCCCGTTGGCCTATATTCGGAATGTACGACACTCCAACGGCCGAATTATGCACTGGAGTCTACTCTTGCAAGAGTACCAATTTAAGATAAATTATATAAAAGGTTCAGATAATCAGGTCGCTGACGCACTCAGTAGGAATGCGTTACCAAATAGTGTAGATTAATTTGAAATTCGTAGGATTAGGATCTCCATGTATGTATATACCGTCTTGTACGACTTAAATTAGATTCTCTTGTAATATAATTTGTTAATGTATATGTCTGAATTTTGTGGCTCAATGTCTATTTGTTTTCGTATGTGTATATTTTTGTATTCATTAAATTACGTATAAATTATTTTGTCCCATATGTACTAATTTTATATTATTTCATTGTTCCATGTCTCTTGTATAGTTAAGTTTGTATTAAAGGTTAGTTTCCCCTTATAATCAAAAGATCAACATAATCATATGTATTGAGGTAATACTAGCTAGGTGCATGAAGGTACGGTGGGTGAAAGAAAGCGAGTCCTTCACAACGGAGCTCTATGGTTGTCCCTTCTCTCTTTTTTTCGAAGTGACAACTTCCCTTGGAATGGAGGGGTGTGATAGAACGGTCTGAGGCCGCTTAAATTCAGCCGCTATCACATGGTTAGAAACATTGCTACCCACGTGCATCTTCGAGAGCAAGCAGGGCGCGTTATCGCCACCTGAGTCAATATTTAACCAAGGAGGTCATCCCCTTTCCCCCCCGTTTCGCCTCCATTCGTCGATCTCGCCAGATTGAGTTAGGCTTACGGGCAGATAAGGTATTTTCCCAGGCGCGACCGGAGCATTCCCCCAAGCCTCCCACTCAATTGTCCCCTACGCCAACGAGATGGCTCCGGGTACTTATACAAAAGCATTTCCCAATAAGATCAGATAAGATCAAGATTATCTTTGCGAGGCATCACGCCGATCCGGTCTCACCTTGTGCACCTCGAGATCCACCATTATTGTCCAGAAGAGGACAATATCCCTTGAGTGCCAAGGTTCGTGCCTTCGAGACGCCAAGTCAATAAGGCCTTCCCCCCCATCCTGTTGTTCAGAAAGAGAACAACGTTAAAACAGCCATTGTTCTTTGAGCCCGTTTACAAGAAACGGCCCCCCCCCCTTGTTGTTCAGAAAGAGAACAACGTTAGAACAGCCATTGTTCTTTGATCCCGTTGACAAGAGACGGTTCTCACCCCCTCTGTTGTTCAGAAGAGAACAACGTTAGAACAGCCATTGTTCTTCAATCCGTTCGTCAAGAAACGGTTCTCATTCCCAAGACATCACGTCAGGATAATTTAATTCGCCCTTTTTAACGTTCTTCAAGAGGACGATTGGTTTCAACGATAACCTCCATTGTTCATCTAGAACATCCCCGATTTGCTGTCACAAAGATCGCTCGTATCTCCGAGTCCCACTTTGCTCTCACTCTTCAAAGACAGTCCTTCCGCTTCGCTAAGGACAACCCCCGAATAACCCTTTTGCTGGAACTCGCCAGTGTACCGAAAATTCCTTCGCATCGCCTTCCTCTGCACAGCAACTTTGTAATTACGTAAGCTGAGCATTCCCTTTAATTATCTAACTTTTTGTCAACCCTACCCTGTGCTTTAAATGTTTTAGCGAACCATCCCATCCCTTTAATTTTTATTTGTTTACCTTTTTAAATCTCTCCTAATCTTAATCCTCGGATAAGTCAGATTTTCCCACGACCCTTTCCATTCTCCGTTTATGTAAACATTTTCTTTTGTGTGTTGTTGATAGTTTAATTAATAAAACTCTATTTTATTAATGATAGCCATATTATTATCCTTGAGCTCCGTTCCACTTCTTAAGCATATTGAAGATAAATTACCTCGGTCAATCAGTTTACCACGCACTCGAAATATTTGAATAATTCCCTCAACGAATAGTTATATATGGAATACCGTCGAGAGTCTATTCTACGACACCTTAGACCGGTCGCCCCATTTACATCTATACGTCTGTCGATGCCCAAAGAGGAACCCATCATTTGCCCCTTTCTCTTCGCGAAGGAGAACTTGGGCAGCCTCTTTGGTCTATAAATATGGTGTGGTTGATCAGTATCATTTCTCCAAGATGACATACCGGATACAGCCGAATCGAGAGTTGTAGTAGCGCCGGGCTCTTGTATGCTTCCGTTGGGGGGGAGTCCCGAGGGAGAATGTGGAGTTAATTCTGTTTGTAATAGTTTCTCTTGACAAATCTTCTTTAGTTCCCCTTTTACCCTTCCCTCGCCTGCTGCATCCCTGTGCCAACGAATTGGATCCAGATTTATATTATCCCCTCTTTCTGGTCTTTAGTTCGTCATCTGACACCCAACTTGCAAAAGTGGATGTGTTTGACCTTACTGAATCGTTTGAGTTCCACAGTACGGAACCCAACAGGATGTGGTCAAGAGGTAGTGGTGCTATCGTGTTGGAGGTGGCATCTCACTCTTAACACAACCTTGTCCAAAATCTGTCTTAGAGAACCGAAGTTCCCGTAACCATTTCTCACCAAATACCTCTCAATTCTGCAAAATGTGTCGTTCGTTCAAAACAATTAAGGGACTCCGACCTCATCAGTCTCCAGAGTAAGCTTAGTCCTCAACCCGTTACACATGTATAAATGGTGACTATAGATGTGGGCTCTGCTATAATCCCAACTGCCACATTGATTTTAACGTTCGAACGTCAGGAATTGCTCCATTACATTAAAGTTGGGTACATCCCCATCACGGTAAGCCCCTATGTTGAACTACCCAGAAGTTGATTCAATTGCAATCAATTTCGACATGCTTGTCGATACTGTTGGCACTCCCGTTCCTGTGTGAATTGTGGTTCTGATTACCATGGCTCTGAATGTGCCAAAACACAGCGCTGTTCGTAGTGCTGCGTCGAAAACCTGCCCAATATTCTGATATGCATGGGAGGTCATCGCTTTGCGCGACTCTCTGCGTCTGGACGTGAGAGAGGCTCGCTAACATGCTCGAGCACAAACCTCGCCACTTGGCTGTCTCTTGTCACATTTTTTGCGTGACGCTGGACGAAACTAACCATCACGTTCGAGTTACGACACGCCTGAAGCATCTCCTCACCCATCTATCCTTAGTGTCAGAAGTATTTCCGATATACCATCGAAGTATCGTTCTCATACCGCGAAACTTAATGTTGCTGCCCTCTAGCTGCAACCGCCGGTCAGGGTGAGACACTTGATGACATCTGACGTTATCTTAAAGAATCTTCTATATCGACTAGTGATGGTATAGCAATGTCGTCTGGCATTCTTATAAAATATCAACATACTTTCCTTTTTAAATCCAATGTTAAAATATTTTCCCTATTAATTTTAACCATTTCTATTCAATCTTATTTATAACTTATCAATCATCTCAAATAATCCTATATTAATTTATCAATTAAAAATCTTAAATTTTGATATATATGTATTTTCAATATATTTTTGTATAAATAATTTCATCCAAAAATCGGATATGAGATACATTTTGGGGGGCAACACTTCTTGTAGTTAAACATACAAACTAACACGCTTTCAGCTCTTCAACATTGAACACAAATATTCTTCACTCGTGTCTCGTCATTCTCATCGTAAAGGCCCTCAAACACAGTAGTTCCTACCTTGTTACCTATTTACCATTACCTCGTTCCCTACATACCATTACCTATTTAACCTACACCAAGCTTAGTCACGACGAAAATTCAGTATTAAACTCATGTCCATTTTGCATAATTAAATTCAAATTCAATCAATATAATTTCAAATATGTTCCATTCTTGTTAATCTATAATTATATATATTTTGTTCTATCCTCGTTGTATTCCATCCATTCCTTAACGATTTCGGTGTCAGCCATTAAGCCTAACCTGGCCATAAGCTCAGCAGCTCGAGCTTTTTTTTTACGATTCAATAACTCTCCTCAAAAACTTATAGATATAGGTTTGCTGTGAAGTATCTAACTAGGTTCATACCACGATGGCCCTATATCTGTAATGGTTCTTCTACCCGGCCATGGGACCCAAAGCCCCGTAGTAAGATGAAGGACTCCTTATCTGGGATATCGGCCACCAATGAGCGGGCACCCTCTGGAACTGAATAGACTGAGACTCAAGAGTCTTCAATGAACTCTTCTTCTTCTGTTGCTGAATATTCTCTCTCCTCAAGCCCGTCCCACCCTTCACAGGAGGTTGGCCCCTTGCCGGTACAAGCGGTAGCAGAAATCCACCCAGTACCTCATATTTTGTCCATATCGCCTGCTCCACCCACTCACCCTCTTATTAATAAGCAAATGGAAGCTGACGTTATTCCAACATTGCCAGGCGCTATTGTCGGATCGACCAATTAGTCATCCCATGCGCACTCGGTCCATGATTCCGGATCTACCGACTGAAAATCTCTTCTCGACATTCCGTTTCCGCCAGGCTGTGTGGCCCACTTACAGGCAGGGGCCTCAACCGGTTCCTCGAAATCCTCTGAAATATCCCCTGTCACTGTCTCTTTCAGGATTTCTTTCAATGCTACAACAGGTTCTTCGAATCTGATCTTCACCCCCCAAGCTCTTTGGGGCACACTTCAAACTTAACTTCGGCCACAAAGGAGAAAAGATATATAGTGTGGTATCTACCCCACCCACAAAATATCGTCCATTTTATAATGGAATTGTCGAGGCGTTCTTTCCAAGTGCGAAGAACTCAAAGTTCTTTTAGCGACTCTCCACCCTGCTGTTATTTGTCTTCAGGAGAACAAACTCGGTACCGCCCTTATTTGGCGGTACCCGGTTTTCGTATTTTTAAATCTATTGCTCCTGTCGTGGGGTCGTCTCATGTTGGGGTGTCAGTTATGGTTTCGTCATCCCACCATGCATCTTCCCTCCCCCTACACACTACCATCCAAACTGTTGCCGTGAGGGTTTTTCGTACAAGCCTTTTTAGTGTTTGTTCTATTTACCTCCCTCCTTCTTTACTATTGTCAAGATCCGACTCGTTAGAACTTATAGATCAGTTGACTCCCCCCTCCCCCCAGTTTCTATTACTCAGAAATTTTAATGCCAGTCATCCATATTGGAGCGACATCACTTGTAATGCCAAAGTCAGTGTTTTAGAGTCTCTTTTATTATCTGACTTTCTCTGTGTTTTAAACATCGGCGATTCTACCTCTTATCATGTCAAGGCGGATTCTTTTAGTTGTGTTGAGGTGTCTCTCTGCTTCCCGGCATGTCTCACAAAGTCTCGATGGTCAGCCCTTGATGACCTCCATGGGAGTTTCCACTTCCTTATTGTATTGTCGGCCGTTCATCCAAGCCCTTATACAAACATGCCTCTCAAGTTGGACTTAGTCACTGCCGATTCGAAAGGCTTCCCAGAGGCGTCTTTCGCAATTGCCTCCTTGGGCACCTTCAATGATGTGGACGCGGTAGTGGCATAGCTCACATCAATTACACTTGTCAACAGCCGAAATGGTTCACATATGAGATTATGTTCACACAACTAATTTCATATTGCTGAATTTGAATCTGTTATTTATATTGTTCTCTCAGACGAGGTTTTATAAAAAATCAATCGCTACAAATATTCAATATTGCGTGACTTGTGTCGTGCAAGGGATATTTAACCCTAAACAGACCAGCTTGTCTCTCATGTGACTCTGCTTAAATGACTAATTTCCCAGTGTTGAGTATGATTTAGATGTTTTATTTTACTATCAGATCTACTTTCTTAAACAATCAGAAAAATAGTAGATATGATGACATTAGTTGTCTCACGCAAGATTACTATATTAAATACATCACAGATGAGCTCATAAGAAATTGCAGGAGAAAGCATAAGTTCAAATCTTTTATAATTGACAAAATATGAATTTCTAAAAATGCTTCTGAACCTTGCCTTTTCGTTTGTAGAGCTCGCTCTCTTCTCGTTGCAGCGTCCAGCAATATTTGCCCATCATGTTAGGACTGAAATATCCCTGATATCTGTACATATGCAATATCATGAAGCAACAATCTGAAACACACAAAAAACACAAATTAGAAAAAAAACTATTGCATAAGTGGAACCAATGAACATATAAATTAGTGTATGAATAACATGGTGCACCAAATATATAAATATGCTGGTTCCGGAAAACTGAGCCAGATACAGCTATACGAATGTCATTATTGAATTCAGTACATACAATTACCCTAGAATCAGACTATTTTGATCCAGAACCATTATTTTTTGTTGTTGTTGTTGATCAGTGTCATCTACAACGCGGCCACACAGACCATTCCCAGAAGGCGACCCGTAACGGGTAGCTCAACCGTGTCCTAGTGGACCTCGGAGTGTGCGCCAGCCGTCAAAAACTACAAGTTATCTCATGCCCGATTCAGGCGGATCCCAACCATGTGCAAGAAGATTGACCGAAACCGAGCTCGGGCGCTTCGCCAAAGAACCCTTGGTCAGCAACACCTTGGCTGACCATTCCCATGCCGTCAGTAGTGTCAGCCGTTGCAAAAAGGCTTTTCTATCATATAAATCAAACGAAGGGTCTCATCCTCTCAATTTTACGACGAACACCGACCTTTCATATAATGCCTTATTCTCCATCCACGAATTGCGTGCTGCAATGTCCCTTTGTGGATCTACTTCTCCTGGCGTTGACTGGATCCATTTTGATATGATTCGGCACCTTAATCCACACTCTGTCATTTTCTTACTTGACTTGTACAACCTCATATGGGTGAAAGGTTTTTACTCATCATCAGGGTGCGTTAGGATTGTCCTTCCTTTTGTCACACCGGGTAGGGACGGGTTGGATGCATATTACTACCACCCAATAGCTCCTACTAGCTCCTTCTTAGCAAGCTGCTAAAGAAGATGGTGTTGGTGCGCCTGAATTGCTTCCTAAAAACCAATCACTTACTGTCTCCATGTCAGTGTTGTTTTCGAAGGGGTCATAGTACCCTTGACCTCTCAGTACGTTTCGAGGGATCAGTCTTGAAGGCTTTCTCGTTAAAGCACCAAGTCCTGGCCATAGTTTTCGACATTTAGAATGCCTACAGCGTCTTAAGGTAGATACACGTTTGAGGTATGAGAGGTCTTTTACGTCTTTTATTAAAAGTTTTTTAGCATATCGATCCTTTATGGTGCTTGTTGGAGACACCTACTCTGACCTGCAATCCCAAGAGGAGGGAGTTCTTCAGGGCAGTGTTTTATGTTTTGTAATTGTGATCCATGATATCATTTCCTCTGTCCCAGAGAGTATATCGGAGACCCTGTTCGTCGATAACGTGGCACTATACTGTTCCTCACCTCGCCTTCTATCAGCAGCACGTCGGCTGCAACAGGCTGTAGGTAAGGTCTCGAAAAGTAAACGTCACGGAACGGAGAATATCCATGGCGCGGGTACAGGAGACCCTAAGGTTGTGAATATGAGCCTCGTAGGTAAGGCGTCGGTCGAATACAAGACCAAGGAAACAGTGCCATTCAATCACATCCAGGCGCACCCAATTAAGAAACAAATATGGGTCGGGGTAGAGCCGTGGATGGCAGAAGAAAGGCACAACCTTAGTCTTGGCTAAAGAAAACCAAACCGAAACCTGTGCGCTTCGGCATAGCGAGAACGCGGTTCAATGCCTGTTGGAGTCGACGCTCAAGAGGTGGCATCTGGGCCGCGCCAAAAGAGATCTAAAGGTCGTCCACGTAGAGCGTAGCGAGAACATTCTCCGGCAGCACCAAGTTGATGCCGTTGATGCTCAGTGCAAAGAGTGTAACACTAAGGACACTTCCCTGTGGGACACTCTCTTTCTGCTCCTTTGGGCCGGAGAGGGTTCCCCGCACCATTACGGGGAATCGATGATCTCGCCAAAATTCAGATATAAACATTGGGAGGCGTCCCCTCGCCCCCATCGTATGGAGTGTCTCCATGATACCATATCGCCATGCGATATAATAAGCCTTCTCCAGATCCAAAAACACCGTGGCGTAGTGCTGTGTACGAAGGAAGGCCTCGCAGACAGCAGTTTCCAGTCGGAGCAGAGCATCCGACGTGGAGTGGAACTTGCGGAAGCCGCACTGTGCAGAAGACATGTGGCCTCCACTGTCCAGGAAAAAGGCTAATCTAACATTTCCTAATTTCTCCATTAACTTGCACACACAAGAGGTTAGAGAGATTGGACGGAAACTGGTCGGAGTAGAATGATGCTTCCCCGGTTTGCGAAAGGCGAGCACAGTAGCGATTCGCCAGGAATCTCGGAGGAGACCCTCCACCGTAATACTGTTGAACAAATCTAACAGAAAGGCCATGCCTCGGTCACCCAAGTGTCGAAGCATGTCGTACGGGTCATCGTCCAGACCATGGGTGGTGTCCGCGCACGAAGCAGGAGTGGAGCGCAACTCACTCAGAGTAAACCTGTCGTTGAAGGGTTCTCTGCCTCTCGAGGTAAAGTCCAGCCGGCAGCCTTCCGCGACATCACGACGTGCATTGAATGCTGGCTGAGCAGCATCCTGGTTAGAGAATGCGGAAAAAGCGGTCGCGAAGGATTCCACCACGGACGTGGGGTCCGAGATTGCGGTCCCATTCTCCTGGAGAACGGGAGAGGGGTCCTGCCAGAATTTGCCCCGAATCCTTTTGACTCGCTTCCACACCTCTGCTAGAGGAGTCTTTCCCGTTAAGTGAAGACACGTATGCTCGCCAAAAAGAGCGGCGGGCGTGCTTCGAAATATACAGAACCTAGCCCTAGCCCGACGAAATTCAGCGACAGTGAAATCGTTCGGGTGGCACTTATAGCGCATGTAGGCATAACGCTTCTGTTTGATGGCCTTCTCACACTCGGCCGACCACCATGGGAGTGGTTGGCGTGCAATACGGCCAGACGTTCTAGGAATAGTAGTCAGGCCCGTGGCGATGAGGTTGCCAGGGAAAGACTCAACGGCATCATCTACCGACCTAAACTCCTCGACTGAGATAGAGAATTCAGTCATTTCCTGAAATGCAGGCCATCGTGCCCGCACCAAGCACCACCGAGATGGGCTCTCAGGCGGCAGTTGCCCTGAAAATGATATTTGAATGGGAAAGTCATCACTACCATGGTCATCGACCACCCCCCAATCAAAGTCAGGCTGTGCATACGAAGAGCACAAAGATAGGTAAAGGCAAGAAAATAAAGCGGTTCTCGGGCAGTGATGCGTAAACTCATCCACGTTTAGGACACCCATCTCAAGCTCTTCGATCAGATCGGCAAGGAATTGTCCCCTGGGATTTATTAAGTAATCTCCCCAGAGAGGATGCCTGCCGTTCAAATCTCTTAGCAAGACAAAGGGCATCGGCAACCGGTCCACGACGCGGTGGAAGTCCCCCGCATCGAAGTCAGCTGACGGTGGAATGTAGGCAGAAATGATAGTATACCTCCTATTCAGGTGAAGATGCATAGCCACTGCCTGAAAGGAGGTATCTAAAGTGAAAGGAAGAACAGAGACATCATGCCGGGTGTAAACCGCGCATCCCCCAGCCTGGCCATCATGCGGTAGCGAGGCCTCAAGACCCTTATACCCCGGGAGGGCGGGCAGGGGGCACGCACTTAGCATGGTCTCCTACAGAAAAATAGCTAACGGGAAACGGGACGCGACGAGCCTCCGCAGCTCCTCCCAGTTTGCCCGGAGTGCACGGCAATTACATTAAAGGAATATGCCCTCCAGGCCTAGCTCGAAGGAGACGCTTCCCGTACGCTTCCCGGAGGCTGAACTCCGGTCGCTGTTGGCCAGACATAGAGCTAAAGGCGCTGCCGCCTTTGAAGACTTATTGGGGGAGGTTGGGCTCGCCATGCGAGTCTTTTCCTCCCTCCGCCTCGAAACCTTAGGCGGGCGTTGCGGCTTTGGAGGCGGGGAGCCTTATTTTCGACGAACCACCGTCTCCGAGCCACTCAGCCCACCACTAAGCGTGGGCGAAGTAGCCGAAGATCCTTTCTTGCTGTCCTCCTTTCGGGTGACAGCTTTAGGAACCCCGGAAGATGGCCTGGCGACCAAATTCAGGGGTGTTACCTCCTGTGAGTCTAACGAGTCAGTGGAGGCACATGGCCGTTTCGCCTTACTGGAAACGGTCACGGTGGGGGAAGAGAGGGGAAGCCCTGGTTTTAGCCAGGGCTGGGTATGAACCCTTTTTGCCGCCAGCTTGACCAGGGGAGCACCCAGGTTGAGTAGAGCCCGCAGAATGGCTCCGAATGGGCACGGAAACAACCGTGTTTGTTGGCCTGGATGGGCCAGGAGCAGAGGGTGCCTTTCTAACTATTGAGGCATAAGACATCCCAGGCAGAGCCGGGCGCGCCAGGGCCAAGTCCTTAGTCTCGCAGAATGAGAGTCGATTCTGGGCTTGAACGGCCAGAATTTCTTTCTCAAGGAGATATGCCTCACATTGCTTCGAAGAATCGGGTTTGCGGCTCTCCGCAATTGACACACTTGGCCACACACAATTTAAACTGATCGTGTGCGGCCTTGGAGCAATTTACACAGACTTCGGGTGACCCCGACTTTGCACGTCTACAAGAACGATTCGTATGGCCGAAGCGGTGACAGTAATAGCACCGCCGCGGCAGTGGCACGAATGCCTTCACGCGGTAGTGGTACCAACCAGTACGCACCGACTCAGAGAGCTTGTCACAGTCCAACGTTACGAAGAGTGTAGGTGTGGGTCTCGAGGCCCCTCCCTGTTTTTTCATCGCACGCTCCACTTTGACCGCCCCATGGTCGGCCAGCTCTAAGGCGATGTCCTCTATGGAGTAGTCAACGAGTTCCCTCGCATAAACTACTCCTTTCACAAAGTTCATGGTAGAGTGCGGTGTCACACTCACCGGGGTGCCATCAAGTGTCCGAAGAGCACTTATCTTGGTCGCCTCGGCGAGATTCGCCGCATTCGTCAGAAGGCTCCCATCCGAGAAACGGGTCACCTTCGGCTCTCTACCAATTGCACTAGCTAATGCTCTCCTCTGATGGATCATGTTACTCTTGGCCAACATGGTGCCATCAGTGGAGCGAATGACAAGGAAGCGTTCGGAGCCAGCTGACTCGAAAACGCCAGGTAACCTCTGAATGAGGGGCCCTGATGTTATCGAGGCTCTGCCCTGTGCACTTTTGGTCTTAGTCATATTCAGGGGCTCCGCACACGGGGGATAGGGGGGTAGAGGGGTCGGATGTGACAATCTTAGCTTGGTCGCTTGTCAAAGTGGCAGCAGACCCATCCATCCCCGCAGCACCCGTGGATGGAGAGGAGCCCCGAGTCTTTTTCGTCTCTTTCCTGTTTTTTTCTTTTTTAGGAGAGGAGGGTGGGGAATGAACCCGCTTCTGCCCTCCTCCGGCAGGAGCCCCCAGGCCAGATCGACCGGCCTCAGCTAGGTCCTTCTCCGAAATGGAAAAGGTCCTGGTGGTCGCAGGGGCACTGGTTGGAGGAGATCCCTCCCCTCCTTGTACTGTCTCGGAGACCCCAGCCGTTTGAGGAGGACCTTGCAGTGCTCTGCGCCGAGCCCGGATTCCCCCTTCTCCCATGGAAGGCCCTACCCTCTAAGGCTGGGTTGCCTCAAGGACCATGTCTATCATAGGAGGGGCCTCCAGGTGTCCATCGCCTCCCAGGACATCGCAGGTCCCGTTAGCAGCCTCACCAGTCATGTGTGTGGAGGCACAGGCCTTGACCCCGGCAAGGTTTAATATTCTTGCCAGCAGGTCTTTTGAGGGAAGCAACCGAAGGGGCCGGGCTTCCCTCTCCCCTCTAAGGGGGTTTGCCCTACCGAGCCGCTTCAATGAGGGGCGGTCGGCAATGGGCGGCTGCCTGCTGGTTTTCTTGGCAGTTCCCTTAGAAAGAAAAGGAGGGACTGCCGCTGGAGATAGGGAGGTGCCCGAAAACACCTCCCGAGAAGGGGGCGAGGGAGAGTCCCCTACACCCGTAGTCGTAGGAGAGGAGTAATCCTCCTCTCCGGTTAGCGAAATTTCGAGGGTCCCCTGCGCAAGCACAGGTGGGGGGAGGCCTCCATTTTTTGGGTGGGGGTGCCCCAAGGCGGCTCCGTCGATGGTACAGGGGGAATTAAAAGGGGGGGGGGAGTTAACACATCATTGGGCATTGTGACCTTATTTTTATTACGGGATGCAATAGCACATCACCCCTCGCAGTAGCCCGCTCTGCAAGGGGTGCTTACGGGCCTGGCAGAGCCAGGTGCCGCCATTTAAGGCCTACCCCTCCCGCCTGGTGACCTGGCAGCCCTTCAGCATGGCGGCTCCACCTTGGGCACGGCGTAAAATCAAGGATAGATGGGGAAGTGAGAATGAAAAGGGATGTGAGGAAGGATGGAGATAAAGTAGGTTGTTAAACACCCCCATCCCGAACCGGAGCTCAGGGGTTAGAGAACGTTGTCCCCTCCTCCCTCATCCCCGATCCGGGACGGTTGGCTGAGAAGTTCAGCATCTACCCTGTGAAATTAGAGGCTGATCAGAGAAAGTTGTGAGAGAGGTTGTATGAAAAGCGAGGAAACAAGTGTTTTGAAAAAGGAGAAGAGGCTAAGCTGGGGTCAAGCGGGGTGCTGAGTCCCGTCAGCACGGCGGCCAGGATGGCAAATCGCCGCGCCCCTTACGGGGCATATCCCCGTCAACATTTGTTATTTCCTCTGTCGCAGCACCGATTGCAAGCTCCCGATTTACTCGTCTCTGTCGCTCTCACCGGGAAGTTGAAATACGTCTGGGCTCGTTACGACTTTCTCCGTTTCCAGGACAACCGCCATCAGTAAATTCCCTCACTACTTCCGTGACAGGTATTTGGAATATTTATTTTCATCTTACGCCCAATTCTTAGGTTCTCGTTGTCGAGACCTACAGCTATTTATAAAGGACGTAAGAGGTGAAAGGGGGGGAGGGGGGCATATATTTCGTTCCTGTACCGATTGTCCGGAGCAGCCGTGCTTATTTTGTAACGTGTTGTCGTCGTTGGTGGTTTAATCCTGTGACATATTTAATGCACCCGTTTGTGCACTATATTCATTTGATACGTTTGAATTTGATGTCGACACGTTTGTGCACTGTATTTATTTAACGCGTTTGTATCTAATGTTACCCTATTGTACACTGTATTTATTTAATACATTTGAATAATTCATTGTATTATTATACCCTCGCAGATATCTAAGCACCTTCCTGTGGACCTCTATTTCTTGTTTTTTGGGCCGAGAGAACTTAGTTCCTCGTTTCGCCTTTACACTCACATACACAACAATGCCTGATATACACAGATAGTTCCAAGTCAGCCCCCTACTCAGGAGAGATTTTAACTGTCTTTGCCGCTGGCAGCTTCAATTATTACTGCTGAACTTTCGGCCATTCTTTTAGCGTTTAGACTGATCCAAATATTACCTTTTAAAGATGTAGTTATTTTTCCCGACTCTACGAGGGTTTGGCAAGCGATTCGCTCTTTTTTTATGCTTCCCATCCCTTAGTCGCAGAAATCTACAACTGGCTGGTCCAGAATGCGTCCCATTACTGAGTTCTATTTTGTTGGGTCCCCGGGCATGTAGGAGTCTTGGCCAACGAGAGGGCTGATCAGTTGGCCCGTTCAGCCTATTCTGTGTTCCCGGATAACTTTTATTAGATTATATTTTTTTTGTGTCAGGACAAATGGTATTAGTTTTCCTTATATAAAATCAGTCTGTTCGTTCTTGGCCCTCTAATCTTAAGAGACTACAGTCCTTAGAGTTAGCCCTTTGCCGTATTGGCATCGGCCTCGTGAGACTTACCCACGGCGCTCGAATCAGCCCTTGCTGCCATTTATGTGGTGAGGACCAATCGGTCGGTCATCTTATCCTGGAATACCCTCATTTCGCCATTCTCCGGTCGTCCTGTTTCCCAGACCCTTCCACCTATCCCTCGCCTGTCCCACTTTCGTTTCCTTCTGGCAGAGGAATCTTTTAAGCCCTCATTTTTAAAACATTTTATCGCATAGTGTCCTTCCCCCTCTTTTATAATTAATCAGCCCCCATTTAGAATCCACTTGGATTGGGCACCTCCCCAACTTGTTTCTTCCTTTTTTTATTTATTTAAATTCCTATTCGGTTTGGATATTTGAGGTTGATTTTGAACACAGGTTTTGGATAGCCTGTGAGTCCGTCGTGATGTGGCGCCTCATTTGGAAGCTTTTGAAGCAAGTTTTACTACGGATGAATTCTTCTTTAGGAATATCGCCAGATGAAGGCCAAAAGGCGTCTCCAGCGCCTTTCTTCTTCTTCTTCTGGGTCCATTGCGACCTCCTCTCTGAATGGGTCAAAGAGGCGGACCTGGGACAGGTTTAATGCGCCGTTTACTCTTCCCATTTTGGCTTCTTTACATCCTACAGGACCCTTTTAGGGAGCGGCTTCCATTCTCCTTTTAGAGAGGGGGAATAGCTAAGCTGACTTAAAAGTTTCATTATCTGGGTCACTCTGGGTGAGCCCTCCCCCCCTTCAGGAAACAGGATGGTAGTCAGCAAAAAAAAGTGTAATGATAATAATCTCCGACTGTCTTCGATGAGCTCCAACCGGGAAAAATCGAAGAAAAGCTACATGTGATTCTCATCGTTGCCATCGCGACACCGGTGTGCCTATTTTAACATATTAAATCCCAACGCACAAAGAACTTAGAAAGTTGAAAAAGGGTAAATCAGTATATTTAATAAGGAAACAACTGGGTGAGTTAGTTTAAAGGTTTGATATCCACAAAAGCCACAATTTCAACAAATTATGCATCCATGAAATATGGTTGACCATTCCGCGTCCGGCGCTTGGTCAGGACATCGACCCCGGTAGCCGTGACGAGAAGGGTCTCTTCGAACTGCGCCGACAACTTTCCATCAGCCGTGACGGCGGTCCATTGATCGGGCCATTGCAAGTCCTTCCATGTCCCTGTACCAAACACCAAAAATGAATGCAATGAACGAGTTAAAATGCTGATGAAATTGCATAATCTCAACACCAGGGTTAAATCTTCAGATCTAAAAAAAATGCCTAGGTTCAATTCACGGGGGAGCCCCCCAAGCCCACGAAGTATGGAGGTCCCTACTGGGATATGGGCATTAAGGCAGAAATTTGTGATTAAAGTTCGACTAAAACATCTTTAAGACCGGTAGCCTCGATGAAGGAGACCGATCGGACAGGATTCATATCCCACGTTAAGCTGTCGCTCCCTTTTATTTCAAGAGCTCATCTGTAGACTGCGTACTAGGGGGCAAAAGTCGCCGTACTCTCATCAAGGCATATTACTAGGCTACATTTAAAAAAAAATATGTAACTAATAAGTAACAAATATAAAAAGACAAAGGCTAAACACAGGCTAGAAAACAACAAATGAAGAAAAGAAAGGAAAGCAAAAAGGTAAGAAGGAAGCGCCGCTCTCCGGCGTCGGGGGGGGGGGGGGGGGTTAGGCACGCCCTCCCCCGGCGCAAGAACATGCGACCTACAAAAAAACCCAGTCAAATAAGCTTTTCCAAAAAGTCGTATAGTCCACAAGTCTGTGTGCACGACACCCCATCCCGAGTACAAGGAACAAGCGATAGCAACCCCGCTCGTCCCCAGGTAACGTGCGCGAAGATCGTCCAGTGTGGGACATTCGACAAGAATGTGCCGAGCAGTCTGGTGGACAACGCAGTCTTCACAGTAGGGCGCAGGCGAGCGCTCCATGAAATGGCGGGGCGTCCTGCGAGTGGGTTCAATTCGGAGAGGATTGAGAAAAGCGAGCACAGTAGTGATTCGCCAGGAGTCTGGGAGGATACCCTCTACCCACATCCTGTTGAACAAATCGAACAGAAAGGCCATACGGAACATCGTCCGGACCTAGGGCGGTGTCCGCGCGCGAAGCGAGAGCGGAAAGCAACTCACTCAATATAAAATATGTGGTTGAAGGGTCATCCGGCTCTGGAGGTGAAGTACAGTTGAGGGCTTCCACGACATCTCTACACGCATCCGAGATTGCGGTCCTATTCTCCTAGAGAACGGTACGATGGTCCTGCGAGAACTTGCTCCGAATCCTTTTGACTCGCTTCCACACCTCTGCTAGAGGGGTCTTCCCGTTAAGTGAAGACACACACATGCTCTCCAGTAAGAGGTGCGGGCGTGCTTCGGAATATACCAGAACCTAGCCCTAGCCCTAGCCCGACGGAATTCACCGACAGTGAAATCGTTCGGGCGGCGCTTATAGCGCATGTAGGCATAACGCTTCTGTTTGAGGGCCGCCTCACACTCGGCTGACCACCGGGAAAGGAATGGGGTTGCAAAACGGCCAGACGTTCTAGGAACAGTAGTCAGGCCCACGGGGATTAGGTTGCCGGATAACTCAACGGCCTCATCCGCAGACCTAAACTCGACTGGGATAGAGAAATCAGTCATTTCTTGAAATGCGGACCACCGTGAAAAGCACCACCTGCGGGTGGGAGGTGTGGCTTTGAGGCGGCAGCGGTCCATAAAAGTGATCACTACCATAGAGGTCATCGATTACCCCCCACCCAAAATCAAGTTGTGCATCCGGAGAGCACAAAGATAGACCGAGACAGGAAAATGAAGCGGTTCTCGGTCAGTGATGCGTAAACTCATCCACATTTATGACACCTATCTCAATCGGTGGAAGTCCACCGCGTCTGAGTTGGTTGATGGTGGAATGCCTGCAGAAATAATAATATACCTCCCATCTTGGTACAGTTGCACTGTTATTCCCGGAAATAGGGCACATGACCAGAATGGTCTCCTGTAAAAAAAAAAATATATAACCAATAGGAAACGGAAGGAAACGAGCCTCCGCAGCTCCTCCCAGTTTGTCCCGTAGTCCGCAGCAATTTCATATAAGGAATGTCCTCCAGGCCTAGTAGATGCGGTGAGGGTGTAACAGTCGAAGCTCCTTTGGTGCTGTCCTCCTTTCGGTGGAACACCGGAAGACGGCTTCACGACCACGTTCAGAGATGTTGCCTCTTGTGAGTCTAATGACTCGGTGGACCCAGGTTTTATCCGAGACTGGTTTTTTGGGTTGTTTTTTTTAAGAGCTCATCTGGCGACTGCCTACATGGGCATTAGTCGCCGTATTAAAACTGGCCTAGTTCTAGGCTACTTAAAAATAAAATTAAGGAGACGAAAAAAACACCCCAAATGGGGGAAAGGAAGCAGCCTCCTGCGTCGGGGGGAGGTCCCCCCGGCGCAGGAGCGTGCAACCTAAAGGAAAAAAACAAAACAAAACAAAAAAAACAAACAAACCCTGCTTAAATAATAGGGAGAAAGCCGGCCTCACCCCAAAAGTCAACAAGTCCACCAGTCGATGTGCACGCACTCATCCCGAGTACAAGGGACAGGCGGTAGCGACCCCGCCCATCCCGGTACCGGGACAGGTGTCGTGCGCGAAGATCACCCAAACTGGGACATTCGACAAGAATGTGCCGAACAGTCTGGGGGACGACGCAGTCGTTGCAATAGGGCACAGGCAAGCGATCCATCAAATAGCGATGCGTCACACGAGTGTGCCCGATTCGGAGTATCCGAGACTGGGTGTAAACCTTTTGTGCCACCAGTTCTACCGGTGGGGCGCCCGGGATGAGTAGAACCAGCAGAAGGGTTCTGAATGGGCCCCGAAAGGACGACGTGCTCGTAGGCCTGGAGGGGCCAAGGAGAAGAGGGTGACTTATTCAAAATTGTGGTACATGACGTCCCAGGAAACACCCGGCGCGCCACAAGTCCTTAGCTTTGCGAAATGAGGGACGATCCGTAGTCTGAAGGGCCGTAATTTTCTTCGCTAGGAGATACACACCGCATTGCTTCGAAGAAACGGGGTGCGGCTCGGAGCAATTAATACACTTGGACATACACAATAGGGACTTGTCGTCTACGGCCGTGGAGAAATTAAAGTTCGGGTAAACCACTTACATATCTATAGGAACTATTTGTAGGGCCAAAGCGCTGACATTAGTAGCACCACCGCGGCAGCAGCACAAATGCCTTCACGGAGTAGCAGTACCAACTGGTAGACACCGATCCGGTGAACCTGTCACGGTCGAATGAATGGTACATAAAGGGCAAATGCTGCGTAGGTCCAAATGGACAAACTCGTAGCCATTTTCAAAAAGGGTTCGTTAAAATTTCAAATATTCGTTAAAAAACATAGACTATGGTTACAAATCTAGAATAAAAGCGAGTAAAACCGTAGAAAATAAAAGGGAGTAAAATAATAGAAAAATAAATGTCTCTAAAATATAGTAAAATCAAAATAAAGTAATAAGACATGTCTATCTCATTCTAACAATTATAAAATACTAAATTTCCTTTAATAGATTCGTTTCTGATAAAAACTTTACCACTTTGTTCGTATTAAAGGTGTTCTCGTGCTCAGAAAGGATACTTCTCAGGGCCTGCTGAGAACGCATCCCTTGGCAAATAAAAGAAAAAAAGTCTTTGCCTTTAGGGTTTGGAAGCGTGTGCATTCGGTGAATAGGTGGAGTACGGACACTGGTACTCCACAGTGAGTGCACATTGGAGGCTGTTGAAGGCTTTGCATTAAAAAGCCATGTGTTAGGCGACAATGCCCAAATCTCAGCCGGCATAGGATAACATTCTCAGTACGGGTTCTAGTAGTAGGTGGCCAAGGGCGAACTGACTGTTTGATGGTATGCAGTTTGGTTGGGGGGAGTTCATCCCATGTCTTCTGCCGCTGGTTAACCACATATTCATGGATATGTGGCACAGTATCTCGGAAAGGAAGAGGGGCAGGGGTGGTGGTTCCTAGAGATGCTGCTGTCTTAAGCAACACAGTCTGCTTTCTCATTCCCTTTTATACCTATGTGGCTAGGTACCCAACAAAATAAGATTTTGTGGAGCGAGGACATAAAAAAAAAACACTTCTGTATCTTTGAAACCAATGGGTGATCTGGGAATGGATTGGCTAAGGCTTCTAAGGAGCTGAGGGAATCGGAGAATATTGTATATGATCCTGCGGGTGAAGAAGCGATGGTATACAGTGCAGCCAGTATCGCGACAAGCTCAGCCGTGAACATAGAGGCTGCACTACGCAGGCACACAGACACATGATGGAAGGGGAGGATAGCAGAGGCTCCTACCCCGTCAGGGGATTTCGATCCGTCTGTGTATATAAAGGTGCTTGGTTTGTGACGGACAGTATGTTCGCGGAAGAGGCATCGTAGAACGGAAGGTAGGAATTTGGTCTTTGGTTCCTCTGCCAATGCCTTGCAGACCCTCACTGGTGGTAATAGCCATAGGAGTACTTTGGGGATCTGATATGGGATTACTAATAGTTTCCCTCAGTTGACCTGTATCTTCAGTCATGCGCAGGGCAAATGGGCGGGTCAGTGAAGGGAACCTGTCATATGAGGCTACCGAGTGAATATTGTAGGTGCACTCATATACAGGTGATTGGGGAAGTTGTTGCAGTCTGAAGAGGTACTGCAGGTTAAGGTTAAGGCGGTGAAAGGGTAGGGGGAGAATTCCACTCTCGGCATAAAGACTAGGTATTGGGGAGGACTTGAATGCTCCCAAAGCATGTCCTGGTTCCTGATGGAATTGAGTTTATCCAGGTTTGATGCTGAAGAGTACACTTGTGACCCGTAGTCCAGCTTAGACTGGATCAAGGCTGTATACAATAGCCACAGGGTACGGCAGTCACTTCCCCACGAAACATGTGATAAGAGTTTTAGAATGTCCATTCTCTTCAGGCAGGATTTTTTCAAAGCAGTTATATGGGGGACCCAAGAGCGCTTTGAGTCAAAGATAACTCTTAGAAATTTGAAGTGGGGCTCAAATGAGATAGGGGAGTCATATAGAAATAGGGTTGGCTGTTCCCACTCAACTCGCCTGAAGTTGTAGAAGTGAACTGCCTTTGTTTTTGAGGATGATAGTCGGAAGCCTTTTGCAGTGACATTCTTGGCAATGATATTAATGGCCTGTTGCAATTTTCGGGTGAAAAAGGGTAGCCGAGGTGATGTTGAGACAATTGCCAAGTCATCCACATAGAGAGTTGATATTGTCTCTGCTGGAAGGTCAGTAATGATACTGTTGATGGCCACCAAGAAGCAGGTGACGCTCAAAACACTTCCCTGTGGTATACCCTCTATCTAGTCAACTGCCTCTGAAATGACATTTCCGACTCTCACTCGGAATGTGTGTCTAGCAAGAAATTAGTGTATGAATCTGGGGAGGTGAGCCTTGATACCCCAGTCATGCAGTTGTTTCAAGATACCACACCTCCAAGTGGTATCATAGGTTTTTTTTTGTCAAAAAATACAGCGGTGGAGTGCTGTCTTTTTGAGAAAGCTTGTCGGATGCAATCCTCCATCCTGTCCAGCAGGTCTGTGGTGCATTGCTTTTTTCTAAAACCTGCTTGTGAGGGAGAAATAAGGTTATTTCTCTCCAGAAACCATACCAGCCTGGCATTCACCATTCTTTCAAAAAGCTTGCATGGGGAGCAAGTAAGGGCAATTGGGCGATAGTGGGTCAGAAGTGTCTCATCCTTTCCCGGTTTACGAAAGGGAAGTATAATTGCTTCCATCCAATTGGAAGGGATATAGCCCTTAATCCAGATATAGTTAAATATATCAAGAAGGTGTGATATGAGTGTTGAATTCATTTTCCTGATCATATCATAAGAGATACCATCAGGGCCAGGTGCGGTAGATCCACATTTCTTAAGAGTACTTTGAAGTTCATGGATGGAAAAGAGCTTGTTATATGGTTCATTATCCATACAAGGATCCATGAAGTTGAGTATGAACTGTTCTTGCATTTTCCTGACACGTTCGAATTCTAGAGGGTAATTGTTGGGGCTAAAGATGTCAGCAAATGTCTTTGCCAGGAGATTTGAAATTTTCAATAAGTCTCCCAAAAACTCACCTGCTTCAACTATATTGGGGGCAGATAAGCCACTTGTTCTGCCCATGAGCTTCTTCACTCTCTTCCAGACTTTGTCTGGTGCAGTTTGGTGGTTGATGGAGTTTATGTACCCTTTTATGGAAATTCGGCGAGCCTGGCGGAGGGTACGCTGTCGCAATGCCCTGGCTCGGTTACAGGCACACTTATTGGTAGTAGTAGGGTTCCGGTGGTAGTGACGACAAGCTTGTTTGCATTCTGTCACTGTTTTACTGCATTCCTCAGACCAAAAAGGAGGATGGGTCTTTTGGGAAGAAAGTTTGGAGAGGGGCATAGATGAATTTGCCACCTGGTTGATGTGGTCATGGAAGTTCTCCAAAATCATGTCAATGTCACCCTGAGGGAATTGTCCAGAATGATGGGAGAGGTGTTTAAATTTTGGCCAGTTGGCTTTCTTAGTGTTCCACTTACTCGGTAGGGGGACCAGGGCCAGTCAAGTATGAGGTCAGTACAACTGGGTAGTGATCGCTTCCTCTCAGGTCAGGATCCACCGACCAGCTGTAATCTGTTCTACAGTCTGATGAGCAAAGTGATAGATCTACCCAAGTAGAGCTGTTAGTCTGGACATGAAAAGATGTTGGTGCGCCATCATTAAAAAATGACACATCCATGGTCTCTATACATCTCATGATCATGTTTCCCTTGGGGTTGTTATCATAGTCTCCCCAAAGTTGATGCCTTGCGTTAAGGTCTCCAACCAGTAGGAATGGGGTTGGGAGTTGGGTGATGAGATTGGCTAATTTTTTAGCCAGATCTGAGGCAACTACTCCTTTACTAGGAGGGAGGTACAGTGAGCAGACTGTGTATAAACGGTTGGTGTACACATGGATCGCTACTGCTTGAAGATCTGTTCTCAATGGGATTACTAAGTGAGAACAGTCTTTGTGGACAAAAATAGCTGAACCATGTATGAGTTCTGGTGGGTTTTTAAGGTATCCTCCATAGTTGGGGATATTGGGTAATTGACGATGACCCAATTGTGTTTCTTGCAATGTTATACAACAAGGGTTGTAATCGTGAAGCAGTATTTTGAGTTCTTTCCATTTGGGCAAGATTCCTTGTAAATTCCAATGTATAATTGGGGGCATATTCAGCTTTTAAGAGTAATTAGGTTTTTCTTTGTACCTGGTAAAGGTAACTGGAGTTTGGAGCCTTTTAGGTTTCTGGATGTTAATAGTACTTGAGGCATTGGTAGCTTTAGGGTTTTAGGGATGGTACTTTTATTAGTGGGCAAAGAACCGTCTGTCAGCTGTGCATATGACAAGGTGGTTTTTGCTGGCAAAGATGCCTCTGAGGATATTGGGTCCTCTGTAGTACTGGTTAGTTTTGCTGGCAAAGATGCCTCTGAAGGTAGTGGGTCCTCTCTGTAGTATTAGTTGGTTTTGCTGGCAAGGGTGCCTCTGAAGATATTGGGTCCTCTATAATGCCGGTTAGTGGTGTCGAAAGGGATGGTACAGGGTCATTCTGAGGACTGGTTGTTGGGTCAGCTGTGGTTGGTAAGGGGAGCTCAGAAGGCTGTTTCTCCTCCTCCAAGGGGGCCACAGCCAATGTTGAATCTGTGACCATCTCTTTAGTTTTTTTCTGAAGTTGCTGGTGCTGCGGGTGTAGTAGGCCGACTTGTTTTGATAGATGGAATCAAGGCAGATTCAGTGGGAGGAGGGTGGATGTCTAAAGGTGAGACGCACACCACACAAACTTCCCCGGAATCAGCCTCCATTTCTTCAGGACATGGCAATGGTTGGTTTGATGCTGATGGGGGAGAATCTGAGGAACGGCGAGTCCTCTTGCGTCTTGGTTTCGGTGAAGCAGGAGCTTCTCTGATGACTGGGGAGGGAGGAGAAGCATCATTCTTGGGAAGAGGTTCTGTTGGGGCTACTTGGTGGCTATTCTGTGGCTGTAAAGGTGAGGGTCTGAATGTTCTTTGTTTGTTACGGACTGGTCTATTTGTTCGAAGAGCGTCTGCAAAACTTATTCCTGGTTGGATATATAGTTCTTTTGCTCTCCTTCTACCATCATTCATGCTAATTCTGTATTTATTTCGGAGAGCAATAACCGCTCTCTCATATAAGAAAAAGGTGCACTGGTAGAGCTGGCTGGGTGGTCACCACCACAGTTGGCACAACAAGGGGGGCGTGATCATGGTGTTCCATGGAAGTCGGAAGAACAATTGATACATAGCCTCATCTGTCTGCAGTATTTGCTGACATGCCTAAAATGTTGGCAATGAGTAAGTCGCGCCAGATTTCCAAGCTCCGTTGGGATTTTAGCTGGCGGAGCAGAAGTGCCGTTCTACGCAAGATGAGTTGTTTTTGCCCCCAAAATACAAACCAAGATGAATTAAACAAACTGAGAAACCAAACCGAATTTGACAAAAATTCCCCAATATTGACAAAACCCACCGATTGAGACAAACCTACCGAAGAAAGAAAACTACCCAAGAAGATGAAACACACCATTCAAGACTACAAGAAGAAACAAAATACACAAACTACACACATTACAAATTTACGAAAAAACAAAGACACTAAAACAAACATAGCAAGTTATAATTAATGAATTACCAAAACAACAGCAAACGCGCACAACATAACCATATACATTAGCTAATATGAAGACAAATGGCTTGAACGCCAAATTATATATATTATATATATGTATATATATATATATATATATATATATATATATATATATATATAAACAAAATGATAAACAACAACGGAACTACAAAACAAAAATTTTAAAGCGATAGGCCTGATCACCAGGCTCTAGCATCACTTTGCACCCTACCGCACTTCTTTCTCTTTTCACCACTGGTCTACTTTCTGCTGTCTATCCACACACCCTTTCTATCCCCTCACCTGCATACTCTTACATACCTGGGTCGAATGGAAGCACCTACGGGGATTCTCAAGGTAGGGCTTCACAGGCATACACAAGCAGCCAGCCTTGATGTTTTTAGGAGGTTCCAACCGATTGAAGGTTAGTATAATGGTAGCCGAAGGAACTCTTGTGTTATTAACATTGCGGGTGACGCGGTATGCGCTGATTACTTTCTGGGGAGTCAGTTTATCAACAAGTCGGTCCACAACGTATTCAATCAGCTCCCCCGACCTGATAACTCCCTTGCAGGTATTAAAGGTAGGGTGGGCTGAAGGAAAGATATTTAGTGAAGCTAGAGAATCGAGGGTTTTGATTTTTGGTGTTGTTCAAACGAAGTCGATTCCACTACCAGACAGCCATTATTTCTAGGCCCCATTTGGGCTGGTTCGCCACATTTAGCAACGAAGTCTTCATAAACGTTGAAAATATCAGCCTTACTCAATGGCTTATCATTATCTTATTTCAGTAGTACAAATTTTCCATAGTCAAAGTCATCATCGACCTCAGAACCAAAAGGATCGAGTCTACGGAGAACACAGTCATTGACGGCACGGGGACCAGAAGCCTGCGGCCTCTGGGAAAAGTTTTATTGTTTTTACTCATATATATTTGTGTTAATAAGAACATGTACCTAAGGGAAGTGGACATGTTACTGTAGTTGCCCCTGACAAGGCGCTTTACACCGTCCTCGGGGTAGCACATCTCCCACGCTACATCTGTCGTTTTAAAAACAGTGCAGCGTCATGAATGGAAGTTTGAGGACGGCTAGGCTAAGACCCAAGCTGTGGGCAGCTATCAGCTCCAGAACGAGTATGGCCTATGGCGATGCCTCTGGCGAACAAATCGGCAACCCGTACAGTGGTACTCAACACAAGGGTGTGAGGGTCGTTAGTCTGACTCCTCTACAGTAGCCTGTTCAGCAAGATTGGACTCCTGAAGATCGACTAATGGGAAGTAGTGACCATCTCGATGAGTCTAAACTGACATAGCCCACTGCATCATTCGAGTACGCAAGCCTCACTACCACGACAAGGTGATCATGGACGGGCTGTCACGGTCGAACGTGACAAAGTGTGCAGAAGTGGGTCTCGGGCCCCCTCCCTGTTTTCTCATCACACGCTCATCCTTGGCTGCCCAATGGTTGGCCAGCTCTAAGATGATTTTTTCCTTGGAGTAGCACACGATTTCCATCGCATAAACGACTCATTTCCCGAAATTCATGGTAAAGTGCGGTTGGAAGGGATAGAGTGACTGGCCTCGGCAAGATCCTTCTACGAGATGGAGAAGGGCTTGAATGTCAAGGGAGAAGAAGTCGGAGGAAGAGGTCTAGCCTCTCCTTGAGTGTCATGTTCGGTGTTTAGCACCGAGCCCGGGATGACCTCATGGAAGATCCTGACATCTGGGGCTTGGTCACCTCCGGGACCATGTCCAGCTCAGGGGCTCCATGTGGCCATCCACCCACAAGGCGTCACGGATCCCATTCAAGGTACCTTCAGTCACGGTGAGGCTTCTGGATCGCGAACCGGCCTCCATCGGGAAGGAGAGTGTGGGGGGGGATGCCGTCCCCTTCAAGGTGCATATGCAGGATAGTAGGGGGGCACGACCCGACAGGCCTTGCTTCTCTGAGCGGGTTGGCCCTTGGTGGCCAATTTTGGGTGGTCTTCTGTTTGTTCTCTGGGGGTGTCCCATGCGATAGGAAAGAGGAAACTGCCCCTGTTCCTAAGATGGAGTCATCCAGAACGCTTTAAGAAAGGAAAGGGAGAAGCTCCTTTTCTGCTTCAACAAATTTGTATGGGACCCTGAGAAAGCACAGGAGGTGGCACCTCCCTTTCAGACGTGGAGCAACGCGAGAATGGTTCCAAAGCGGAAGCCCCGTTGCCGCATGGTGATGGTGGTGAGAGGGGAAACCGCACCACCGGGTGAAGGTGTGTCTTGTATTAACTCGTCCTTACCAAGGGAGGGTTTTTTTAATTTTAGCCTAGAACGAGGCTACTTTAAAGTAAAAATATCAAAACTTAACAATGATATAAATTGGAAAAACTTAACAATCGAAGCAATTTCCGGCAGCGGGGGGAGGTCCTCCTCCCCCCGGTGCAGGAGAGTGCAACCTACAAACAAAACAATAACATAAAAAAGGAACCTTAAATAAAGGGGAGAAGGCCGGCCTCGTCCCGAGTACAAGGGACAGGCGGTAGCGACCCCACCCATCCCGGTACCGAGACAGGTATCGTGCGCGAAGATCACCCAGACTGGGACATTCGACAAGAATATGCCGAACAGTCTGGGGGACGACGCAGTCGTTGCAATAGGGCGCATGCGAGCGCTCCATCAAGTAGCGATGTGTCACACGAGTGTGTCCGATTCGAAGATGACAGAAAGCAACCTGAAGCCGCCGCGGCATTGGGGGATAGGTCCATGGGAACAGTCGCGGCGCAATGGCACGCAACTTTAAGTTCCCTTCGACCGTCTCCCCTCTTCTTTGCCAAGCAGTCCGAAGAGCTGCCCGTATTCCTGCCATGTAGTCGGTGTGAGGAAGAGCGAAACGCTGGTCCGGTCGCAGAGTCCTCGCGGAGTCTTTGGCGCGCTCATTCCCCGCAATTCCTACATGTCCAGGAAACCAGCAGAAGATAATCTCGACATCTGCCCGGCTCGCCAAAACAGTGGCGTCACAGATATCGCGAACCAGGGGATGCGGAGATTCCAATGCTCCGAGAGCACTCAGGGCGCTTTGTGAGTCGCTATAGATCACAATCCGGTCTCCGAAACGGGCACGTCGCGTAATCTCCCGTACCGAGTGGTGTATTGCCACCAGCTCGGCCGTGAAGACAGACGCACCGCCTGGTAGAGCCCCGCTGACTTCAAACAGAGGGGATACGGCGTGGAAGCCGACCCCCTCTTGGGACTTGGAGCAATCCGTATACACTGGCACGGTTCCAGCGTGACACGATGTGTGCTCAAAAAAGGTCGAACGCAATACTCCCGGCGCAGTACAAGCTTTGGGAGCAGAGGCGTGGCGACAAATAGCCAAATGTGGTACCCTCCAGGGTGGCGTCCTGGGCAAAACCAGGGGCGCCACCAGGCCGAGAGCGATATCTACCTCTCGAAGGAGTTTCCTGGCCCTAAACCCAAAAGGCTTAGGGTATGACTGGCGTCTCTCGACGGCATAGGCACCATCGAGATCAGCTGCGGATGCAGTGAGAGCTGTTGGCGACTGAGAGAGGCACCGGGCTCGCGCGTACAGTCGAGGGATACACTGCACGCGGCGCAGAGCGAGTGGCATCTCCCCAGCATCGACCAACAGGCTCTCAATGGGGGAAGTGCGGAAGGCACCGGTCGCAAGGCGAAGGCCGGTGTGGTGGATCGAATCCACCTTCCGCAATAAACGCTCGGCTGCGGATGCATAAAACTCGCATCCGTAGTCGAGCTTCGAACGAACAAAGGATCGATAAAAAAGTAAGGCAGTAGCCCTATCAGCGCCCCAAGCGCTGAACGTCACGGAACGGAGAATGTCCATGGCGCGGGTACAAGAGACCCTAAGGCTGCGAATATGAGCCTCCCAGGTGAGGCGTCGGTCGAATACAACACCAAGGAAACGGTGCGACTCAACCACATCCAGGCGCACCCCTTTAAGAAACAAATCTGGGTCGGGGTGAAGCCGTGGATGGCGGCAGAAGTGCACCACATTAGTCTTGGCCAAAGAAAACCGAAACCTGTGCGCTTCGGCATAGCGAGAAACACGGTTCAATGCCTATTGGAGTCGACGCTCCAGAGTTGGCATCTGGGCCGCGCCAAGAGATCGAAAGGTCGTCCACGTAGAGCGTAGCGAGAACATCTTCCGGCAGCACCGAGGTGATGCCGTTGATGCTCAGGGCAGAGTGTGACACTGAGGACACTTCCCTGCGGGACACCCTCTTCCTGCTCCTTTGGGCCGGAGAGGGTTCCCCCCACCCGTACGCGGAATCGACGATCTCGCAAAAATTCAGATATAAAAATTGGGAGGCGTCCCCTCGCCCCCATCGTGTGGAGAGTCTCCATGATACCGTATCGCCATGCGGTATCATAGGCCTTCTCCAGATCGAAAAACACCGTGGCGTAGTGCTGTCTACGAAGGAAAGCCTCGCAGACGGCATTTTCCAGTCGGAGCAGAGCATCCGACGTGGAGTGGAACTTGCGGAAGCCGCAAGAGGTTAGAGAGATTGGGCGGAAACCGGCAGGGATAGAGTCATCTCTCCTCGGCTTGCGAAAGGCGAGCACAGGAATCTGGGAGGAGACCCTCCACCCAGATCCTGTTGAACAAATCTAACAGAAAGGCCATGCCTCGGTCACCCAGGTGTCGAAGCATGGCGTAAGAGACATCGTCCGGACCATGGGCGGTGTCCGCGCACGAAGCGAGAGCGGAACGCAACTCGCTTACAGTAAACTTGTCGTTGAAGGGTTGTCCGCCTCTGGAGGTAAAGTCCAGCCGGCGGCCTTCCGCGACATCACGACGTGCATTGAATGCTGGCGGAGCAGCATTCCGGCTAGAGAATGCAGAAAAAGCGGGCGCGAAGGATTGCGCCACGGACGCGGGGTCCGAGATTGATGTCCCATTCTCCTGGAGAACGGGAGGTGGGTCCTGCGAGAACTTGCCCCGAATCCTTTTGACTCGCTTCCACGCCTCTGATAGAGGGGTCTTTCCCGTTAAGTGAAGACACGTATGCCCGCCAAGAAGAGCGGCGGGCGTTCTTCGAAATATACCGGAACCTAGCCCTAGCCCGACGGAATTCACCGACAGTGAAATCGTTCGGGCGGCGCTTATAGCGCATGTAGGCATAACGCTTCTGTTTGAGGGCCGTCTCACACTCGGCTGACCACCATGGAAGTGGTCGGCGTGCAGAACGGCCAGACGTTCTAGGAATAGTGGTCAGGCCCATGGCGATGAGGTTGCCAAAGAACTCAACGGCCTCATCTACCGACCTAAACTCCTCGACTGAGATAGAGAATTCAGTCATATCCTGAAATGCAGGCCACCGCGCCCGCGCCAAGCGCCACCGAGGTGGGCTCTCAGGCGGCAGTTGCCCTGAAAATGATATTTGAATGGGAAAATGATCACTACTATGGAGGTCATTGACCACCCCCCAATCAAAATCAGGCTGTGCATCCGAAGAGCACAAAGATAGGTCAAGGCAAGAAAATGAAGCGGTTCTCGGGCAGTGATGCGTAAACTCATCCACATTTAGGAAACCTATCTCAAGATTTTCGAACAGATCGGCAAGGACTTGGCCCGGAGTCTGCGGCTATTCCATTGAAGGAATATGCCCTCCAGGCCTATCTCGGAGATGCGGCGGCCGGCTTAGAAGAGAAGATCCTCGCGGAAATACCCGTACGCTTCCCAGAGGCAGAATTCTGGGCGCTGTTGGCCGAACAATGCGCTGAAAGCGCCGGGGGAGGTTTGACTCGCCATGCGAGTCTTTTCCTCCCTCTGTCTCGAAACCTCAGGCGAGCCTTAGGATCCACCGTCTCCGCGTCACCCAGCCCGCCACTGGGTGTGGGCGAAGGAGCCGAAGCTCCTTTATTTCCGTCCTCTTTTCCGGTGGCAACTTTTGGAACCCTGGAAGATACGAGTAGTTACACGCTGGGGGAAGGGAGGGGAGCCCTGGTTTTAACAGGGGTTGGGTGTGAACCCTTTGTGCCGCCAGCTCTACCAGGGGAGTGCCCAGGGTGGGTAGAACCCTCATAAGGGTTCCAAATGGGCGCAGAAACAACCGAACTCTTAGGCCTGGATGAGCCAGGAGCAATGGGTGTCTTTCTCAACATTGAGGCATAGGACGTCCCGGGCAGCGCTGGGCGTGCCAGGACCAAGTCCTTAACCTAGCGAAATGAGAGACGATCCTGAACCTGAATGGCCAGGATTTCCTTCTCAAGGAGATATGCACCACATTACTTCGAAGAAGCGGGGTGCGGCTCTCCGCAATTGGCACACTTGGCCACAAAGATTTCGACTTATCGTGTGCGCCTTGGAGCAATTTACACAGACTTCGGGTGACCCCGACTTTGCACGTCTACATGAACGATTCGTATGGTCAAAGCGGTGAGAGTAATAGCACCGCCGCGGCAGTGGCACGAATGCCTTCACGCGGGAGCCATACCACCGGCACGCACCGACTCAGGGAGCTTGTCACAGTCGAACGTGATGAAGAGTGTAGGGGTGGGTCTCGAGGCCACTCACTGTTTTCTCATCACACGCTCGACCTAGACCGATCCATGGTCGGTCAGCTCTAAGGTCATGTCATCTATGGAGTAGTCCAAGAGTTCCCTCACATAAACTACTCCTTTCACGAAGTTCATGTTAGAGTGCGGCGTCACACTCATAGGCATGGCATCAAGTGTCCAAAGAGCACTAATCCTGGCCGCCTCTGAGGGATTTAACGCATTCGCCAAAAGGCTCCCATCGAAGAAACGGGATCCTTCGGCTTTCTACCAATCACACTAGCTAAAGCTCTCCTCTGATGGATCATGTTGCCCTTAGCCAACATGGTGCCATCAGTGGAGCGAATAACGAGGAAACGCTTGAAGCCAGCGGGCTCAAAAACGACAGGTAGCTTCTGAATGAGGAGCCCTGACGTAATCGTGGCTCCGCTCAGCGCAGTTCTGGTCTTCGTGTGGGACTCCCCACACGGGTAAGCAACGGGGCCCGACGTGCCGATCTTGGCTTGGTCGCTTACCGAAACGGCAGCGGACCCATCCGTCCCTGGGGGCCCCAGAGTCATCTTTTTTTTATACTTTTGGGGAGAGGAGGGTGGGAATGAACCTACGTCTCCCCTCCGCCGGTAGGACACCCCAGGTCAGATGGACCGGCCTCAGCAAGACCCTTCTCCGAGATGGAGGTCTTGGCTTCCACAAGGGCACCAGCCAGACGAGGACCTTGCACAGGGGCGGACTCAGGTTCAGTGCAGCCCAGCTTCGTCCCCACGGAAGGTCTTACCGTCTGGGGGTGGGTTGACTCAGGGACCATGTCCATCTCAGGAGGGGGGAGGGCTCCATGTGGCCATTTCCCCCGCCAGGATATCACAGGTACCATCGTCTTTGGTCGGGTAAGCAGGGAGGGGGAGGTGGTGTAGGTAGGGTAACCCCCCTATAAGCTCAAAATTCGAGCCTGTAGGTCTTTGGAAGGAAGAAGCCGACAGGCTCTGTCTTCCATCCTCCCCCTAAAGGGGTTGGCCTTATCGTGCCGCTCCCAGTTGCCTTTCTTGGCAGTCCCGTTGGAAAGTAAAGGGGGGACTGCCGCTGGAAAGGAGGCACTGAAGGCACCTCCAGAGAAGGAAGTGAGGGGGAGTCCCCTACACCCATAGGCAAAGGAGAAAAGTAAGCCTCCTCTCCGGTTAAAGAGTTTCGGAGGGTCCCCTGCGAGAGCAGGGGGGAGACCTCCATCTTTTTGGTAGAACTGTCCGAAGGCGGCTTCGTCCGTGCTGAAGGGGAAAGGGAAAGTTTGAATTTTTTAGGATGTCATCATCAGGAATGAAGACCCTATAAGTTATATGGGAAGCAAACGCTAATCACCCCCCCGCAGTAGCCTGCTCTGCGAGGGGTGAACACGGGGCAGCAGAACCAGCTGCCACTATTTAGGACCACACCTTTCTGCCCAGTGGCCAGGCAGCCCTTCAGGCATGGCGGCTCCACCTTGGGCTGGGCGTAAAATCGATATAGATTGAAAGGAGAGAGAAAGGAGAATGTGAGGAAGGTGTGGGTGGGGCTGAAGCAGGTTGTTAAAAGCCCGCCACCCCAAACCGGAGCTCAGGGGTGAGGGGTCATTGCCACCCCTCCAGCCCCAATCCAGGGCTGGTCGGCGTCTACCCTGTGAAATTAGAGGCTGACCAAAGAGAGTTGTGGGAGAGGTTGTAGGGAAAGTGAGGAAGTAGAGTAGAAAGAAGGGGAAGAGGCTAAGCCGGGGCCGGACTGGGAGCTGAGTCCCATCAGCATGGTGGTCAGGAAAGAAAATTGCCACGCCCCTTACGGGTCCTAGGGAGGACGATGCCGCGCTTGGAGGTAGATTTCCATGCACCTGCCGTCACCCACTATTCCTATCTATTGTAGCCAGGGTAAGTTTATAAAAACGAAAGAATGAATGGAAACTCAAGGATGAAAATTCCAGAATGCGATCATTTACACATACCAGATTCATGGGTCTAGCTAAGATGGGATTTGTCAACCTGACCCATCAATGCGGCGAAATGTCATGGAGCTTTCACCATAAAGGCTGGTGTAGCCACCTTATAAACTGTGTATCACACTTTATTGCAGGTCAAATATTTGGCTGATATTTTGAATATTAAACATTGTACAAACGTGAAACTTGGTCCACTGAAATATCCTAGGTATGTACGCAGTTAACATTTCAATCGTAGTGATAAGATACATACAAAGTTATGTACTTTGATGTGCTTTCAACTGTGTTACGGTATAGACTACCACTCGACTAAGGCTCATAAGAGGACAAAATTAGGCTGGGCAGCCAGAGCCTCTGTGGAGAGGAGAGCAGGTGGGGAAAGTAGTAGTAGGCGGGTGTGTAATAGAGAGCAGTAGAGATAGCGGGACCACTAATGAGTAGAGTGTGTTATCACCTATTATCATCATATCTTGGTGCTAAGTGATCCCAGGCTGCCATGTAGTCCACCAAGGAACCATGGCTACCGGAGTGAACTCTGTCCAGGTGGGAACAGTTCTCCTGATACAAAGTAAAGGTAGAAAAGGTTGAGGTGGCAACTGTAATAATAATAAAAAATAATACTAATAAATAACATTAGTCAACAATTTTTAACTTTTTTTCTGCTGACTTAAGTTTGAGACACGTTCTTGGGGAATTTGGGGTCACTGAGTTTAAAAATGGCAATAGTTTTCTTTTATCACCTCAGTTTTTTTTATTTATGGACTGGTCCATATTGGTTCCACTCATAGTTTCTTACGACCAAGTGAACAGAAGTGGAGGCGTTTGTTATTCTTCTTATGTATTTAGACTCCTCTTTATGTCCATCTAGATATATAAAGCAATTGTACATAATAAAATTTTGTGTTTTTTCAGATTTGTTTTATGAAATAACATTCAGTAATATCGCCTCATTACGAAGGAAATGTTTGAATTCCCCTGACTCGTTTTGCTATATATGTGGTTGTTTTACTGCACCAACTCAAAGAATGAACATTAGTATCTTTGTGCAAAAGAGCATACTTGACTTACTTCAAGATTAAATTAGGTGATCAGGATAAACCGTGGGCCCCGCACAATGTTTGTAAACCATGTGTCATGGTATTGCAAGGACCGAGTGGTGGTGTACATGCGTATAGGTTTCTTACATATTTCAAAAACTCCTTGATTAAGTTTTCTCTAAGAGTGCTATATTTTATTATTACATTATTTTTAATCTTTGAGGGTTTCTAGTGCCATGCTTAGCGTTTCGAGGATTGAATTAAATACTTCTAAGAAAATAGACCTTTAATTTCAACATGAACAAAAAATGAAATCTAACAAAACAAACTACATAGTTATGAATTAAACAAGTTTAAGTGAGACTTATAAATTACACAAATGAATATCAGTAATGGTTGACCCGAAGCTCACTTTAATATTGAACGCTAATTGACCCTCAAAAAAAATAATGGAATTTATTTACGAGTACCTTTTCAAACAACCATAAGGGAATCTGGTTGGAGACTGACTTTGGCCTCAATTTTTAGGTAGATGCAAGAATGTTGTTTGCGGGCAGATGCATGAATGTATTTACAGACCTTCTAGATGTTTCTCTGGTGCGGGGATAGAATTAAGGAACCACAGATGAATTTGGTACCAGCGATGGATGGCATTATGCACATTATCTTGGTAAGATGATTTCACTAACATGACAGGGAAAGTATGCTTCTTCCAATCTTCTGGTTAATCTTGGAATAATTTGCACTGATGAGCGATGAGCAAACAAGTGAATCCTTTGACGAATGGAGTGTGTTTGAGGTAATTCACTTTGGGGTATTCCTCAATTGCGAGGACTATATCTGGGTTTTGTTGTAACCGGGATAGGGAGTTTCTCTGATGAAAGATAGTTGAGCTTGTTTCTCAATACAAGCTAACTTAACTTTCGGTGTGACCACCAGGAACTGGCTCATCATGAGCTTCTTGTGTGTTCCTTTCATAGGGTTGCCGGGCACTGAGCTGGACTTCTTTGTCTCGATCGCAAACTCGATCCTCCTGAGACAAGATGCTAATTTTTGGTGTGACCACCAGGAACTGGCTCAGGATGAGCTTCTTCTTTGTCCCTTTCGTTCATTGCCGGGCCTCTAGCCGGACTCCGTTGTCTCAATGACTGACTTGATCTTCCTCCTTTCTTCTACAATTATCCGCATATATACTTCGCCATCCCACTGGGGGTAGGGGAAGGAGGGGGGGGGGTGAGGTCTTCGGAATTAAGCCTCCTCCTCTAACAGTGCTTCTCCGAGCGTCTTTCACTTAGCCCTAAAGGCACTTTCTGGCATTTGGGCGAAGCTCCTCTAATTTTGTCTATGAAGTGAAATTAAATACCAACTGTTAGGGAAAATATTGCCGGTTTAACCAATTGTTAGGCTCACCGAACCCAAAATGTGATGATTCGTGCCTTATGTGGTTGCGGGAGACCTTTCTGGTGATCCTTGAGATGAGGGGAGGGAGGCGGGGGGTAAGTAATAGGGTTACGCCGCCAAAATGTCAGGACGTTGCAGTTACCGAACAAGGCCTCTGTTTTGAGGGTAGGATATCAATTTCCCTACACCATGTGTTCCAAAATCTACACCAATGGAGAAAGGGAACAAGGAAAGAACTAGGATTTGGCATTTCTATGGTGTGGCGGGAGGCAAAATACGATGTAAATGATAGCTACTTTTGTCTCACAAAGACTTCTGGTTATAGCAAGAAAATGAGACATAAAATAAGTTACTGAAATATTGATTCAGTACTTCGCCCAGTGCTTTAAGATTAAATTCGAGTACCGGTAATCAAGGAACTTCCTTCACTAGATGAGGTAAGTGATTGATATACATAAATCTGATGTAAGCAATGAACTTGACAGTGATCCAGACTTCGTATATACATCAACCCAAGAACGTAGAAACTTCAGCCAATTAGAAATGAATGATTTAGTTTGAGACCTAGGCCTGTCAAAAGAGCTAGCAGAAGTGTTAGCTTATAGACTTAGAGAGAATAATTTGTTGCAGGAAAAAACAAATGTAATTTTTTATCAGAAGAGGGAGAGAGATCTCTTGGCATTCTTTAAAACTGAAGAAGATTTTGTTTACTGTTGTGACATGGCGGGAGTGTTAAACACGATGGGTGTTTCAGAGTATGATTCAAGTGAATGGAGAATTTTTATAGATAGTTCAAAGAAGTCTAAAATGTGTGTTACTCTATAATGGAAACTTGTTCGGTGCGATTCCTATTGGTCACTCTGTGCATTTAAAAGAGAAGCATGATCACATAAGATCTGTATTTGATTTACTCAAATATGATGAACACAAATGGATCATATGTGTGGATCTGAAAAAAATTTAATTAGCCAACAAGGAGGCTACACAAAATATCCGTGTCCTGTGTTTATGGAACAGCCGAGCCAAGGATAAACATTGGGAACAGAAACTGGACAGTTAGAGAAAGTTTGACTCTTGGGTAGAAGAATATTATACACCAACCACTTGTTGAGTGAGATTAAATCATCCCTTCATATTAAACTAGGGCTGATGAAACAATTTGTGAAAGCTCTTAATGTGGAGGGTGACTGTTTAAAATTCATATGTACAATATTTCCTGGCTTAAGTTATGATAAAATAAAGGCTGGAGATTTTGATGGGCCACAATTCAGAAAGTTAATGGAAAACCAAAACTTCTAGTTTGATGACTGACATATAAAAAGGAGCATGGGATTCATTTGTGGCTGTTGTGGAAGTATTTCATGGAAACAAAAAGACTGCTAACTACAAGGATTTAGTAGAGTCATTACTTGATAACTTTCACCGTTTAGGCTGCAACATGAGCATAAAGGTTCACTTCCTCAAGAGCCATCTTGATGAATTTCCTGCTAATCATGGCAACGTGAGTGATGAAGACGGAGAGCGTTTTCATCAAGATATTAAGATTATGGAGGAGAGATATCAAGGCCGATGGAACACAAAAATGATGGCAGACTACTGTTGGAGTATTCAACGAGACTGTGTAGACACCAAACACTCCAGACACTCTCGCAAGTGAAAGTTCTTCCATGAATGTATAGGTATGTGTACGATTGCTTGTGTTTTCTCCATTATATTAGAAAAATAACCTGTATGTATTTAGTAATAGGTGATGTTAACTTACACTGCATTTATTCTTTTAAGTTCTGTCGACATTTTAAGTTATGGTTTGAAGCTCTAACACTTAGGAACCAATCCTTACCAAGTAAATACATGCAGTACCCAGTAAAGTAAGAATATGCTGTAGAAGAAAACCTGATGTGTTACAAAAGAATGGATGACATATTGGAAATCAGTACGGCAGAATTAGTTAAAAACAACCACAAAACATAAGTTAGTAAAAGGTGTGTCGACCAGCCAGGTGACGGGGCCTCCCAATTTTCGTCTGAGGCCGGGAGGACATGCAACAGTCTCCACAGGTTGAGCCTCCACAGGGTGGAGGTCTTATCATTAATTTGTGATTGGGGAGGGGGTGGTTGGTTAATTGGTGCGCTGGGATTGGTTTCCGTTCATGTTTAAGTGTACTCCAATTGGTAGTGTTTTGCTTTGTATGTGGGAGAGAGATGATTTATGTGATTATTTTTTGCCATGTGCACATCCGGCGATTGCCACACATGGCTTAATTCAGCATAATTATTTTTTAGCCTATTATTAGGCTACATTAAAACACTCAAACCCCCTAAAGCAAAACAGAAGCAAACACAAACAGCAAAAGAAAAAGTGACCTAAAGCCGCTGCGGCATCAGCGAGTCCATCCACGGTAACAGTGTCGCCACGATCGCACGCAACTCTAGGTTCCCATCATCCGTTACATCTTTTTCGCAAGGCAGCCCAGATGGCTTTCCTAATTCCTGCCATGTAGTAAGAAAGGGAGAGCGAAAAGCTGGTCTGGGGGCTTAGTCCTCGCAAACTCTGGCACCCTTATTCCCCTAAATACAGGAACATAGCAGAAAATCTCGATATCCGACTGACTCGCGGCAAACTTGGCGTCCCGGATACCAGGAATCAAAGGGGGCGGAGATACCAAAGCTCCGATGGCACTCAAGGCACTTTGTGAGTCGCTAAAGATCACAATTCCCTCTCCGAACCGGGAACGACGCGTTACCTTCTGTACCGTGCGGTGTATTGCAACCCGGTGGAGCCCCGCTAACTTCAAACCGGGAGGGTACGGCGTGGAAGCCGACTCCCTCTTCGGACTTGGAGCCATCCATGTACACGATGTATGCTCCAAAAAGGTTGGTTTGTGTGCATCCAGTGATAATTTTGTGTGCTTTGATTTGCGCATTAGAGCTTGTCTGCCTTTCTTTCAAACCGTGTTGATGGCCCAGTAGGTCCTTCATAGGATATGGAGGTGCAGATGAATCGTTTTATAGTGTGATTAGCGACTTCTGTTGTCCAAGGGTGATGTTTGCTAGTGCTTCTAAAGCAGAGTTTCTTCGTGACTTGTTTATGTTCCATGGTTATGAGGCAAAGGTCGTGTGTGACAGGAATGAATCCTGGAAGGGTTGGATTTTGCTAAAGTTGGCCATTCAGTGCTATTCTAGGGTATTTTTTCGCTTCAAGGAAGTCCGGTATCAAGTGTACTGATGATCTGAGAGAGGAGGCTGTCATTCAATTTTGCATAAGCCATTGCTACAACGTGTTTATATATTGTTGTAGTGTTCTGGGCGTGAAGTACTAGTGGCTCATATGAGGATACTCCCATCCACATACCTCTAATGCGAAACTACAAAAGCTTCTATAATCCTAGTTGTGAAAAACAATACTACCCGACACTTTTTCCCCAGAATGAGGACCTGGTCTTAGTGCCTTCAGGTTACAAGTGATCGTCATTCTGATTACCTGGTGGCAGGATCTGGTCCATGATGTGAGGGGGGGGGGAATGGTGCAACTTGACTAGTAGTGTTGTTGTCGGTACTTATTTAAATAATTAATTGGCGATTATGGTTGAGGAAAGCTCTGAGTGAATTTGTTAGAGGATGGCACCTTGTGGGTCGCCATGGTGGAGTGGTAGTACGGGTGGTTTTAAGTGTTTTGTGTAGAATTCGTCCTTCTGTGTCCGCCAGAGATGCAGTTGGCTCGGTGTGAGGTTGTGTCGTTGAACAGGTACTGTGTTGAAAGCTTTGTCGATTGCTGCCCACTTCTTATCACTTCCAATGTGGACTCGAACTTAGCCGAGTGGAAACATCCTTCTTTTTTACTAAGTTTCAATCATTTTTACATTCGCCCCCTCTCATTTGCCTAACCTGTCTGTATTGATGCATATCCTTGTGTTGAAAGAATGCATTCGCCACATACACCTTTCTCTGAAGGTGCACCAAAAGCTCCAGTTATCCCCTCTCTCATCCTGGCTCCTAATCACCTATTTCCCTCTCCTACACCGTCAACCCATACCTAATTCCATCCACAACTCATCCAGATTTCTCAGCGTCGCCTCTAGCATTACAGGGTTCACGACAACCACGAAGAGTTTGAGCCTTGAAAATCTTAACTTTACCGACATAATACCCAATCAAGCCAATCCTGAATCAGAAGCAGTGTGTCACCCTCTATCATTCACACGCTCCATCCATCTCAATCATCAATTGTTAGTTTGCTTACCTTCAGAAATCATCGGTTCTATCGTAAATGTCTGCCCCGGTTTCATGATCCCAATCGCTTTGTTTTCTGGAATTGAGGAAACAAAAATGAAATTCACTCCAAAATAAAGACAGGCAACTAAGCACCTATGGACAAAAGATATGGTATGAGAGACTAAATAGGCAATATCCCATCCCCCAGACCCTTTCTTTACTGATAGTATGTGCCCCCTCCCCCTAACAGAGGCACAAACAAGAGGCATTTTTTAGCGCTCATCTGTCGACGGCCTACAAGGCTGGGCACAACCTAATGCTAGGCAAGATTAAATAGACAAACAAAAACAAAGCAAGAAGCAGCAGCTTAAGGGGGAGGTCGCCACCCCCCGGCACGGGAGCACGCGACAAATACCACATCAAAAGGGGGAAAATAATATAGAAGAGGCCAGCCTGTTCCAAAAGTTAAAAGGGAAGCCATCTCGAGTAAGCACTAGTGACCCCATTCATCATGCGCGAAGATCACCCAGAATTAGATATTCAACATGAATATCCGGTGGACAACTCAGTCGTAGCAGTAAGGTGGAGGGGAGCACTCTATTAAATTGGGGTGGGGGCCGCGATTGTGTCCACCAATTCGAAGACGACAGAAAGAGAGGTGAAGCCGTCGCGACATTGGAGGGAAGGTTCATGGGAAAAGTCGCTGCTTTGAACCCTAAAGGACGGCGCCGTCGTAGCCACTTCATATGAGCGGTGAACAGTCGGCGGCCCAGCACACCCAGTCACCTACCACACGGCGGCCCAGGACACCCTGTCATCTACCAATCGGCAGCCCAGGACACCCCGTGACCTGCCATTCGGCGGCCCAGCACACCCCGTCACCTACCACTCGGCAGCCCGGGACAACCCGTCACCTACCACACGGCGGCCCAGGACACCCTGCCACCTACCAATCGGCAGCCCAGGACACCCCGTGACCTGCCATTCGGCGGCCCAGCACAACCTGTCACCTACCATTGGCAGCCCAGGACACTCCGTCACCTGCCATTCGGCAGGTGATCTCTCCCTCTCCTTTCTCCTTCTACAGGTTATGGCTATCATGGGTACCCACAATTCTCAATCAGTGGTCTGTTACTGTGATCTATTCTTACTATAATATAATTATTAAACTGATTAATTATTAATATTATATAAAAATAGAGATAGCTATTCTTTTTCTATGTTATCTAGTGCTTGTCGGATTTGTTTTTTGAAAAACCCCAGATTTGAAAAACCCAGAATAAAACCCAGATTTTAAGAGGTTTTATTAAAATTACTTTTTTTTTTAGAAATGAATGCTACTTATCATTATTTTATTCAAAATTCATATTTATGTTTATAATTTCAACAAATATGTATCAAATTAAGGTTATTTCTTTGATATTGACTCATAATTCATCTCTCCTTCTACAGGTTATGGCTATCATGGGTACCTACAATTCTTGATCAGTGATCTGTTACTATGATCTGTACTTACTATATAATTATTAAACTAGGTAATTATTAATATTATATAAAAATAGAGATAACTATTCTTTTTATATGTTATTCTAATGGTTGTAGCATTTGTTTTTTGAAAAAACCCAGAATAAAACCCAGGTTTTATTGGGGTTTTTTGTTAACCCTGCTTGGTAGAGTGGCAAAAGTAAACACCAAACCTAGAATGTTTTAGACGTACTAGCATAATGAGGGACGGAGGGAGTAGTGTGAAAGAGGTGGTGGATGCCATGGCCGCAGTACGACCTCACCACAGAGTATCCTTGGGACTGCGCGTGCTTCTGAATGACGGCGCCGATGTCGCGGTACTTGACGCCCGGTTTAACTGCAAAGGAAAACCTGAGTCACTCCTCGAAAGCGTCACGTAAACGCCTTAAAACTCCTTTGTGGGTGTGCAAAAGGATAAAGAAGGAAAACGAAAGATACGGTGGGGAGTGGAGGAAGGAGGAGGGACGAGGAGGAGGGAATAAATGAATGAATAGTGCCGAAAATAAATGCTGTAAAGCCCAAACAGACTAGCCCGCAGCCAAATTCAAGGACGGGTAATTTGCATTAGTGTTCTCAATAAAAATATAGACATCTGGAGAATATACAACAATATAGCTATGAAATTAAGATCAATAGAATGGAAGTACAGGAATTTAAAACCATCAAGGGGTGTAAAAGGATATAAAAAATAAACTATTAAGAACTCGACAAAGGATAAAAACATACGACTATAGATGAATCAACAATAGATACATGAACAGAGAATATAAAATCATGAAACAATATATTAAATTTTGGCTAAAAGATTAGATTCTTCTAAAAATTTAAAAATTCTATTCACACTAAAAGAGACACGAGTCTCAGACAAGATACCCCGCAGAACCTGTTGGGTGGCCATCTGCCCAGTAATGAAAGGGAAGACCCTCCCCTCCTCCCAAGATTTCTCAAAAGGGGGCACTCGGCAAAGCTGTGAAGGATGGACACTTGCACCCCGAAATGGGTGCACAAAAGGGAGGAGCTGCCCATGAGTGAGGTGGCAATGGCCTATCCTCAGTCGGCACAAAATAACCTCCAGTCTACGTGGTCTCATGGTACGTGGCCATGGGAGGACTGAAGGTTTTATGGAATGGAGCTTGGTAGGAGAAAGCTCATCCCACATCTTCTGCCAGAAGCCTACTACATATTCAATAATAAGGGGATAGACACCACGAAGTTGGACTGGGGCTGATGGGGGTGTTCCCCATAATGCCGCCTCCTTGGCAGCAACATTCGCCCTTTCATTACCTGGGATGCCCACGTTACTGGGCATCCAGCAAAAGGAAATCTTAGGAATAGGAGAAAGATAAAAAATCCACCGCTGGATCTTGGAAACCAGCGTATGGCTAGAACCAAAAGCATTCAGTGCCTCCAGAGAACTAAGGGAGTCAGAGAAAATCGCAAGACAACCAGATGGCATAGGAGCAATAACAAAGAGTGCAGCAAGAATGGAAACAAGTGATGCTGTGAAAACAGAAGCTGCACTTGGTAGGCGAACCAATGCTGTCTGAGATGGAAAGACAGCAGCAGCTCCAACTCCGTCCGATGACTTGGGCCCGTCGGTGAACACAAAGGTGCTAGGCTGATGGTGGGAGAGGAGGAGGAGGAGGGAAGAGGAGGAGGAGGGAGGAGGAGGAGGGAGGAGGAGGGAGGAGGAGGAGGGAGGAGGAGGGAGGAGGAGGAGGGAGGAGGAGGAGGGAGGAGGAGGGAGGAGGAGGAGGGAGGAGGAGGGAGGAGGAGGAGGGAGGAGGGAGGAGGGAGGAGGAGGGAGGAGGAAGGAGGGAAGAGAAGGGAGGAGGGAAGAGGAGGAGGGAAGTGGAGGAGGGAAGAGGAAAAGGGTGTGATGAAGGCAGACGGCTGAAATCCACTACCCGAAAAAGAGGAGTTTCGTCAGTGTGATAGAATGCCTTGGAATATCTCGGTTTTGTCTACCCAAAGCTCCTCCCATTTGGCTAGTGGATACGGCAGTGGATTTCTGACGTAGCGGCAGGGGTTCAATCCAGCGAGGGGGGGGGGGGAACAAAACTTTCAGCTTGTCACGAGCTGGGCGCCTATTGGGCGACGCGCACTGCCTACCCAAGCCACGTTAGGCAGCTCTTGTACACGTCATCGCGTACATAGCCAACCCCCAAACCACTATCAATTCGCTTCCTGACATCACAACCTACCCACTTCTCCGTTCAAGAAACTCGTCATAGGGGTACACACATTCACATACTCTCGATGTGGAAGAGGTAGTAGGGTCGCGAAACCCTTATACCTTCGGAGGATGGGCAGGGGGCACGTGCCCAGCATTGTCTCCTGCAAAAAAAAATAGCTAACTGGGAACGGGGAGAGACGAGCTGACTCCCAGTTGTCCCGGAGTCCGCGGCAATTCCATTGAAGGAATATTCCCTCCAGGCCTAGCTCGGGGGAGATGCGGGGGGCCCTCCACGAAGAGAAGAACCTCACCGGAATGGCCGTACGCTTCTCGGAGGCGAAACGAAGGCCACTGTTGGTTAAACAAGGTGCTGTCGCCCTCCGGGACTTATCCGGGGAGTTTGGTCGCTATGCAAGTATTTTCGACTTTGTACATCTAAATTAACGATTCATATGGCTGAAGTGGTGGCATTAGTAGTACAGATGCTTTCACATGGTAGCGATACCAACCGGCAGACAGCGACACGTTCACCCTTGACCACCCCGTGGTCGGACAGCAATAAGGTGATGTCTTCTAAGGAATAGTCCACGATTTCCCTCACATAAAGCAATCCTTCATAAAGGTGATGGTGAGTGTGTCGTCACACTCACCGGCGAGCCATAAAGTGTGGGAAGGGCACTAATCATAGCCGTCGGAGGAGTCCGACGCATTCGCTAGAAGGCTCCCGCCTGAGAAAATGGTCATCTTCGGCTCTCTACCAATCAAGGTAGCTAATGCTCTCATCTGATGGATTCTGTTGCCTTTGGCCAACATGCTGGCATAAGGGAACGAATAACCATAAAGCGTTTGAAGCCAACAGGCTCAAAAACGCCACCAGAGTACTTCAACTTTAGTCTTTGTCTGAGCTTCCTCACCTGATGGCGCCTCGAGTCCGGACTTTCCGATCTTGACCTCGTTGTTTGCCAAAGCGGCAGTGGACCAGTTCCTTCCTGGACCCCCACATAAGGAGAGGAGCACATAGTCCTATTGTTCTTATAAAGTTGTTTTTATTCATCATTTTGCTTTTCTGATTGTCACATTTTATTTATTACATAAAGTTCCACGCGTGTTGTAAATTTCATTAACTTGCATTAAGTAAAAATATGTAAATTTGCATTCCTAACAGTGTGGTGTAAACCTTTGCGGCCCAGTACAGCTTTGGTCAAAATTATGGAGCAGGTATGAAAAAGTGAAGAATATGATTGATGCTCATTTATTTCATATTTGAAATAATAAAAATAAATATTTTTGCGTATATTCTATCAATAATTAATATTTGATGTGTCCTACTTTTGCTTTTATAACCGCTTTAATGCGTTTTTGCATAAGTGGTTGGGGCAACCTTCTGCCATACAATGTGTGATACTAAGGTTTATTCCTATATTTTTTCACTGATTATATTATTGTTAACTTACAAGTGGTAATTTTTTGTTAAAAGTGTCTCCTTGAAGAAACCGATTCCTGAAGATCAAAGAGCTCAAATCATTGCATTGTCCAGAGATGGATTATCCCAAGTCAAAATTGCAAGAAAATTGAAATGCTCAAGAAAGAGTCCAAACAACCATTAAATGGTGCAGTGAGACCAATTCTTTCAATAACCATGATGGTCAATGTCGCAAAAAGTGTACAACTCCGAAGGAAGAGGTTGCTGAAAAGGAATTCTCTGGCTGACAGGAAAAAAACTCTTCTGATGTAGCTGCTGAGGTTCAGGCAGCAACAAACAGAGATATCAAGATGCATAGTGAGAAGGTTATTAGAAGCTGGGCTCAAAGGATGTAAGGCTAGAAGGAAACTGTGGTGTCTCAGGTGAACAAGAAGAAGAGATTGTTTTGGGTAAAAGAGCATGAAGATTGGATTGATGATGGAGCTAAATTTGTTTGTTCTGATAAAAGCAACTTTGAGATAGGTTCTCCACATTAGTTTCCACCAATTTATTAAGTTTGTACCCATTTTTATTAGATACCAAAAATGATCAGTAAAATTTGTATTTCTCCCCAGACCTTTGAAGCCCCTGAAGCTGTTTATGTTCGCCGAAGAGTTGGGGAAGCTTATGATCCGAGATGTGTTGTTCTAACAGTCAAATTTGGAGGTGGCAGTGTAAAGGTTTGGACCAGCATTTCGTTTTCAGGTCCAGGATTGTTGTTCACTTGTGAGGGCAGAAAGAATTCCAACATTTACACCATCATGTTAGACCAGGTTTATCAACTTTCCTAAGGTAAAATTTTCAATGATGACATAATCTTCCAACGAGACACTGCTCTATGCCAACACATCTAGAGTCTCAAAGGGTTGGTTTGAAAAGAAAGGGGTGACGTTGATGGAATGGCCCCCTCAATCTCCAGACCTCAACTCGATTGACCATTTGTGGTCACACATGAGCACAAGAGTGAGGGTGCACAAATGTTCCTCAAAAAGTGAATTAACAACCAAAATTCATGGAGTGGCAGAAAATTGAGCCAACCATCTGTGACAACTTAGTCTCATGAATGCAAAAATGCATAAAAAGCGGTTATAAAAACAAAAGGACACATCAAATATTAATAATAAGAATATACGCAAAAATGTTTATTTGTATTATGTCAAGTATGAGTTTCAATCATATTCTTCACTTTTCCATACCTGCCCCATAATTTTGGCCAAGGCTGTATATATAAATATGAACTTACTATCTCAGCCTTGGGGATGAAATCCTCCAAAGGCGGACGGTTTAAGACTGGGGCAGAGAGCCTTCACTGGCTCTTGAAATGCCCCCCCTGTATGCCTGAATAATTTCTCTATTCGATTCTTAAATGTATTTGTTGTTTCCGCCAATACTGCTTCCTCTGGCAGATTATTCAACTCATCTACAACCCTTTGCGAGAAGAAGTATTTCCTTATATTAAGCCTGGATCTTTGTTTGTAGATTTTGTATTGATGTCCCTTTGTTGGTCCTCTGTTCAGTATGAAGAAGTCCTCAATCCTTAAACCCTCCAGTCCATGCATTATCTTGTGTACTTCTATCATGTCTGATCGCAACCTTGTCCAGTTCTTTGGAGACGTTCTTCATACTCAAGATGAGCTATGGCTGGAATCATCTTTGTCATTCTTTGCTGTACTCTTTCCAACAGATCTACATCTTTTTGGTTCTATGGCCTCCAAGTTTGAACACAGTACTCAAGATACAGGCGTACCAGAGATTTATAAAGGCGTACAATGTTGTTGATGCTCTTATTCTCTATTGTTCTTTTGATGCTCCCCACAATTTGATTTTTTTTTTTTTTTACAATGTTCACAATATGTTCACTAGGGTTCATCGACTTATTCACTACAATACCAAGGTCCTTCTCACTGTCAACATTAGCAATCTCATGATTTCCCATAGAGTATGTCTGTTGAGGGTTACTACATCCAAGATGCAAGCATTTACATTTATCCAGGTTGAATTCCGTTTGCCAATCTGTTGATCATTCCTCGACAAGGTGTAGACTATTTTGGATGTTGTCTAAATCTGCTTGGTCTCTGATCCCACTGAACAGCTTTGTATCATCTGCAAACTTTAGTATGTCACATGGTAGACCCTCATCTATATCATTTATGTATATGAGAAACAATAAGGGGCCTAATACTGAACCCTGGGGAACTCCGCTGTCAACATATGCCCATCCTGATCTTTTGCCTCTTACAACTACCTTTTGTTTCCTGTTGCTTAACCAGGCCTTTATCCAGTCAGCGATGCAATGGCCGATCCCATGAGCTCTAACTTTTTTATCCAAGCCTTAGAGAAATCCAAATATATTACATCTACCATACAACCAGATAGCAAAAAGTGGAGACTGCATAGGGTATGCAAATGTCCAGACCCTCCCTACATTCTGAAATGAGGTCAGTGTGTGTGATAAAGCAAAGAGAGTATCCCTTTAAAATGACAAATTGGCAAGAGAATTCACAAGGAATATCTTCAGAACAAGAACAATAATCATATAATCCCATAAACTCAAATACATTTAAAGAAAATAAAAGTTGAAAGATAAGAGCAGCATTAAACCTTCAAATAGACAATCTTAGTAAGGTACCATCAATTTCCATTCCCAGATCAACACTTTGAAAGAATTACCGATTGCAATTGATTTTTGAAGACATTCCCAAGTGGTCCGCACGAGGTTCTTGGCTGCGTCATTCACGTCACCGATAAACAGGGTTTCGTTCAAGTCCCCATGAAAACCACGATGGTACACAGTGACATCGACTGTAAAAAATACGACACTTTTAGAGTTAATAAAAATTTTAAAGTATTAATGAAGAAAAACAGCGGTATAATATGAAGGAAAAATTAGTGTAACAATTACTAATAAGCATTACTCTAAATACCAGAACAAGGAAGGATTAATTAAAAAAAATTACATTTTTTCAGGGTCCATCTGCCGACTGCCTACAAGGGCATAAATGGCCATAATTATCTTATAGCTTAATGCTGGGCTAAAAACGAACAAACCCAGGAAGCCCGATCCAGCGTCGTGGACATCTCTCAGGCGGGAAACCCCAGCAGTAGCGTGCACGCTTGTCCCAGTACTGAGACAGGTAACATGCACTAAAATCATCCACACTGGAACAGCCGAGTCGTGGCAGTAAGGTGAAGGGAAGCCCTCCAACAAATGGCGGTGCGTCCCGCGAGTGTGTCCGATTCGAAGACGACAGAAGGCGAAGTCAAGCTGTCGCGGCTTTGGGGGGTGGGCTGTACCAGGGAAGTGCTCGAGATTGGTAGAATGTGCGGACGGGTTCTGAATGGGGGTGGAAGCGACCGTGCTCATACGACTCGAGGGACACGGAGCAGAGATTTTTTTTTAAATATTGAGGCACAGAAGATCTTAGGTAGCGATGTTTTGTTTTGTTATTTATCAGCCACCAAGCAACTGCCTATTTGGAAATAGGTCGCATAATTTTTGGAAAACCTCATACCACTAAGCTAGATTCACGCTCCAAGGTAGGGGAGAGACCGACCTCCAAACGGTGCAGGAACATAAGACCTACCACAAAGAGTCAAATAAAATAAAGGAGGCTCCAAAAAGTCAGATAGTCCAGAAGTACACGAACCTGCTCCAAGAACAAAGGACAAGTGGTAGCGACCCTGCTGCTCCAGATATTAGGATAGGTACCATGCGTGAAAATCACCCAGACTAGAACATTCAAAAAGAATGTGCCGAAAAGTCCGGGTGCAGGGGAGCAGTCCATCAAATGGCGGTGCATCCCGAGAAGAGTGTAGGGGTGAGCCTCGAGACCCCTCCTCCTTTCGACCTTGCCCACCCCATGGTCAGCCAACTCTAAGGTGATTTGGTCTATTGAGTAGTTGAAGAGGTACCTTGCATAAACCACTCCTTTCATCACAAAGTTTCGACAGAATGTGGTGTCACACTCGTCAGCAGGCCATTAAGTGTCAGAAGGGCCCTAATCATGGTTGCCTCGGAAGGGTTCGACGCATTCGCTAGAAGGATCCTGTCCGAGAAATGGGTGACCTTTGGCTATCTCCTCTGATGAATCATGTTGCCTTTAGCCAACATACTGACATCAGTGTAGCGAATAACCAAAAGCATTTGAAGCCAGTAGGGTAAAAAATGCCACCAGCGCACTTCGACATGTCTTAGTCTGGGCTCCTCCACCAGAAGGCGCCTCGGCGCTGGACTTGCCGATCTTGGCCTAATCGCTTGCTGCAACACGTCCCTCCCCGAAGATCCCGCGTAAGGAGAGTAACCCTTAGTCCTCTTCTTACTTCTTTTATATTTAGGAGAGGAGGTGAACCCACTTCTCAACTGCAGGGAGCCCCTAGGCCGGGTGGACCGGACACAGCAAGATCCTTCTCAGAAATGGAGAAGGTCAAAGTTGTCAAAAGGGCACTAGCCAGGGAGGAAGTCCAACCTCTCTTTGTGATACCTCAGAAGCTTGCACAAGGATGGATTCAGGTTCAGTGTTTGACACCGAGCTCAAGTTCGGACCAATGCAAGATCCTGCTATCTGAGGCTGGGTCACCTCCAGGATCTCGTGTAGCTCGGGGGGGGGCGGCTCCATGTGGCCATCCCCCAAAGAATCAAGGATCCCATCCGAGGTAGCTTTTGTTGTGTTCTCTCTGGCCGATAAGCCGACCTCCATCGGGAAAGAGAGGTAGGCAGGCCCGCCTACTCCCCACAATGTCAAAAGATACAACTGTAGAAGGCATGGCCACAAAGGCCCCATTTTCCCTTGTCCCAATTGAGTCATTCCCACCGGGAGCAGTGAATGTTGGTCCACCTACCTGCTGTCTTGACAGTCACCTGTGATAGGAAATGGGTAACTGCCATTGGTGGAGAGGAGGAGTCATCCATGGTCGACTCCAGAGAAGGGAGTGAGGGGGAAACTCCTGGCACATTTAGGTCTAGGAGAGGAGTAAGCCTCCTCTCTGGTCAGAGGGGCCCCTGAGAAAGCGCAGGGGGCACCTCCTGTTCAGAAGTAGAGCTGCCCGAGAGTGACTTAAAAGATGGCAAAGGGAAAGCCCCTTTAACAGATATGGGGGCTAAGAGGGGAGGATCTCCTCCACCGGTCAAAGCAGGGTCTCATGTTACCTCATCCTCCCCAACACCTAGGGAGGGCGAGGCCGCGCTTGCATTCACAATTCCACTATTACTTTCAACCTCCCAATAACTTGGGAGGTTAAGAGAGAAGTCTCCAGAGAATCACACAATTCCAGAATGTGATCATCTACACATACTCAGTCTACGGGTCTTGCGGTGATAGGGTTTGCCAACTCAGCCTGCCAAAATTTTCCTCAAGCTTTGACCATAAAGGATGATGCCGTCATAGCCACCTTATGTGTGTACTGGAAGAAGGTAAGTAGAGTCGACGGCCCAGCACACCCCATAACAGCAAGTTTTCAGCTTTCGCAGCAGGTAAGGAACTCACGGTATACACTGCCCCTCGACTAAGCTGATAAGTGGATGAAAGAGCACGGGGCAGCCTGAAGCTATGTGGATAGAAGAGCAGGTTTGGAAAAAGGTTGGCAGGTGATCCCAGGATGGCATGCAGTACACCAAGACTATAGGGCTGAACTCTGTCCAGGTGGGAACAGTCACTCTTGGTACAAAGTGCAGGTAGAAAAGCTCAAGGGGATAGTCATATTAGTAATAATAGTAATAATACACAAGAATAAATAATGATAATAATAAAAAAGTAAAGTAGTACTGAGTGGGGGAAGGAAAAGCACACTAACAACTTCCCCAGGCTATATTAGTGTTCAAATCAACCCAATGACAGGGGCTCCCTAATTTGCAGTCAGGCCAGGAGGATGTGAGGTTCCTCCAGGTACCAGGTGTAACAGGCTCTACAAAGTCTCAACAGCAGGGACCAGGAACATGGGCTGGGAAGGAGTGTGGCTATGCTGTTAGGTGTCAGTTATAGGAGCCTCCACTCCCTTGTGGGCAACCATCATAACTAGTCACTTTGCCCACAGTGCAAAGGAACATCCTGAAAGGAAACCCAAAGGTCTTCTTACTGTTGGCAATGTCGCCATTCTTCAGAGGTCTTAGATCGGGAATACCATGACAAATGACTTCGTTGATGGAAGTGCAGCAAGATTTGGGGAAGCTGTGGTAGTTGAGAGGAGAGGGGTAACATTCCCAATCAACGCACGCTTCGTGAATAACTCGATCAATCTCATCGGTCGTAATGCCAACACCAGCCACTTTCACGCCTTCCTCCAGTACACTCCTCGCCAGCTGTAACAAACAAGAATAAGGAATGAAAGGGAAAAATATAAATTTCCTGTTTGTTGCTGAGTTATTCAGTAAACCCATGAATTTAAATAGCAATACCAACAAGGGTAAATCAAGCAATTTGTAAAAAGAGATCTGTAAACAAAGTGTAAAAGATATAGTGTGTGAAAATGTGTGGAAGATATACAGTACTGTCCAAAAACATCAGAATGACTGTATTCTATAACATATTTTATAAATTTGGCCAGAGAAAATTCAAGGTTTCTAAAATTGATGTATGACAATCTACAGGTATAAACTACATAAAGGCTATGCAAATTTAGATGAATAAAACCAAAGTTATCAGCAGATAAGCAATTTACTAAAAAAAATTGTTGAAGTGTCAAAAATAATCTGAACATCAAAGGAAACATTTCTATTGGAACAATTAATTATCTTCAAGAATTTAGCAGAGTTCTTGAAATGTTTTTGTATTTATCACTTTAGACAGGTCTCTCTGAGTGTGTTTCAAACATTATTAATGGGAGTTGGTCTTCACCAACTTGGCTGTGTGGGAGGGAGCATTATTTATCCTGCATTAAAATTGCAGGTTTGGCTTGAAGGCTTGCAGATGGGGCAAAGCATGTTGTGGTAGCATTTCCATATAAGCTTGTACAATCAGTGTTCCATATACACAGAAGTGGCTCAGTGCCTTCTAACAAAATCATACCACCAATCAATGACACTTATTCCACCAAACTTCAAACTTTTTTTGTGCAATTGAAAGCCAAGCTTCCACCCTTTATGCAACTAACAAACAGATCTGAACAAATTAAACTTAAATTAATCACCAAAATGATGAATCTCCCCAGCATTGATAAGTAGGCTCTCAATGGGAACATGTGGGAGGCACCGCTCATCAGACCGACACCAGTGTGGTGGATTGAGGCTACCTTCGGCAATACAGGCTAGGAGGCAGATGCATGAAACTTGCATCAGTAGTCAAGCTTTGAATGAAGAAAGGGTTGATAGAAAAGTAAGGAACTAGCCCTATCGGAACCCCAAGGTGCGGAATGTCACAGAAGGAAGAATGTCCTATGCCATTGGTACATGAGACCTTAAAGCTGTAAATATGAGCCTCCCAGTATAGTAGTCAGATTGAGTCTGCCTCCCCTCACCTCCCCAAATGTCTAATTCCTTCCTTCTTTTCCAGGGTGTATGGAGTAGAGAAGATGGAGAGAGAAGGAAATCTGGGTGGGGAACTCGATAAACTTCTATTACGCCTCCCACTCATCTCTCTCTCTTCAAACAGGCATATGATTTTATATTAAAAGACATTGGACTGTTGTAATTGTTTAGATCAAAAGTGAATACACATTCAGTGATCTTATTTGAAGTGAGGAAGTTGGCCAAATTGGAAGTGCGAAAGAAGAGGGAGCTGGACAGCCATACAGATAAAAGTCAGTGTAAATGGGGATGTGTATGCATATGTTGGCATTAATGATGTATGAGTGTGGCAGTAAATCTGTGACTGAAGATGCCTTCTCCTTTCCAGCTCCTTCATACCGACTAATGTATCGGCATCTGACTTAGAGAGTGGCAGCGGCAGTCAGCCTTGACTCACATTCTGAATGACTGAAAAGGACCATCCTGAAGCATGGGTCATTGGAATAACACCTCCCAGTCTCCAACAAAGCGGTTGGACCCATGCGACCCTGTTCCATGACCATGGAACACCCTGTGAATTCCTATAAAAAAGCGGGCCCGCCTCCCATTCCTTTTCTCCCCCATCTTTGTTGATTACTTGTTACAACCCTTTTAGTGTGATTGAATCCAATATATATATATATATATATATATATATATATATATATATATATATATATATATATATATATATATATATATATATATATATTATTTGACTGATTTACTTATATTTTGGTGTTGGCCAATATTTATTTGTAAGACCCTATATATATATATATATATATATATATATAATATATATATATATATATATATATATATATATATATATATATATATATATTTAGCATTCTTGCACATATACATCTTTATTTGTGCGTGTGTTCTCTAATTTGCGTTGGCCAATATATATTGTAAGGCTGTATATATTGGGGGCTTTTGTACATATAGTATTGCAAATGTTTGAGGTTTGCTATTTGTTTCTTGTCATTTTTGTGTTGTATAAATAAAGTAATAATTAGATTAACCCCTCATTATCCACCTCTCAAACACCCAGGCAGATCTGTTAGAACCAGGGTTGGCAAAACCCCCCAAATTCTGAAAAAGCCCAATAAACCCGTTTTTTTTCAAATCTTGGGTTTTTTCAAAAAACAAATGCTACAAGCATTAGAATAACATAGAAAAAGAATAGCTATCTCTATTTTTATATAATATTAATAATTACTTAGTTTAATAATTATATTATAGTAAGAATAGATCACAGTAACAGATCACTGATCAAGAATTGTGGGTACCCATGATAGCCATAACCTGTAGGAGAGATGAATTATTATGAGTCAGTATCAGAGAAATAACCTTAATTTGATACATATTTGTTGAAATTATAAACATAAATATGAATTTTGAATAAAATAATGATAAGTAGCATTTATTTCTTGAAAAAAAATGTAATTTTGAAAAAAGACCCCTGTTTTTTTCAAATTTCCCTTGAAAAAGCCCCCAAAACTCAGGATTTTTTATTTGCCCACCCTGGTTAGAGCAGCAGGGATTGTGAGTGCAGGCTCTGGGACCCTGCCACCACACAAGGTGAGGCATTGGTCAAAAACTAAACCAAGGAAATGGTGCAAATCCACCACTTCCAGGCAAACCTCATTAAGGAACAAGTCCGGGTAGGGGTGGAGTCATGGATGGCAGCCGAAGTGCACCACCTTAGTCTTCACCAAGGAAACCAAAATTTGTGCGCTGCAGCATAGCGAGATATGTGGTTCACTGTTTGTTGGAGTCGACGCTCCAGAATTGGCATCTGGGTATAGCCAAAAGAGATCAAAAGGTCATCTAAGTAGAGTATAGCGAGAACATCTTCCAGCAGCAGCGAGGTGATACTGTTGATGCTCAGGGCTGTGTGTGTGCAACACTGAGGACATTTCACTGTGGTATATCATCTTCCCACTCCATTGAGCCAGAGAAGGCTTCCACCCACTAATTAATATGCGGAATCGACGCTGTTGCAAAAAACTCAGAAATAAATGTCCCGCTCAGCCTCATCATGTGGAGAGCCAGCCTCCAAGATAACATATCACCATGTGATATCATAGGCCTTCTCCAGACCGGAAAACACCATGCATAGTGCTATCTACCATGCAAGGCCTTGAAGATGGCATTTTCCATTCGGAAGAGAGCATCAGGCATGGAGTTGAACTTGCGGAAGCTGTACTGTGCGGGAGATAGGTGCTGTCCGCAAACCAGGAAAAAGGCTAGTCTAACATTTACTGATTTTCCAATAAACTTGCACACTCAGGAGGTTAGAGAGATTGGGCAGGAAACTGGCTGGGGTAGAGTGATCTCTCCCCAGTTTGTGAATAGAGAACACAGTAGCTATTCGACATGTGTGGGAGGATACCCTCTGTCTAGATCATGTTGAACAAATCTCATATCAAGGCCATGCCTTGTTCACCTAGATGTCAAAGATAGACATACAGGAAATTGTCTGGACAAAGGGCGGTGACTGCTCACAAAGCGAGAGTGGAACGCAACTCCCTCAAAGTAAACCTGTCATTGAAGAGTTCTCTGGCTCTGGAGGTAAAGTCCAGTCAGCAAGCTTCAGTGACATGAGATCACAACATTGAATGCTGGCGGAGCAAGCATCCCAGCTAGAGCATGTGGAGAAAGCGGTTGTGAAGAACTCTGCCACAGACATGCATCAGAGATTGCAGTTCCATTCTCCTGTAGAAAGGGAGAGAATCTAGCGAGAACTTGCCCTGAATCCTTTTGACTCACTTCCACACCTCTGCTAGAGGGGTCTTCGCATTCAGTGAAGACACATATGCCAACCAAGAAGAGCGGCGGACATGCTTCAAAATATACCAGAACTTAGCCCTAGTTTGATGAAATTCATGGACAGTCAAATCGTTCTTGGGGCGCTAATGGTGCATATAGGCATAACGATTCTGTTTGAGGGCCATCTCACACTCGGGTGACCACCATGCAAGCAGTGGGTGTGCAAAATGGTCATACTGTGCAAGTTTTAGGTATTTGCCTCAACTCACCTGTGCTCACTCTAGTGCCCACCTTTTATATCAGGTTTTAAAATTTTGATGCAGGTTGATATAAATAGAAAAATTTGCATAGCCAAAATTTTGTTTTGAGTGCACAAAGAAAAGTTGATGTGAAAGTGAAAGCCAGGTATGTGTATGTATGAGTGATGGATGTCTTATGTGTGTATGGGGTATGTATATAAACTAAGGAAGGGGGATATATAATACCAAGGAGTGAGCAGGGGGTAATTTTGGTAGGTTAAAAATACAGGTTCATCATGTTGAGATTGTGTTCTGCACAAAATCGTAGTGTTCCATGTACAGGGTGTCCCAAAATTTTAATGTTTTTTAATCCTTTTCAGAACCTTTTAATAATGAATAAGGAAGAGCAGATTTTTGTTGTGATGGCTCGTATCGGAGGAGCGAAATTTAATGAAGTACGCGAAAAGCTCCAAAGAAAGTCTAGAAAACCTGGACCTAAAGACAACAAATTTAAAAGAACCCAATCCATACATGATGAAAAGGAAGAGGATGGAAAAAGATTGACCAAAACAAAAAAAATGAAAAATTCAAAAATTGTTGAAAATGAACCAAGAACTTTGGTGAGAAAGACCAGTCAGAGACTTGATATATCCTAGAGAACAAGGCATAGTCTTGCATTCAATTACTGCACTGCCTTAATGAAGATTATCCAAATTGAACAGCAAGGTGCGTAAAATTTGTGGATCAAATTGAAAATGAAAACCTATTAGATAACATCCTATTCAATGATAAAGCAATTTTCCACACATGTAGTAGGTAAAGTTAATTGACACAATTGTCGTATCTGGGAAAATGAAAGACCAAGTGGTTTCGTGGAATGGAAAAAATACTCTCCAAAAGTAAATGTGTGGCTTGGAATAACCAAATTTTAAATTTATGGCCCATTCTTTTTTCACAAAGTATCTGTGACAGGCAACATCTACCTTGATATGCTCCAACAGTTTTTAGAACCACAACTTGTTGATAGTGTGGTGTTTCAACAAGATGGTGCACCATGTCATTATGCTCTAAATGTCCGAGATTACCTGAACTCTCACTTTCCAAATAGATGAATTGGACATGGAGGAGCTAGACTTTGGCTTTAGTGTTCTCCAAATTTAACTCCCCTGGATTTTTTGCGGTGGGGTTTTATCAAATAAAAAGTGTATCAGCCAAAATTAGTAATTTAACTCAACTTAAAGAACACATACTTTAAGCAGTTCTGGGAATAACTTTACTAAAGATTGATTTGAAATTTGCAGAGATATGGACAGAGCACATGTTGAGTAATTTAAATAAAGTTTTTCTTTTCTTTTGTTTTTGATGAATTTTTGTTTTCTTTTTGTGATCATAATTGAGCAGGAAAAATAAAAAAGTTATATATATATATATCCATTATGAAAAGATTATGAAAAGGATTGAAAATCAAATTAAAATTTGGAGACACCCTGTACATGGAACACTACAATATTATGCAGAGCACAATTTGAACATGATGAACATAATTCAACAAGAATTTTTCATAAAAGTTTTCAATTTCATCAAAATACACACTCAATTTTGGGGCACCTGGTATTTGCTCTAGTTGGGAATTGTAGGTATATTGGTTATGTTTGGCAAGTTAGGTACATATATCGTGACAAATGTGCATTTTTTGAGGAAAGCACCAAACTTGGCACATTAGTAGATTATCATATTATCAACAAATTTGGATATTGAGGCCATGTCAAATTCAGCCTCTGATGACTGTGGCAGGCATTTTTTGAAATGGCTGCTAGCGGCCACTATAATTTTCCAAACCCTTAGAGTGTTCACCAAAAATCCATCTAAATAGGCTCTATGCGAGGGTTGAGACATTTAATATTTTCAGAACATTTGCATTATCGCATGTTTCACTCTAAAACATTGTACAAAATTCCCATTAAACTCATTATACGCATTATATCATCTTTTTTTTTTATTCATATTATGCTAATTATAGACCATTTGGGGGGCTGGCAAATGGAAGATATAGTTGCTGGTGAACAAACGGCTGCTAGTGAACAGAAGATTTTCAACAACTTTAGTATGTCTAAGAAATTCCAATTTGCTGGCATTAATTTGTCTCTCCCATCAACATCAACACACCCAAGTAAGATTAACTGGAAGCTGTGTTGCATTTGTCAAGAGGACAAAACAGAGTCATTGACATGTCCTTCACTTTCTAAGCGAAAAGTATCTGGGAGTGGGTACAGTTTACTCGCAACAAATTTGATGAGATTCAGTGAGCTTGGACAACTACAAGAAAACATTCAGTTGAAAAGACTCAATGAAGGTTATGGCATTGAAGCGGTCATGGTTGCAAACAATGCTTTGTACCATCAATCATGCAAACTCAAATATAATACAAAACTGCAAAGAGCAGAGAAGTGAACACTCATGAGAGCAGGAGATCTATGATGTACCGGATGTGTGCAAATGTCCCAGATTTCATCCAAGATCATCCAGTACAGAAAAGGCTGAAGAAGCCCAGTGATTTTTTTTTGCAGACAACCTGCAGGACCCGATGTTCTTCACCAAGTTACAACATTTCAAATGGACAGTAAAGTTCGATCCTGGGCAGCCATTCTTGAAGACACAGAACTGCTCGGCCGACTCAGTGGAGACACGATCCCCCAGGATGCCAAGTACCATAAGAAGTGCTTCAGTGTTGTACACAACCGTGTTAGAAAGGCCCAGTCTGAGGAGTCCAAGTACAAAGACAAGGAATGAGAATTATCTGGTATTGTATTCACCGAACTGGTCCTCTACATAGAAGAAGCTAGGCTAGAAGAGGAGGCAGCATAAGTGTCCAAGCTAGCTAATCTTGTACAGCTCTATCAGGCCAGAATGGAATAGCTAGGGGTTAAGCTTGACACAAGGGTCCATTCCACATGACTGAAGCAGAGACTCCTTTCACAGTTCACTGACATGAGCCCACACACAAAGGGGAGAGACATCCTGCTGGTATTTGAAGAAGACTTTGGTGCTGCTCTCATGAAATCCTGTGACCTGGACAGTGATAATAATGTGGTCTATCTTGCATGTGCTGCACAGACCGTGTGGCGCCACATGTTTGAAGAAGCTAAACCCTTCAATGGATTCCCTGAAGGATGTCAAGAAGAATCTGTGCCATCACTGCTGCATGCCCTGGGAAGCATGGTCCTAGAGGGTCCTAACATTACGGATCAGATGGCAGACGCAACCCCTGCAGCACTTGCCATTGCCCAGATGCTGAAGTTTAACTGAATCAAGCACAACAGGGCACATCACACCACAGCAACTGTAACTGCAAGGCACAGTGCTGCACAGGAGACACCAGTTCCCACATACGTAGGGATGATGTTGCACACTCACACCAGAGCTGGGCACCTCCACAAATCTGCAATTGCAGAAGTTATTTCAATTGCAGATTTGCGTTTGCCACAAAATGGTCACAAATTTGCAGTATTACTTCCGCAAACTTCCATTATCACATAGAAGCAAGCCCGGTGATTCCCAACTGCCATTGAATTTGACTGTGTTGATATGCAGTGGCTGGTAATTTTCTGCATGATGAGTGCGTCAGTCAGGAAGTTAGGGTTGCCAGTTACCATATAGGCACTCACTCAGTCTAACTGAGTCAGTCCCAGCCCTCACACAAGCTACGAGTGTTCTCACATCTTAACTTCTCAGTGTTCTACTCCAACTTCCCACACTGCATGTACATTAGTTTGTTGCTTACTGACATGCTGAAGTAGAGAACCTACAACATGCCAAGCTGGTGATGCCCCATCCACCAGCCATGTCACCATGGAAGAGCAAGTGGGCAATGACAATGTGACAACGGAAGAATCGGTAGAGGATTTGAGCCACCCCTGGCCTCACTTGGAATCATTTTATTCCCGTGTTTCCAAGAAACAAGTGATGGAGAAGGAAAAGACTTGTTCAAGGGCATCATAATTTGCAGTCTGCAAAGTAAAGGTCGCCTACACCACATACAGCACCTTCACTATGAAGAGTCATTATGAGTACGTAAGTATTATTAACCTTTCATTTACTGTTATTTTTTTTTTACTATTGTGGGGGGGGGGTGTACAAGATAGTGATAGTGAATAATAGCACTAATGATACAATGATAATGTTAATTATGTAACAATGTGTGTACGTTGTTGTCATGACCACGACTGGAAGATGCTTGACTGGTGCATGAAAAATAATGTCTGAGTTCCAGCAATTTCAAGAGCATAATTTCAAGGAGGCTTTTATGTCATTTCCCAAAATGACAAAAATCAATCAAAAATAAAAATCATGGAACTCGATCAAACCAGTAATGGAAGACCATGGAAGTTAGCCGTAACATTAGCAATTTTAACGTAAGACAAAAATCATTTATTCTACGTTGTAGAGAAATGATGTGATATGTTGATCCTAAACTCGCATATCACACTGCATTGCCAGATACGTGTACTATACTTGTTCCATGTATGTAATAGTAATATGTAATGATTATATGGTGATATATTAACAATAATAATAATACCTATTATTATTGTTAGTGTTTATGAAGGGCAATATATGGATTTGCTGAAGCCACTAAGCCCATTGTCAGAAGATGAATAAATGACTTGTACGGGTCATAGCTTGTTAAATTTAAGTTATTAGTTTAATATACTATAAAGTATGAACTCTAGTGTGTAATTATTCATAAGGTAATAAATTGATAGAATTACTAGTTTTTTTTTCTTTTTGTTTCACTCTCTTTTGTCTTATTTATTTTTTAGATTATTTCTTTAATATCCAGACCACAATATTTCTCAACTTCCAGCCTGTGGCATCAGGGGATACATCTACGATACGAGCCTCTCATTACGGCGACACTATTAAAATCATCTGCACCAACAACGGGTGAGAGACTCCGCCATCATACACTCATACAACTACAAGAGCTTTAGCTCCTCCCCCCCCCCCAATTTTAAAATTGTGATTGTGGATTTGCATTTGCGATTTAAAATAAATCTTAAAATTTGCAGATTTGCGATTGCGGATGTTATGAAATGAGTTTGCAGATTTGTGATAGCGGAAGTTCAAATTCATAATTCATTTGCGATGCCCGGCAATGGCTCACACACAAAAGAGGGAATTAATAGACAGATTTTTATACTTGGGCATAAGCATCTCCTATGACCATGTTCTCCAGCTTTCAGCTCAGATGGGGAACGGTGCCTGTCAACAGTTTCACAGAGAACAAGTGGTCTGTCGCAAAAAAGATACGCAGAAATGTCTTTAAAATATCAGCCATAGACAATATCGACCACAATCTCAGTTCAATGACAGCGAAAAATTCCTTCCATGATACAACCCTCTCCCTCATCCAGCACCCCTCTTTCACTGGCAAAGCAATGGACCGAAGCATTGTAAATCAGTGGTGGATCACGAAATGATAGCTCAAAAAGGGTCAGCGACTTGCCATACTATGATACTCATGTGCCCCCAGTCATAACCACCATGAGGAACATGTCTGTTCCTGCTAGTGAAGTGGTGTCCTTGACCAGAGATGGCTTCAAGGAGCAGACTGAGGAAGAATATCTGTGGCTAGAGCACACAAGGCAGGTCCTAGGGGATAATACTGAGACAGATGATGAGAAAATATCATGGTCAGAATTTCATGCCAGTCGCAGTCAACTCGAAGCATCTGCCCCACCACCCTACATCCACTGTTCCTTGACAGTGCCCACACAGTAGCCATGAACCAGCACTCCAAGGATGTGGTAAAGAAAGCTGTAGAACATTTAATAAATCCTGGCCAGATACCTGTAATCACCTTGGACCGGCCACTGTTTGCCTTAGCAAAAGAGATTCAGTGGAAGTGGCCAGAGAAGTATGGTAAAGATAAGATGTAGTGATGGTCGGCGGGGTCCACATCGAGAGGTCCACCCTGAAGACAATGGGCGACTGGCTGTGAGGAAGTGGGTGAGTATAAGCCTTAGGGCAAGCTGAGATTACAATGCCAGGGACAGCCGACTCCCTCTGAGCTGCCAATGTCACCCACACAAGAAGAGGTCATCAAATCACTGCAGTGGCACTGCACATGTTGCAACACAATGTGTATGAATGCCACTGTGTGACATATTTTGATAATGCAGAAGATCTGCCTGAGTTTGAAGACTGGTGTCACCAGAGAGGAGAAGACATCCCCAACTTTCAGTAGTGGGCAATTGTGCTAGAACTAGAGATGTTGCTACTGGTCTATGTGCATTCTCTGCAGCAGGCTTCATTCACAATGTATCTTGATGCCGTGATGGAACTGGCCCCATGGTTCCATGCCTTAGACCACAAACACTATGCCAGGTGAGTCCCTGTTCACCTGAAGGACATGGTTGCGCTCCCAATGAGGCACCCAGATGTAGCCAGATTTTATTGCTGGCAACTTCACTGTAAGAGATGAAGAATGTGTACTCTGCGATCCCATTTGACCAGGTGCATTAGAGTCGTCCACAAATTATAGTGAAAATCAAATTTCTATTTTTTCATTGGTGCTCATTGCTTATTCGTTGCTGCTACGTGAGTGAAGATATGAGGTGAAATTAGAAGGAAATCGGACTTCTTTTAGGGTATGCCACACAGCAGCAATGTTTCAACTCTATTGTGAATTGTGGTGATCGTCAATTCTGGTTAGACAATTCTCTCAGTTGCCGAAACATGTGTCATGACGTCCTTCATTTCGTTAGCAGGTGAACATGGCTTCTTCTAAAAGAAAACAAACGCTGGTGTATGCTGTTGATTCAACTCTTGAGAAAATCCCAGAAAGCTGCCTTCCAACAAGCCTCAGGTAATTGAGATTTCTTGGGACACAATGGGAGAGGGCCTTTGTCAGTCTAGTTCTGATTCTATGAGGTTATGTCTACTTTGTTTTCTCATTATAATTTAAGTTTGCTTATTTCCTGTCCTGCATTATTATACTAGTAACATACTACTCCTGCATTGCATAAACTCTCTCTTTCTCTCTCTCTCTCTCATAAAGAAAGTAGAGGGAGAGGTGACGCCCCCTTGTCGCGGGAAGAGAGCTTGTGTGTACCTTTGACTTTTCGAGCTATGTCGGCGGGTGTACCTCTTCTGGGTACCCCTGGTAGGGCTTCCCTTGTCGATTTGGTCGAAAACGAGATTCCAGACTAAGTGCGTCATTCCTTCCTTTTTCTACTCTATCCTTCTCCTTTTTTACTTTTATCCTATCTCTCCCACTTATACAAAAAAAAAAGAAGCCTACTCCTATCATGTCACTCTTTCCCTTTTTTCCCTCTATCTACATATAAGGACCTGGCAGCTACCTCATGCATCAGGAGAGACTTGGAACCTCCATAAACAACGCCAATCGACGCTCACTGGTTGCGAGAGACTAGGACTAGAGGTGTGCTAGGCGTTGGGGCACGATGAATGGGATGAGGGTAGTGCCCCGTTAACCCCTTCCCTGGCGCGTAATTATTGACCATTCCCAGTGACCGTTGACGGGTGCCTCTGGTAGCATCAGTCCGAGGTGACGGCCCTTTGTTCCCAGGTTGGTTGCCAGGCCAATAAAAAGCCTTGGGTCGAGTCTGTTGGTGTGGCGGAATATCCATTGAACGCTGCTCCGAGATCTTGGCCGTCGTGAAGGGAACTAGTAGGAGTTTAGTACGGGGTGTGCTCCGTTGTTCACCTGGTGAGAAATCGATGGCCCCTTCGAGGACCGTCAGTGCTGCTTGGTTGGGAGCCACGGCACGCCGAGGTTTGACGACTCGGTCGGACGAACAGCAGCACAAGGAGCGTGCCTTCTGAAAGATCTGAAACCTCTCCGATCGATAGGCGGGAGCGACTCACGCGGGGCGAACTCACCACCCCCTTTCTTTTTTATTGAGTGGTCACAAAGTATTCAGAGATATAAAGTGTTCAGCATGACTGGAAAGAAAGGACCTGGTGCGTTAAAGTATACCTGCTCGACATGCCAAAAGGACAAGTGGTGCGTAGATTTTCCGAAGGGGTGTTTCTCAAAATGCCACCCTGGAAGTATGTGCACAGACTGCGTCCTAAGGGCAGAACTTCAGGAGTATAAGGAACTTTTTATATCTTCTGAGGAAAAAACACGACCGCTGGAAGAAAAGGTGAAAATCCTTGAATCTGAGCATGTGACTCAAATCCGTCATCTCGAAGCCATTATGGCAGAGATTAAAGCCACCAAGGTAGAGCAACAGCAACAAGAAACTCCCAACGACGCGGATGGCTCCTCTGCTAGGCCCTCATGCACCACGTCGATAGAGATAGGCCAACCATCCAACGTCCCAGAGCCAGCAGCTGCTGGGGTTACTCAGGGTGTCAAAAAGAAGAAAAGGAAGAGTAAGAAAGGAAAAACAGTAGATAAAACAGGAGAAAGTAGAACGGAAGAAAAAACGAAGAAAAAAAAGAAAAAAAAAAAGTGGGGAAGATTTTTTTTTTTTTTTTTAATTAAGGGGCTATCTGGCGACTGCCGACTAAGGCATAAGTTGCCGTAAACAAACAGCCTAGTTTTAGGCTACTTTAAAAAATTAAACAGAAAACAATAAAAAGAAATAACAATAACAATAACAAAGCAATAACAAAACAATTACAAAAACAACAACAACAATTAAATCGGGTTAAATAAAAGGGAGAAGGCCGGCCTCCCCCAAAAAGTCAATAAGTCCACCAGTCAAAGTACACGCACTCATCCCGAGCACAAGGGACAGGCGGTAGCGACCCCGCCCATCCCGGTACCGGGACAGGTGTCGTGCGCGAAGATCACCCAGACTAGGACATTCGACAAGAATGTGCCGAACAGTCTGGGGGACGACGCAGTCGTTGCAATAGGGCGCAGGCGAGCGGTCCATCAGATAGCGATGCGTCACACGAGTTTGTCCGATTCGGAGACGACAGAAAGCAACCTGAAGCCGCCGCGGCATTGGGGGATAGGTCCATGGGAACAGTCGCGGCGCAATGGCACGCAACTTTAAGTTCCCTTCGACCGTCTCCCATCTTCTTTGCCAAGCAGTCCGAAGAGCTGCCCGTATTCCTGCCATGTAGTCGGTGTGAGGAAGAGCGAAACGCTGGTCCGGTCGCAGAGTCCTCGCGGACTCTTTGGCGCCCTCATCGGCGCGCTCATTCCCCGCAATTCCTACATGTCCAGGAACCCAGCAGAAGATAATCTCGACATCTGCCCGGCTCGCCAAAACCGTGGCGTCACGGATATCGCGAACCAGGGGATGCGGAGATTCCAATGCCCCGAGAGCACTCAGGGCGCTTTGTGAGTCGCTATAGATCACAATCCGGTCTCCGAACCGGGCACGTCGCGTAATCTCCCGTACCGAGTGGTGTATTGCGGGGAAGAAAGAGGAATCGAAAGAGCCCATACTGAAAGGGAAGCCTCTGTCCTCTGTACCCAAATGCGTGAGGGTCATCGTGATCGGTAACTAGCAAGCGCGGGATCTACAACCATTGCTAGCGGCCCGCCTTCGCACCAGTGTGAAGGTAAGCTGCCTTCCAGGAAAGGGTAACGGAGAAATAAGGGTGGAGGCTGAGAAATCTCAGATCTCTGAGAACTCAGTAGTTGCCCTCATGGCAAGTGGCAACGATCTCTACCTACGAGGAGGTAAAGTAGGCGCCAGCGAGAAGATCCTGACCACGGTTATGGGAGGAGTTGACGACTGTGGGCTAAAAACCCGCAGACGTGTCGTGGTCGGGATACACCCAAGACGAGGTCCATCCCGCAATGCTCCCGCGAGGAACGTCTCCATAAACCAACGCCTGGGAGATCTTTGTACCGCGGAAGGAGTCTTTTTTGTAGACCCCTACCGCACCTTTTACGGGAGAAATGACCTGTACAAAAGGGACGGAGTGCATCTTTCCTTTAAAGGAAAAGCTGCACTCGCGAACATGATCCAGGATGTTGTGGAGCGGACTCAAAGAAGTGTCAGACCCCGAGTAAAGGAGGACGTACGCCAGTACACCCGTGTTACTCCAGGAACGACCTTTTCTGAAGTCACAAAGAGGGAAGTGACCCCGCCACAGAGAAAGAAAGCGGGAAACGGAAGAGCGTAGGGAGTCCTACAGTCGGGGACTCCCTCAAAGTTCTTCTGTTTAATGCGAGGTCTATCAGAAACAAGTTTCTAGAACTTCGTGGCCTCGTAGCAACAGAAGAACCGGAGATGGTGGCCATAACGGAGTCGTGGATAAAAACCTCAAGCCGAGATTTTGAAGGTGAATTCACGATTCCCGGTTACCAGCTCTTCCTGAAAGATAGGCCAGACAGAGAGGGTGGCGGTGTGATGTTGTATGTCAAGGATACTCTCAACTCGACGGATTGCAACATCGTATCCAACCATGAACTACTAGGTGTTGACCTAGAGATAGGTCCTGCCAAATACAGGACCCTGGTGCTTTATAGACCTCCTGCCCAACTCGTTGAAAAGGACAGAGATCTGTACCAGCTACTAGGAGAACTTGTCGAAGACAGAGTGTGTATCGTCATGGGTGATTTCAACACGAAAGTTGACTGGGAAACCAGAGAACCCTGTGGCGAGAACGCACTACTCCTGGAGTTCGCGAACAACGAGTTCCTGACTCAATGGGTGAGAGAGCCAACGAGAGGAGACAATATCCTCGACTTGGTTTTCACCTCTGAGGATGACATCGTTGAGGACCTCTCTGTTGGCGAAGAGGTCGGTGGCAGTGACCACCGACTAATTAGATTTGCAGTCAAAGTCCCGAAGGCAGGGCCTGCAACTAGTAAATCGAGGAAACTCGATTTGAAAAGAGCAGACTTTGCAGGTCTTCGTGCTGGACTGACTGACGCGAGGCTAGAAGTGTGCGATGTTGTTGAAGACTCGTGGAACAGTTTCAAAAATAAGTTCATGAGTCTTCAATCACGTTTCATCCCTCTGAAATGTCCCCGTCGGTCTTCTATTCAACCAAAGTGGTTTAATCGAGAAATCGGCCAACTGCTTAGGGAGAAGAGAACTGTGTACCGGCAATCGAAGATCTCGGGGGATTTTGACGAATACCGGAGGCTAGCCAGGAGAGTGAAGTCCAGCATAAGGGCGGCTAAGCGGTCTGAGGAACTCCAAGTGGCGAGACTCTGTAAAGAGAATCCCAAGGAGTGTTTTGGATATGTGTACAGCCGTAAACCAATCCGTCGAATGATTGGCCCTTTGAGAAATGAGGAGGGGGCATTAAAGCATTCAGATGCAGAAAATGCTAACCTCCTCAATGACTATTTCTCTTCAGTGTTTACTGAAGTGTGTGGTCCCATCCCCCAGCCAATGGATTCCTACTCGGGGAAAAAGCTGGAGGATATGGACTTCACCGAAGGAGAAATAAAAAGAAGATCACTGACTTAATGACGAATAAGTCACCTGGCCCGGATGGGTTTTTACCTAAAGTGTTGAAAGAAGTTCGCGATCAAGTGTCACGACACCTGAGCACAATCTTCAACATTTCAATCCGGACCGAATGCGTTCCTCGAGACTGGCGTGAAGCGGAGGTGACTCCTATCTTCAAGAAAGGAGACCGTAGTCAACCGTCAAGCTACCGACCTATCAGTCTGACTTCGATAGTCGGTAAACTCCTGGAAAGCATGATGGTGGACAAAATGACGTCGTATTTAGATTCAAACTTGCTACTGAGGAGTTCCCAGGACGGCTTCCGAAGGCAACGGTGATGCTTGACGAACCTTGTGGAATTCTTCCACTTCGTCTTCAGTGAGCACGATCGGGACAAGGCGGTGGATGTGGTGTACTTAGACTTTCAGAAGGCCTTTGATAAGGTACCACACCGCCGCCTTCTCCGGAAAGTGCGAGCGTTGGGCATAGACGGAAAAGTAGCCGGCTGGATCGAGAACTGGCTAAGTGGCAGACGGCAATGGGTGGTGGTGAATGGACAGGCTTCTGAGTGGGTGCCCGTTACTAGCGGGGTGCCTCAAGGTTCTGTCCTGGGACCAGTACTATTCATCATCTACGTCAACGACATGGACGGTGACATGGTTGCCAAGATTTCCAAATTTGCCGACGATACCAAGCTTGGTATGAACGTTGCAAAGGATGGAAATACTGCCCGCCTGCAGGAAGATCTTGGAAAGATTAGCGAGTGGTCGGACACGTGGCAAATGCCTTTTAACGTGAACAAATGCAAAGTGATGCATATCGGCCACAGAAACCCCCAATCTCAGTATATCCTTAAGGGCACTGCTCTTGAATTGAGTGACACTGAGAAGGACTTGGGTGTAACTATTACTAGCGACCTCAAGTTCTCGAAACAGTGCATCGAGGCAGAGAAGAAAGCCCAAAGGATGTTAGGCTACATAAAGCGCCAGTTTGGATACCGTAAGAAGGGGATAGTTCTTTGTCTGTACAACTCCCTCGTTCAGCCGCACCTGGAGTATGCCGTACAATTTTGGAGTCCTTCATTTCGAAAGGACATCACAAGGTTGGAACGCGTACAAGCCAGGGCAACCGAGCTGATTCCCTCTATCCGACATACAAGTTATGAGGATAGACTAAGGGAATTAGATCTGTTCTCGCTGGAAACCCGTAGACAGCGTGGTCAGCTCATCGAAGTTTTCAAAATACTTCGAGGGTTCGACAATGTTGACTACCGGGATATTTTCACACTGAGTGAGAACAGAACGCGCAATCACGGATTCAAACTTGAACTGAAGCGTTACAACCGCAATCTGTGTGGAATTTTTTTTCACTTACAGTATCTGCGGTAAGTGGAACGCACTTCCAGTGGAAGTTGTCAACAGTGAATCTGTTGACCAGTTCAAGTCAAGACTAGACAAAGTCTTGAAAAGTGGCCGTTCAGGGATGCAAAACAATTGAGCAGCCATGTACCTGCTCGATTGCTAGTTGAAAGGTACTCTCTTTGAATGGACCGTAAGGTCTCCTAGGGTACTTACTTTCCTTGTTACTCCTGTTTCTTGACTGGGCATCGTTGCTGGATGAAATAATTCAAGTAATTAATTATAATTTTTGTTCTGTCTCTGATGATGGCATTTTGTCCACCTTGTTGTTTTTCTGAATTGTGCCTCAAAGAGTAGCAAGCTCAATAGCTCATTAGTGGGCTTTCGATACATATGCGCTATAGTGCAAAAATGTTGTATGATGTGTGAAGCACAAGAAGAATCAGACGGTAAACCAGAAGATCAAAGAAGCCACTTTCCAGGGGAAGATTGACCAAGATTCCTGAAGACAAAGCATTTCTCTTGGACCAGGAAACCGCAAGGGATACATGGGTATGGAGGACAAAGAACACATCAGAGCAGAGAGGAAGCGGCTGGAGAGAGCTGAACACGATCAGGCACGTCGAAAAGGCTGAAGCACAGCGGCAGGAGACCTCCAGCGAGGCTGTTGTGCTCCTGTCAAGCAGTTCATCCTCTGACACGTCCGTCCTGCTCTTCTCCCCCGAAGACCCCTCATCGTGGAGCAGACCCAGGCCCATTTTGCTCCACTCTTGGTCCATCAACGGCACCTTCAGCGCGTCCTAAATCCATAGTCACCCCTGAGGTCGCAGCTGCTCTTTTCAGAACGAAAACTAGTGATCAAAATGCTGTTTATGTCTTGGCAGCCACAGCAGAAGCCCTGGGAGGAGCTGTGACTGCTGCGAGTGACCTCGTCATCAAAGGATCCATCATTTGACGTTCAAGGATGCGTCATCGGAGCACTACGGCGTCCTCCGTCAAGGATCGATTAGCGGCGTGTCAAGGGATGGCTTTCATCATCCATTGGGACGGAAAGATCCTTCCTGATGTCACCACTGCAAGTGGAATGGTGGACCGACTGCCCATCTACGTGCCGGGAACAGAAATGACTCGGAAGCGGGATTCCGCCCAACTTTTTGGTGTTCCTCAGCTCCCTAGGAGGAACTGGTGAGGTACAAGCGGAGGCAGTGGTGTCAGCGCTGGGGAAGTGGAACCTGGAGGAGAATGTCGTGGCTTTGTGCTTGAACACGACCTCATCAAACACAGGGTCCTCCACGGGCTTCTGTGTTTGACTAGACTCAAGACTGCTCGGCCGCGAACTTTTGTACTTCCCATGTCGTCACCACATCCAGGAGTTGTGGTTGGGCATGTCTTCCCAGCCCTTCACGGGTCCTCCACTAGACCAGACGTTCTTCTTTTCGTAGATTTAAGGATCATTGGGCCTTCGTGGGCCAGGGAAACTATGAGGATGGATGGAGCGACCCAGAAATACGAAAAGCGTTCATTGCTAATGAACTTCGGACAAAACAGGACAGGAATGACTACCGCGCCTTCCTTGAGCTGGTGCTCATTTTCTTCAGGGAAACCCCACGTCGTGGGGTGAAGTTTCCCATGCCTGTTCCAAAAACAATTCCGACTGACAGCCCAAGAAGGGACCACCATCCATGAATTCTCCTTATTCTGCAGCCTGGTGTACTGCCGAGCTTGGTTCCTGGCCCCGAGCCTGACAGATGCACTGTCTAACGATCTCCGGGTGCCCCAGGAGCTGAACATGTTCCGTACCACCAACGAGACTGTGGCGAAGGCAGCGTGACCGCTTTCAAGTGCCATTTGTGGTACTTGATGACTCAAATGATCCCTCTGTCCCTCTTCAGCAACAACGTTGACTCCAGCGAAAAGTCAAACATCATTCGTGCGATGGAAGCGGACAGGAGTATCGTCAAGAACACAAAGCAGCTTAACATCGAGGGAAAACAAATCCCCCAATCCCTCAGTGAGTTGGCCAATGCGACAAGCACCCGCCTTTTCGACATATTCAGACTATATAAGGATAAGACTTTCCTTGGAAAGGACCCAGTCTCCTGGAAAGATGATAAATCGTTCCAGTCTGGTCTGTGTAGCCTCCAGGGGATGAACTCCCTCAATGACGTGAAGCTAATTGAGGACTACAATGCCTCAATCACCAAAAACGAAGACCAAAAGCAGTTCCTCCTTCAGCAGATCTCCACCTACCACTGAAACTTCCCCAATCCGAAAAAGGGTACATTGTCATGAAGAAGTGAAGGGTGATTTTCTTGTCTTACATGTGAGAATGCACTCCTGTTTCTATTGAATAAATGTAGAACATTCATTTTTCTTTCATTTCTGATATTTTTAGATAGAAACAAGTGTCATAAGTGTACTTTCGGTTCGTTTTGGAAACTTTAGTCATGTGTGGTTGGTATCATACAGAGGGCTGAACATTTCCTGTCCCATGGCATACCCTAAATAGTGTTTAATTGCAAAGAAATCTTAGCTGGAGAACTTTTTCCAGAAGTAGCATCTATAGAGCAATGAGCACCAATCTTATCATCTTTGAATTTTAGGACCACCCTAAGGCGCGTGAACAGAATAACAAATGCATCAAAGGAGATGGTGGAGCAGTCGGCCTCACTGACAACCCAAGTGCCCTGCAGCTTGGATGATTGCCAGACCAGAAGTTGCCAGAGCCAGAAAAGAGTTTCAAAAAAGCTTCAGACTGTGTCACGCCTTGACTTGGTCTGGGAGCACTACATTGCTGATTCGCTGAAAGGCAGTGCAAGATCAAAGGAGTGCGTAGACGCGTTGTCGAAGCAGCAGTTATGCCTGGAAACAGGCATAAATTCCTCCGAGTGGACACCAACAAGACCGAGCTGTTCAAGTTCCTATCAGAAGCTGTCTCCAAGTGGTTTGACCAGGATGACAAGCAGCTCGTTATCACTGATGGAGATAGAGTCCTGAGTAAGCCACCGCTGCAAGACCTGGCCTTGCTGGCCCCATGCAAACATGAAGAAGCTGACACTTGAATGTTGTTGCATACATCCCATGCAGCCAACCATGGTCACCACAAGATGCTGCTCAAAACAGTTGTGATGTTGGTTGTATCAGTGGTGCAGGGACTGCAACCAGAAGATGAATTGTGGCTAGCATTTGACACTTGGAACAGTTTTAGGTACCTGGCAGCCCACAAAATAGCAGCTGGCCTAGGACCAGAGAAGGCACATGCTCTCCCTATGTTTCATGCTCTGACTGGGTGTCACAGTACTAGACAATGTCATACCCATCATCGAGCAGTTCGTCATATTGCTCTATGACAGAACCAGCATGCGCAAGGACATTGACAAGGCATGGATGAAACTATTCGCAAAGAACAACGTGCAGCTGATTCCTCCAACCAAGGCAAATCTGGAGCAGCATGCAAAGACGGCAGCCTACCAAGGAGGTCATGTGTGGGGTCAAACACTGTTACCAACGCCAAAGCTGCCTCCTTCATCCACCTGAATGCTGGGTCCAGAATGACGAAGTTACCCGAAGCAGCCCAAGCTTGCAATGATCTAGTAGCGTGCAAGTGCAAGAAGAGCTGTCTGAAGTGTTGTAAGTGCAAAAAGGCCTCACTTGAATGCACAGCTTTGTGTGAGTGTAAGTGGTCTCAAAAATGATTGGCGGTCATTTTGATTATGAGTTGCGGCCATTTTGATAAAGTTTTGGTAAATTCAGCTTATAATAAATGTTCAGACCAAAGTTTGTGTTATATTATCCTATTAATGACTTTTAATAAGGAGGGAGATTGTAAAATTATAGTAACTACTAGTAGCCATTTTGAAAAATGGCTGCCACAGCCATCAGGAAGTGATTTTGAGATGGCCCAATATCCAAATCTGTTCATAATAAGATAGTCTACTGGTGTACCAAATTTGGTGCTTTCCTCACAAAATTTATAATTGGCATGCTAAGTTGGCCCACTAGTATATTTACTCATAGGTGATGAGATTGGGGGGTGGATGTATATTTTTTAATAATAAATATCTGCGTTTCCTTTGAATGGGAAAGTGATAACTACTATCGAGGTAAGTGACTACTTCCCACCCAAATTCAGGCTCTGTATGCAGCAAACTGGGATAGATCTCAAAAGGACACCTATCTCCAGCTCATCAAATAGGTTGGCAAGGACCTGACCCCTGGGATTGATCGAGTAGTCTCTCAAGAGGGGGTGTCTACCATTCAGATCTCCGAGCAAGACAAAGATCCTCAGCAACCATACTACGATGCACCGGAAGTCCCCTGCATCAAAGTCGGCTGGCTGAAGGTGGAATGTAATCACAAATAACAGTATACCTCCTATCCAGGTGCAACACTGCTAATGACTGAAAGGAGGTATTTAAAGCAAAGGCAAGAACTGAGACATCATGCCCAGTGTAAATGGCGCATCCTCCTGCCCTGCCCCCATCCTGTGGTGTTGGAGTTGCAAAACCCTTATAGCCTGTGAGGGTGAGTAGAGGGGGCACACCCAGCAATGACTCCTGCAAAAAGATAGCCAACACAGAATCGGAGGAGACGAGTTTCGCAGTTCCTTCCAATTGGCCTTGAGTCTGCATCAATTCCATTGAAGGAATATGTCACCCAGGCCAGGTCAGAGATGCGTGGGCCATCTTCAGAGGGAAGACCATCACAGGAATGGTCCATACACTTCCTCGGAAGCAGAACTGCAGGTGTGGCTAGCCGAACAATGCACTGACGCCTTCGAGGACTTATCAGGGGATGTAGGCTCTCTATGCGAGGCTTTTCCTCCTTCTGGCTCGAAACCTTGAGTGGGCAGGGCAGCTTTGGAGGAGGAAGTCCCTTCTTTGGAGGAGCCACGATATCCAAGACACCCAGTTCAAACTTGGATTGGGCTGTAGGAGCCAGAGAATATAAAATCATGAAACAATATATTAAATTTTGGTTAAAAGATTAGATTCTTCTAAAAAATTTAGAAATTCTATTCACACTAAAAGAGACACGAGTCTCAGACAAGATGCCCTGCAGAACCTGTTGGGGGGGGGGCCATCTGCCCAGTAATGAAAGGGAACACCCTCCTCCCAAGATTTCTCAAAAGGGGACACTCAGCAAAAATGTGAAGGATGGACAGCTGCACCCTGCACAGGATGCACAAAGGTGGGGTCTGCCCGTTCATCAAGTGCCCATGAGTGAGGCGGCAATGGCCTATCCTCAGTCAGCACAAAATAACCTCCAGTCTATGTGGTCTCATGGTACATGGCCATGGGAGGACTGAAGGTTTTATGGAATGGAGCTTGGTGGGTGGAAGCTCATCCCACATCTTCTGCCATAAGCTGACTACATATTCGATGATGAGGGGATAGACATCACAAAGTGGGACTGGGGCTGATGGGTGTGTCCCCAATGATGCTGCCTCTTTGGCCACAGCATCCGCCCTTTCATTACCTGGGATGCCCATGTAATTGGGCACCCAGCAAAAAGAAATCTTATGAATAGGAGAAAGATAAAAAAGCCACAGCTGGATCTTGGAAACCAGCGGATGGCTAGAACCAAAAACACTGAGTGCATCCAGAGAACTAAGGAGGTCAGAGAAAATTGTAAGACAACCAGAGGGCATAGGAGCAATAACAAAGAGTGAAGCAAGAATGGAAACAAAGGTCTGCTTTGGAAACAGAAGCTGCACTTGGTAGGCGAACCAATGCAGTCTGAGATGGGAAGACAGCAGCAGCTCCAACTCTGTCTGATGACTTGGACCTGTCAGTAAACACAAAGGTGCTATGCCAATGGTGGGAGGAGTGTTGATCATACATGGTTCTCAAGGCTACAGGCAAGAACTGATCCTTGGACCTACCAGTAAGCCCCTTGCATACCCCTACAGGTGGTATGAGCCATGGGGGAATCTTTGCTATTGAAAATGGAATAACAGAAAACTCCCTTAAAGGTCCTGTGTGCTCGGTCATGCGCAGAGAAAAGGGCCAAGCCAGGGTTGGAAATCTATCATATGAGGCCACTGTTCGCAAATTGAATGTGCACTCATATACTGGCAACCATGGTAATTGCTCATCTAAAAAGATATTTAAGGTTAGACTTGAGCCTGTGAAAAGGAAGAGGAAGAGCCCCGTTCTCTGTATAGAGACTCCACACAGGGGAGGACTTGAAGGCTCCAGAAGCCAGGCGCACACCCTGGTTACGCAGAGTATTTAAGTTTTTCAAGGATGGACAGCGAGGCAGAGGGGTACACACACCTGTGACCCATAGATCAGCTTTGAATGGACCAATGCTGAATACAGAAGCCACAGGGTGCGTCGATCACTTCTCCAAGAAGTGTGTAACAGTAATTTCATTATGCCCATTCTCTTAAGACAAGACCTTTTCAAAGCGTCCAAATGAGGACTCCAAGAAAGCCTTGAATCAAAGATCACCCCTAGAAATCTGAAATGGGGCTCAAAGGTGACAGGGACTCCATAGAGTACAAATGGGGAGGGTCCCATGTCATCAATCTATGATTGTAAAAGTGTACAGTGTACAGCCTTGGTCTTTACTGCAGAAAAAAGGAAGCCCTTGGAAGAAGCATTATCAGCTATGGTATTTATAACCCGCTGTAGCTTACGTATGACAAATGGAAGTCTAGGTGATGAACAGATAAGCGCTAAGTCATCCACATATAGAGTTGAGGAAATCTCGGCTGAGAGATTTGAGATAATGCTATTGATGGCCACAGAGAAGCGGGTGAGACTAAGGACACTTTCCTGTGGCACACCCTTAACTTGCTCTATGGGCTCTGATAAGGCATTTCCAACTTTTACACATAAGGCAATTGCTTGACAAACCTGGGGAAAAAGCCCCGCAGGCCCCAATCATGGAGTTGCTTAGGGATACCACGCCTCCAAGTGGTATAGGCTTTCTCAATATCAAAGAAAGCAGCAACAGAATGCTGCCTCTTTGAAAAAGCATCTCTTATATAAGACTCCATTCTAACAAGCAGGTCGATGGTACTCTGTTTTTTTCTGAACCCTGATTGAGAGGAAGATATAAGATAGCTTGTCTCCAAAAACCAGACGAGTCTTGTATTTATCAACATCCCAAACAATTTACATAGACAACTAGTAAGGGCAATGGGGCGGTAATGGGTGGGTTACGTCCCATCCTTTCCAGGTTTTTGGAAAGGTAAAACCACAGCCTCCCTCCACATAGAAGGGAAGCAGCCCCTAATTCAGATGAAGTTATAGATGTCCAGCAAATGTGAGAGGAGGGATGGATGCATATTCCTAATCATATCATAGGAAATGTTATCTGATCCAGGTGCAATGGATCCACAGTGCTTCGGTGCATTATTACGCTCATGGATAGAAAAGAGCAGGTTATAATGCTCATTATCTATGTTAGGCTCCATAAAGTTGATACAATGCTGCTCCTGTTGGAGCCTAAAGAGCTGGAATTGAATGGAATAGTTGTGTGGGCTTGAAATATTAGCAAACAATCTGGCCAAGACATCGGAAATATGGGACAAGTCTCCCAACAGTTCTCCGTCCTGAACAATGTTGGGAGGTGTAAAGCTATTGCATATCAGTGCGATGTAACCATCCACCGGGGTCTTTCGAGCTCATCGAAGGATGCGTCGCCGTGCTAACCTTGCTCGGTCACGAGCCAGTTTCTTTACCATCATGGGGAACCGATGGTAATGTCAGCAAGCCTGTTTACATTCAGTGATAACTATCTTGCATTCAGCAGACCACCAGGGCAATTGTGGTCCATGAGCAGTTGAGCCGGAGAGCGGGATGGAGTAATTAGCTGCATGACTGATGTGGCTAGAAGATCATCAATAGCCACTTCAATATCTTCATGAGGGAAGGACCCATCATGGCTACAGAGGTGCCTGAACTTAGGCCAGTTTGCTTTTTTGTATTCCATCTTTTGCTAGGTGGTGGAGGACTACCTGTACATGGTGTTATTACAATGGACAAGTGATCACTGCCTCGCAAGTCAGGATCCACTGCCCAGTCAAAATTAGCTCTACAGCTTGGTGAACAGAAAGACAGTCCACATATGTAAAGCTGTTCATCTGGATGTGAAATGATGTGTTGCTGTAATCATTAAGAAAGCAGGCATCATTAGAGCCCAGAAATCTCTCAATCATATTTCCTCTAGGGTTGTTATCATGGTCCCCCCAAAGGGGGTGTCGAGCATTAAAGTCGCAAATCTATAAAAATCCTGGGAGGAGGGAGTTGAGAAATTAAATTAGCTAACTTTATAGCTAAAACAGCTGTATCTCTTTCCTCGCCAGGAGGAAGATACAGCAAACAGACCGAATAATGGCGACTGGAAAACAGGTGGACAGCAACCGCCTGCAGGTCTGTGTAAAGAGAGAGCTGGTTGTGGGGAACCCTGTTGTTAACAAAAACAGCAGAACCATGAATTGGTTCTCCGGGATTCTTATAATATCCCACACAACCCGAAATATTGGGTACTCTGCAAGTACCCAAGGAAGTCTCCTGTAAAGCAATACAATCAGGATTGTAATCCTTAAGCAGGAGCTTTAACTCTTCCCGTTTAGGGAAAAGATCTTGGAGGTTCCAATGAATAATGGGAAACAATGTTACCATTTAAGCATAACAGTAGATTTCTTCCTACCCTTAGGGGTACGAAATTTTGTATTTGAACTGCCAGCGGAAGTAGTTCATGTCATATTAGCCTTAGGCTTGGAATATGAGAAAGGAGGCGTCGGAAGCTTGAGTTTTGCCTTTGGTTTTTCTTTAAGAGATGGCGGATCAGATTTTGATAAGTAGCCTTAAGAGAGAACTGTCTTCACTGGAGAAGCAGAGATGGAAGCAACTCCAGGGGTCAGTTCCGGTGTCGAGGGAACAGACAATGTTGACACAGATGGTGGTATTGGTTGGGATGGTAGAGGTGATGGTGGTGGCGAGGACATCGGCAAAAGTTGTGAATTCGATGCTGATAAAGAAGGATGTGGAATCAGTTTTTGAGAGTCCTCCTCAGATGAGGGGGTAACCTCCACAACAACTGGCTCCTGGGAAGGAGCAAAGGTTGGTTCCTTCTCATTCAGGGATTGAAGGAATTCCAAAGTAATATCAACAAGGGGGGATGGAGTGATAACTGGCTTTGGAGCTGAAGAAGAGCTTGGACCTTTAGGGGCAGAGTGAATGTCCAGAGGTGAAATGGATACCACCTGAGGACCAACATGATCAACATCCACATGTTCTGGATGGTAGCAAGGTGCTTAACCACCCTTGGGGAACCAGGAGAGGATGGAAAGTTCCTCTTCTTGTTGGTAACCTCAGAAACACTGTTAGGTGCTGACCAAGAGTGTTCATCATGAGGAGATGTATGTTTAGGATGGGGAAGACTTTTTACCTGGTCAGGCACAGGAGAACCAGTAGGAAGTCTCTGGCTTCTCTCATTCTTTGGCCTGGTAGAACACAGAACATCAGAAAAGCTCACACTAGGTTGGACATACATCTCCTTTACTCTTCTTCTGGCCTCTTTAAAACTGACCCTGTTCTTGTTTCTAATGGCAATGACTTCTCTTTCATAGAGAAAGAAAGTGTATTGCTGTTATGTTGCAGGATGTTCTCCACCACAGTTAGGGCAGCACGGCTGTTGAGAACAGGGTATCCCGTAATAATCCGATCCACAATTCACACACAACCTTGCCTGTTTACAAAACTTGCTTACATGGCCAAAGCATTAGCAATGGAAGCATCATCGTGGGTTTTCAATGTAGGGCTTGACTTGGATGTTAAGATAGCCAGCCTTAATGTACTTGGGCGGTTCCAATCTGTTGAAGGTGAGGATTATGGAGGCGGTAGGTAACCCAGCGCCATTCACAAACCTGGAAATGCGGTGGGCACTTACAACCTTCTGATTGGTAATTTTTGATACCAGCCTGTCAACATCGTAATCTATTAACTCTCCGGATAGGATAACACCTTTACTGGTGTTAAATGTTGGGTGCGAAGCGGAGGACATGTCTACAGAAGCTAAAGATTGTAAGGTCTTAATCTGCTGATGATGCCTGCTTGATTTCACCTCGACTATCAATGCACCATCATTACATGGCCACATATGGGCAGGTTCGCCACATTTCTCAACAAAATCCTCATAGACGTTGAAGATGTCAGCCTTACTAAGAGGACTATCGTTCACTTTCAAGACTAAAAATCAGTTGTAATCCCTGGGAGTTATGTTTGTTAAATTTACCCATATAAGTATATATTTTATTTTGGGCTGCCCCTGGAGCCGAGGGCATGCACCAAATCATTATCATGAGTCCAAAGAGAGCCCATACAGCCCAGATGGGGTGACCCGCCCCCGACTCCCACTGTGATTTTAAAAACAGTGGAGCTACATGATGGAGATTCTCTGGACTGCAGTGCTACTAAGACCTCCCAGAAACAAAATGATGACCCAGGCAACCAAACCTCCTCTAAGGCACGGTCCTGCAGATGATGCCCCCCAGTGGGCACATCCATCGACCCGTACAGAGGCAAAAGTAAGAAAAGTAGAAGAGGCTAAGCTGTGGCTGGACGGGGCACTGAGTCCCATCAGCAGGGTAGCCAGGAAGGCAAATCACCGCGCTGTTTACGGGGAAGAGAATTGGTACAGAAGACTCTTGAGATAGGGGTTAGCGGAAGAAGAAAAAGAATGCCAAGCTAGGGCTGGACAGGGTGCTGAGTCCCATCAGCATGGCGGCCAAGAAGGCAAATCGCCACGCATCTTACAGGGAGTCAATGGCTGAGCACACCCCATACCTAATACTTTCCTCAGTCAATGTGCTTTGGGCCTTCACACCAGGTATGGACTCAACTAAGGTGTGTTAACAGGAGAAGTACACCAAGCAGCTGGAACCTCTATGGATAGAAGAATAAGTTTGGAAGGGGATAGGTGGGTATTTAAAGACAGGTCGGTCCACTAACAAGGTTGGCAAAAACCCCAAAATTTTGAAAAAGCACAATAAAACCTGGGATTATTTTAAAATATGGGTTTTATTGTGAGTTTTTTCAAATCTCGTTTTTTCTTCAAAAAACGAACACTACAAGCATTAGAATAACATAGAAAAAGAATAGCTATCTATTTTTATATAATATTAATAATTACTTAGTTTAATACAGTGGGTGCAAAGGAAATGTTAACATTAAGAATTTTTGGATAATTAAGCACAAAAGTACGTTTCAAGTTTTTTTTATTGGGTCCTTTTACTTACATTTCTTTACATTTAGTATTTTGTCCTGTTCCCACGGGTCTTCAAAACCTCCTGGATCCTCTTGGGCATGTATGATGCAAGATTCTCGAAGTAGAAGCTGTCCATTGCCACCCACAGCTTAATGAGTTTCTCCTTCAGGGCGGGGATCAAAGTGGGCCGGGACTTAGCAACTTCCTTTTTCATTTGGTTCCAGGCATTCTCTATGGGGTTTAAGTCGGGTGAGGTGCCTGGCCAGGCCCAATTTCTGCTCATTAAGGAAGTCTTTGACAGCTCGTGCCTTGTGTGCAGGGGCGCCATCGTGCATAAAAAAGTCGCAGACATGGAGAGCATAGAAATTGAGCGGATGTTCCTCCAAAACCTCAATGTAATTCTTCCCCTTCATGGTGACATTCTTGGGGAGGAAATAGAGACCACCCCTGCCCTTCTCCCCACTGAAGCATCCCCAAACCATGACGCCATCGGGGTGCTTCACGGTCTTCGCGGTGTAGTGGTGGTCATATCTGCTCACATCACTGGGCCACCGCACCACTTTCGAGCCACCCTTGATAAGCCAAAAAGTGCTCTTGTCACTCCACATGACTTTCTTCCACTGCTCTGGGGTCCAATCTTGATATTTATTCGTGAAAGCTAGCCGTTTTTTCTTCATACCCTCTGTCAGCAGCGGTTTCTTGGCGGCACGGCGGCAGGGCAAACCCAGGTCTTTTGTAGCTGGTGCTGGATCGTACGAATAGCGACGTTGTGGAGCAAGTCAGGATGTTTCCCCTTCAATTCAGCCGCTGTTATTGAAGGGTCCTGCTTCACCTCCCGTAGCAAAACCTTGTCAGTCCGACCACTTGTCTTCTTCTTGACCCAAGAGCCAGGTTTGCGAGGCAGTGGGGTGCCGGGAGGGAGTGTGGTGGATGCTTTTTTGAGTTTAAGAGTGACACACGGCTCACATTCAGATCGGCAGCTACACGCTTTACTGGCACTTCCTGCTCCATTAGGGTTAGGGCACGGGTCTTCTCCTCCATTGTCAGCTTGCTACTCCCCATTGCGATGGTATGGTGGTGTCTGGTAGGGCGGGAAAGTCAGCAGAAAGGTGAAAAAGATGCAGTCTGTGGAGCAGCATAACACAGATGTACACTGTCTGAGCTCTGCGAGCACACTTAAACTGAGCCTGGTGGGAAGTTGAGAGGGAGCCCTGGCTGCAGGTACATGCGTGATATTAAGCTCCTCCCACTACTTATATGGCGGGAATGCGGTAAAAAAGTTAAACGCAAAATTTGAGTTAACATTTCCATTGCGTTTAAGAGGTTAACATTTCCTTTGCGCCCACTGTAATTATATTATAGTAAGAACACATCACTGATAGGAAATTGTGGGTACCCATGATAGCCATAACCTGTAGAAGGAGGGATGAATTATTATGAGTCAGTATCAGAGAAATAACCTTAATTTGATACATATTTGTTGAAATTATAAACATAAATATGAATTTTAAAATAAAATAATAATAAGGAGCATTCATTTCCTGAAAAAAAAGTGGGGTTTTTTTTTTCAAATTTCACTTGAAAAAGCCCCTTAAAAAATGGGAATAAAACCCAGGTTTTTAGGGCTGGATTTTTTGATTTGCCAACTCTTTCCACTAACAAGTAGGGAGAGTGATCACCTATTATCATCATACCCTGGTGCTAGGTTATCCAGGGATGGCGTGCAATCTGCCCAGGCACTATGTCTAGTGAAATAAGCATGGCACCCCAAGGGGCAACCCACCCTCTCGGGTTGAGGTGATAGTCATAGAAAAAAAAATGTTGAGAGGAAGTGCCCCAACAACTTTCCCCAGCCCCATAAAAGATCAATTCAACCCAGGGAGGGGCAGCCGTAATTTGCACTCTGTCCAGTTTAGAACAGTTTCTCCTGGTACCAATTACAGCTAACAAAAGGTTAGGGGAAAGGTCATTGAGTAGTGCTGAGAGGGAGTGAGGGGGAAAGCACCACAACCACTTTCCCATTCAAGTGACAGGGTTTCCCTAATTTGCCTTGAGGCTCGGAAGGATGTGCGGTTCCTTCAAAGACCCAATGCAACAGGTACACAGGGTACCCCCACCCCCCTCTAGGGAAGTCAACACTAACGGAGCCATGTGCAAATACCTTGGCAGCAACGCGCATTCCTTCAATATCTTCATCAGAGAGACACTGAATGTGTGTGGTCCCTCGAAGCTTCTGTTCAGAGGCAGGGAACCCCCGGGGATGGTCAGCATAATCAGGACGGGGAATATGGCAAGGAACCACCCTCTTAGGGGACCGAGGGAATGGCCTCAAATTTCCTGAAATAAAATTACTTACAATTACTTTCTGCTACAAAATAGACTTCCTTTGTTCTTTGGAAAGAGAGGAAAATAGAAAGGGTAAATTATTCTTTTTACTTATCTAACATTTTGAAAAGCGCACTCCTAACTTCAAAATTACTAGGGTACTTCAATCATTCCCTTCTTTTCACCATGTTTCTCAAATAATTACCATACACTACTGGTTAAAACAAATTTCCTGCATGCCTTGAAAGTGAAAAGAAATGACTATATGCTAATACAACCCAACATCATTACAAGACCAATTATGTATGTAGGTCATTTGATCCTTAGAAGGAAGAATACATAGTAAAAATCTTTAAACTCCTAAATGAGGATTTCTGAGTTCAATACTATTGGTAGACCATTTGTATTCTCTAAATGTGAAGCCTGCGACTTGCTTAACCTTCTTTTTATCAACCCTTGCTCAATCTGTGGACATCTACCCTTCAGAATACTCCTCCTTGAGGACCTAGCCATTCTGTGCTAACAGAGAAGGATGCATGGGACCATGTGGATATACTCTCCAGAATGCAACACTGCCCATCCATGCAAACACATTATGGAAGGCTGAATTGCACACAACCGCACAGAGTAATAACAGAATATACAATCCTAAAGGGCTTTGTGAGAAAACCTGGATCGGGCGCTATCCTATCTGAACAGCTTCTTAGGGTTGGTCAGCCAGGCAGCGTAAGGAACAACAAAAATGTGGGAAAGAAAAGGAAGCCCAAATAGAGCAGGAAAAGATCTATAAGAGCAGCATTTATTTCCTTTGGAACTTTCCTGACACTTTACTGAGGCAGGTGGACTCCTAGGAAAGTCACCACATACCCCAGTAAGTCCACTGGTCCCTTAGTGAGGTGATGGAAAGTGTATCAAACCTTGGTGAGGTTAGAGCCATTAGGTGTGATCTTTATCCGTGTTACATTGGTGTTAAGTTGAGGTATATTGCGCTAGTACTTTTAGAGGATAGAAGAGCAGTGATCTAGGTTGTACTCAAATTGCTGTGTACTGTGAAATAATTTCACTGATTAGGGGAGGTGGTTAATTTCAGATGTTTGGTGGGAGGTCTGTGGGTGACAGTAATATTTAAGCAAGTTGTAGTTTAAAGGGGAAAAGGGAAGGTTAGTGTAGTGATGTAGGTTTTCTTGTAAGGTGCTGGTTGGGATGGGATTGGTATAGTGTTCTGCTGAAATATTGGGTTCCTATAAAGTTTAGGTGTACTCCAATAGGTAGTATTTTGGTTTCTGCAGCTAAGTGTGGTATCGGCGTGGTTTGTGTGAATCCTGTAATAATTTTAAGTGCATTGTATTATAGTTTAAAGCTGGTTTACATTGGTTTTGGACAGTGTTGGAAGCGAAGCTGGTGATGCATAATTGGAGGTGCAGATGAATTGTCGGTAGTGTGATTAGTATCCCATGTTGTCCAAAACACAAGTTTCAGCAGTGTTTTACGGTATGACTTGGCTATCCAGTGTGATTTGGAGGCCATCTTTTGATTTGTGATAATTAGATGTGAATAATATCACTGATGATTTGAGGGCAGAGGCTGTCAATTGGCATTAAGTAAGCCATTTTTCATAGTGTATTGTTGTAATGTTCTGGTTGCCATGTTGACTCTGGGTTGTCATGATGCTGTTGAAGAATCATCTGCATAGGTGTTTGTTTTCACTTACTTAGGTGCTGCCCTACCTCTTTTCAGTGAGGAGGGTGGCCCCAGGATGTAATGGAATGTGCATTGCATGCAAGTGTGAGGTTAGGGAGATCAAGGAGGTGTTTTGTGTCTACTGGGACTCAATTGCACCCAGAACATGTTGGTTGGTGTTTGTGTGAACTATGTCCTGTGTTTGTATTATTGTAGTATGAGTAGTAGCTGGTTTGTGATTGGAATAGGAGCACTGTGTATTTTCTGAGGAGTGGATTTGTGGGGCTGCTTATTTAGGATGTGGTTATGCATGTTTTTTTTTTGGGGGGGGGTATAGAGCCCATCTGGCAACTGCCCACTTGGGCATAAGTCGCCGAAAAACATGACAGCCTAGAACTAGGCTACTTTAAAATAAAAATATGAAAACATAACAATGATATAAATTGGAAAAACTTAACAACCAGGAAGCAATCTCCAGCAGCAGGGGGAGGTCCCCCTCACCCCGGTGCAGGAGAGTGCAACCTACAAAACAACAAACAAAAAACAAAAAGAACCTTAAATAAAGGGCAGAAGCCCGGCCTCCCCCAAAAAGTCAACAAGTCCAAAAGTCAATGTGCACGAACTCATCCCAAGCACAAGGGACAGGTGGAAGCGACCCCGCCCATCCCAGTACCGGGATAGGCATCGTGCACGAAGATCACCCACACTGGGACATTCGACAAGAATGTGGCGAACAGACTGGGGTACAACGCAGTCGTCGCAATAGGGCGCTGGCGAGCGCTCCATCAGATAGTGATGCGTCACACGACTGTTCCATGGGAACAGTCGCGGCACAATGGCATGCAACTTTAAGTTACCTTCGACCATCTCCCATCTTCTTTGCCAAGCAGTCTGAAGAGCTGCCCGTATTCCTGCCATGTAGTCGGTGTGAGGAAGGGCGAAACGCTGGTCCGGTCGCAGAGTCCTCACGGACTCTTTGGCGCCCTCATCGGCGCGCTCATTCCCCGCAATTCCTACATGTCCAGGAACCCAGCAGAAGATAATCTCGACATCTGCCCGGCTCGCCAAAACCGTGGCGTCACCGATTTTGCGAACCAGGGGATGCGGAGATTCCAATGCCCCGAGAGCACTCAGGGCGCTTTGTGAGTCGCTATAGATCACAATCCGGTCTCCGAACCGGGCACGTCGTGTAATCTCCCGTACCGAGTGGTGTATTGCCACCAGCACGGCCGTGAAGACAAACGCACCGCCTGGTAGAGCCCCGCTGACTTCAAACAGAGGGTATACGGCGTGGAAGCCGACCCCCTCTTGGGACTCGGAGCCATCCGTATACACTGGCACGGTTCCAGCGTGACACGATGTGTGCTCAAAAAAGGTCGAACGCAACACTCCCGGCGCAAAACAAGCTTTTTGAGCAGAGGCGTGGCGACAAATAGCCAAATGTGGTACCCTCCAGGGTGGCGTCCTGGGCAGAACCAGGGGCGCCACCGGCCCGAGAGCTATATCTAGCTCTCAAAGGAGTTTCTTGGCCCTAAACCCAAAGGGCTTAGGGTATGACTGGCGTCTCTCGGCGGCATAGGCACCATCGAGATCAGCTGCAGAGGCAGTGAGAGCTGTTGGGGACTGAGGGAGGCGCCGGGCTCTCGCGTACAGGCGAGTGATGCACTGCACGCGGCGCAGAGCGAGTGGCATCTCCCCAGCATCGACCAGCAGGCTCTTAATGGGGGAAGTGCGGAAGGCACCGGTCGCAAGGCGAAGGCTGGTGTGGTGGATCGAATCCACCTTCCGCAATAAACGCTCGACTGCGGATGCATAAAACTCACATCCGTAATCGAGCTTCGAACGAACAAAGGATCGATAAAAAAGTAGAGCAGTAGCCCTATCAGCGCCACAAGCGCTGAACGTCACGTAACGGAGAATGTCCATGGCGCGGGTACAAGAGACCCTAAGGCTGCGAATATGAGCCTCCCAGGTGAGGCGTCGGTCGAATACAAGACCAAGGAAACGGTGCGATTCAACCACTTCCAGGTGCACCCCATTAAGAAACAAATCTGGGTCGGGGTGAAGCCGTGGATGGCGGCAGATGTGCACCACCTTAGTCTTGGCCAAAGAAAACCAAAACCTGTGCGCTTCGGCATAGCGAGAGACGCGGTTCAATGCCTGCTGGAGTCGACGCTCCAAAGTTAGTATCTGGGCTGCGCCAAAAGAGATCGAAAGGTCATCCACATAGAGCGTAATGAGAACATCTTCCGGCAGCACCGAGGTGATGCCGTTGATGCTCAGGGCAAAGAGTGTGACACTGAGGACACTTCCCTGCGGGACACCCTCTTCCTGCTCCTTTGGGCCGGAGAGGGCTCCCCTCACCCGTACGCGGAATCGACGATCTCGCAAAAATTCAGATATAAACATTGGGAGGCGTCCCCTTGCCCACATTGTGTGGAGAGTCTCCATGATACTGTTCGCCATGCGGTATCATAGGCCTTCTCCAGATCAAAAAACACTGTGGTGTAGTGCTGTCTACAAAGGAAAGCCTCGCAGACGGCATTTTCCAGTTGGAGCAGAGCATCCGACGTGGAGTGGAACTTGCGGAAGCCGCACTGTGCAGAAGACAGATAGCCTCTGCTGTCCAGGAAAAAGGCTAATCTAACATTTACCAATTTCTCCATCAACTTGCACATGCAAGAGGTTAGAGAGATTGGGCAGAAACCAGTCAGAGTAGAGTGATCTCTCCCCGGTTTGCAAAAGGCGAGCACAGTAGTGATTCGCCAGGAGTCTGGGAGAAGACCCTCCACCCAGATCCTGTTGAACAAATCTAACAGAAAGGCCATGCCTTGTTCACCCTGGTTATGCATGGCAGTGCATAGGTGTTCATGAGTGTGGATATGTTTTATTTAAGTGTGGTTTAGATAATTGAAAATTGTAGCTGCGGAATGTTTTAAATAAGGTGAAAGTAAGGGTAAAAGGATTGCACCCTTTGAGATATAGTGAAGAAGCATGTGTGATTTATATGCTTTGTGTATAATTGTCCTTGTCTGGTGAAGTTGAAGTTTGCTAAGTCATTTTCTGTTGATGTTTTGAAGGTGGGTATTTAGTATTTTATAATACTTGTGGAGAAGTGAACGTTTTAGAATCCATGTTGTGTTGGTGAGAGGGGTATATGTCAGGACCTATTCTTTTGTATACAGGTTTGTCTAGGGTTTTGGACAGTAGTGAGATGGATCAGTCAGTACAAATTCAATTGTGTTGCAGAGTTGATGGGTTTGACTATTAGTATCTGTACTGTTTGGCAGATTGAAGAGATGGTATTGTTGAGCTACGATTGACTGAAAATGTCTATCATGGCTGAAAGTAATATATTTCCCAGGAGTTTTAGGTACCATATTCTCATCTCTATAATATGGCAACCTTAATTTGAAGAAAAGGACTTAGAAAAAAAAAGTGCTTGGAGAAAAAGACCAATTAATTTTAGTCAGTGAATTGCAGGATTGTAGACAAAAGTTTTTCCTCATAAAAAAATGATTTCGGAAAGCCAAACAATTGTGTTAGAAAGATGCTCAAAGTAATTGTAGGGCCTCATCGCTGCATATCATTATATAGTAAATAAATAAAATTAATTGAATTTCAATAGTCACACTAGTTGAGTTAAAGTTACCTAGTTTGTACCATTTTGAATAGTAATCATCATCACTTCATCACTTCACTAACTCTATAATTTAAGAAGGGGATTTTTTTGAGTATTTGAATAATACTTTCATCTTAGTTTGGTTATGACTTATGGTTTTTTTTATAAAAGTTATTTCTAATAATTCCTTTATAATATAAAATAAAAAAATGGTAAAGTTCAGAAATAAATATAAGTATCGAAATTTGGTAATTTTTTTAAAACCCCAAGAATTACAAATGGTAAAGTTCAGAAAATTTATTTTTATATATCTTCTTCTATAACAATATTTTAGTAACGTGATATTTTAAAAGGGGGGAAATTTAGTTTAGAGTTCCTTTTTAAAATTATTATAATTGGCAAACTTCAGAAAATTTATAAAAATTTAACCATGGCTACTTTTTTTTTAGATTTTAAATTATAATCTTAGTAGCAAAATGCAAGCTCCCCCCTAGTTACCATATATTTACAAATGTTTTTCCTCAGATCTATTATCTTTAATTAGAGTAATGTAGTTAGGATTTTTACAATAAAAATATCAATATATTGGTAGTGAAAGAGAGTATTCCATGCTTCTTTCTTTCTTTGGACAAATTTTTAAAGCCCATCTGCTGATTGCCTACTAGGGTTAATGCCATTGTAATCACCTTAAAGCTTAATGCTAGACTAGATTAAAAAAAAAAGCATATGCAAAAGACCACACAAAAAAAACAGGAAATACATTTTAGTACACAAGTCTGTGTACACAAACAAAAAGCAACCTGAAGCCATCATGGCATTGGGGAGGGGGGAGATGAGTCCATGGAAACAGTCATGGCACAAAGGCATGCAACTTTCAACTTCCCTCTGGTTTTCTCCCATCATCTTTGCCAAGCAGCCCTGATTCCTGCTATGTAGTCAGTATGACCAAAAGCCAAACACTCGTCTGGTCATCCAGTCCTCATTGTCTCTTTGGCACCCTAATTACCCATAATTCCCACATGTAAATAATCTTGACATCCACCAATATCAAAATATGTGTGGGGTCACAGATGTTTCAAACCAGGAAGCGTGGGGAATCCAATGCCCAAGAACAGTCAAGGGGCACTGCGAGTCGCTAAATATCACAATCCACTCTCCAAATTGAGCAAAATGTGTTATCTCCCATACTAATGAATACATTAAAACCCCCTTGGCTGTGAAAACAGATGCAGTGGCTGGTAGAACCCAGCTGACTTCAAACTGAGGGAAAACAGTGTGGAAACCAAGCTTCTCTGTGACTTTGGCCATTCATATACACTAGCATGGATCAAGCATGAGGCAAACTATACTCCAAAAAGGTTGAACGCAATAATCTACCAGTGCTTCTACTGTAGAAGCTTTAGGAACAGAGGCATGGCAACAAATAGTCAAAGGTGGTGCCCTCTAGGGTGGTGGACTGGGCAAAACCAAAGGTACCACCTGTCCAAGAGCTACATCAAGCTGTTGAAGGAGTTTCTTAGCCCTAAACTCAAAGAGTGAAGGCTATGACTGGCATCTCTTGGCGGCATCGGCAGTCAAGATCAGCTGAGGATATAATGAGAGCTATTAGCAATGAGCAAGGCACAAGGCTCGCATCTACAGGAGAATAATGCAGCGTGCAAAGTGAGTGCCATCTCCCCAGCATCAGCAAGTAGACTCTCAATGGGGGATGTGTGGAAGACATGCTCAGCAGTGGATGCATAAAACTTGCATAGGTAGTCAAACTTAGAATGAATAAAGGATCGGTGCTGACAGAAGATGTTCTTGCTACACTCTACTTGTCCTTCAATCTCTTTTGGTGTTTTCCACATGACAATAATGGAGCATTGACTCCAACAGGCATTGAACCACATCTTTTGCTATGCTATGATGTCATTACCACCACCAACTCTTGAAATCAACATCTTTGTTTTATCCAAATTCACTCTCAACCCCATGGAATTAATCCCTTCCCTCCACAACCTTATCCTCTTATGCTTGGCAATCAGCACTAGGTCAGCAGTGTACAACATCTCAAATGGCAATTCTGTTTTAAAATTCTGTAACACCACTTCCAGGACCATAACAAAGAGCAAGAGACTTAAAACGGATTCCTGACACACACCAACCTTCACAGACAAGTCATCACTCAATTCTCCATTTACCCTCACCTGGGTTATTGAACCTTCGTACATAGCCATGACCACCGTAATCAACCACAATAATTTTATCATTGCTCACCTCACCACATTTCTTAGTACCCTATCAAAAGCCTTTTCCAGGTCAACAAAAATATAATACAACTCTCTTTACCTAGCGATGTAATTCTCCTGGAGCTGCCTAACTATAAATATAGCATCTGTGGTTCCTTTTCCAGGCATGAACCCCAAACTGCATGTGGTCAAAAGTTTATCCTGTCCCTAATCATTTCTTCTAGAACACGCTCCATAACTTTCATAACATGATCAAGGAGCTTTATGCCTCTGTAGCTACCCCTTTCTAGCACATCACCTTTACCCTTATACACATTCACAATCACACTCTTCAGCCAGTCCTCTGGTATAGCACATTCATATATGATAGCATTTATAAGGTCTGTGACCAACCGCACACTCATATCTCCAGAGGCTTTCAACATCTCGGCCTTTATTTCAGAAACACCCACTGCATAACCTTCTGGCATGTGATTGATGGCTCTGCCCACCATTTTGTCCCCAATTGATGGCCACGGCCAAGCCAAGTTTTGTGGACTGCACAAGTCTCCTGTCCAGGTCAAATTCTATGTTTAATAAACGATTATAGTGTTCCCTCCAAGCCTTTTTTATATCATCCTGACCAACCACAACTCTACCATCAGCATTTTTAATGCACTGTTCACCCGCTATATCATTATTTTCCTTTTTCATCTACCTAGCCAGTTTAAACACCCTTTTCCTGCCCTCAGCAGGATTGAGGCTCTCGAGAAGAGGTCTTTGGGCCTCTGCCTTAGCCCTATACACTTCCAGACTTGCTCTTCTTTTCATCGCCAAGTATACTTCCTTACTCCCAGCATGCTTCCATGCTATAAACGATCTTTTCTCCTTCACTGCAGCCTCAACTTCCTCATTTCACCACCAAGACACCTTGTGTCTAGGTGGACCTTTGACCATCCACAAACCTGTTTAGTGGCTTTTAGATTATCTTTCAGTCTCCCATACTGCTCACCTACACTTCTATCAGTCACTCTATTCTCCCCCACTAGTGTACCGAACTCCTCGTAAAAAGCATCCCTCACCTTCTTGATTTTAAGCTTCCACACCTTCCTCTTGGCCTGCAATTTCCTTATTAACCAAAGGTCACACACCAGTAACTTATTTTGCTGTACACACTCTTCACTGGGTATCACTTTAACATCGTTTTACTAATTTTCTCTCTCTTCTTCAAACCATAAAATAGTCTACCTGACTACTGCTATCTCCAGGTGTATATGTGACCAGTTTGCTTCTCTTTTCTGAACAGGGTCCATTGCTTCCCCAAATTCCAGAATTCACTCACCTTCCACATTCCTAGTACCAAATCCACAACCTCCATGCACTCCTTTGTACCCCAGTGCCTCCACCCCCACATGTCCATTCGGGTCTCCCTCCAGGATCACCATCTCACTCTCTGCCATACCTCCAACAACTCTGATCAACTTTTCCCAAAACTCATCTTTGACCGCAGCATCCAAGCCTACTTGGGCTGCATACACTGATATAACATGATTACTTTATCAAAATTCAACTTTAACTGCCATTAATTCTATTCACATACATAACACTCCTTCCACTTCTCTGCTAATAAAACACCGACACTGCCATAACCATTAGCATTTCCCATACAAAACAATTTATATCTTGATTCTTTTCCCGCAATCATTCTCGCTGAACCCCCTCTCCATCTTTGTTCTTGCACACAGCATATGTCCACATTTCTCTGCGATAGGGTCTCAACTCCGTCTACCCTTCAAACTACTTACATTCCAACTAGCAATTCTCAGCCTCATTTTTATTCTTATTGATTAGGTGATTTTGATCCAGGCTTACGTCTTTCTAGTTGAGATACAATCATATGAGCATAAAAGTGTAATTAAGTGGAGGTAAAGACAGGTTATGGGTCTGTCACATGCATACAGCCAAAGCCAGGAGACTGAGACCCATTCCCATGAGCCATAACCAGTATCAGTGGCATTGGAGCACCCCACCAGGACAACTACAGGGACACCTGTCCATGTGTGCACATGGCACTGTAACTATGCCGCCATTTTTCACCCACTGCAGGGCAGCCTCCTAGGATGCTACTCCTAGGTTCAGGCCCCCAACTATTCGATAGAAGTGGCATCCTGAAAAACTGCATGCCTTGTACACTCTGACACACTCAGGTCCCAGGACCCCAGTTCTACCATACACATTATGACTAGAGGGCCTGCTCACCATCTCCCCCTTGAGCCACCAAATATGAGAGGCGGTCAATAATTTTTTTTTTTTTTTTTAATTAAGGGGCTATCTGGCGACTGCCGACTTAGGCATTAGTCGCCGTAAACAAACAGCCTAGTTCTAGGCTACTTTAAAAATTAAACAGGAAACAATAAAAAGAGATAACAATAACAATAAAAAAGCAATAACAAAAACAACAACAATTAAACTGGGTTAAATGAAAGGGAGAAGGCCAGCCTCCCCCAAAAAGTCAATAAGTCCACTAGTCATGGTGCACGCACTCGTCCCGAGTACAAGGGACAGGCGGTAGCGACCCCGCCCATCCCGGTACCGGGACAGGTATCGTGTGCGAAGATCACCCAGACTGGGACATTCGACAAGAATGTGCCGAACAGTCTGGGGGACGACGCAGTCGTTGCAATAGGGCGCAGGCGAGCGCTCCATCAAGTAGCGATGCGTCACACGAGTGTGTCCGATTCGAAGACGACAGAAAGCAACCTGAAGCCGCCGCGGCATTGGGGGATAGGTCCATGGGAACAGTCGCGGCGGAATGGCATGCAACTTTAAGTTCCCCTCGACCGTCTCCCATCTTCATTGCCAAGCAGTCCGAAGAGCTGCCCGTATTCCTGCCATGTAGTCAGTGTGAGGAAGAGCGAAACGCTGGTCCGGTCGCAGAGTCCTCGCGGACTCTTTGGCGCCCTCATTCCCCGCAATTCCTACATGTCCAGGAACCCAGCAGAAGATAATCTCGACATCTGCCCGGCTCGCCAAAACCATGGCGTCACGGATATCGCGAACCAGGGGATGCGGAGATTCCAATGCCCCGAGAGCACTCAGGGCGCTTTGTGAGTCGCTATAGATCACAATCCGGTCTCCGAACCGGGCATGTCGCGTAATCTCCCGTATCGAGTGGTGTATTGCCACCAGCTCGGCCGTGAAGACAGACGCACCGCCTGGTAGAGCCCAGCTGACTTCAAACAGAGGGGATACGGCGTGGAAGCCGACCCCCTCTTGGGACTTGGAGCCATCCGTATACACTGGCACGGTACCAGCGTGACAGATGTGTGCTCCAAAAAGGTCGAACGCAATACTCCCGGCGCAGTACAAGCTTTGGGAGCAGAGGCGTGGCGACAAATAGCCAAATGTGGTACCCTCCAGGGTGGCGTCCTGGGCAGAACCAGGGGCGCCACCGGCCCGAGAGCTATATCTACTTCTCGAAGGAGTTTCCTGGCCCTAAACCCAAAGGGCTTAGGGTATGACTGGCGTCTCTCGGCGGCATAGGCACCATCGAGATCAGCTGCGGATGCAGTGAGAGCTGTTGGCGACTGAGGGAGGCGCCGGGCTCGCGCGTACAGGCGAGTGATGCACTGCACGCGGCGCAGAGCGAGTGGCATCTCCCCAGCATCGACCAACAGGCTCTCAATGGGGGAAGTGCGGAAGGCACCGGTCGCAAGGCGAAGGCCGGTGTGGTGGATCGAATCCACCTTCCGCAATAAACGCTCGGCTGCGGATGCATAAAACTCGCATCCGTAGTCGAGCTTCGAGCGAACAAAGGATCGATAAAAAAGTAAGGCGGTAGCCCTATCAGCGCCCCAAGCGCTGAACGTCACGGAACGGAGAATGTCCATGGCGCGGGTACAAGAGACCCTAAGGCTGCGAATATGAGCCTCCCAGGTGAGGCGTCGGTCGAATACAAGACCAAGGAAACGGTGCGACTCAACCACATCCAGGCGCACCCCATTAAGAAACAAATCTGGGTCGGGGTGAAGCCGTGGATGGCGGCAGAAGTGCACCACCTTAGTCTTGGCCAAAGAAAAGCGAAACCTGTGCGCTTCGGCATAACGAGAGACGCGGTTCAATGCCTGTTGGAGTCGACGCTCCAGAGTTGGCATCTGGGCCGCGCCAAAAGAGATCGAAAGGTCGTCCACGTAGAGCGTAGCGAGAACATCTTCCGGCAGCACCGAGGTGATGCCGTTGATGCTCAGGGCAAAGAGTGTGACACTGAGGACACTTCCCTGCGGGACACCCTCTTCCTGCTCCTTTGGGCCGGAGAGGGCTCCCCTCACCCGTACGCGGAATCGACGATCTCGCAAAAATTCAGATATAAACATTGGGAGGCGTCCCCTCGCCCCCATCGTGTGGAGAGTCTCCATGATACCGTATCGCCATGCGGTATCATAGGCCTTCTCCAGATCAAAAAACACCGTGGCGTAGTGCTGTCTACGAAGGAAAGCCTCGCAGACGGCACTTTCCAGTCGGAGCAGAGCATCCGACGTGGAGTGGAACTTACGGAAGCCGCACTGTGCAGAAGACAGATGGCCTCCGCTGTCCAGGAAATAGGCTAATCTATCATTTACCAATTTCTCCATCAACTTGCACACGCAAGAGGTTAGAGAGATTGGGCGGAAACCGGTCGGAGTAGAGTGATCTCTCCCCGGCTTGCGAAAGGCGAGCACAGTAGCGATTCGCCAGGAGTCTGGGAGAAGACCTTCCACCCAGATCCTGTTGAACAAATCTAACAGAAAGGCCATGCCTCGCTCACCCAGGTGTCGAAGCATGGCGTACGGGACATCGTCCGGACCATGGGCGGTGTCCGCGCACGAAGCAAGAGCGGAACGCAACTCACTCACAGTAAACTTGTCGTTGAAGGGTTCTCCGTCTCTGGAGGTAAAGTCCAGCCGGCGGCCTTCCGCGACATCACGACGTGCATTGAATGCTGGCGGAGCAGCATCACGGCTAGAGAATGCGGAAAAAGCGGTCGCTAAGGATTCCGCCACGGACGCGGGGTCCGAGATTGCGGTCCCATTCTCCTGGAGAATGGGAGGGGAGTCCTGCGAGAACTTGCCCCGAATCCTTTTGACTCGCTTCCACACCTCAGCTAAAGGGGTCTTCCCGTTAAGTGAAGACACGTATGCCCGCCAAGAAGAGCGGCGGGCGTGCTTCGAAATATACCGGAACCTAGCCCTAGCCCGACGAAATTCAGCGACAGTGAAATCGTTCGGGCGGCGCTTATAGCGCATGTAGGCATAACGCTTCTGTTTGAGGGCCGTCTCACACTCGGCCGACCACCATGGGAGTGGTCGGCGTGCAAAACGGCCAGACGTCCTAGGAATAGTAGTCAGGCCCACGGCGATGAGGTTGCCGGAGAAGAACTCAACGGCCTCATCTACCGACCTAAACTCCTCGACTGAGATAGAGAATTCAGTCATTTCCTGAAATGCAGGCCACCGCGCCCGCGCCAAGCACCACCGAGGTGGTCTCTCAGGCGGCAGTTGCCCTGAAAATGATATTTGAATGGGAAAGTGATCACTACCATGGAGGTCATCGACCACCCCCCAATCAAAATCAGGCTGTGCATCCGAAGAGCATAAAGATAGGTCAAGGCAAGAAAATGAAGCGGTTCTCGGACAGTGATGCGTAAACTCATCCACGTTTAGGACACCCATCTCAAGCTCTTCGATCAGATGGGCAAGGTCTTGTCCCCTGGGATTTATGGAGTAATCTCCCCAGAGAGGATGCCTGCCGTTCAGATCTCCAAGCAAGAGATAGGGCCTCGGCAACCGTGCCACGACGCGGCGGAAGTCCCCCGCGTCGAAGTCAGCTGACGGTGGAATGTACGCAGAAATGATAGTATACCTCCTATCCAGGTGCAGCTGCACAGCCACTGCCTGAAAGGAGGTATCTAAAGAGAAAGGAAGAACGGAGACATCATGCCAGGTGTAAACCGCGCATCCCCCAGCCCGGCCATCCCGCGGTGGTGGGGTCGCAAGACCCTTATACCCCGGGAGGGCAGGCAGGGGGCACGCGCCTAGCATGGTTTCCTGCAAAAAAATAGCTAACGGGGAACGGGATGAGGCGAGCCTCCGCAGCTCCTCCCAGTTGGCCCGGAGTCCACGGCAATTCCATTGAAGGAATATGCCCTCCAGGCCTAGCTCGGAGGAGACGCGGGGGCCCTCCTCGAATTGAAGACCCTCACGGGAATGGCCGTACGCTTCCCGGGGGCAGAACCCCGGGCACTGTTGGCCGGACAAAGCGCTGGAGGCGCTGTCGCCTTCGAGGACTTATTGGGGGAGGTTGGGCTCGCCATGCGAGTCTTTTCCTCCCTCCGCCTCGAAACCTTAGGCGGGCGCTGCGGCTTCGGAGGCGGGGGGGCCTCTTTTCGAGGAACCACCGTCTCCGAGCCACTCGCTCCACCTCGGGGCGTGGGCGAAGGAGCCGAAGCTCCTTTCTTGCTGTCCTCCTTTCGGGGGACAGCTTTAGGAACCCCTGAGGATGGCCTAGCGACCATCTTCAGGGGTGTTGCCTCCTGTGAGTCTAACGACTCGGTGGAGGCGCGTGGCCGTTTCGCCTTGCGGGAAACGGTCACGCTGGGGGAAGAGGGGGGAGCCCTGGTTTTAGCCGGGGCTGGGTAAACCCCTTTTTGCCGCCAGCTTTACCAGGGGAGCGCCCGGGTTGGGTAGAGCCCGCAGAAGGGCTCCGAATGGGCGCGGAAACAACCGTGCTCGTTGGCCTGGATGGGCCAGGAGCAGAGGGTGCCTTTCGAACTACTGAGGCATATGACGTCCCAGGCAGAGCTGGGCGCGCCAGGACCAAGTCCTTAGCCTCGCGGAATGAGAGTCTATCCTGGGCCTGAACGGCCAGGATTTCTTTCTCAAGGAGATATGCACCACATTGCTTCGAAGAAGCAGGGTGCGGCTCTCCGCAATTGACACACTTGGCCACACACGATTTGGACTTATCGTGTGCGACCTTGGAGCAATTTACACAGACTTCGGGTGACCCCGACTTTGCACGTCTACATGAGCGATTCGTATGGCCGAAGCGGTGACAGTAATAGCACCGCCGCGGCAGTGGCACGAATGCCTTCACGCGGTAGGGGTACCAACCGGCACGCACCGACTCAGGGAGCTTGTCACTGTCGAACGTGACGAAGAGTGTAGGGGTGGGTCTCGAAGCCCCTCCCTGTTTTCTCATCACACATTCGACCTTGACCGCCCCATGGTCGGCCAGCTCTAGGGTGATGTCCTCAATGGAGTACTCAACGAGTTCCCTCGCATAAACTACTCCTTTCACAAAGTTCATGGTAGAGTGCGGCGTCACACTCACCGGGGTGCCATCAAGTGTCCGAAGAGCACTTATCTTGGCCACCTCGGCGGGATTCGCCGCATTCGCCAGAAGGCTGCCGTCCGAGAAACGGGTCACCTTCGGCTCTCTACCAATTGCACTAGCTAATCCTCTCCTCTGATGGATCATGTTGCCCTTGGACAACATGGTGCCATCAGTGGAGCGAATAACGAGGAAGCGTTTGAAGCCAGCGGGCTCGAAAACGCCAGGTAACCTCTGAATGAGGGGCCCCGATGTCATCGAGGCTCCGCCCTGTGCACTCTTGGTGTTAGTCTTGGTCAGGGGCTCCGCACACGAGGGGGTAGAGGGGCCGGATGTGCCGATCTTGGCTTGGTCGCCTACCAAAGTGGTAGCAGACCCATCCGTCCCCGGAGCCCCCGCGGATGGAGAGGAGCCCCGAGTCTTTTTCGTCTTTTTTTAGTCTTCTTTGTCTTTTTCTTTTTTGGAGAGGAGGGCGGGGAATGAACCCGCTTTTCACCTCCGCCGGCAGAAGCCCCCAGGCCAGATGGACCGGCCTCAGCCAGGTCCCTCTCCGAAATGGAGAAGGTCCTGGTTGTCGTAGGGGCACCTGTCGGAGTAGATCCCTCCCCCGTTTTACTGCCTCGGAGCCCTCAGCCATTTGAGGAGGACCTTGCATAGGGGCGGATTCGGGTTCGGTGCTTGGCGCCGAGCCCGAATTCCCCCCCATGGAAGGCCCTACCGTCTGAGGCTGGGTCTCCTCAAGGACCATGTTTATCACGGGAGGGGCCTCCAGTTGGCCGTCCCCTCCCAGGACATCACAGGTCCCCTTGGCAGTGTCGCCAGTCTTGTGTGGGGAGGCACAGTCCTTGATCCCAGCAAGGTTTAAAATTCTTGCCAGCAGGTCTTTTGAGGGAAGCAAACGAAGGGGCCTGGCTTCCCTCTCCCCCCTAAGGGGGTTTGCCCTACCGAGCCGCTTTGATGCGGAGTGGCTAGCTAAGGGCTGGCTTTCTTGGCAGTCCCCTTGGAAAGAAAAGAGGGGACTGCCGCTGGGAAAAGGGAGGTGCCCGAAAGCACCTCCAGAGAAGGGGGTGAGGGGGAGTCCCCTGCACCCGTAGGCGAAGGAGAGGAGTAAGCCTCCTCTCCGGTTAGAGAAATATGGAGGGTTCCCTGTGCAAGCACAGGGGGGGGGGACCTCCATTTTTTGGCGGGAGCTGCCCGAGGGCGGCTCCGTCGATGAGCAAGGGGGAGTTAAAGGGGTTTGGTGTTTTGAAAATTCATCCATGGGCATGGTGACCCTATTTTTGCCACGGGACGCAATAGCTCATCACCTCTTGCAGTTGCCCGCACTGCAAGAGGTGCTTACAAGCCCGGCAGAGCCAGGCGCCGCCATTTGGGACCACCCCTCCCGCCTGGTGGCCTGGCAGTCCATCGGCATGGCGGCTCCACCTTAGACACGGCGTATAAATGATAGATTTTAAAGACGAGAGGAAAAGGGATGTGAGGAAGGTATGGGTGGGGATGAAGCAGGTAGTTAAAAACCAGCCACCCCAGACCGGAGCTCAGGGGTTAGGGAACATTGTCCCCCACCCCCTCAGCCCCGATGCGGGATGGTTGGCTGAAAGGAAGGTCAGCATCTACCCTGTGAAATTAGAGGCTGACCAGAGAAAGTTGTGGGAGAGGTTGTGTGAAAAGAGAGGAAACAAGTGTTTTGAAGGAAGGAAGAGAGGCTAAGCTGGGGCCGGACAGAGTGCTGAGTCCCGTCAGCACGGCGGCCAGGATGGCAAATCGCCGCGCCCCTTACGGGGAGGCGGTCAATAAGTTTTGCAATTCGGATATAAGGAAAAGTGTTTTATTATTTTTCAATATAACTACCCTCGACTTCAATGAAGCTGCGCCACTTGTCCCTGAGGCTTTGAATTGCCGACAACTAGAAATCTCCCGACTGATGTTCAATCCACTCCTGGACGGCAAGTTGGACATCTTCATCGTCCCCAAACCTTGTGGACTTTGACGACGTTGAAATGGATCATGGGGCGTGAGGTTTCTAGGGACCCAAGGCGCAGAGACCTTGGTCATGGTCAAATTGTCGTGGATGATGGTGATAACACTTCCATGTGATATTCCAAGTTCTCGCTCAATTTCTTCAACCTTCACCCGTCGATTTTAGAGGATCATCCTCTCCACACAGGCCACATTGTCCTCGTTGGTCACGTCTGACGGGCGTCTTGGACGGGGGTTATCTTCAAGGAACTCACAACCATGGCAGAACTCCCTATTCTAGCGAGCAATGGTTGCATAGAAAGGGGCGGTGTCGGTGTACACTGCAACCATGCGTTCATGGATCTCTTTTGCCTTCTTGCCTTCCTTGGTCAAAAATTTGATCACTGCGTGGTGCTCAACCTTCTCCATTGTTGACAAATTTGTGACTGACGATCTGGGATCAGCTACTGCTTTTAAAATAGATGAGGCAGGAGTGTGCGGCTGCAGGTCCTGACTTGTCATAACTTGTCCTAACACCCCCACAAAAAGCCATCCCCCTTCCTCTGTTTTGCCCTACCTATTTGCAAAACTTATTGACCGCCCTTCGTAGGTAGCAGTGCCAAATTTTCATGGGCTGCATGCCCTTGCTGACACCCACCTCAGGTATTGGGTGAGGACCTAGCCTTTGCCTGCAAAGGCTCTACCCTATGAGGCAGTAGGAGGTTTTACAATCAGTTTTCCTTCTCCTAGCCTTTTCCTAAAAAGTAAAATCCTACAGGGCAGCAGGAGGTTTTACAATCAGTTTCCTTCTCTTAAAAAAGAAAATCTTACAAGGCAGCAGGAGGTTTTACAATTAGTTTCCTTCTCCTAGCCTTATCCTAAAAATGAAAATCCTACAAGGCAGCAGGAGGTTTTACAATCAGTTTCCTTCTCTTAAAAAAGAAAATCTTACAAGACAGCAGGAGGTTTTACAATTAGTTTCCTTCTCCTAGCCTTATCCTAAAAAGGAAAATCCTACAAGGTAGCAGGAGGTTTTACAATCAGTTTCCTACTCCTAGCCTTTTCCTAAAAATGAAAATCCTACAAGGCAGTAGGAGGTTTTTCAATCAGAGTTGAAATTGATCTTAGTGATATTAATAAAGAGAGTTCAAATATTAAACTGGAGCCCACCTTTTGACTGCTAAACTAAGAATTAAAGAATTTTTTTTTTTGTTAAACCAAGGCTCAAATTACTCAATAATTTTGCTACCAGGCCCATTTATTTGTGGCAGTCGCCTTATTATTTTGGCATCCTGACACAGCCTTTGGAAACAGTTTTTTGGGGTCAGTTTGGCTGACCTTGCTCCAATATCTTGGCTATTCTTTTTAAGTCCTCTGGAGTGCATTCTTGGCTTTGACACTTGCATCCAAAGATATTTCTGACCATTTGGGTCAATTTGGCTACACCAGTTTCTCAGCCAATTGCGTAAGGGGGATGCCCAGAGACACTCAAGTGGAAGCCAGAGAAAGTTTGATTCCGAAGACCTCTTACCCTCCCATTTCTTACTCCCTTCCATGGATTGAAGAGGGCCAGATAATTTTGTACTGAAGGAGTCCATATTGGGAGCATGTGAAAGGCTGATGTTGCCATTAGATCTCCAATATATATTTTTTGTCTTCTCATAGTTTGACAGCGCTGTCTCAATTTTGTATCTCAATTGATTTCATTTGTAAATATTAATTGTATATATTGTAAATTTAGTTGGGTAAATAAAACTAGATAAGGTAGAGGTTGTGTATCGGTCTCCTTTGCTGCCAGAAGTGGACTTTATTTCCCAATCATTTGAGTACCCATGATACTGTATCGCATGCTGTATCATAGCAGTGCTTCTATGAAGGAAGGCCTCAAAGATGGCATTTCCCAGTCAGAGCAGAGAATCTGAACTAGAGTGAAACTTGTAGAAGCCACACTGTGCAGAAGACAGGTGGCTTATACTCTCCAAAATAAAAAGGCTACTCTAACATTTACCGATTTCTCCATCAACTTGCACACGCAGGACGTTAGAGATTGGGTAGAAACTGGACCAGGTAGCGTGATCTCTCCCCCGTTTTTGAAAAGTGACTGCGGTAGACATTCACCAAGAGTCTGGGAGGATACCCTCTACCCAGATCCTGTTGAACAGCACGGAAATGCCTCGCTCACCTAAGTATTAAAGCATAGCATGCAAGACATTGTTTGGACCAGGGGTAGTGTCCGCGCATGAAGTGAGAGTGGAATGCAACTTACTAAATGTAAACCTGTCATTCAAGGGTTCTCCACCACTGGAGGTAAAGTAGAGTAGGCGGCCTTCTGTGACATCACAACATGCATTGTATGCTGGCAGAGCAGCATACCATCTAGAGAATGTGGAGAAAGCAGTTGCAAAGGACTCCATCACTGATGAGAGGTCTGATTTTTTTTTTTTTTTTTTTAGGAGCCTATTTGGTGACTGCCCACTTGGGCATAAGTGGCCAGAATCACGACACCCTAGCACTAGGCTACTTTAAAATAAGAATAAGAAAACATAACAATATAAAAAAGGAAAAATCGTAACAATCAGGAAGCAATCTCCAGCGTCAGGGGGAGGTCTCCCTCACCCCGGCGCAGGAACGTGTGGCCTACAAAGAAAACAAAAATTTTTAAAAACTAGTTAAATAAAGGGGAAGAAGCCCAGCCTCCCCCCCAAAAGTCTATACGTCCACAAGTTAAGGTGCACAAATCCGTCCCGAGTACAAGGGACAGGCAGTAGCGACCCTGCCATCCCTGTACCGGGACAGGGATCATGCGAGGAGATTAAACAGAATGGGACAATCAACAAGAATGTGCCGAACAGTCTGTGGGATGATGCAGTCATCACAATAGGGCGCTGGCGAGCGCTCCATCAGATAGCAATGCGTCACACGAGTGTGCCCGATTTAGAGACGACAGAAAGCGACCTGAAGCCATCAAAGCATTGGGGAATAGGTCCATGGGAAAGGTCGCGGCGCAATGGCAGGCAACTTTAAGTTCCCTTCGACCATCTCGCATCATCTTTGCCAAGCAATCCGAAGAGCTGCCCGTATTCCTGCCATGTAGTCGGTGTGAGGAAGAGCGAAACGCTGGTCTGGTCACAGAGTCCTCAAAGACTCTTTGGCGCCCTCATTCCCCGCAATTCCTACATGTCCAGGAACCCAGCAGAAGATAATCTCTACATCCGCCTGGCTCGGCAAAACCGTGGCATCACGGATAGCATGAACCAGGGGATTCGAGATTCAAATGCCCCGAGAGTACTCAGGGCGCTTTGTGAGTCGCTATAGATCACAATCTGGTCTCCAAACCATGCACGTCGCGTAATCTCCTGTACCAAGTGGTGTATTGCCACCAGCTCGGCCGTGAAGACAGACGCAGCGCCTGGCAACGCCCAGCTGACTTCAAACAGAGGGAATACGGCGTGGAAGCCGACCGCCTCTTCAGACTGGGAGCCATCCATATACACTGGCACGGTTCAAGTGTGATACGAGGTGTGCTCCAAAAAGGTCGAATGTAATACTCCCAGGGCTGTACAAGCTTTGGGAGCAGAGGCATGGCGACAAATAGCCAAATGTGGTACCCTCCAGTGTGGCGTCATGGGCAGAACCGGTGGCACCACCGGCCCGAGAGCTATACCTAGCTCTCGAAGGAGTTTAATGGCCTTAAACCCAAAGGGCTTAGGGTATGACTGGCGTCTCTCGGCGGTATAGGCACCGTCGAGAGCAGCTGCGGATGCAGTGAGAGCTGTTGCCGATTGAGGGAGAGTGCCGGGCTCGCACGTACAGGCGAGTGATTCACTGCACGCGGCGCAGAGCGAGTGGCATCTCCCCAGCATCGACCAACAGGCTCTCAATGGGGGAAGTGCGGAAGGCACTGGTCGCAAGGCGAAGGCCGGTGTGGTGGATCGAATCCACCTTCCGCAATAAACGCTCGGCTGCGGATGCATAAAACTCGCATCCGTAGTCGAGCTTCGAATGAACAAAGGATCGATAAAAAAGTAGGGCAGTAGCCCTATCAGCGCCCCAAGCGCTGAACGTCACGAAACGGAGAATATCCATGGCGCGGGTACAAGAGACCCTAAGGCTGCGAATATGAGCCTCCCAGGTGAGGCGTTGGTCGAATAAAAGACCAAGGAAACGGTGCGATTTAACCACATCCAGGCGCACCACATTAAGAAACAAATCTGGGTCGGGGTGGAGCCGTGGATGGCGGCAGAAGTGCACCACCTTAGTCTTGGCCAAGGAAAAGCGAAACCTATGCGCTTCGGCATAGCGAGAGACGCGGTTCAATGCCTGCTGGAGTCGACGCTCCAAAGTTAGTATCTGGGCTGCGCCAAAAGAGATCGAAAGGTCGTCCACATAGAGCGTAGCGAGAACATCTTCCGGCAGCACCTAGGTGATGCCGTTGATGCTCAGGGCAAAGAGTGTGACACTGAGGACACTCCCCTGCGGGACACCCTCTTCCTGCTCCTTTGGGCCGGAGAGGGCTCCCCCCACCCTTACGCGGAATCGACGATCTCGCAAAAATTCAGATATAAACATTGGGAGGCATCTCCTCGCCCTCATCGTGTGGAGAGTCTGCATGATACTGTATCGCCATGCGGTATCATAGGCCTTCTCCAGATCGAAAAACACTGTGGCGTAGTGCTGTCTACGAAGGAGAGCCTCGCAGACGGCATTTTCCAGTCGGAGCAGAGCATCCGACGTGGAGTGGAACTTGCGGAAGCTACACTGTGCAGAAGACAGATGGCCTCCGCTGTCGGGAAAAAGGCTAATCTATAACATCTACCAATTTCTCCATCAACTTGCACACGCAAGATGTTAGAGAGATTGCGTGGAAACCGGCCGGAGTAGAGTGATCTCTCCCCGGTTTGCGAAAGGCGAGCACAGTAGCGATTCGCCAGGAATCTGGGAGGAGACCCTCCACCCAGATCATGTTGAACAAATCTAACAAAAAGGCCATGCCTCGCTCACCCAGGTGGTGAAGTATGACGTATGGGACATCGTCCGGACCATGAGTGGTGTCCGCGCACGAAGCAAGAGTGGAGCGCAACTCACTCATAGTAAACCTGTCATTGAAGGGTTCTCCGCATCTGGAGGTAAAGTCCAGCCGGCGGCCTTCCGCAACATCATGACGTGCATTGAATGCTGGCGGAGCAGCAGGAGGCGTGGGCGAAGGAGCCGAAGCTCCTTTCTTGCATTCTTCCTTTCGGGGGACAGCTTTAAGAACCCCGGAAGATGGCCTGGCGACCAACTTCAGGGGTGTTGCCTCCTGTGAGTCTAACGACTCGGTGGAGGCGCGTGGCCGTTTCGCCTTACGGGAAACAGTCACACTGGGGGAAGGGGGGGGGCGCACTGGTTTTAGCCAGACCTGGGTGTGAACCCTTTTTGCCGCCAGCTTTACCAGGGGAGCGCCCAGGTTAAGTAGAACCTGCAGAAGGGCTCCGAATGTGCACGGAAACAACCATGCTCATTGGCTTGGATAGGCCAGGAGCAGAGGGTGCCTTTCTAACTATTGAGGCATAAGACATCCCAGGCAGAGCCGGGCGCACCAGGACCAAGTCCTTAGACTCGCGGAATGAGAGTCGATCCTGGGCCTGAACGGCAAGGATTTCTTTCTCAAGGAGATATGCACCACATTGCTTCAAAGAAGCAGGGTGCAGCTCTCCGCAATTGACACACTTGGACACACACGATTTAGACTTATTTTGTGCGGCCTTGGAGCAATTTACACAGACTTCGGGTGACCCCGACTTTGCATGTCTACATGAGCGATTCGTATGGCCGAAGCGGTGACAGTAATAGCACCGCCGCGGCAGTGGCACGAATGCCTTCACGCGGTAACGGTACCAACAAACACACACTGACTCAGGGAGCTTGTCACAGTCCAACGTGACAAAGAGCGTAGGGGTGGGTCTCGAGGTCCCTCCCTGTTTTCTCATCACACATTCGACCTTGACCGCCCCATGGTCGGCCAGCTCTAAGGTGATGTCCTCTATGGAGTAGTCAATGAGTTCCCTCGCAAAACTACTCCTTTCACAAAGTTCATGGTAGAGTGCAGCGTCACACTCACCGGGGTGCTATCAAGTGTCTGAAGAGCACTTATCTTGGCTGCCTTGGAAGGATTCGCCGCATACACCAGAAGGCTCCCGTCCGAGAAACAAGTCACCAATTACTTTAGCTAATGCTCTCCTCTGATGGATCATGTTGCTCTTGGCCAACATGCTGCCATCAGTGGAGCGAATAACGAGGAAGCGTTTAAAGCCAGCGGGCTCGAAAATGCCAGGTAGCCTCTGAATGAGCAGCCCCAATGTTATCGAGGCTCCGCCCTGCACTCTTTTTGTCTTAGTCATGGGCTACGCACCCGTGGGGAAAGAGGGGCCGGATGTGCCGATCTTGGCTTGGTTGGATCCCAAAGTGGCAGCAGACCCATCCGTCCCCGCAGACCCTGCGGATGGAAAGGAGCCCACAAGTCTTTTTTGTCTTTTTCTTTTTAGGAGAGGAGGGTGGGGAATGAACTCACTTCTCCCCTCCACCGACAGGAGCCCCCAGTCCAGATGGACCGGCCTCAGCCAGGTCCTTCTCCAAAATGGAGAAGGTCCTGGCAGTTGTAAGGGCACCGGGCGGAGGAGATCCCTCCCCTCCTTGTACTGCCTTGGAAACCCTAGCTATTTGAGGAGGACCTTGCATAGGGGCGGATTCGGGTTCAGTGCTTGGCGCCGAGCCAAGATTCCCCACCATGGAAGGCCCTACCATCTGAGGCTGGGTTGCCTCAAGGACCATGTCTATCTCAGGGGAGGCCTCTAGTTGGCCATCCGCCCTCCCCCCCACGATACCGCAGGGCCCGTTGGCATCCTTGTCAATTGTCAGGTGGTGTGGGGAGGCACAGGCCTTGACCCCACGAAGGTTCAATATTCTTGCCAGCAGGTCTTTTGAGGGAAGTGACCTGGCTTCCCTCTCCCCCCTAAGGCAGTTTGCCCTACGGAGCCACTTCACTGGAGAGCAGTTGGCTATGGGCTGCCTGCTGGCTTTCTTGGCAGTCCCCTTGGAAAGAAAAGGGGGAACTGCCACTGGAAAAAGGGAGGTGCCGGAGAAGGGGGTGAGGGGGAATCCCCTACACCCATAGGTGAAGGAGAGGAGTAAGCCTCCTCTCCGGTTAGAAATATATGGAGTGTCCCCTGCGCAGGCACAGGGGGGAGGCAGCCTCCATTTTTCATGTGGAGCTTCCTGAGGGTGGCTCCGATGATGGAACTGGGAAATTAAGGGGAGATTTTTTTCTTCATCATTGGGCATGGTGACCCCCTTTTAATTACAGGATGCAACAGTTCATCACCCCTCGCAGAAGCCCGCCCTGCAAGGGGTGCATACAGGCCTGGCAGAGCCAGGTGCCACCATTCAGGACAAACCTGCCGCCTGGTGGACTGGCAGTCCATCGGCATGGCAGCTCAACCTTGGACACAGCGTAAAATTGATAAAGTGTGAAGAGGAAAGGAAAAGGGGTGTGAGGAAGGTATGGGTGGGGATGAAGCAGGTTGTTAAAAACCAACTACCCCAGAATGGAGCTCAGGGGTTAGGGAACATTGTCCCCTCTCCCCTCAACCCTGATCCGGGATGGTTGGATGAGCAGAAGGTCAGCATCTACCCTGTGAAATTAGAGGCTGACCAGAGAAAGTTGTGGGAGAGGTTGTATGAAAAGTGATGAAGTAGGGGAGAAATACAGGCTATCTGAAGGAAGGAAGAGAGGCTAAACTGGGCCGGAGGGAACACTGGATCCTGTCAGCATGGCGGCCAGGATGGCAAATCGCCGTGCCCCTTACAGGGATGAGAGGTCTGAGATTGCAGTCTCATTCTGTGCTGGATAATAGGAGGGAGGCCCTGCAAGAACTTGACCCAAAACCTTTTGACTCGCTTCCAAACCTCTCCTAGACGGGTCTTCCCATTAAGTGAAGACACGTTGTGGTGTAGCGAATGTGAGTGTGTGTAAAAGGGGCCATTCTCCCACCCCTTTTCTCAAATACTCTCTCCCTCCCTCTGTAAGAATGTGTGTGAATGGGAATGGGTTTGTTTGTTTGTTTGTTTTTAAATTCATTAGCATGTTATTATAAGATGGTTTTTCTTTCCAGGCGCCATAATTTGGAAAGATAAAAAGGACCAGCACTTGTAAATTTACCCTTGTAGTAGAAGCTAGCTATAACGATAGAATATTATAAAAGCCTAAGGCCACTAGTATAGGACAAAGGTTCCAAGCTGTGCTCTGTCTTATTTGAGAATGTAAAATAGTTTAGCTTGAGGAAGGAGGGCTTAAAATAGCCACACAACTGTAACAGGTCAGTTATCTCAGTCCAAGCTCGGAGGCGCTAGTTTTCAATACAAGATTTCTGTTGTACCACGTGAGGCCATTTTTTTCTGTTATTCATTGACTGTAGAGTCCCAATTTTATTTGGGTTACTTGATTATTTTTCATTGTAGGACTTATTTATTTTTGATTGTAAATATCATTGTAAATATTATTGTATTTTTTTTTTGTTAGTAAAGGACTGTACATACAATCCATTTCATTCTCCTTCGATTTCTCACTTCTGGATTAGTGTAGGAAGTGGGTTGGATCGATTGGGGTTAGTCTAGATTTTTCGGCCTGCTACATTTGGCACCCGAATAGGGACGTGAAACTTCGAAACCGGGAGCGTGAGGGAAGTAGATTGCAGTCCATACCCAATTAGCGTGACAAGTAGTTTGATTGATTTTTCCCTTCTCCTATCTTTTTACTAACTTGGGAACAATGGCTGTAGCTGAAACTTTGAATGAAGAAGTAGTGCGATTGAGACTGGAGTTGAGGAAGAAAGAAGAGGAGTGTGAAATGTTGCGGGGAATGATTGAGAGAATGAAGAATGAAATGAAAGGGATGAATGAAAAGACTGATAGGATGAAGAAGGAAATGGGAGACCAACAGGATTACACTGACCAACGGATGCAGGACTTGTATGACATGATGAAGGGGTCAGGACCGGCCCCGGGACCCTCGACCTTGACCCCTGCTCCGACTGAAGAGGATAAAACTAATGGGATCAATGGGAGTGTGTGCGAGTCTAGAGAGGTTAGGGTGATTATGAGTGATAGGAAGGACGGAGAAGAACGCAAGAGAAGAAGGAAGAGTGGTGCAAAGGGAAAGGATAGGAAGGTAAGAGGCAAGAGTGTGGACTCATTGTACTCGGATGAAGGAGAGAGTGATGGTATGATTGATATGATTGAGAGTGAAGTGAATGTGGGAAAGGGTATTTTGATAAGGGAAGTGCCAAAGATAGATAGGTTTAGGTTACATGGTGGGAAAAGTGTGGAAGAATTTTTCGGAGAATTTAAGCGATATTGTAAGCTCAAGTACCCAGAGAATAAGGGATACTGGATGAATGTTTTGGGGGGAATGTTTGGATGGGAAAGTGTTGGAGTTCTTTCGAGTGATAATGAGTGTGGGAGAGCCAAAGTACGATGCAGTGAAGAAGCGGATGATTGGACAGGTGAAACAAATGAAAGAGAGTGTGAAATATAAGTGAATGAATTTGAGAAGGCGCGTATGGGTAAGAACGAAGGGGTGAATATGTATGCACATAGGTTTGAGAGTATGGCAAGAACGAGGTATGGTGATGATGATGTAAATGAATGTAAACCACTGAATAGGAAGTTTTTGGACATGATCCCACGAAAGGTGAGTGAATAGCTGAGTGGAAAGAGAAAGGAGAGAATGAGACTAAGAGGTGAATGGTTGATGTGGGAGGATGTGTTGGAACTGTTGGAAGATGGACGATTTGACGATGAAACCGATCTAGAAGAGGATGGATGGTACAGTGTGAATGTTCGGGGTAAGAAGCCCAGGAACTTTTATCCACCCCAGCAGTTTGTCAGCTACAGGGATGCCCTGAAGGCTGCACCAGCTGGAGTGATGTCAAACTTCCTGGGCCCGCAGAATGGATGGGTAAATGGAGGGTGGTCGAATGGAAGGGGACAGATGAATTTCAAGCGTGGGAACGGATATATGAGAGAAAGACTGAGGTATGTCCCAGCAAACGAGAGATCGAATGGTGGGAGAAAGATTGTGGAATATCGTAGGTGTGGAAGGAAAGGTCATATGTTGGCAGGATGTAGGTGCACTTCTGGTGCATGTTTTGGGTGTGGTAAGAAAGGGCATATGATAAAGGATTGCCAGGAAAGTGTGAAAGAGTGCTTTGAGTGTAAACAAATAGGCCATTTGAAGAAAGATTGTCCGAGGTTGAATGATGGAGCAACTGCTGGGGGGAGTTTGAAGTATGCTTGTGGTAATTGTGGAAAGGCTGGTCATTATGCGAGGATGTGTCATGACCAGAGGAATGTATGTAGCTATTGTGTCATGGAAGGACATTCGAGTGAAAAGTGTTGGATTAGACTAAGAGCGCAAGGTCTGAATGGAAAGTCTGAAGCAGGAAACTGAATTGTAAGAGGGTACCTGCTGAAGTATCCTCTGGGTGCATGAGTGTGAGTAATGTGTTGGTAAGTCTGTCAAGTGTGAAAGTGCTGTCTGGTAGGAAGTATGAGTGTCTGAGTGTGAAGGTGGAATTGAATGGAATTCAGTGTTTGGCTTTAATAGAATCTGGATGCAAAGCGAGCTTGGTGTATAAAGATGTGTATGATAAGGTTAGCGGGAAAGCCCTCCTGTCTGAGTGCAAGGGTAGTTTGGTAGGTATTGGTAATAGGAGAGTGCCTGTGATTGGATTGATAAGGTCAGCTGTTCGAATGCATGGTATGTTGATGAATGAATGTGAATTCTCTGTGATTGATAAGGTGAGTAGAAAGTATGGTGTGATTTGGGGGTATGATTTTATGAAAATGAATCTTATGGTTGTGCATCCTGCCAGTGATCAGATTGAGACAAAGATTGTTAAAAATGGGGTGTATAAGTTATATGTAGGGAAAGATGGTAGCATTTTGAGGAGTGTGTTTACTGGTATTGAGGTGACTGCTATGGAGAATGTAAGGCTTGTGAAGGGTGAAAGGGTGTCTGTTAGAGTGAGTTGGAGTAAGGATGTTAGTTTGAATGTGAGTGAGAACACTGTGATATTGGATGGAAAGGATGCGTGTTATAAGGTAAGGCGTGTTGCTTGTGTGTTTGATGGCTTGATGAGAATGAATGATCCGTTTGTATGTGTGCAGGCGGACCCCAGGGTGAAAGGACAGGTGAAGGGTATCCAAGTTGGAGATGTACTAGGACACCTCTCCACTGTCAATGAGGTAGGTATGGATGATAGCACGGATATCAGGGTGAATGTTGCGAATGAAAAGACATTGAATGGATGTATAATGAGGTGAAGGGCATGGTGAAATTGGATGGATGTTTGACTGAGTATGAAAGGGAGGATGTGTATCAAATGATATTTGAATGAAAGGGAGCCCTCAGTAAGGGTGACCTGGATTTTGGGGTTGGAAAGCTCCCGGAATTCAAGATTGTCCTGTAGGAGGACTCCCCAATCTATCAGGGGCCGAGGCATTTCCCACGTCCAGTTGCTGATGAGATTGAGGAGCAGTGTTTGGAATTAAAGCAATTGGGAGTGATTGAAGAGAGCAAGAGTGCATGGAATAGTCCAATTGTGCCTGTATGTAAGCCGGATGGAAGATTGCATCTGTGTGTGGATTATCGAAGGAGTGATTGAAGAGAGCAAGAGTGCATGGAATAGTCCAATTGTGCCTGTATGTAAGCCGGATGGAAGATTGCATCTGTGTGTGGATTATCGAAGGTTAATGAAAGGACTGTGAAAGAAAGGTTTCCGATGTGTGTGGTATCTGAGTGTGTGTATAGTATCCATGGGATGAAGTGGTTTACAAAGTGGGATCTGGTACGGGGGTATTACCAGATGCCTATTGGTGAGGAGAGCCGGCCGATAACTGCCTTCTCGTCCACAAAGAGGCATTACCAGTTCCGGAATCTCAGCTTTGGGTTGGCTAATGCTTCCAGAGCCTTCCAGCGGGCAATGAATGTTGAGTAAGTTTGCAAGTAAGAATGTGATTGCGTTCATAGATGATATTTTGATTATGACTGAGACTTTTGAGGAGCATATGAGATTGGTGAATGATGTGTTGAGAATGTTGGAGAGTGTTGGTGTGAAGGTGAAAGTGGCGAAGTGTGAATGGTTTGCGAAAGAAGTGGAATTCATGGGGCATATGGTAAGTGAGAATGGGTTACGAAAGTTGCCGAAGTATGTTGAGAAGGTGCAAATGTTTCCTAAACCGGTGACTGTGAAGTAACTGAAGTCGTTTTGGGGTTTGATTGAGTTCCAGCGAAAGTTTATATGTGATTGTTCTGGTGTGAGTAAGCCTCTGACTGAGTGGATGGGCAAGAAAGGTAGTACGGTTGTCAGGTGGAATGATAAGATGAATGAGGCATATGAGAAACTGAAAGAGGCAGCGGCTGAAGATGTTGAATTGGCATATCCAGATTATAGTGTGAATGCTAAAATGCTTGAATTGTATACAGATGCGAGTGGGTATTGTATGGGAGGTTTTCTGATGCAAGAGCAGCGTTTGAATGGAGAGAATGTCGGGTGAATAATTGGGTATGTATCCAAGGCTATGAATGCGGCAGAACGAAAGTATTCGACTGTGGAGCGAGAGTTGGCTGCGATAAGGTATTGTTTGAAAGTGTTGCGTCCGTTTTTGTATGGTGTGAGGTTTGTGATCAAAACAGATCATCAACCTCTTGTGTATCTGCAGCGTATGAAGTGGGCTGATAGTAGGATTGCAAGGACTTTGAAAGATTTGAGTGACTTTGACTATGTGATTGAGTATGTGCCTGGTGAACGAAATGGAGTGGCTGATTTGATGTCAAGGTATCCTGGTACAAATGATGAAGATGTGTGTGGAGTGAGTGATCCTGAGTATTTGCCGAAAGGGATTATGAATGGAAAAGAGAGTAAGGGTGGTGGTGATTCTTTGTTTGAGAGTGTATGGAATGGTTTGCAAGATTTGAAGAGTGATGGAGTAGATGTGAGAGTGCCTGATAGTGTGGATGACTTAAGGAAGGAGGTAATGAGTGAAGTATGTAGGAAGCCTGAAAGCAATGGTATGGCAAAAGTGCGGAACTTCATGAAAGAATTGAGAGCGATGTGTATGCAAGGGGTCTCACCATTTCAGGAAGTGTTGATTGTAGTGAGTCGTTTGTATGGAGTGATTGCTTATGTGCACTTTGGTGGTGAGAGGCCAATTAGGAACAAGGATGAGAAGATGAAGGGTTTTAATCCTAATGTGGTACATCTGCAATGTTTGAGCGGTGTGCACTACAATTGGGTGATTGAAAAGTGTTCATATATGAGAGAGAAGAATGATTGTCTGGATGAAGATGAGTGTGTGGTGAGTGATGATGTGGGAGTTGATGATGGTGTGGATGTCAGTGCTGATGTTGGTGTGCTTGTTCCTTCTGTTTATTGCGAACATGGTGGACCTGATATGATGGAAGCAAGAGTGAAAGTTGGTGAAAGGTTGTTCTGTGGTTTGATTGATACTGGAGCGCAAGTGTCTTTAGTGAATGAGAGGATTCTGAGTAAGTATGATGAGTTTAAATGTTGCGAGCATAAACCTGTGAAGTTACGGATAAGTAGATTAGGGAATGTCATGATAGTGGCATGGGAACAGGTTAGTCTGAAAGTGAGTTTGGGTAATGGTGTGAATGTAAAGCATGACTTTGTGATTCTGAAAGATGAGCAAATGCCATGTTGTTTCTTGCTTGGTGTAGACTTTATGAGATTGAATGATTTGTCTTTAGATGCTGATAAGGATTGTCATATGAAAGGCGAATGTGAGGTGATGAGGTTGAATGAGTGTGCAAAGAATGTTGTCAAGTTTTGCGGTATGATTGAGTTGGTCATGAATGATGAGAATGAGATTTTAAGTGATGATGATATTCTAGAGATGCAAGAGATGTGTCCTTTTGTTAGTAAATTGAAGAGGTGTGTCATGACGCATGTTGATTTGAATGAATGGCCAGAGTGTTTAAGTGATTTTAAAAGGTATGCTAAGGATTTTGTTGTTTGTATGGATGTTGTATATTTTGTGAGGCATGGTGAAGGGTGTTGATGATATGTATGTACCTGGGATGGGTAAGTTTAAGCTGCGGGAGTGTATGAAGGAGCGTGTGTTCCATCCGTTTCTGAGAACTGTTGTGAATGATGTAGCGACTACGTGTGAAAGGTGTCAGAAGCGAAAGGTGCAAGGTGTGCAAGTGAAACCACCGATGTTGAAAGTTGATGCGAAAGAACCGTTTGAATTGGTAGTGATTGATTGTGTGTCTTTGCTGCATACAAGTGCTGGGAATGTTGGTATGGTTGTGATGGTTGATCATAAAAGTAAGTTTGTGTATGCAGCGCCTGTGAGATAAAAGGAGTGTGACTGTTGCGCGTGTGGTTGAGCAGTTGTTTTTTCCTATGTGTGTATGGAAGCCTAGAAGATGTCTGAGTGATAATGGGCCTGAATTTGTAGGGGAAGTGTTTGAGCAAATATTGAGAGAGAATGGTGTGGAGCATGTGAGAACAACTTCGTATGTACCATCTTCAATGAATTGGCTGAACGTACTATAAGAACCTTGTGTGAGATGTTGAAAATGATGAGTACGACAGTGAATGACTGGGATGTATGCCTGGGGAGAGTGTTGTGGGCGTATAATTTGACTGTGCATAGTGCAACTGGAATGTCCCCATGTCAGTTTGTGATGAATTTTGAAAGGCGAGTGAAAGATAGGTTTCGTTTGAGTGAAAGTGAGCAGAGTGTATGGCGTGAGGCACATGAAAGGTTCCATTCATTTGAATTGGGTGCAAAAGTATTGAAGGTGAAAGAAGTGAAGGGTAGATTGAATGTGTCAAAGATGAGTGAGAAGTTTGATGGACTTTATAGAGTTGTGAGAGTTTGGGAAAATGGGGTGACGTATGTTTTAGAGAGTTTGAATGACGGTATGACTGAGAGAGTGCGGGCTCATCAGAAGTTAAGGAGATAGAGAGAACCTCCTGACTACCTGGTGAGTCATCCAGTGTATGAACTGTGTAGAGAGAGAGGTAAAGTGCATGCTGATGAGATTGAATGTGATAGTATGGATCTGTCTGGGAAAGAGCTAGTCTTAGTCTCGAGGAGTAGAAAGCATACAAAGAAGAGTGAAAGGAAGAATGCAAGTACGAATGAAAGTAAGTCTGAGCAGAATCTTTCTGGTATGGGGGATCTTGAAAGGGAAATTGAGTTTTTGCGTAAACAGGTGAGTGATTTGGCTGGTATAAGTAGACGAGTTGTGGTGGAGCGAATGAGTGTGTGTAAAAGGGCCATTCTCCCACCCCTTTTCTCAGTACCCTCTCCCTCCCTCTGTAAGAATGTGTGTGAATGGGAATGGGTTTGTTTTGTTTTTGTTTATTTTATGTATAAAATGATTACCATGTTTTTCTTTCTTTCCAGGCACCATATTCTGGAAAGATAGTAGCTAGTTTTGAGATATCACTATAATTAAAACAAGATTGTACTTTGTTTATAATATTCTTTTTGCAAAGCGCCATATTCTGGAAAGAGGTAAGCTAGTCGATAAATTTACTCGGGTAATGCCCACTTATTAGTTTCCCTTCCATGTATAAGTAAATGGGTCATAAACGGAGGATATATCTCTTCTACAGAGAGTGGAAGCGTGGACTGACGGCAAGAAGGGTTCTCTAGACGAGTGCTCCGCCCAGCCATGAGACGGAGGGCTTTCATACCTCGCTAAACACCTGGACCACCATACCCGCCTTGGTTGACAATCCTGCCTCCTTTTATGTTAGCTTACTACCACCCACCTCCAGCACACAAGTGATAGCGTGTGCCCCTTTTCGTTCGGTTGTTGTTGTGTTTTTTTATGTTTTGTGTAGATATATAAGTAAATTTGTTGTATTTGCCTGTTATAAAATTCTCTTTTGGTATCTTATTTGGATTGGGAAATTTGGCCTCATTTTGAAGTGTGCACACTTCCCTTGTAAATATAAAATTGCTGTAAATATAACTGTATTCTTTTGTAAGTAGAGGGACTGTATATACAATCCGTTTCATTCTCCCTCGATTTCTCACGTCCGGACAGTGTAGGAATCGGGTTGGATCGATTGGGATTAGAGATATATTTTCGGCCCGCTCCTTTTGGCGCCCGAATAGGGACGTGAGACTTCGAAACTGGGAGCGTGACTGGATTGGATTGCAGTCCATACCCAATTAGTGTGACAAGTAGTTTGACTGATTTTTCCCTCCTCCTATCTTTTTACTAACTTGGGAACAATGGCTGTAGCGGAAACATTGAATGAAGAAGTAGTGCGATTGAGACTGGAGTTGAGAAAGAAAGAAGAGGAGTGTGAAATGTTGCGGGGAATGATGGAGGGAATGGAGAATAAAATAAAAGGGATGAATGAAAAGACTGATAGGATGAAGAAGGAAATGGGAGACCGACAGGATCAGACGGACCGACGGATGCAGGACCTGTATAACATGATGACAGGGGCTGGATCAGCTCCAGGACCTACAACCCTGACCCCTGATCCTTCTGAAGGGACTCCGCTAAATGGAATGGATGGCAGTATGATTGAGTCTGAAGAAGATACTGTGAGTGGTAGGAAAGGGGGTGAATGGAAGATAGTGGAAAGTAAGAGAGGAAGTAAGCATGGTTCTAAGGTTAAGGATAGGAAGGCAAGAGGGAAGAGTGTGGATTCGCTATACTCAGATGAGGGAGAGAGTGACGATATGATTGGAATGAGTGAGACCGAGAGTAGATCTTCGGAGAGTGAAATGAATGTGGGAAAAGGAATTTTGATTAGGAAAGTGCCAAGGATTGATAAGTTTAGATTGCATGGGGAAAAGAGTATGGATGAGTTCTTCGGGGATTTTGAGCGGTACTGCAAGCTCAAGTACCCGCAGAACAAGGGTCACTGGGTGAGTGTTCTGGGAGATTGTTTGGATGGGAAAGTGTTGGAGTTCTTTCGAGTGATAACGAGTGTGGGAGAGCCAAAGTACGATGTAGTGAAGAAGAGATTGATTGGGCAGGTGAAACGAATGAAAGAGCGTGTGAAGTATAAAAGGGGTGAATGAATTTGAGAAGGCTCAAATGGGGAAGAGTGAAAGTGTGAATATGTATGCACATAAGCTTGAGAGTATGGCAAGAACGAGGTATGGTCATGATGATGTAAATGAATGTAAACCACTTATGAGAAAGTTTTTGGACACGATCCCGCGAAAGGTGAGTGAATGGCTGAGTGGAAAGAGAAAGGAGAGAGTGAGACTTACAGGTGAACGGTTGATGTGGGAGGATGTGTTGGAACTGTTAGAAGATGGACAATTTGACGATGAAACTGATCTAGAAGAGGATGGATGGTACAGTGTGAATGTTGGGGGTAAGAAGCCCAGGAACTTTTATCCACCCCAGCAGTTTGTCGGCTACAGGGATGCCCTGAAGGCTGCACCAGCTGGAGTGATGTCGAACTTCCTGGGCCCGCAGAATGGATGGGTAAATGGAGGGTGGTCGAATGGAAGGGGACAGATGAATTTCAAGTGTGGGAACGGATATATGAGAGAGAGACCGAGGTATGTCCCAGCAAACGAGAGATCGAATGGTGGGAGAAAGATTGTGGAATGTCGTAGGTGTGGAAGGAAAGGTCATATGTTGGCAGGATGTAGGTGCACGTCTGGTGCATGTTTTGGGTGTGGTAAGAAAGGGCATATGATAAAGGATTGCCAGGAAAGTGTGAAAGAGTGCTTTGAGTGTAAACAAATAGGCCATTTGAAGAAAGATGGTCCGAGGTTGAATGATGGAGCAACTGCTGAGGGGAGTGTGAAGTATGCTTGTGGTAATTGTGGAAAGGCTGATCATTATGCGAGGATGTGTCATGACCAGAGGAATGTATGTAGCTATTGTGCCATGGAAGGACATTCAAGTGAAAAGTGTTGGATTAGACTAAGAGCGCAAGGTCTGAATGGAAAGTCTGAAGTGGGAAACTGAATGGTAAGAGGGTACCTGCTGAAGTATCCTCTGGGTGCATGAGTGTGAGTAATGTGTTGGTAAGTCTGTCTAGTGTGAAAGTGCTGTCTGGTAGGAAGTATGAGTGTCTGAGTGTGAAGGTGGAGTTGAATGAAATTGAGTGTTTGGCTTTAATAGATTCTGGATGCAAGGCAAGCTTGGTGTATAAAGATGTGTATGACAAGTTTAGCGAGAAAGACCTCCTGTCTGAGTGCAAGGGTAGTTTGGTAGGTATTGGTAATAGGAGAGTGCCTGTGATTGGAATGATAAGGTCAGCTGTTCGAATGCATGGTATGATGATGAATGAATGTGAATTTTCTGTGATTGATAAGGTGAGTAGTGAGTATGGTGTGATTTTGGGGTATGATTTTATGAAAATGAATCGTATGGTTGTGCATCCTGCGAGTGATCAGATTAAGAAAAAGATTGGTAAAAGTGGGGTGTATAAGTTGTATGTAGGGAAAGATAGTAGCGTTTTGAGGAGTGTGTTTACTGGTATTGAGGTGACTGCTATGGAGAATGTAAGGCTTGTGAAGGGTGAAAGGGTGTCTGTTAGAGTGAGTTGGAGTAAGGATGTTAGTTTGAATGTGAGTGAGAACACTGTGATATTGGATGGAAAGGATGCGTGTTATAAGGTAAGGCGTGTTGCTTGTGTGTTTGATGGCTTGATGAGAATGAATGATCCTTTTGTATGTGTGCAGGCGGACCCCAGTGTGAAAGGGCAGGTGAGGGGAATCCAAGTCGGAGATGTACTGGGCCACCTCTCCACTGTCAATGAGGTAGGTATGGATGATAGTACCGGTGTCAGGGTGAATGTTGCAGGTGAAGAGACGTGTGAATGGACGTATAATGATGTGAAGAGCATGGTGGAATTGGATGGATGTTTAACTGAGTATGAAAGGGAGGATGTGTATCGAATGATATTTGAACGAAAGGGAGCCCTCAGTAAGGGTGATCTGGATTTTGGGGTTGCAAAGCTCCCGGAATTCAAGATTGTCCTGAGGGAGGACTCCCCAATCTATCAGCGGCCAAGGCATTTCCCACATCCGGTTGCTGATGAGATTGAGGAGCAGTGCTTGGAATTGGAGCAATTGGGGGTGATTGAAGAGAGCAAGAGTGCATGGAATAGTCCAATTGTACCTGTACGTAAGCCGGATGGAAGATTGCGTCTGTGTGTGGATTATCAAAGGGTGAATGAAAGGACTGTGAAAGAAAGGTTTTCGATGTGTGTGGTATCTGAGTGTGTGTATAGTATGCATGGGATGGAGTGGTTTACGAAGCTGGATCTGGTACGGGGGTATTACCAGATGCCCATTGCTGAGGAGGCCGGCCAGTAACTGCCTTCTCTTCCTCAAAGAGGCATTACCAGTTCCGGAACCTCAGCTTTGGGTTGGCTAATGCTCCCGGAGCCTTCCAGCGGGCAATGAATGTTGTGTTGAGTAAGTTTGCAAGTAAGAATGTGATTGCGTTTATAGATGATATTTTGATTATGACTGAGACTTTTGAGGAGCATATGAGATTGGTGAATGATGTGAGAACGTTGGAGAGTGTTGGTGTGAAGGTGAAAGTGGCAAAGTGCGAATGGTTTGCGAAAGAAGTGGAATTCCTTGGGCATATGGTGAGTGAGAATGGGTTGCGAAAATCACTGAAGTATGTTGAGAAGGTGCGAATGTTTCCTAAACCAGTGACTGTGAAGCAACTGAAGTCGTTTTGGGGTTTGATTGAGTTCCAGCGAAAGTTTATACGTGATTGTTCTGGTGTGAGTAAGCCTCTGATTGAGTGGATGGGCAAGAAAGGTAGTACGGTTGTCAGGTGGAATGATAAGATGAATGAGGCGTATGAGAGACTGAAAGAGGCAGCGGCTGAAGATGTTGAATTGGCTTACCCAGATTATAGTGTAAATGCTAAAATGCTTGAACTGTATACAGATGCGAGTGGGTATTCTATGGGAGGTTTTCTGATGCAAGAGCAGCGTTTGAATGGAGAGAATGTCAGGCGAATAATTGGGTATGTATCCAAGGCTATGAATGTTGCAGAACGAAAATATTCGACTGTGGAACGAGAACTGGCTGCGATAAGATATTGTTTGAAAGTGTTGCGTCCATTTTTGTATGGTGTGAGGTTTGTGATAAAAACCAATCATCAACCTCTTGTGTATCTGCAGCGTATGAAGTGGGCTGATAGTAGGATTGCAAGGACTTTGGAAGATTTGAGTGACTTTGACTATGTGATTGAATATGTGCCTGGTGAACGGAATGGAGTGGCTGATTTGATGTCAAGGTATCCTGGTACAAATGATGAAAATGTGTGTGAAGTGAGTGATCCTGAGTATTTGCCGAAAGGGATTATGAATGGAAAAGAGAGTAAGGTGGTGGTGATTCCTTGTTTGAGAGTGTATGGAATGGTTTGCAAGATTTGAAGAGTGATGGAGTAGACGTGAGAGTGCCCGATAGTGTAGATGATTTAAGGAAGTAAGTAATGAATGAAGTGTGTAGGAAGCCTGAAAACATTGGTATGGCAAAGGTGCAGAACTTCATGAAAGAATTGAGAGCGATGTGTATGCAAGGGGTCTCGCCATTTCAGGAAGTGTTGATTGTAGTGAGTCGTTTGTATGGAGTGATTGTTTATGTGCACTTTGGTGGTGAGAGGCCAATTGTGTACAAGGATGAGAAGATGAAGGGTTTGAATCCTAATGTGGTACATCTGCAATGTTTGAGCGGTGTGCACTACAATTGGGTGATTAAAAAGTGTTCATATATAAGAGAGAAGAATGATTGTCTGGATGAAGATGAGCGTGTGGTGAGTGATGATATGGGAGTTAATGACAGTGTGGATATCAGTGCTGATGTTGGTGTGCTTGTTCCTTCGGTGTATTGCGAACATGGTGGACCTGATATGATGGAAGCGAGAGTGAAAGTTGGTGAAAGGTTGTTCTGTGGTTTGATTGATACTGGAGCGCAGGTGTCTTTAGTGAATGAGAGGATTCTGAGTAAGTATGATAAATTTAAATGTTGCGAGCATAAACCTGTGAAGTTACGGATAAGTGGATTAGGGAATGACATGATAGTGGCATGGGAACAGGTTAGTCTGAAAGTGCGTCTGGGTAATGGTGTGAATGTGAAGCATGACTTTGTGATTCTGAAGGATGAGCAAATGATGTGTTGCTTGGTGTAGACTTTATGAGATTGAATGCTTTGTCTTTGGATGCTGATAAGGATTGTCTTATGAAAGGTGAATGTGAGGTGATGAGGTTGAATGAGTGTGCAAAGAATGTTGTCAAGTTTTGCGGTATGATTGAGTTGGTCATGGATGATGAGAATGAGATTTTAAGTGATAAGGATATTCTAGAGATGCAAGAGATATGTCCTTTTGTTAGTGAGATGAAGAAGTGTGTAATGATGCGTGTTGATTTGAATGAATGGCCAGAGTGTTTAAGTGATTTTAAAAGGTATGCTAAGGATTTTGTTGTTTGTATGGATGTTGTATATTTTGTGAGGCATGTGAAGGGTGGTGATGATATGTATGTACCTGTGATGTCCTTAGTTGGTATGATTGGTCTGGTGAAGGTTTTGCATGATAATTATGGGCATATGGGTAAGTTTAAGCTGTGGGAGTGTATGAAGGAGCGTGTGTTCCATCTGTTTCTGAGAACTGTTGTGAATGATGTTGCAACTACGTGTGAAAGGTGTCAGAAGTGAAAGGTGCAAAGTGTGCAAGTGAAACCACCGATGTTGAAAGTTGATGCGAAAGAACCGTTTGAATTGGTAGTGATTGATTGTGTGTCTTTGCCGCGTACGAGTGCTGGGAATGTTGGTATGGTTGTGATGGTTGATCATAAAAGTAAGTTTGTGTATGCAGCGCCTGTGAGAGATAAAAGGAGTGTGACTGTTGCGTGTGTGGTTGAGCAGTTGTTTTTTCCTATGTGTGTATGGAAGCCTAGAAGATGTCTGAGTGATAATGGGCCTGAATTTGTAGGGGAAGTGTTTGAGCAAATGTTGAGAGAGAATGGTGTGGAGCATGTGAGAACAACTCTGTATGTACCGTCTTCAAATGGATTGGCTGAACGGACTATAAAAACCTTGTGTGAGATGTTGAGAATGATGAGTACGACAGTGAATGACTGGGATGTGTGTCTGGGGAGAGTGTTGTGGGCGTATAATTCAACTGTGCATAGTGCAACCGGAATGTCCCCATGTCAGTTTGTGATGAATTTTGAAAGGAGAGTGAAAGATAGGTTTCGTTTGAGTGAAAGTGAGCAGAGTGTATGGCGTGAGGCACATGAAAGGTTCCCTTCATTTGAATTAGGTGCAAAAGTATTGAAGGTGAAAGAAGTGAAGGGTAGGTTGAATGTGTCAAAGATGAGTGAGAAGTTTGATGGACCTTATAGAGTTGTGAGGGTTTGGGAAAATGGAGTGACGTATGTTTTGGAGAGTTTGAATGACGGTATGACTGAGAGAGTGCAGGCTCATCAGAGTCAGTTAAGGAGATGGAGAGAACCTCCTGACTACCTGGTGAGCCATCCGGTGTATGGACTGTGTAGAGAGAGAGGTAAAGTGCATGATGATGAGATTGAATGTGATAGTATGGATCTGTCTGGGAAAGAGCTAGTCTTAGTCTCGAGGAGTAGAAAGCGTACAAAGAAGAGTGAAAGGAAGAATGCAAGTACGAATGAAAGTAAGTCTGAGCAGAGTGTTTCTGGTATGGAGGATCTTGAAAGGAAGATTGAGTTTTTGCGTAAACAGGTGAGTGATTTGGCTGGTATAAGTAGACGAGTGAGTGAGCTGCCTGTGCCTGATTTTTCTGGTTTGGGGAACAGTATGAATGATAGTGTGTTTGGGCAGAATGAACCTAGTGTGGCTGATTTGGGGGGTTTTATGAATGGTAATAGTAGGGGGGAGTTTGATGTAGTGAATGATGAAGTGGCTGATTTTTCAGGTTTCTGGTGGGAACCAGTCGAAGGGGTTTCTGGTATGCCTGTTGAGAATACAGGGGATGTGAGTGACCTGTCTGTTTCGCAAGAATGTACCTTGAGTTGGATGAGAGCTGTGAGTGAAGAACTGATGAATGGGGGTATGAAGAGTGAGGGTTCTGAACAGAAGAGTATGAAAGAATTCTGTTGTGAGATGGGAGAACTGGTAATGAGGGCTAAGAGTATGGTTGATGAGATGATCAATAGTGACGATGAGACTGACAGGACGACTGATGAACAACCCCGACTAATTGCTACGCGTAGCCAGGGACCAGTAGAAGAGTGTGAATGGGTGCAGAAGGGTGCGATTGAGCACAAGTGGTACCGTGAAGAGTGATTGAAAGGGTTTTGTGAGTGGCTGGTCGAATGGCTTAAGGAAGGAGGGGTGTGGTGGAGCGAATGTGAGTGTGTGTAAAAGGGCCATTCTCCCACCCCTTTTCTCAGTACCCTCTCCCTCCCTCTGTAAGAATGTGTGTGAATGGGAATGGGTTTGTTTTGTTTTTGTTTATTTTATGTATAAAATGATTACCATGTTTTTCTTTCTTTCCAGGCGCCATATTCTGGAAAGATAGTAGCTAGTTTTGAGATATCACTATAATTAAAACAAGATTGTACTTTGTTTATAATATTCTTTTAGCAAAGCGCCATATTCTGGAAAGAGGTAAGCTAGTCGATAAATTTACTCGGGTAATGCCCACTTATTAGTTTCCCTTCCATGTATAAGTAAATGGGTCATAAACGGAGGATATATCTCTTCTACAGAGAGTGGAAGCGTGGACTGACGGCAAGAAGGGTTCTCTAGACGAGTGCTCCGCCCAGCCCTGAGACGGAGGGCTTTCATACCTCGCTAAACACCTGGACCACCATACCCGCCTTGGTTGACAATCCTGCCTCCTTTTATGTTAGCTTACTACCACCCACCTCCAGCACACAAGTGATAGCGCGTGCCCCTTTTCGTTCGGTTGTTGTTGTGTTTTTTTATGTTTTGTGTAGATATATAAGTAAATTTGTTGTATTTGCCTGTTATAAAATTCTCTTTTGGTATCTTATTTGGATTGGGAAATTTGGCCTCATTTTGAAGTGTGCACACTTCCCTTGTAAATATAAAATTGCTGTAAATATAACTGTATTCTTTTGTAAGTAGAGGGACTGTATATACAATCCGTTTCATTCTCCCTCGATTTCTCACGTCCGGACAGTGTAAGAAGCGGGTTGGATCGATTGGGATTAGAGATATATTTTCGGCCCGCTACAGAGTGAGTGAGCTGCCTGTGCCTGATTTTTCTGCTTCTGGGAACAGTATGAATGATAGTGTGTTTGGGCAGAATGAACCTAGTGTGGCTGATTTTTCGGGTTTTGTGAATAGTAATAGTAGGGGTGAGTTTGATGTAGTGAATGATGAAGTGGCTGATTTTTCAGGTTTCTGGTGGGAACCAATTGAAGGGGTTTCTGGTATTCCTGTTGAGAATACAGGGGATGTGAGTAACCTGTCTGTTTCGCAAGAGCGTACCTTGAGTTGGATGAGGGCTGTGAGTGAGGCGCTGATGAATGGGGGTATGAAGAGTGAAGGTTCTGAACAGAAGAGTATGAAAGAGTTCGGTCATGAGATGGGGGAACTGGCAATGAGGGCTAAGAGTATGGTTGACAAGATGATCAAAAGTAATGATGAGACTAACAGGACGACTGATGAACAACCCCGACTGATTGCTACGCGTAGCCAGGGACCAGTAGACGAGTGTGAATGGGTGCAGAAGGGTGCGATTGAGTATAAAAGGTACTGTAAGGATTGAGAGTGTATTGTGAGTGACTGTGATCGAATGGCTTAAGGAAGGAGGGGTGTGGTGGAGCGAATGTGAGTGTGTGTAAAAGGGGTCATTCTCCCACCCCTTTTCTCAAATACCCTCTCCCTCTCTCTGTAAGAATGTGTGTGTGAATGGGTTTGTTTGTTTGTTTGTCTGTTTTTAAATTCATTAGTATGTTATTATAAGATGGTTTTTCTTTCCAGGTGCCATAATTTGGAAAGATAAAAAGGACCAGCGCTTGTAAATTTACCCTTGTAGTAGAAGCTAACTATAACGATAGAATATTATAAAAGCCTAAGGCCACTAGTATAGGACAAAGGTTCCAAGCTGTGCTCTGTCTTATTTGAGAATGTAAAATAGTTTAGCTTGAGGAAGGAGGGCTTAAAATAGCCACACAACAGTAACAGGTCAGTTATCTCAGTCCAAGCTCGGAGGCGCTAGTTTTCAATACAAGATTTCTGTTGTACCACGTGAGGCCATTTTTTTCTGTTATTCATTGACTGTAGAGTCCCAATTTTATTTGGGTTACTTGATTATTTTTCATTGTAGGACTTATTTATTTTTGATTGTAAATATCATTGTAAATATTATTGTATTTTTTTGTTAGTAAAGGACTGTACATACAATCCGTTTCATTCTCCTTCGATTTCTCACATCCAGATTAGTATAGGAAGCGGGTTGGATCGATTGGGGTTAGTCTAGATTTTGCGGCCCGCTACAACATATACCCGCCAGGAAGAGCGGCAGGCATGCCTCAAAACATAATGTAACCCAGGGTAACATTGACTACTTTTCAACTTTGAAAGTTAATCATAATTAAAATACTAAAGCAAAACCAAATGTTAAGTATTCATATAATAGGTCTTGTACTCAGTTTACCTCACCAAAGGCGTCAATCCAATAATACTCAAAATTTGTTCAATTTTTTAACTTACACTACTACTTACAAGGTACATTACTTTTGCATTGCCACTTATGCAGACACATTAAGGGTAGTGGCAAACACATACCGTCCCCTTGTATTGATTTTCTATTTCACTTTTATCACTTCTACAACATCATCAGGTGACACATATGAATTATCATGAGTGAACATAGTGTAATTCTCACTAGTAGCTTTGAAGAATGAAATGAAGTATCCCTCATCACTAACCATGTCTATTTTGTGACAAACCTTTTGAAGGTATCGGCCTTCAAGATCATTCACTTTAATTCTTGTACCAGTATCAGTTTGGTCCATCACAGGAGGTGGGTCATCCTCATTTTTGTCAGAAGTTAAAAGGGATTTTTTTTACTGGAGTGCTAAGGCCATATTCAGAGTCCTCATCTGTAGAAGAAGGAGAACTGCTAAGATCTAGCTGCCTTTTTGAAGGGGATCTCCTGGTGGTAGTGCTGCTTCTTCTGAGAAAGTGGCTTCAGTTACTGCTTAGCCAGGAATCACTTTAGCCCCTCGGCCTCTGCCTCAAGTACCAGTACTTGTTTTGAAGCATTTTTCATACAAAAACTTTCCAAACATGGTTATTATGACATCATCGGGAGATTCCAAATGAAGAAGGCAACATTTAGTTGCTGTTTTTTATATGTAGATTTCAGGGGCAGGCAAATAAACTTTATATCATATCGTTCCACAGCTTGCAGGACAACTTCCAAGAAGTGAGAGCTTAGGTTGTCTCTGATGACAACTTTGGTGCCCTCGAGTTCATTGCAGTGAGGTAAGAGCACTTTGATGAACCACTTTTTAAAGGTATGGATGTCCACCCACCCACTACTAGTGTTGTGGTACATTGTTCCATTTTTCAACATCTTTTTTGACAGCAAGGAGCTGCTTTTGGGCCTCTTTGCATCCATGACATATAAAGATTGTCACTCATTTAAACTATAAAATAGTAGCAAGAGGTTTCCATCTGCTGCTCCACACATTATCAATGTGACGCAGCTCTTAGTCATATTGATAACCCTGTCAGGGTATTTCACTCCTCGGTGGAATAAGAATTTCTCTGCTGATGTATTGTCAGCCAGATTAGTCTCATCATAATTGAATATATTTTGAGGTAGAACACCTTCAAGTTCTTTTGCAAGATTGGCATGATACTCAGTGAGATCTCTTTGCTGACAGCAGCCCTACTTCTCTTTAAGTTATTTGCAATTTGGGGTGAAAAACTGCGGTCATGCTTCAAAAAACCTGAAGCCCAATCTGACCCTGGAAGGTTCACCGGAAATCTGGGATTGTCTTGCCTATTGCATCCAGGTAGCTTTAGACGACACAGAGATTCATTTGTGTTAAGGGGAAACCGAAGTCACGATCAACTCCTCTTACTCAGTCAACAACCACATTCTTAGTATACTTTCCATGAATTCGGTTAATGAGTTACCTTTGCAATTTTGAAATCTTTGGCAGACTTAGTGATACTAATTTTGTCTTCTTGCATGGCTTTTATAGCATCATCTAAAACCTTTCCATCATAATCTGTATAGCGCCGACTTCCTGGTTTTCTCTTGTACTTCCTTGGCATCTTGCTGGTATACTGTTGTCACCTACAGTACCATATTACTTGGGGTCAATATATACTGCTAAGGTACCGGTATCTAATTACTGGGAAATCTGAAAATATTAAAAAATATTAGTATAACTACCGGTACGGTAGTTATACTAATATCGTATACAAAAATAATAAATGTAGTAAATAATGTAAAAATTTTATTTTATGCAGTAAAATTGGTGACAATGGTACCAGCAAGATGCCTCGATGAACCTTTCAAATTGCAAAAGGAACTCTCCCATGAACAGAATTCAAGGAAAGTATTCTAAGAAAGCAGATTATGAGGCAAAGATTTTAATTTTATGCAGTAAAATTCAGTGGTCAATGTTACCTCCACAAGGCCATTTTGAGGTGGTCAATGTCACCTCTTTCACATTGACCGCCAATGGAGAAGAGACAATTAACTTTGTGAGATTTTGACAAAAATTATGTGAAAGTCAAAGATTTTATCCTCTTTTGGTGTATAACACACGCTTGCATTTCATTTTTTATAGAAATGCAGAATACCATTTTAAAATATTAAAAAAAATGTGGGTTTTTTTTCTTAATTTTCAAATGACCTGAACTTCTCCCACAAAGCCTATGGGATAACTTTTTATATCTCATTTTATAGGTCAGTTTGTCTCCTTCAAAAATGTAATTAGCGTGTTACTTTGTAATATTTCAAATAAAGCCATTTTTGCATATTTTCTGAAAACTTTGCAAATTGGACAATGTTACCCCTGGAGTCAATGTCACTCCAGTTTACGGTACTGAAACCTAGCCCTAGCTTGACAAAATTCACCAACAGTGAAATAGTTTGGGCGAGATTATAGTGTATGTAAGCATAATGCTTCTGTTTGAAGGCCATCTCACACTCCGCTGACCACCATAGTAGCGGGCACCATTTAAAATGGGAAGATGTTCTAGGAATAATAGACAGCCCCCAGCAATGAGGTCACTGGAGGCCTCAATGAACTCATCCACCGACCTAAACTCCTCAATTGGGACACTGAAATCAGTAATTTCCTGAAATGTGGACCACCGCATCTGCACTAAACACTACCGAGATGTCTCCCCAGAAGGGGTATCTACCGTTCAAACCCCCGAGGAAGATAAAGGGCCTCTGCAATTGCGCCACAACACAGCAGTCTCTCAGGTTGAAGTTGGTTGACAGCGGAATGTACGCAGAAATAACAGTATCTATCCCTCCGATCCAGGTGCAACTGCACTACTACTCCCTGAAATGAGCCATTTAAAACAAAGAGAAGAACGGAGACCAGAATGCCGGGTGTAAATGGTGCATCCTCCTGCCAACCCCACATCATGTGGTGAAATCACAAAACCCTTATTATACCCTAGGAGGGTGGACAGGGGGCACACACCCAGCATGGTCTCTTCCAAATAGATTGCTAACAGGAAATGGGAAGAGACGAGCCTCCACAGCTCCTCCCAGTTGGCCTTGAGTCTGTGGCAATTCCATTGAAGTAATATGCTGCCCCTCACCCCCATGCAGACCTATCTTGCAGGAGATGGGGGAAAGAGCCCTTCAAAGAGAAGACCCTCACATGAATAGCTGAACACAGGGCATTGTTGGCCAAACAAAGTGCTGTCACCTTTCAGCACTTACCAAGGAGTGGAAATGACCATCCTTGTAGGCCTGGAGTGGCCTACAAGGCAGCACAGGGCATACCAGGACCCAAGTCCTTAGCCTCGCGAAATGAGACACAATCATGGACCTGAACGGCCAGGAATTCCTTCTCCAGGAGATACGTACCACATTGCTTCAAAGAAATGGGGTGCAGCTCTCCACAAATGGCACATTTTGCCTTATTGTGTGTAGTCTTGGAGCAACTTACACAGTCTTCAGGTAAACCCAACTTTGTACATCTAGAGGAGCAATTTTTAAGGCTGAAGCAGTGGCAGTAATGCCTTCACATGGTAGCAACTCAGGGAGCCAGTCACTGATGAATATGATGGAGTGTGGAGTGGGTCTGGAGGCCCAGTACAGACCTTACCTAATACTTGCCCTAGTCAGCAGGATATTGGCCATTGCAGCAACTAGGAACCTCACAATATACACTGCCAGTCAACTAAGGTTTATAAGAGGAAGAACCTCTGTGGATATGGAATAAAGAGGAGACATAGGGCAACAACTTTTCATGCCCCATTGTAGAGTTCAAGTGAACCCAGTGATACAGCCTCCCTAATTTACACTGAGGCAGGGAGGACATGCAGCTCCTCCAGATACCAAATGTAACAGGCTAACCAGGGTACCCCTCTGTGGGATAGCATATACATATCTGTACATTCCTTGTACAAGATAATTAGTGTAAATGTTACAACTGGTATGGAAGGTTATGCCAGTTAACAGCTGGTAATGTTGTCTTATATGACTGGAGGATGCACAAGGCTCAGAGCATCATCTGACATGACTGGAGAAGGCACAATGCTCAATGGAGGAGAGTACCAATCGCTTGAAGATATGAATCGGCTATGTTGAATTACATAGGACAGAGGGATGTAATGAGACAACTTCAAGTTGGTGGATTTTATGTCCGACTCTCAGTTTTCTCTCTCACAAGGAGTTTTTATAATTTTTTACATGCTCATTTCAGTGGGTGTGGTTACATATAATAATGGTCGTTATATTTGATTTAGTTACTAAGTTTTTTAGATTTTTACAATTGAGTCAATGGTTATATAGAGCATTGAACACGGTGGAATGGTTTTTACAATAACTATCCAGTTAACTTTTTCATAGGGTTAATGGGGCGGAAATTTCTTACAACTGAGCCAATGTGAATACATCTGAGAGATAGGGGATACTCCTACCTTAGTATTAACCAATAATATATAATTCAAAGTGATTAGAGGTAGAGCCCGACAGGGTTTACCAGAGAATGTCTTTTGCAAAAGCAGGGAGGCTGGGTCAGCAAAGAAGGGGGTTGGGAAAATGGAATGCCTGCATCATATACTGCACTTTTAGCTTCGGAAGATAATGTACATTTGTGTGAATTTCTAAGCTCTTATTTCATGCTTATCTGATTATCTTTTAATTATTATTACATTATTATTATTACTATTATTATTTTCATTACTATTATCATCATTATTATTATTATAATTATTACTATCATCATTATTATTATTATCTTCATTATTATTATTATCATTATTATTATCATCAAAATATTATTAGTACAACAGTGCAGTTCGAGTTTGATCATATGTAAGGATGTAATCCTAACCTAAATATTAAAAAAATATAACGAAATGTTTTCATTTCATTTTCAAACACCAGTAAAATTTCATTCAAAAGAATGATTTTTTTTCCTAGTTTTATTTGCATTTGAAGGTACAGCAAACCAGACATTACATAGGGACTAGGGGTTAAAGGTAAAGATATTAAATGTAACAAGTATACTTTTAGGCGAGACTATAAGATTGCCACATTTCAGTGTAGAAAAATATTTACATTAAAAATTGGAGCGGCACAAAAGGGTAAATTCACTCCTTGGGAAAAGTAGTTATTATGAATTTTCTTTTTCTTTGAAGGGACCATCCTGGCAATTGTCTGCCTGAACATTGGTTGAAATAAAAAGACAAACTAGTAATTAGGCTACAATAAAATGAAAAACAAAACAAAAACCCATAGGAGAAAGCATGCTCCGGCATCAGAGAGAGGCACAGCTGTCCTGGTGCCTGAGGACACACTCAACACCCTCTCCCCCCAAATAGAAGGGTAAATGGAGGCCAATCTCCTCAAAAAAAAAAGGAAAAATTCATAACACAATTGAGAGTACAAAAACTTGCCCTGGATAGAAAGGACAAGCAGTAGCAACCTTGCATATACTGGTACCAGCAGAGGTAATCTGCCAATAGTTATTATAAAAGATAAGATGTGAATAATGAATGAAAGAAGCCAAAATTATTTTAGCAAAATTTACTTCAACTAGTAGGGTAAAAAAGGGTGCATTAATCTTAGATAATCTGGTACAAAATACATAAACTCAAAATCTAGGAACCAAATCACGTCCAGAAATGAGTCAAAATCAGTGAGAAATTACGTACCTGTGAATGAGTAAAATGGCCATGGGTCATATGCAGCTTTGGCATCAGAAGCCCCTTTAAAAAAATTCAAAAAATAATTTGGTGATGTAATAACATATTTGAGACCAAAGAAAATTATTTAAAAACAAATTAACAATAGCTATTGGAATCTTTATCTAAGAAGCAAGGTAAAGAAAGGATTATGTAATTATTACCAGAAATCAGTCCTCTATACTTTGGGAAAGGTAGACAATTTTTTGCAAACAAGGCTTAAATTATTTACAATTCCATAGGCATAAAATACAAAATTTGACCCTTAAATACATACGAGCTGTTTTGTGAAGGAGTTTGTGCTTTTCCCAGAATCCTTTAAAACAATTCTGGAAACAAACAAACAATTAATCCCTGAAAATTTAATGACAAAATCTAGAGCCTATTTCAGAGGAAATAACCTATGAAACCAGAAGAAATAACCTGTTCCTCAAAAAGCACAAGTTTTAAAAGTGCCTAAGTACTACAGGAACAAATGATATATTTCTAAAGTATATTATAAGCAAGACTGAATATGAAACAAGTTATATAAGATGAATCATTTATACCAATCTATAATCAATATTTTTAAGCCAAGGGAGATTGTATTGATAAAGTATACTATATACCTAATTATTAAGTATTCAGACTTAAGTGGAGCGCTTGTAGGCTAATGAATAAGGTGGTAGATTTCAATATTTGGCTGGTTCAATCTCCATTGAGAAATAAAAATAATATTTCAGTGCTGTAGGTTATTCTTGTCATTCATGGCAGTCCAGATCCATACATAATCACACACTCAATTCACAAGCGATATATAGCTACACTAATATACCTTTATACAGGTAAAGAAAGGATTGAATAGATAGTCATATAAGGTGCGGATGCTGAAAGGGATGAGGCAAAAATGCACTAGCTTCCCAAGGCCTTTTGAAGTAGTTGAAATCAACCCAGTGACAGGGCCTCCCCTATCTTTACTTGAGCTGTGAGGATGTGCAGTTCCTCTGGACAGTGGGTGTAAGCACAGAGGACTTCCTAAGGGCATTCGGACTGAGAGGCCATGCTGGTCCTCCAGGTTTATTATAGTAGGGGCATAAGCTATAGCTATATCATCCATCTTCCTTCTTGTGGAAACATTGATGGAGCTGCAATTGCTAATTTTTTTGCAAGATATATGAATAACAAGTACAATAGTTGAATTTGAGGCTTAGCAGAGCTGCTCAATAAGCCAGCAGTGGGTTCCAATGAACTTCCATCTGTTTGTAACTCTTGATAGAGCCACAAATAGTTCTGAAATATTCAAAGGACCTATTTGGAAAAGTTTTAGTGGAGATGTAGTAAGTTGACCAGTTGTTCTAATAAGCAAGTATCAAACTTAACCTTTCCAGAGCTGCCACAATCTGTTTTAGATGACTTGAGCACAGATGAGCACTATTCCTACAGGATATGTTTGGCAAATGAATAAAGGAAGAAAAAAATTTCCTTCCATACTAAGACTAGTGTGGCAATCCTTTATATATCTGTTTTTAATTGTTACCCTTTGGCAAACATGATGAGCATAACTCTAGGTAAAGAGGACATTATAGTCTTTGAAAAGAAAAATTATATTTCTAATAAGTATTTTGGATAAATTGAAAGTATATTTTATATATTTCTCACATTAAATTAAGTCACAATAAAAAATAAAAGGCCTCAATTAAACATACCTGTGAACAAAAGAAAGATCCTTCAATACTAAGTTTTATGCATGTTGGACATTGTAATTTTGCTAATGCATTGCAATTTTCAGTAATACACGTATGACTTGGAGATGACATCACATGTACAGAATGAGAGTAGGCTAGAAGTGTAATGAAAGAAAACTATTAATCAAGTGATTGTTACTCAAGTAAAAAAGCTGAATAATATACAGGCACATTTTAACTCAACCCAAGGTTAGGACTTAACCAAGCGGAAATATTGCTTCAAATTATGTCTAGGTTAAGCTACATTGGATGCGGTTAGTTGCTGGATTTTTTTTTGGGGGGGAGAGCTCATCTGGTGACTGCCTACTTAGGCATAAGTCGCCGTACACAACACAGCGTACTGCTAGGCTATATTAAAAAAACAAATATCAATATGTAAATAACAAATGAAAACAATAAAAAGGGACAAAGGCAAAAAAAACAATGAGAAAAAGCAAAAATGCAAGAAGGAAGTGCGCTCCGGCATTGTAGGCAGGCCTGCCACCCCCCTCAGTGCAGGAACATGCACCCCCCTTCCCCAAAAAAGTTGAAATAAAAGGTTGGACTTGTAAAGTCCAAAAATCAGTGTGCACAAACCCATCCTGAGCACAAAGGACAAGCCGTAGCGCCCCCGCTCATCCAGGTACTGGGACATTCAACAAGAATGTGCCGAACAGTCTGGGGGATAATCCAGAATTCACAGTAAGGCGCAGGCGAGCACTCTAACAAATGGAGGTGTGTCCCGCAACAACAGAAAACAACCTGAAGCCATTGCGGCAGTGGAGGGTAGGTCCGTGGGAACAGGTGCGGCGCAATGGCACGCAACTTTAAGTTCCCCTCGACCGTCTCCCATCTCTTTTGCCAAGCTGCTCATTTTCCTGCCATGTACAGTTTGCAACCGACTTAAGGCCGAGCTTGGTTCCGTAAGTTGAACCTTAGAAAATATCCAACATACCTAGATAGTTCTGTAATGTAATGTACAATCATTATTTCCTTCTTTTTACCATAATGTACTTCTGTTGATATATTTTAATCATCTATGTACTATATATTACATATACTGTACATGGTAGTGAGCTGTATTGTAAATTTTATATCTCATACAGTACAAGTATCGAATGTTACATTTTACTAAATATTTAACTACTGTAAATCAACGTCACAGTTATTGTAATGATTATGTTTTATTGTTTTATTTTTGTATTTTATTTTTACTTTACTTTTTACGCTTTTAGTACTTTATTTTATACTATAAGGTTTAGGAGAAACACTGTGTACAACACAAACAGTTGTTTATTTCCAAGAACATTTGGATACAAAATAATGTATTTGAATTCACTTTAAATGAAAACATTCATATACACAAACAGTAAAGGACAAAATAAGTTAAGCTAAGCTGTAAGTCAGAATTACATAAATTCAAAAAATAGAAAAAGGGAAACTCAAGGAAATTTTAATGAAATATAATGAAGTAAAAATAAGGATTCACACACATTTACAGCCCACTAGTGCTTGGTTGGGGATCATCTATGCTTTCTTCCTCTGAAGGGGTAGGGGTGGGAGAGCACTCTTCTTAATAAACAAACTGAGATGTTTGAATTTTCTTTATTCTTTTCTTTTCGTAAATTTCTCTGTATGGACGCATTGCTTCCTGTACCATTCTCCTAATCTTGACAAACCTTTCTATGTTAAAATCCCTATTGTCAAATTTTTGTAGTCCTTAGTTTATCAATGAAAAACACTACGATAATTCCTTCACCGAGAACTTTCTTTCTAGCTCCTCCTCCTTTTTTTCTTCTTTTCTTTGTCTTTGTTCTTCTGCTTTTCTTTCTTCTTCTATTATCAGGAGTTCTTCATTCCTTAACTCTTGAACCTCTTCTGTCAAAAGTTATTCGATATCATCTGCATCACACTCAAGTTCGAGTTCATTAGCCAATTTTAAAATCTAACCTCTCACCACGCTTAACTCTTCTTCACTGTTGAAGCAAATCAATTCTTGCAATAAATTCTTGATTATACCCATCACCAGCACGTTGTTTCAACATGTTAAACTTTTCATTTTTCTTTGCATTTCAGAAAGCATCACATTCACTGTTTGTTGTTGATAGTCTTCTAATCAAACACTGAGCATTTTTTTCCAGCTCCGCAATTGGGCCTTCACATTTTTTTGTGATAATTGTGGACTTCATAAGGGCCGAAGATTTCACTGTTTCTTTGATGCGTTCTTTGTCTTAAAGTATTGTTGATACGGTGGAATGGAAGAGCTGAAGATCGCAAGAAATGCTAATGACTTTTTTTCCACCCTCATACTGTCTAATTAATTTCCATCTTCTGGTCAAAAGTAAGACCCTTTCCCACCTTCTTGCCACAAGCTCCAGTGCAAGATTCAGACTTTATCTTAGGGGTCATGGTGAAATTTACTGTCCAGGTATATATTGTACAGTACAGTACAGTTAATACAGTATGATGCTCCTGATAGGGCAGGGTAGCTCAAAGTGATGCTGCCTGAGTGATGTGAGAGCTCTCCTGAGATGGCGCATTGCGGTAGGTAGTAGGCAACTGTTGTACAGCGCTATGCATCAGCACACCCAACCCTACTGCCAGACTTACAGTCGTAAGTGCGGGTGGTCGTAAGTTGGATGGTACTTGTAATCAGTGTGAGGAAGAGCAAAATGATGGTCTGGTCGCCCAGTCCTTGTGGACTCTTTGACACCCTCAATGCCCGCAATTCCTACATGTCCAGGAACCCAGCAGAAGATAATCTCGACATCCACCTGGCTCACCAAAACCATGGCATGTATATTGCAAAACAAGGGATGCAGAGATTCCAATGCCCCAAGAGCACATTATCTCCCATACTGAGTGGTGTATTGCAACCAGCTCGGCCGTGAAGACAGATGCAATACCTGGAAGAGCCCAGCTGACTTCAAACAGTGGGGATACGGCATGGAAATCAACCCCCTTTGGGACTTGAAGCCATCTGTATACATTGGCATGGTTCCAACGTGACACGAAGTGTGTTCCATAAAGGTCGAACACAATACTTCCACCACTGTAGAAGCTTTGGGAGCAGAGGAGTGGCACCATTAGCCCAAGAGCTATACTTAGCTCTGAAAGGAGTTTCCTAGCCCTAAACCAAAGTTGCTTAGAGTATAAATGGTGTCTCTCAGTAGCATAAGCATCATTGGGATCAGCTGCAGATGCAGTGAGAGCCGTTGGCGACTGAGGGAGGCACCAGGCTTGCAGGTACAGGCAAATAATGCACAGTGCATGGCATAGAGTGAGTATCATCTCCTCAGCATCAACAAGTAGGTTCTCAATGGAAGAAGTGCAGAAGGCACCAGTTGCCAGGTGAAAGCCAGTATGGTGGAACGATTACGCAATACACACTCAGCTGCAAAGACATAAAATTTGCATCTGTAGTCAAGCTTCGAATGAACAAAGAATATCCATGGCACAGGTACAAGAGACCCTAAGGCTTAAATATGAGCCTCCCAGGTGAGGTGTCGGTAAAATACAAGATCAAGGAAATGGTGCAATTCAACCACTTCCAGACACACCCGATTGAGAAATAAGTCTGGGTCAGGGTGGAGTCGTGGTTGGTGGCAGAAGTGCACCACCTTAGTCTTTGCCAAGGAAAAACAAAGCTTGTGCGCTTTGGCATAGCGAGAGACACAGGTGAATGCCTGTTGAAGTTGACGCTCCAGAGTTGGCATCTGAGCCGTACCAAAAGAGATCAAAAGGTCACCCACATAGAGAATAGCGAGAACATCTTCTGGCAGCATCGAGGTGATGCTGTTGATGCTCAGGGCAAAGAGTGAGACACTGAGGAAACTTCCCTACATGACAACTTCCTGCTTCATTGGGCCCGAGAGGGTTCCCCCCACTTGCATGCAGAATCGACGATCTAGCAAAAATTCAGATATAAAGATTGGAAGGTGTCCCCTTGCCCCCATCATGTGGAGAGTCTCCATGATACTGTATCTCAATAGGGTATCATTGGCCTGCTCCAGATTGAAAATCACCATGGCATAGTGCTGTCTACGAAGGAAAGCCTCGCAGATGGAATTTTCCAGTCAGAGCATGGCACCTGAATGAGTGGAACTTAAGGAAGCCGCACTGTGAAAACAGATAGCCTCTGCTATCCAGAAAAAAATCTAATCTAATATTTACTAATTTCTCCATCAACTTGAACACAAAGAAGGTTAGAGAGATTGGGTGGAAACTGCCTGGGGTAGAGTGATCTCTCCCCAGTTTGCGAAAAGCGAGCACAGTAGCAATTTACCAAGGAATCTGGGAAGATACCCTCTATCCAGATCATGTTGAACAAATCTAACAGAAAGGCCATGCCTCACTCACCCAGGTATTGAAGCATAGCATATAGGAAATCGCCTGGACCAGGGGTGGTGTCCGCACATGAAGTGAGAGCAGAACGCAACTCACTCAGAGTAAACCTGACTTGAAGGGTTCTCCATCTCTCGAGGTAAAGTCCAGTTGGCGGCCCTCGGCAACATCACAAGTTAGTTGCTAGATAGTCATGATTTGGGTGACTATAGGAACTGCCATAAGTTGTAAATACCCAAGATTTATATTCTATATAAATCAGTAAATTGGCAATGGGATTTTTTTTCAGTGCCTATCCTGCAAGCACTTACCAGGGCACAAATCAATGCAATCTTACATAGAATACCAAACAACTCAAAAAGTAAAAGGCAAAGAGAATGAAGCATACTCAGGCATCGGGGGGGAGGGGGCAGTATGCAAACAAAGAACTGGTCCAAAGTACAAGGGACATATGTTATCAAACAGGCGAGTCCTGGTACCAGGATAGGTAAGGTGCAAGAAGATCACTCAGACTGGGATATTAAACAAGGAAGGGCCGACAGTCTGGGGGACAATGCAGTAGGCACAGTAAGATGCCATGGAGCAGTCCAACAAATGGTAGTTCATCCTGCGAGTGTCCAATTCAAAGTTGACAGAAAGCAACCTGAAGCTATTGCAGCATTGTGGGGAAGGTCCATGGGTACAGTTGCAGCACAATGGGATGCAATTTTAAGTTCCCCTCAGCCATCTCTCATCTTCTTTGCCAGGCAACCATGTAGTCAGTGTTTGGGAAGAACAAAATGCTAATGGGTCACCATCATCGCAGATTGTTTGGTGTGCATATTTCCAACATGTCCAGGAACCAAGCAGAAGGTAATCACAACATTCAATTAGCTCACAGCAACCATGGCAAATGCCATGAACTAGGGTGTGTGGAGATTCTAATGCCAATAAAACACTAATAGCACTTTGTAAGTCACCCATGACTACCTTCAAAGGTGTTGGCTCCTCTAAGTCTACTGGGAGATAACAATGAGTTATCTTCCATAGTAAGTGATGCATTGCAACCGGCTCAGCCATTAAGTCAAATGCAGTGGCAGGTAGAGCCCTGCTGACTTAAAAAGGGGGGATACAGCAAGGAAACCAACTGTTTCCTGGGACTTGAAGACTCATGCAGCATGACACGAAGTGTGCTCCAAATGGTTAAACGGAATACTCCCAGTGCTTTGAGACATTTGGGAGTAGAGGCGTGGTGACAAATAGTCACAGGTGGCAACTTTCAGGGTGAGATCCTGGGCAGAACCAGAGACCACAAGCCTGAGAACTACACCAAGCTCTCAAATGATTTTCCTAGCCCTAAAACCAAAGGGCTTAGGATATGAATGGCATCATCTCTCTGGGGCATAGGCACCATCAGATTAGCTGAGGAAGCAGCATGGGGGACATGCAGAAGGAACGAAGGATCAGTATAAAAGTAAGGCAGTAGTCCTATCAGCACCCCAGATGCTGAATATCATGGAACAAAGAATATCCATGGCACGGGTAAAAGAGACCCTAATGCTAAAAATATGAGCCTTTCAGGTGAGGCATTGGTCAAAAACAAGAACAAGGAAACAGTGCAAATCCAACAGTTCCGGATGAACCTCATTTAGGAAGAAGTCTGGGTGAGGGTGGAGCAGTGGATGTGGGCAAGAGTGCACCACCATAGTCTTAGCCAATGAAATCCAAAACCAGTACACTTTGGAATAGTGAGAGATGCAGTTCAGTGTTGGAGTTGATGCTCCAGATTTGGCATCTGGGCCACACCAGAAATCAACAAAAAAGGTCACTTAAGTTGAGTGTAGAGAGAACATCTTCAGGCAGCACTGATACTTCTCTACAGGACACCCTCTTCCTGCTCAAAAAGGCCAAAGCGGGAGCCTGCACACAGATTTAATGATCTTGTAAAAATTCTGAGATAAGGATGGGGAGGTGTCCCTTTGCCCCCCAAAATGTGGAGAGTCTCCATGATACCGTATCACCATGCGGTATCATAGGTCTTCTCAAGATCGAAAAACACTGCGGTGTAGTGCTGCCAATAAAGGACGACCTCATAAACAGTATTTTCCAGTCAGAGCAGAACATCCAACATTAAGTGGAACTTGAAGAAGCTGCACTGTGCGGAAGACAGGAGGCCTCCACAGTCCATCAACTTTCACATGCAGTAAGCCATTTGCCAAGAGTGTGGGAGGAGACCCTTTGTCCTGAACAAACCGAACAAAGGGCATGGCGTACGGGACCTGGCCCAGATGCTACTCTCATTGAACAGTTCTCTTCTGGAGGTAAAGGCCAGTTAGCAGCCTTCAGTGACATATCGATGTACATGAAATACTGGTGGACCACAAATGATTAAATTAGGAAAATACAAACCCCAACTCCAATCCGGTTTTGGTCCAATGCTGGGGCCAGGATGAAAACAAAAATAAATGGCTGAGGCCCCAGCTAACGCACCCAAGTTCTCACCCTTATTTTGGACTCAATGCTGGTAAGGGAAATGGAAGTAAACTACTAAAATCTGTAATACTTATTATCATTGTAATAGTATTCTAAGTGTAATATTCTGATGACAAAGAGAGTATATCACCCTTTATAAAGTTATAAAATGTGGTAAATGTTCAGAAAGTGATTGACTTTTATTTTGTGGGCGCTTTGTCATAAATATCTTAATTTTTAAAAAATATGCAAATACTATATAATTATCTTTGATATACACTATATAGCACTTTCACTAATTAATGTGTGCACATTTCTAATTATATGATAAAAATTAAAAATTGGCAGCCATCTTGTCATTGATATCTTGTTTTAACCCACCAAAAGAATGGGTTTCATGGGGTTCAGGGAAGTTAGTTATTTTTATATTTTTAACTCATTAGTTGCCCGAGGGCTTTCATACATCCTCAATTCAGTGCTACATAATCACCTGAGGGCCTTTTGTGGACTTTCACTTTTAAACTCAAATTCACCCTGATTATTAGGATAATTATTGATTTTTTTTTTTTTTGTCAAACTCATGTTAGTGATTAATCATCTAATTAAAATACATAAATGGCTTAGGTCAGTCCTTCTTTGTTTGTAAACAAGATTTATGAATCAGAGTAACTGAACATAACATAATTTTACGGATGACAAAAGCCACAAGGACCTATCAAAGGTCATCCGCATTTGTCAAAACCCACCCACAGAATGCATCCATAGGTTTGTGTCAGATCATGCATCTACAATATACAATTTGAACCATACACAGGAATGTGTCAAAAACAAAAAGCATCATCAAGACTTGTCAAAATCCAAGGCAATCATAATATACAATAATAAACTGCATACACAGCAATGAGTCCAGAATACCCCCCAAAGTTAACTCTCCATCCCCATATAATCATCTAATTTGCATTTGGACTGTCTACCGTGTCAGAGACAAACTATTCCAGTAATCTACCACTCTATTGGTGAAAAAATATTTTCTAACATCCAACCTGCACCTCTGTTTTTTAATTTTTAAGTGGTGACCCCCTAGTCCCAGAACAGATTTTAAAAAACTCAAATCTATCTCCCCTCACACATCTTCTCTCAAATGAGAAGATATTTTAACAAATAAATTTAATGAACAAGGCGAGATTTTAAAGCACAGAGTGTATAAAATTATTTTAACAAAATATTCAATAAATAAATTTAATGAAAATTTGTAAAAGGCCTAAGCCACCTTATTGGCCATTGTCCTGACCCAGATAAGGGGGCCTATATGCCTTAGCATAAGACCTGGGCATTTAAATTTAAATTAGAATCGCAATTAAATTATAATTATTTTGGAGATTGTGAAGTCAACAAACATGGTGGATGGTAAAGGAAACAACTACAATAGAAGAGGTGTTGGGGGAACCAGGCAAAAGGATAAAGTGACAAATAACCTACCTGTACAAGAAAAGAAGAGGAAACATAATGACTTATGTTCGGGGTGTGGAGAAATGGTAAAAGATAACAGCAAGTCCGTCGGATGTGAGGTATGTGAGCTATGGTTCCATATAGAATGTGAGGGCATAACAGAAGCAGTATATAACTTTATAAATGATGAAAAAGCTGGAAAGCAATTTCTTTGGCTATGTAACTCATGCAAAAATGGGTACAACAAAATGTTTAAAACCATCCATCAACTAGGAGAGCAACAATTAGAGCTGGAATTGAAACAGAAAGCGATGGAAGTTGAGATAACAGAGTTAAGGGAAAATGCAGATCGGGAAAAGAAAGAAAGAAAAGATATGGAAATAAGATTGGGTAGCTTAGAGGCTAAATGCATGGATTTAGAGAACACATAGTAGAGACCAACAACAAGGCAAAAGCACCACTGCTACTGTAAGTGTTGACAGTCATACTGACATAACCTCGGAAATGAATAACATGAGAGAGAGAGAGTTATGAGTGACTTAAGGGAGGATGAGCAGAGAAAGCTCAATATTATTGTTTATAGAGCTAAGAAAAGTGTCTCAACCAACTTGAGATAATTTAGAGGCCATGATAAAGCTTTTATTAAAGAATTATGTCAGGGTCCACTGGAAATGGATGATTTCAGTGCAGACAATATCACTAGATGTTTCTGACTTGGCAAAAGGGAGGAGGGAAGAGTACAACCTCTGCTTGTCTCACTGGATTCAGTCTTAACCAAAAATAAGGTCCTCAATAATGTAACGGGGCTAAAACATGCAGAAGAGAAATTTAGGAGAGTGAGCATTGATATTGATTACACTCCTGACCAGAGGGCCCGGATAAAACAGCTGAAGGATCAAGCCAATGAAATGGAACAGAATGACCAGTCGGGAAATTTCCAATACAGAGTAAGAGGCCCCCCAGGACAAAAGAAAATAGTAAAAATCAAAATAAATATGTAGCATCTAGTGGATTATCCTCTACTGTAAAAAGTCATGTAAATAGAGCAGTTAGAATTAAAAAGTTGATGCACAAACTCAATGTATTATACACCAATGCAGATTCATTACCTAATAAAATGCATGAGTTGAAGATTAAAATTCAGTTCCACAAGCCAAAAGTAATAGCAGTGACGGAAGTTAAACCTAAAAATACTGGGAGAACCATGTTAAAATCTGAACTAGAAATTGATGGTTATTATTTATTTACAAACTTGGAAAAAGAAAATGGAAGGGGTGTTGCTTTGTATATCGATAATGATATCGATGCAAGTGATATGGAAATTAACACTGATTTTGAAGAGAGTATATGGTGCAGCTTAAAACTTACAGATAATGATTGTCTGCTACTGGGATGTATTTATAGAAGTCCCAATAGCAGTGAGGAAAATAATTCAGCCTTATGTACAGTATTAAGACAAGTGGCAGAGTCAAGGGAATATACCCACATTATGATAGTAGGTGACTTCAATTACCCTGAAATAGATTGGACAAATTGGCACTCATCAGAACATCCCAATCATAGAGCAAACAGATTTATTTTGGCAATGCACAACTCATTCTTATTCCAGCATGTCACTGAGTTTACAAGGTATAAATACATGAGCAACCAAGTCTATTGGATTTAATAATTACAAACGAAGAAGGTATGGTCACTAACATAGATTATGATTCACCATTGGGCATGAGTGATCATGTGTGTTTAATATATGATATGAATCTTTATACTAATAAGCAGAAAAGTGAAATGAAAAGATACAACTATTTTAAAGGTAACTACGAACAAATGGCATGGAAGCTTGGGGAAATAGACTGGACAAATTGTATGATGAACATGGATGTGCATGAGGCATGGAGCTTTTTCAGCAATCACTTGAGGGAGCAGATGGATGAGAACATTCCAGTAGTGAAGGCCAAGAAACATGGTAGATCTTACATAAATCACAGTGTAGAGAAAATAAGAAACGTAAGTTTACTAAATGGAAGCGTTTTAGACTCACACATGATAGTGAAGATGAAAGGTTATATAAGGCTGAAGTGAATGCACTCAGAAACTTAACAAGAAATTTAAGAAAAGACTTTGAAAAGAAACTGGCTAGTGAGATTAAGCATAACCCCAAAGCATTTTGGAAATATGCTAATAGTAAATTCCAGACAAGATCTAGGATTGGTGACTTGGACTGTGGCAATGGTAACAGAGCAAGAAATGATATTGATAAAGCAGCAACACTAAATGACTTCTTTGGTAATGTTTTCACTGAGGAGGATCAAAGAAATATACCACAGTTAGAAAACAAATCAGCTGAACCAGATGGTTTTCACCCAAAAATGCTTAGTGAAATAGCACCTAGTATTAGCCTACAATTAAATATTATTTACAATAAATCTCAAGAAACTGGGGAAATTCCACATGGCTGGAAAGATGCCAATATTACCCCAATCCATAAAAAAGGAAGTCGATGGCAGCCTGGGAATTATAGGCCAATAAGTCTAACAGCAGTTGTGTGTAAGATTATGGAGCCAATAGTAAGAGACAATATTGTCAAACACATGATTGATAATGGTCTTTTTGCTGATCAGCAACATGGTTTTGTCCCGGATAGATCATGTACGACTCAGCTACTCTTGTGTTTGGAGGAATGTTCACTGTTTGTGGAGCATGGAAAGAGCTTTGATGTTGTGTATTTGGACTTCCAGAAGGCTTTTGACTCAGTTCCTCATAAAAGACTTTTAAGTAAACTGAAAGCTTATGGGATAGAAGGAAAAACTTATTATTGGATAGAAAGCTTTTTGACAGGCCAAAGACAACAGGTAGTCATGAATGAAGACATCTGACTGGACAGCAGTGAAAAGCGGTATACCACCCACAGGAAAGTGTTCTGGGACCAATTTTGTTTGTGTTGTTTATCAATGATCTACCTGATGCTGTATCAAGTACAGTTAAAATATTTTCCGACGACACAAAGATTTACAAGGAAGTAAACATCACGCGATCATTGGGACTTACAGGGAGATTTAAGGAAGCTAGGTGAATGGTCTAATCTGTGGCAGTTTAGGTTTAATGCAAAAAAATGTAAAGTGATGCATTTTGGATTCCACAATCAAGACTATGTATATACTATGGATGGTGAAATACTGTATCAAGTTAAAGAAGAGAAAGATCTAGGGGTAATCATTGACTCTGGATTGAAATTCCATGCACAAGTGTCGGCAGCAGTTAAAAGGGCCAACTAGATGTTGGGAATTGTGAAAAGCCCATTTGTAACATTTACCAGAGATACCTTGCCATTGTTAATAAATGCATTAGTTCGTCCCCATCTGGAATATGGCAACATCATTTGGTACCCATGATTCATCGCTGATGATATGAAGGTGGAATCTGTACAAAGAAGAGCTACAAAATTGGTTCCAAAATTGAGTGATCAAGAATATAGCGAAAGACTGAGTCAGCTTGGACTCTTTTCTATGAAATATAGATGCCGAAGAGGTGATATAATTCAAGTTTACAAGCTTCTAAATGGATTGGAGAGAATCAACCCTGGCCTATTCTTCATACCTCAGGAATATTCAGCAATGGGAGGTAATTCCAATAAACTATTTAAATGCCATTGCCAGAAGATGGTGAGGAAAAATGTATTTGGCCAGAGGATTGTCAATGACTGGAATTCTCTGCCAGATCAAGTGATCACAGCCACAAGTCTCCAGTCCTTTAAGAACGAGTTGGATAAACACTGGGAAGCCAACTGGTATAGCTACACGTAGCCAGCATCATAGAAATTTTCATACAATGATCGGGCGACTACAGGATTACCTCATGAGCCCGTACCATGATGATTAACAGTATTCAACACTACTTCCCTTGACCTAGAATTATCATCAATTAATCTATCTTGATTCTCTTGTGTAAATACAGAAGAAACATGATCATTAATAGCCTCTACTATTTCCTCATCAGATTCTTTCAAAACCCCTTCATATCTAATAGGCCCTATTTTATCACTGTTAGATTTGTTATTAATTCTATAATAGCTAAAGAATTTTCTTGGATCTTTATTATTATTTTGAGCTAAATTAATTTCTGCCGCCCTTTTGCTCTTCTTAATAATCTTATTTAGCTCATTTCTGGTCAACCTATAATGATTTAAATTGTCAAAAATACTTTCTCTCTGTAGTCAAAGAAGTTGAGGGTAGCTTTAAAGAGCAGAGTGTCTTCCTTGGTGATTCTTCTCTTTTTGAAATTTAATGTCTTTTCTCATTGTGTCGATCATGAGCCAACTATATCGCCTCTCCTTGTTGTCATTTTTCTTTGCTGTTCTGGTTGGAGGACAAAACTGATTGGGCCTTGTCTCTTTGAGCCTTGGACCTCCACCTGCCTTGTATCATATCCACTTGTACTTAATTGATTCTTTTTATACAACAGAGCCCAACTCCTTGAATGACACATAATACCGGCCCTCTAGCTTTTCTGCCTTACTTCTATTTCCAATTCTGGGCTGGCGTGTCATTGCATGCAATACTAGGCTGCTCTGTCAGTGCCTTGTGTTATGGAGAGTGGCCCTACAAGGTGAGTAAAACAGGTGAGTAATCAAGGTAAGAAATCAAGGTAAGAAACAGCCATACTGAGAAAGTTTTCAAAACCCTTTAATTAACGGGGAGAAAATTAAGCCACTCTGAAATGTAAACAAACTGGAGATATTTCACAAAACAGGAGCTATTCCAAGATTTAATTTAAAATATAATTAAAAATTCATTTAGTATTATGGCTAACACTCAAAGTTGACTATCTTTCCGAACTGAAATATATTACACCGAAAAAAGTCGGTGAATAGAGCGCTCTTTGAAAACATGTCCGATCACTACCAATTCTACTAAATACGGTAAACCTGAAGATCCGCAGCGCGCCCAAAAAGGGAGGGGGGTCAGCAGAAGCGACACTAAGTTGCATTTATGTTTTAGTCCTCCGTGCATGAATATTCATGTGCGTTGGTTAAATAAAAATGTTAGAACATTATTCTATAGACAATTATGATTATATACTGGGGCACTGTGCTCCCCAGACCCCCCACAATTGATTGAAACTCAGGATCATTGTAGGGGAGTCCCTCAGCAGTGATATCTCCCCTACAAGCAATCCCCTTGAATTTACTCAAAAAAGGTGAAACATATTGGAACAGACACAAAATATTTTCCATCCTGTTGGTCACGCCTACGATCTTCAGGCTTACCCTACATACACTCATCTTTTCAACTAACATAACATAATTTCACGGATGACAAAAGCTACAAGGGCCTATCAAAGGTAATCCGCATCTGTCAAAACCCACCCACAAAATGCAGCCATAGGATTGTGTCAGATTATGTATCTACATTATACAATTTAAAGGTAAACATGAAGATCGGCGGCACGAACGATGGAACGCATAATATATCTTCCCTGTTCCAATATGTTTCACCTTTTTGGAGTAAATTCAAGGCGACTACTTGTGGGAGGTTTATAGTGATAAACCCTTCCTGAGCAATCCCCTTGAATTTACTCCAAAAAAGGTGAAACATATTGGAACAGGGATGAAATATTTTGCGTCCCATAATTCGCACCGCCGATCTTCATGTTTACCCTTTATTTAAACAAACGTGCATGAATATGCATGCACAGGTGAAAGAAATATACATGCCAAAAAAATACACGGTAAACATTACAATCGGCGGTGTGAACGATGGGACGTAAACTATTTCATCCGTGTTCCAATGTGTTTTACCTTTTTGGAGTAAATTTAAGCTGACTGCTTGTGGGGGGTTTAAACACTGAGTTTCAATCAATTAGGGGGGCCTGGGGGCACAGCCCCCAGTATATAATCATAATTGTTTATAGAATAATGTTCTAACATTTTTTTAACCATGTGCACCTAAATACGCATACACAGAAGAACGAAACATACACACCAAAAAAAATACACTTTTTCGGGCGCAGCGCCAATCTTCATGTTTACCAAATACACTTTTCAGCGCGCCTCCAATCTTCAAGTTTACCAATTTAAACAATCCATAGAATTGTGTCCGATCATGCAACTACAATACACAATTTGAACCAGTAATTGTGTAGAGTTTGGCCGGATCTGAGTCATAGCTTATTTTGGGCTACTTTTTCTGAGCTAAAATCTATCTGGACGAAGTTTATGGCGATTTTTTACTATATAATGGGGGGGGCTGTGCCCCCAAGACCCCCCCAAATGATTGAAAGATCAAGATCCTCGTAGGCCCATCCCCAATAACGAGCTGACCCTCAAAATAAGCTAGAATCACATCCACCCATACTCATAATTGTTTATAGAATAATGTTCCAATATTTTTTTTAACCAAACGCACATGAATATGCATGCATGGGGGAACGAAACATACATGCCCAAAAAATACACTTTTTCAAGAGCAAGGCCGATCTTTATGTTTACCAAATACACTTTTTTGGTGCGCCACAAATCTTCAAGTTTACTAATTTAAACAATCCATTGAATTGTGTCCTATCATGCATCTACAATATACAATTTGAACCTTTTGTACCTCTCTCATAACTCACATGAACCCACTGGTAATTGTGTAAAGTTTGCCAGATCCAAGTCAGCTTATTTTGGTGTACTTTTCTGAGCTGAAATCTATGTGGACAAAGTTTATAGCAATTTCCGATTATATACCGACCCAACTGATTGAAAGATAGGGATCATCGTAGGCCCATCCCCCCAATGAGCTGTCTCCAATAACAAGCCAATCCTCAAAATAAGCTAAAATCGCATCCGCCCATACTCACAACATTTACCAAACCAACCTTTGGTAAACATAAAGATTGGCGGTGCGCCCGAAAAAGTTTATTTTTTAGAATATATATTTAGTTCCCCTGCGCATTCATATTCATGCACATTAGAACATTATTGTATAAAAAATTATGATTATATACTAGGGGGCTGCCCCAATTCATTGAAACTGACATTCATCATAGGGGGTGTCCCCCGGAAGTGATAAACCTCCCATGAGTAGTCCCCTTGAATTTACTCCAAAAAGGTGAAACATATTGGAACACAGACAAAATATGGTAATTCTGAAGATCCATACCTTGTGAGCTTTCCAACTCGCATTCCCATAATATTTATGGTAAATATGTAGATTAGCGACTAACGATGGGACATACTATTTCGTCTGTGTTCCAAAATGATTCACGTTTTTGGAGTACATTTAAGGGAACGGCTTGTGTGGGGGTAAACACAATGTGGGGACCACACTACGATGATCCTAAGTTTCATTAAATTTGGGGGGTCTGGGGGGTTAGCCCCCCAGTATATAATGAATATTCAGGTAGGGGTGAACGAAAATATTTGGTAAACCTCAAGATCCATACCCTGCGAACCATACTATGGGTTGGTATATGGGGGGCATAGCCCCCCTGCTCGTTATACTCACCCTCAGGAACAAGCAATAAAACAAGTTAATCACACAGTTGGGTGAAAACAAGTTGGAGGTGGAATAAATATTATGGGAATTGGAGTGGGAAAGCTCACGGGGTATGGATCTTTAGAATTACCCATGTTTTCACCCAACTGTGTGATTAATTTGTTGGTAAATATGTAGACAAGCGGCCCGGCCAATAAAACGTACTATTTTCATCTGTGTTCCAAAATATGGTAATACTTCAGATTCGTGGCGCACGGTAGATGGCGCTGTTAGTCGGCTACAATTTTGGGCTACAGCATATCTCTTATGACGTCAGACGGTAGCCTCAGATATGACCAATCACGGCGTTATATTGTTTTGTGGTTTTGGGGATTTGTAACTTTTAGTTTGTATTATTTACTAAATATCTGCGCCTCTGCTTGTTTATAGTTTTTTCTAAGTTAGGTAAGGTTTCTTGATGTCTTTTATTGTTTTGTTTTTTTGTTTTCGTATATTTTGTATTGTTATGAACGATAACAGCTTCTTACTGGCAACGTCGTAGCTTATAACTATGACCCGTTTTGCCAAAAAAAAATTGTAGTTATGTCGTCTGCGTGCTCTACTTGTGCTTCGTCATTATTCGAATTTGGCTTTATTTTGCATAACCGCGAAAAACTTTTAGATTATCTAGAGGCTCATAAATTAATTAAGAAAACTATAAAATGCCCAAAATACAGTGCGAATTTACATTTTTCAGAAAAATTACTGTTTCGTTGTGATAAGTTCTATTTAAACGAAAATGGTAAACATTTTGCTAGCTATCTCGCAACCGCTCTTTTCGTGAAGAAATTTTCCAGTATCAAAGAGCGATTCCACGAATTTCTGCTAGCCATAGCAGAATTATACCCGCCCGCTTAAAGTTAGTATTGTTTGTCTTTAGGTTACGTTTTTTCTGCAGTAAAAAGCTGCTCGTGGGGGAGTAAGCACTGCAGGGAGACCACCCTACGATGACCCTGAGTTTCAATCAATTGGGGGGGGGGTCTGGGGGGCGCAGCCCCCCAGTATATACTCGTATACCAAAAAATATTACGCCGATATGGTTCACATCTGACGCTACTGTCTGACGTCATAAGAGATATGCTGTAGCCCAAAATTGTAGCCGACTAACAGCGCCAAAATATTTCACGTTTTTAGAGTACATTTAAGGGGACGGCTCGTGTGGGGGTAAACACAAGGGGGAGACCACACTATGAATATCCTGAGTTTCATTAAATTGGGTGTGTGCCCCCCAGTATATAATCCTAATTGTTATAATGTTCTGCCGTTTACAGAGGTAAATGCTTTAACTACATCAAGTCAGCGTCTTTAATAGTTTTGCGAATTATAATATGGGTTGGGGGTGGGGGGTATGACGTCAGAAATGCTTGATTTCGATTTTTTTTCCTACTTAATAGCTTTTTATTATCCTCATTCGGAGTCATTTTTATTTTTCAATATATTTTTCCCCATTTTACTATTTTTATTACCTTCTTTTATACATTTCAATGTGATTAGCTAGATCATTTCAAGGAACTACTTGTTTTTTAGCAGTTTGGGTGTCAAACATTCCCCATTTTACGGTTTAAAAATTATCAATCAGACGTGAAAATAGTATCGAATTGTAAACTTTGTCCGTCGTCTATTGCGGAATTATAGTTTCTGATAAAGATAAATTAAACACCTTTTTGGATATTCATAATTTAGTGCGAATTAAAAGTGAATGCGACATTTGTGGCCGAGCATTAGATGTGAAACCTAACTTCGAATTTAGATGCTCGAAAATAAAACGTGATTCAAGTCAGCTAGATTTCAAATAGGATGCAGACGCACAAAATAAATAGGCTTTCCTCTTCGCTATTTTGGAAGTATAACCACTGCAATTAGTACGGAAACAGCGTGTTTTTGTTTTTTTCGGGCAATTGTGTTAAAAAAAATGGCCTACGTAAACAACGTTTTCGGTTTGTTTACTTTCAGGCATTTTTTTAATACAAAAAATGGCGGCAGCTATCATTCAAAGAAAACTCAAACGCGCATGAATATTCAAACACGGGTGAACAATTATATTTAAACAAAAATATTTTACCGGCCGGGCCGCTCGTCTACATGTTTACCTTTGTTTTATGACTTGTTCCTGAGGGTGAGCGTAGCGAGCAGAGGGGTATGGGGGGCTATGCCCCCCTCATATATCAACACATAGTACGGATCGTTGGGTATGGATCTTCAGGTTTACCCAAATATTTTGCATCCCATCATTCGCGCCACCGATCTTCATATTTACCCCACCTTCTTTACATCATTTACTCTAACGTGCAGAATCACAACTGCATCCCTCACTCGGTTCTAGGCCATACCATAAAGCGACCCTAAAAAAAGGGACGATTTATGGTTGACACACGTCTAAACAGCCGTTCTTTGATGACTCTTTCAACTCAGTTCTGCAACTTAATAATTCTTTCATTCGGAAATGTTTGTATAGGTTGCTGTGTTACTCCGTGCTCTCCAGTCGACCTTTCCTTTGATTATGACTATTGGTGCTATATAGTTCTTTTACTGCTCTAGTTCAAGATCAGGTTCAAGTTGTTGAGCCACCCTTTTTATCGGGATATGGCATATTTTTATTTATATTTTGTTTTCGAGTGTGCTTTTTTTTATATAGTTTGGTTTTTCTTATAGCTTTTTGGTTTTTGTGTCAGTGATACCGAGTAACAGATCTTGATCTTGATCCACTGGCGGGCGACCACCAAACAGCATCACCCTGGCCTTTGTATCGGCACTACCTGTGAGGACAGGGATACAGTTTGTATTGTCCTAATGTTACCTGCCTACAAACATATTCTGACCCTCCATACGCTCTCCAGGAAATCTTCGACTGCTACAATCATTCGTCTGGTCACAGAGCCCCAACAGAATAAGCAACCATTCTCTTCCACTCTTTTCTATCACCTTATTCACTTCACATCCCATTTCCAAGGTTTGTTTTCATTTTCTAATTCTGTATTTATTTTTATATATATTTGGTCTTGTGTGTTTTCTGTTTTGCATAGTTTTGGATTTATTTTTTTTTATTTATTTAGTGTTGGTGATACTGAGTAACAGGCGGTATATCATGTTCTAGGGTTTGTTTACATTTATATATTTATGCTTTTAGCTATTCGATCCTGTTTTGTTTCTCCTGCCTTGTCCTTATTGCAATGGTGGGTTGTGGTGCCAAGAGCAAGCAGGCTGCTTACACCAGATCAAGGGATGAATCTTCATTCCCGTGTATCACTTGATGTAAGTTTGTCCTCGATGAAGACGCTATAGCTTGTGGTACTTGTAACAATTGGTGCCACGGTGCAAGTAACTGTACTGGATTGTCTCCTGTGCTGTTTAGGAAAATAATTCAGCATGATGGTAGGAATATTTATTTTACTTGCCGCCAGTGTGAGTCTGCTGCCCCAGGCTCTTCAAGGGGTTGTTGTGGCGAATTATTAAAGTCACTTGCCGTCTTTATGGCTGAAATGGTGGTGACTGTGGCTGAGCTAAGTACTAAGGTTGCCGCCTAGTCTGCTCGGGGTAGCCAGGATGACCTCAGAGCACAGCTTGTAAGTCTGGCTGCTGAGGTGCGAGATTTGCGTACTGGTGTGGCTTCAGGCACTGGATCTCTATTTCCAAGGAGGAAGTATTAAAGGCTATTAAGGAGGAAACAGGAGAGCTTCGTGAGAGGGACAAGGGAAAGCAGAGTATTATTGTTAGGGGAGTGTCTTCTTCAAACTTTGAAAGTGACTTCAGAGAAGTAACTTCTTTCTTGTGCCCTGACATCCCAAATATATTGATCACTGATACTATCTACATTAGAGGAAATCTATTTCGTGCTAAAATTTCCAATGATAACCATCACATGCAACTTTTGTCTAACTCTAAAAGGCTAGTTGATTCTAGATTCTCCTCGGTATACGTGAATAAGGACCTTGCTTACAATCAGAGACAGGATATGAAGGAGAAAAGATCTCTTAGGAGTGGTATTAGTGCTACTGTTGGTTTGGGTTCAAGTACTCCTCCCGCTTCTGCGCCTTCGGCATCTTCCGTTTTACCTTCGCTGGCTATTGTAACACATCGCCCAATTCTGTCCCCGAGTTGTCTTGTAGTGTGCGAGAAGTTTAGGCGAGCGGCTTAAATGCTCTGCTTGAATGAGTGTTTTTTGGAACTCAGGATGGCCGAGTGGTTTAGGACTCTCGCTAATGGCTGTCCCGCGACGCGGGAAGCGCGTTTGAAACTCGTTTCGCTACTTTTCTTTATTTATTTTTCTGTGCTCCCTTTCCTACGCAATACTATCGACAATAGTGCCCAGAACCGGGAGAACTTTAGTCCTCGAATAACAATTCCAGACGCCGTTCTCCTCAATCCTCAAAATACGCTCCGCTTCTAGGAGGGGACTTGTGTAGCGTGCGAGAAGTTCAGGTGAGCGGCTTAAATGTTTTGCTTGAATGAGTCTTTTTTGGGACTCAGGATGGCCGAGTGGTTTAGGATAAAGCTAACGGCTGGCCCGCGACGCGGGAAGCGCGTTCGAAACTCGTTTCGCTACTTTTCTTTATTTATTTTTCTTTGCTCCCTTTCCTACACAAGACTATCTACAGTCTCACTCCTGGTGGATCTGTTCGTGAACAAGTGGCAAATTTTCAAGCAAGAATGTAGTTTTGCCTAATTTCATTTTTGTTTTATTTTGGTTATGTAATTTAAATTTTTTTGTTAATAAGTTACTTTTGTTTCTAATATTTGTTCTAATTTTCGTTTGGAGATTGTTGGGGTAACTCAGACATGGCTTTTTTTTACAGAAATTATTCTCCCTCCAATCTGCCTAAGCATGGAGTTGGGTTGTATGTAGATAATTCTTATAAAGTTTGCCAGTTATTTAATATCCACCCTAATACCTGTTGTGTCTTTTTGCCAAGCTTTGAGGTTTATGTCATGGTGGTCAGTGGCGTATTATGGAGGGGGGGGGGACATTGGGCCATGTCCTCCCCCCCCCCCCCCCCCGCTCCCCCATCAGGGAATGGAAACCAACCCCTTACAAAATTAACACAGGAGGCCATGGTGGAAAAAAAAAAACTTCTAAAACAAACCAATATACATCATTTCCTCTGATTTACCATCAGAATTCAATAGTAAATATGTTTAATATTCAATTACTTTCATATTTCAGACAAAAATATGCAGTCATTAGAAAATGTGACATCTTTTTCCGGCATTTTTTCTGATCAGTCGGAAACGCCTCGCAGGGCACAGCCATCTTGTGACGTTTTCTATCCCATAATTTATGAACGTGAACTGTCTGCGCATGTCCCCACATGCAGAAATGCAAATTTTAGACGATTGCCATCCGCCTGAGAAGAAATTCGACTTGAAAAAACATTTTTTATTGCTGAAAATTTCTCCTCAAACTTGGGTGAGCAAGATTAAGTGGCCATATATATTTTTTTCTAAAACACGATGGCATGGGCATGTCATGAATTTTCTAGTGGAGAAAACGGTTCTTTTTTTTTATTCCTACTTGTATCTTTGCCCCATCTGTAAGCACATTCAAGCCATTTTCGATTTTCTCTGAGTTATCATCAAGGCTGTCGCTGTCTCCATGGTAAACAAATATGGCGTCGTATCTAGGAATTTAAAATCATTTATCTCTTTGACTTTAAATCATTTAGGAGCAATTTTCTGACCTGCAAAATTACAAAATTTGGTGGTTGAAATGAATAGTATCTATTTATTTCAACCACCAAATTATGTAATTCAATGCCTATTCAGAATAGACATTAGATTGATAAGTTTAGGCAGGCTGAGAGATGAAGCTGACAAACTGTTGGTTATGAGGGTAGAGAGTTTGCTGCCACTGTATCAACATTCATTAATGGTTGGTAGATGGTAAGAAATCAGTAAATTAATTAAAACCCACAAAGAACAATAAGATTTTAAAAAAAATGCATAAAATCTAGAAGTAGAACTACATACAGAGCTAATTTGGAATGCATGTTCTACTGTTGATTTCAAATTCAGCTTGCCTATGTATTGGTCATGTCTATAATTAAGCCCTGCCAAATGATATATCACTTAATGTGTTCCAATGATGTTGAAATTTCCAACTCCGCTAACACTGATCTGACTGAAAAGTATCACGAGACTATTTACATTTAATGCCAAATATCTCAGCAACCACTTTGCCTTTTCTCGAAATTATTTCTGTATTAAACTCAGTATTGCAATCCCTTTGAAATAATATATGATTCAATGTGTTCCACTGATGTTGAAATTTTAGGGAACATTGCTACTATAAAGGACCATGGGAAAAAGTCGTGTTGAAGAAGGCATACACTGAGTATTTCCCTATCAAAGCAGCAGCAAAATATTCCGACCTACAAATTTTGAAACAGTTTTGCTCATACGAAAGCCAAAAGTTCTTTGACAATTTGCCTATCATTGATAGAGATGACGATAGCAATGATGCTGGAAATGCTTTAAGGTTAGACATAACCCATTTTTTGACGTTTTTTGCAAATTTTGTCAGTTTTCTGTTTTGTCAACAAATGTATCGTTAATTATTCATCTTCAATATCCTTAAATAATTTTCACGTTTAGTACCTCAAAATGCACAAAAAATAACTTTTGATCAACAGGTGTCAACTACTGTCTTCTTAGCTAATTAGCTGGCAATATCTGGCAGATTTGGTATCAAAATGATCAGTGTTGAATCAGCTTTAACGCTATTCTGGAAGGTCAATTTCATGAAATAATACCACCTGATTGGTTAAAATATCGCCCCGATTTTGAATTCGAGCTCTCTGAGCCAATCACAGGTTGTCTTTTTCATTTGCTTCGGCTCTCATCAACTTCCTGTTTCACAAGTCGCCGATTGCTGCAAATTTCGTAGTTTTTCTGCTCAAGTAATGCTAGTCCTGTTCTAGGGCTATTGAATGCAAAGCAATGCCTTTTGGACTTGGTAGAAATAGAAATGCAAAATCCAGAAAAAGGGTTGTCTAACCTTAAGGAACTAAATACCACGTCTACTCTTGTAGTCGGTTTCTTTTAGTTCTAACTTACATGAGAGTCCTACATATGGACCCTGATTACTGCATTGTGTGTATATACCCATATGTATAATCAGTATTTTTATATATTTTCTTTTGCAGTTTTACGGCTTAAATAAACATGATTCTGTCTGAACTTTATTGAACTGATGAGCCCGTACAACTCTCCCTTTCAAGCTGGTAACAGTTACATACATATAGGGTTCTTTTTTCTAATATTCTACAGTCATCTCTTGTTTTTGATTTATTTTAGTTTTATTTTCTTTCATTTCAGGTCAGATCCAGGAAGGCGAGATGAAGAGAAGTATCGTCGATTACTTCATGCACCGTGAGCCTGCGACTGCAGTTAAACGAAAGGCTCCCCCAGAGTCACCTCCGAAACTTCTAGACGTCCAACTGCAAGCCCAGACACAAGAATCCTCTTCCTCTTCACCGACGTTAACACCGTTCATGTCTGCGTTACCTAATGGCAACTCCAGTAAAGATGATATAGTAATTATCAACTGGTTGGAGCTCACTGATGCAGAGAAACTGCGCGTACTCACCACACCTTGGGCTGCGCCATTGGATTTTCAGTGGCCTTACAGTGAGCGTCAAGATTGAGCCAGAACCAGACGTAAATATCTCGGACCACAACATCTAATCGGGCAGTATAGCGTTTTCTCCTATTCTGTGTCGAAACGTGGACTATTCTGTCGCCCTTGCAGATTTTTCGTTCCTGAAGAAATCCGAGGAAACCAATTGACTCGCCTGGTCAGAACACCCCTAGAGAAGTTCGCTCACCTAACCGGCAAAGATGGCTATTTGTCAGCGCATCTAGCGACCAAATTGCATGAAGACAGTGTCGCGCGCGCTGAAGCGTTCAAAACGACGATGGAGACTGGAGACATAGAGCAGCAGCTGAACACCGCAGAGGCCAAGCAGCGTGACAAAAACCGAGCTGCTCTGCAGCGGATACTCTTTTCTATAGAGTTTCTGGGTAGATTAGGTCTACCGCTTAGGGGGCATCGCGATTCCGGAACCCTGTAGCTCCCTCCCGCAGTAACCGGCGTCGATATAGATTACAGACAAGGCAACCTGAGGGTGACTCTACAGCTGATGGCGGTTTCCAACGATAAAGTGTTACGAGAACATTTAACGAACGACCACGAGTAGGAATGCCACATACATTTGCCCCCAAGCTAGAATGAACTGATATCAGCCATTGGAACAGTGATTCAAAAATCAATCATTGAAGAAACAAAAGCAAGATTCTTTTTTCTTCTGGCGGACGAGACCACAGATGTCTCTAGAAAGGAACAGTTAACAGTAGGTTTACGGTACCTCCGAGGCGGCCAAATATGTGAGCAGTTTCTTGGTTTTGCTGAGGTCCCTGATCTGACTGGTGCAGGGTTGGCTAAACAACTGCGACAAATTCTGAAAGATTCTGGAGTTGACATTAGAAATATCGTTGGACATGGGTACGACGGAGCCGCGGCTATGTCGGGGGCAAAAATGGTGTGCAAAAGTACGTGCGTGAAGAATGCCCGTCAACCAGCTACACGCATTGTGTGTCCCATTCGCTCAATCTATGTTTCCTGAAGGCGGGCGAGGTACCAGATATTAGAAAGGCAGTGACGTTGATGCACGAGATTGCGCTTTTTTCTGTGGCTCAAATAAAAGATTGCTCAATCTCGAAGAAGCTATCAAGAAAGAGTGTAATGAAGCCGCCCATTTGCGTCTGAAATACCACTGCACCACTAGATTGGTGGATTGCCAGGAAGCAGTTCGCATATTCAAAGAACTACTACCCACCATTAAAGTGTCGCTACACAAAATTAGCCTCTTGCAACGCGCAGATTGCACTGGTAAGGCGCTAATATTCTCTTCCGCCATAGACAATGGTGGATTCTTGGTTGCCCTAGAGGTACTCGTATCGGTTCTGGATATCACCAAGCCACTTTCCGTTAAGCTTCAGGCCGAAGCCCAGAACATCCATAACGCGGTGGACAGTGACAGGACTGTGAAAAGGTCCTGAGAAAAAGGCGATTAGACGAACAAGTCTTCAGGGACATTTTCATGCGCACTCAAGAAATGTTTGGTGAAGAAATCCGCATGCCAAGAACGACTGACAGGCAGACGCAGAGGTCCAATCATCTGGCCGAGACACTAGAAGTTTACCTACAGACGTTCTATTTTCCTACCGTACATCGACGTTTGTATACGCCAACTAGATGAGCGATTTAAATCGCACAGTGCGAAAGCATATGTGCTCAGTATGCTACTACCGGTATACTGTCAGGATTCCGACGATTCTAGTGCACTCATGGAAGCCGCCCAGTTGTACCACCAATTCCAAACCAGGACAACCAGAGTGTCTTAACGCTGAATTACTGCGCTAGAAGACGTACTGGGCGCGACAGGCGACCACGACATGTACACCACCAAAAAGAGTCGTGGATGCGGTGGCGGTTACGGCGACTCTCGGTACTTATCCCATGATAGAAACTCTTTTGCGAATTTTCACAACCTTGCCGGTGACCACTGCGACAGGTGAACGCTCATTTAGTGCTCTGAAATTGATAAAATCTTACCTACGGTCCACCATCCACCATGCACGAAGGGCGACTGAATGGCCTAGTCCATCTGTACATCAACAAGGACATTCCACTAGTTCATAGTGACGTTATTGATGAATTCAGTAGAACCAACCGTCGACTGTTTTCAGTGATACAATACAAGTGTAAAAAAACACCGCTCACCCAGGGTGAAATTAAAAGACCGCAAAGAAACTGACCGTAGATAAGATGTCATCATTTTCAGATATATTTTATTTGATATGTATTTGGGTAACTAAAATGATACTAAAATCATCCCAATTCCAGAAGGCCTCACATAAGCTTGGCTTCATGCCTTCTCCCTCCAACAAAAATATTATGTTTCTAGATGCAATACCCGAATAGTGCTGCACGATATATCTCACTAGATTTTAATGGTTCTAAAGCATTTTTGCAATCTGTACTTTGTTGTAGTTCATGAAAAAGCTTAGTTTGTTGATGAAAAATTATATTTCATTTTATAGACTTACCTATATACGATGTTCTCAATTGTTAACGAATGTTCATAAGGTTTTGTGCTTGTATGTATAGTATTCCTGATTAAATTTATCAATTTTATGTGAAATTTCATTAAAAACTATTTCAGTATATTATTTTGATTCTAAAATACTTCCAGATCGCTTCTTTGGTAATCTAGTTTTAAAAAAATTCAGGGGGGGGGAGAACCCTCGGACCCTCCTCTAGTCACGCGCTCGCCTGTCCAGTGGCTTGGCCAATATCCCCCCTCCCCCCCTTCTACGCGACTGATTGAAAAAGAAACGAAATTGATTATCTGAGTGATTTAAATGTAACAATGTGTCATTCTGCAGCCTAAAAAAATAAGGATTGTCATTCGGATGTGTGAAAATCTTGCTTGAAACTTTGTCAAATTTGGCTTCTTTTGATGGTAGGGATACGTTCCGAGATATGCCCAGATGAGAGGAAAACATCACCAAATTTCAAAGTTTTCCGGGGAGAGGCTTCCCAGGACTATCCGCGATTCACAGGCCACCCCGCCCTTCAACGGAATCCCAGCTACGCCACTGATGGTGGTATATAGACTTCCTAGCTATTCATTGTCTAATAATGCTATGTTGCTTTCATTTTTAGAAACGCTCTTTTCTCTATCTTTTTAACTCTCTCGGTCTTACTCAATGGGTCAATTTGCTCACTTTCATTTGTTCTAATAACATTCTTGACCTGTTTTTTTTTCGTGGTCTCCGTTTACTTCGAGAATTTTCTTCGTAAAAATTGTGGACTTGGGGATCGATCGCGTGTCTTTTTAATCCAGAGGCCAGCACTCTGCTGTCACGCTATGGCGAAGTCCGTCTTGACTTGGTAATTTAATGGGCTAATATATTCTCGCTTTTGGAAGGAATTTTCTCCCTGATACATCTTCGCACCCCTACAGGCTATCGCGGAACCCGGTTCACACGGCCTAAATAAAACACACACAAGAAACTTATAGAATACCAGGGATCTAAAGGCCTACCAGAAATTCACCAGAATTTATCAGGACAGTGCAAAATTACGAGGTATCCGCAAGGGGTTAAATGAATACACAAATAAAAGTATTAACAGTATTATTTACATCAAAATCAAAATGAAATAAATTGACTGCTAACAAATTATATGGGGGTACATCAAATAATAATAAAAGTCACAAATGCTTATCACCATCTAACGACCACAAGTCGTTCTAACCAAAATAGATATTCGCGCATACAAAATTGGTTTCTATGAATAATTTGCTTAAAGCCGAAACGACACGTGCCGTTGAAGATGAAATAGGCTACGCTACTCTAGTGACAGGTGTTCCCGGAATAACCTCCCTGGCTTAAGTCCCTTACCCGAAGGCCCAAACTGATACGAATAAAACTTAATTAATTTAAAAGGGATGTAAGATGAAAGAAATACTCCAAAATACCTGATACCAGAGCAGTGAAGCAATAACCCACGTCGGAAACCCAAGCGAAAGAGGCTCGGCGATGATGAGTGAATTCGACCCAAGTCCACAGGGGTGAATGCGATGACGGTCTTCGTCGAGGATAAACCCACAGACGGCGATATCGGGGGCGAAAGGCGCCGAGACCACGGGGAACGATGACTCGAAGGACCAACGATCCGAGAGAAGGAATTCGAGATGACAGAATTTCCCAAAGAGGAGATGGCGATGTGACTAGGGGAAAGCTTTCACGCGCCCAGTGTGAACGGCTTTTCAAAGGAGAACACTTGCAACCGAAAGAGGGGTAACGACAACGCTGGCAGGAATCAATGGCAAAAAATCCTCGCTGCACGAAGAAATCCAGTACGGGTTTCCAAAAATGAACAACGTCAAAGGTAAGTGACGAGAAAATGATTCAGTGCAGCAATCGAGGCAGAATCCTCGCAACAGAATAAATTAAAAGGGCTCACGGCCCCATTTATATCCTTCAGTCTGAAGGGGGAAAATGGAAGTGGGGCACAAGGGGAAGGGGGGAATGAGTCGCTTCCCCTACGCAAATTAGGCTGGTAAGTTACAGAAGTTTAGGCCATAAATGATAGCTTCGAAGCGGGTCGACCTGCGCGATAAACACCGTAAACTATGGCGAGAAAGGGAAGGCATGGGAATACGAGGGCCTACCCTTTACAATTACTTTTTGAGTTTTGTTAGTTCCATCTTGTTATTGGTGGTCTATTTGAATCTAAAATTAGCCACCCTATGGTTAAATTACTTGTAATCTATTATGTTATTCTGATTGGAAGATGCAGCGGAGACTGATGAGGGGGAAAGACCCTCATCAAGGTAAAGATCTTGAAATGCAATGACATGGCCTAATTTATACTTGTGTTTGGTTTTAATGTTAATATTAATTTTTATTTTCTGGACAACGATGTAAAAGGTTAGAGGTAGTAAGGTATTTAAGCATGTTTAGTAACATGATCTGTGGGCGATAATCTATAGAATTATCAAAATAAACCTGTTTCAATAACTTGCCAGTGCTAACCTTATACATCACTGCTCATCTCAATCTACTTTCTTATCATTTGTATTATTTATTAGTATTGTTATTATTTAATAGTATTTTTATATTTATTATGTATGATAATAATTATGTATAACTACTACTTGGTATTATTATCAAATGTATTATAATTTATTAATAGTATTTTATTATTATTACTTAATATTTATTATTATCATTATTGATATCTCCTCAACCTTTTCTACTTGCATTATGTATCACGAGAAGTGTTTTCCCTTTGCAATCTTTGGAGCTTCTCTCAAGCAGCTCCACCTCTGAAAAAAAGGCCCTCCCCTGTCCTCCCCGTGCTTTCTCGGGGGCCAGTCAAACCCTCTTCTAATGGAGAGGAGGTTTACTCCTTCCCTAGGCCTACAGGTGCGGTGGCTTCCCAATCACCCGCTTTTTTGGAGGCGCCTTTGTGCGACTGCATCTTTTTTCTAGCAGCAGTACCTCCTTTCGCATCACAGGGAGAGAAACCAGGCGGCTCAAAATTAATGGGAGTAACTCAATACGACCAACTTCCTTAAGTAGGGGGGGGGGGGGAACAAGGAGAAAAAGGCTGCGCCTGCAGGGGTAAACAAAACATAGTTCTCGATTGGGATATGTGAAACCTTGGAGGCGGGAATGTCCGCCATATGGAGGCCCTTAAAATCGACATGATGCCAGAGACAACCCAGCTGTGTATGGCAGGATCTTCCATGTGGGGGAACCTGGGATCAGTGCCAAACACCGAGCTTTTAAAAGCCCCTATGCAAGCTTCTCTTCACGTGGCTCGGGCCCCTGATGCCTCACAAGGAGAGTAGAGACCTCTTCACCTTGCTAATGGCCCTTTAACAACTAACACCTCCATCTCGGAAAATGGTTTACACACAGTCTCAGCTAAAAGCAGGTCTCCCACCCCATCTACCAGTGTGATCGTTTCCTGTAAGCTGAGACAGCCGCGTACCTGCACTGAGTTACCGCGGCCAAGTGGTCCGCCATTTGAGGAACCACAGTCACATCAGTCAGCAGAACATTTTTTTCATTCGCAATTTTCGCGGCTTTTGCTACTTTTTAAAATCGTGTGCTATTTCTTTTATGCCTCTGGTATTTTGCAAATTTTGATAATTTCACATTTTAATGTATAGTTTTTGAGAAATTTAAAGGCAAACTTCTCCAAAAACACATGACATATGAATCTTTTATGAGCGCGAAAGGATAATGAAATGAATCAACCAAACCACAAGAAACAGAAAAACAGGATAATTTTTCTTCGGTAAAAGTTATTTCCTAATTCGAAAAATTCCGTACAAGGTTGGGATTCGAACCAAGCACACAGAGGCAGCGAGCAACCGCTTTTATCTCAATTTAACAGCCATATGCGTTTCTTGGTGAATTTTGCCTTCAAATTTCTCTAAAACTCTACAGTAAAATGTGATGATCCTTTTAGGGATCATAGCGGGGAATCACTCTGAACTAGAATCCACTGACAGAATTACCTTATGCCTCAAATTTATATAATTATCACTTATGAAAGATTCATATTTCGTATACGTTTTTTGGTGAAATTTGCCTTTAAACTTCTACAAAACTCTACAGTAAAATGTGATTATTCTTTTAGGCATCATAGAAGAGATAATTCTGAACTAGAATCCACTGATAGAAATACTTCATGTCTCAAATTTCTAAAATTATCACTTATGAAATATTCATATTTAATATGAGATTTTTGGTCAAATTTGACTTTAAATTTCTTGGATATATGTATAGCCGTTGTAACTTCTCTACCTTTCAAGTCATTAGTGAAATGTTTCAGTTCTTCACATCCCGCTCCACACAATTTACATTTTGTTTCTTCCCCATTAAATCTTTTTCTTTCATTAAGGTTTAGTATATTGGTGCGGCATTTGTATAACATCATCAATACTGGTTTGTTGTCATATATCTTATCTTGCCCGCCTACTTCTTTTCTCCATTCTCTATATAATTTGAGGCTCGGCTTGGCTTCCATCTCTCTTCTCCACTCCCTTGTATCTCACTCTCTCTCTCTCTCTCTCTCTCTCTCTCTGATCTTATTCCCTCTGGCCAGTCATCTAGTCCTCTTTTCTATCCCTTTTAACCATTTACTTTTACTTTGTTCTTTCATCTCTTCCATTACTCCCATTAACAAATCATTCCCATTCTCTTCCATACAGTAACTCACATATTTCCATTGCGTTTCTAAAATTCTTGCCTTCATGTTTAATTCTCCTATTTCCCCCTTAAAGCTACTTCCTGGTCATAATTGGGTGCACTAATTATCTTCCTATATACTTCGTTATCTATTGTTTGTAAATTCTTTATTTTTCCTGTTATGTCCATAGGTGGGCGCTATAACGAAAAAAAGTATCACGTTAACCTATGGGGGGTATATCCTTCTTAACCCCATTTTATTTATTTTATCAATATTATTCTTGTTCATCTTGCTTTTTCATTTGGTTTCCTCAATGCATTCTCTTCTTCTCTGGCTGAAATTCCTTATTTCTTAAAGTTGGGTTGGTCCTTGATCTTCGTTTTCTTCCTTGATGCATCTTTATTTTTCTTCCATTTATCTTGACTTCCGGATTCTTCTTGATGAGTTAGTCCTTCAAGCGTTTTCTTTCCGTTTTCTTTCTTGGGGGATCTTCTTAAAAATATTTGGACTGTTGAGTTTCGAACGCGGTACCGTTGGATTTAAGCACCAACACTCTAGCCTCACGACCGGCTTAAGTCCGTTCTGAGTTGGTAAATTTATCGGTTATTTATATTATCGAGTTGGAAGGAATTTTTCTCTGATACATTTTTCGCACCCCTACACAGGTCCCTTTCTAGAAATCGGAGCGAATTTGAGGATTGGGGAGAGAATAGTCTTGGATTTCTTAATCGAGGAATAGTATAGCTCTCCCCCCTACGGCTTCCGAGTCTGCTGGATGAGTGGAGCTAATTTAGTGGGATTGAGGAGAGCGAACGAAGTCTTGTCTCTAATCAATGAGTAATGGCTTCTCCTTCCCCGGGTCTCCGAAGTTCCCAGAAGCACTTTTTCTTAAATCTCTAGTAGGAGGTCAGGTGCAGTTGTAACGTAGATTAGAAGATGGTTCGGCCGTTGAGGGTCACCATTTATGGGGGGGGGGCATATCCTTCTTATCCCCTTTTATTTATTTATAAATTTTATCCTTGCTTTTCACTTGGTTCCCTCGATGCAGGTTGTCTTCCTCGAATCCATTTTCTTCTTCTTGACTGAAATTCCTTATTTCTCTAAGTTGGCCCTTCAAACGCTTGTCTTCAATTTTCCTTAACTTCCTATTCTTCTTGGCTGGGTCGGTCTTTAATCTTCGTTTTTCTTTCTTGATGCATCTTCATTTTTCTTCCCTTTTATCTGGATTTATTGATGCTTCTTGTTGAGTTGGTCATTCAGACGTTTTCTTTCCGTTTTCTTCGTTCAGAGATTTTATTAAAAGTTTTTGGACTCTGGAGTTTCGAACGTGGTACCGTTGGATTTAAACGCCAACACTCTAGCCTCACGACCGGCTTAAGTCCGTTCTGGTTGGTTTCTTTATCGGTTATTTATATTATCGAGTTGGAAGGAATTTTTCTCTGATACATTTTTCGCACCCCTACAAACCGATAAATCGACAACGATAACCTTATCAGCGATAGCCCCTAATCGATAACTGACGATAAATTTATCGCTCGATAAAGTGATAACCGATAAATCGATAAATCCAAAATTATAATACAATATTGATTATTGACTATATATAGTGTTATTTTATATACAATAGTAAGAATATTTGAATACTGTTTCTTAGTTTCTTACCTGGTGAGGCTCTCCTTCATCTCTTCATAGTTTTTGAAGATCTATAAGAACTTTTAATGAGTTAAACATAACATGAGCAAAGAGAATGATAAATGATTGGCTTACCTTGAGAAAAAGGACTAATACTGTGTCTAGGGATTTATGATATTTGGTTCCAGAGAACATCGTTGCCGTCTGGAGTAACTTATTCCTCTTGTTTAGTATTTTGGGTAAGCTATCATTAACTTTCTCTTGTAACAATGAATTTACTGAAAAAGACGTCGAGAACGCCTTTTGTTAACAATACGTTGATATTGACCTTTTTGAGAGAACTGAGAGAGCCGACGCTTTTTCTTTTGCGCCGGAGCATTTGTCATGCGTCACGCGATATTAAATTTTAGTGAAAAATGTAACACCTGGTTAACATCAAAGTTTAGCCAAGCAAAATTATCATTCTCTAGAAAATTACTGAATATTTTATCTTTAAATTAATGATCATTGAAATATATAAATTAATGAAAATGGCAATGAAATCAAACATAAATTATTATAGATCCTCCTCTCAGCTCGGACCTACCTATTTCTGCCTTCAAGGCACACCCGGCTTGCCCCTGTGCTAAACTGGAATCAAAAACTGAAATTACCGATTATCGCTAGTTTGGAACCAAAAGTATCGGCGATACCGATGAATCGATAACGCGAGGGGAAATATCGGGTAACCGATAACCCGATATCGTTATCGCGATGATTTATCGCGATAACGCCCACCTATGGTTATATCCATTATTTCTATTCCATATAAAATTGCAGGCAGGGCTACACTTTTCCAAAGTGTTTTACCTATTGGTACCCTAGAGCAGCTCTTTGCTATAACAGAACATGTCATCTGTGATATCCTCTTTGCTTTTTCTATCATATTCTTTTTTGTGCTCTCTATAAAAATTCCTTGTATCATCTCTTAATATTCCCAGGTAATTTATTTTATTTTTTATTCCTATTCCATCTATTTGTTCTCGTATATTTTTGATATTAAAAATAATGGCGTGACTCTTTTCTCTATTTATCTCCAAACCGTATCCCTACGTATTTTTATTGCTTCTTTTATAACCTCCCCAGCTTCCTCAATACTTCTTGCCAGAAGTATTCCATCATCTGCATGAAAAATGATGTTATATTGAAATTCTCATCTCTATACCCTTTATTTAACTCTTCCAACCTCTGCATAATCTTATATGTTGCTAACTTAAATAGTGTGGTTGACCGTGTACAGCCATGTTTTATCCCACCTGTACCTGGTAACATTAATCTACTTTCTTCCACTTGTTTTATCTTCATTGTATAATTCTGCTATTCTATTTATTATTTTGGGGCTTATTATATAATCCATTAATATTTCCAATATCCTCTCCCTTTTTATACTATCATACGCCTTTTTATAGCCAATTGAAATTATTATTAGGGTTTTTTTTGATAGAAAGAATTTCCAATACAGTACCTTAAAACTAATAAATTATTTTTAATCCTCCCTCCCTCTGTAAACGCTGCCTGAGTTTCCTCCCTACTTCATTTATTCTTAAATGTTCTACTATATATTCTTTTATTACTGTCATCAACACTTTATAGCCTCGTTATTCATTAATTCTTGGTTTTATCACTTCTGGTATTAGTACTGTCCTTGTTTCTTTCCATCCTTCTGGCATCTCTCCCTTATCTAATTACCCTCTGTAGACTTTTTATAATGCATTCATTATTACTCCATTATTCTGTACAGTCTTATATAATTCTGGCTTGATTTTATCTGGTCCTGTTGTTTTTTCTTAAGCATTTAATTATCCTCTCCCTCGTTACTACCTTTCCGTCTTCGTACCGAATTCTGTCTTTTAGGTGATATTTTGAAGGGGAGGGGGAATTTAATTTAGAGTTCATTTTTAAAATGATTATAATTGGCGAAGTTTAGAAAATTTATAAAAATTTAACTATGGCTGCTCTTTTTTTTTAGATTTTAAATTTTAATCTTAGTACTCGTAGCTCTATATCATATCTCCTTATATAGTCCTTGTGCTTTTCCTCTCGTCTTATTCTCATCTGGAGCCTTCCTCCTCTCCTTATAGTTTCTACCATTTCTTTGTACTGTTTTACGTAATCCTCCTTTCTCTTACAGTCCCATATATCATTTATATTATTACAAGCCGCTGTTCTCCTCCTTAAGAGGAAGAGCTTGGTTACACAGGCAGCCCTGCAGGGTGTGGCCTACGGCATTATTTGCTAAATCTTAACCGCTTTTTTTTTAATCCTTTTTATTTAAAACACCCTGTACACCCTTTTCTTCTTCTTCTTCATGATCTTTTTAACTATTTCAATCCTTTGATTTTCCAAAACACCCGAAGTCATTTGTCAACTAAGCAAAAAAACATTTATAAATTAAAAAAAAATCCCCATCTTAAATTATATAGTTATGGATTATGTTTTGTGTATATTATGTTTCCCCAGAAATTCTTTATTCTGTCTAAAATTGTAATACTATCTTTATTTAGTTAGTCCTTTAAACCATTGTAAGTTTTAAATTTAGAGAAAACTTATATTTTAAAGATATATATTAAAATAAATCTCTGGTTTTATTTATTCTATATATAAATTTTTTCTTTCTTTAAGCTACGATAAATATTAATAATATAAGACAAAATTCCTATAATTATGTTGATAAACAAAAGCTATCCATTATTTTGAAGGATGTGTATATCATCTTTATTAATCTGTAGGATTATTTTATTTTTTGATTAAGTCATCGAAGCAATCTTCATTTTGATCCATCTGTATCCAAAACATCACAAATTTCGTATTAACTAATAACACTATACAGCAATAAAAAAAGAACTGAGAAGAGTAGGGATTGAATGCAAACAGGATTGGGCCGAAACTGATAACTCTAAAAGTTATTAAGGGATTTTGATATAATATGTCAACCTAACCTATGATAGTATACTCAATATTTATTTTAGTTAAATGGGTACAAATCTGTGGTAACTTACGTAACGTTCGCTAATTTTGTAACTTACTATAAATGGTTCCTATTTTGACTTTTTTATTTAATATTTGTTGCTGTTACTATTTATGTTATTTTTCACATACTACAGTGTTCACTTTACAGAGAATGCAAAAATTTCCAGTCAGTTTCTGTTATAGCAGTTCTTCACTTTTTTTAAACATCTTGACCTATTGTAATGATATCAGCAGAGCTGGGCGACTTTGCCGCACTATGAATTTCGAACTTTGAACAGGAACAAAGACGACTTTTTAGAAAGAAATTGCGGCGGTTGTTTTATATGTGTTTTTCTGCTTTATAAAAGCATGTTTCTGTTATCGCGCTAAAGTTTACTTTGTAATTTAGCGGAGTCGCACCGGGGAAAAAAAGCGTAGCCACAAAGTCGCACTGCGGGGGAGGGGGGGGGGGGGCAAAAATAGAGTCGCAGTCGCACCAGATCCGGCGGCAAAGTCGAACCTGAAAAAATTAAAGTCGCGCCCAGCTATGGCATATCAGAGACCTATTCAATGCCCTTGAGCTGATATATGAACCAAAAGAGTGGAGATTATTCATAGATGCATCCCTTTACAGCCTAAAAGCGGTTCTGTTGCCCATTGGGAACACTATGCCCTCAGTTCCAGTTGTTCACTCAGTCATTTTAAGAGAGACATATGAGAACCTTGCTTTTATTCGTGAACACATAAGTTACAAGGAGCACGAGTGGTTAATTTGTGCGACTTGAAAGTAGTAGCCCTTCTTAATGGGCTACAAACTGGATACACCAAGTTTATGTTCTTCTTTTGCAAGTGGGACAGTAGGGCTCGATCAGAACATTATGTACGCTCAGAATGGTCACCTCGGGAAAAGTATGACGCCTGAATACCGTAATTCATGAGCCACTAGCCAGTACCTCAAAGTGATCTTCCCTAAAATTAGTCAGGCCAAGATTAAAGAAGACATATTCGTAGGCCCACAGATTAGTCAGCTTATAGCTGATGAGGACTTCGAGGCAACAATGGATGAAACTGAGCTAGCGACTGGTGTCCTCGGGTCTCACTTCAAGTGTCACTCAAGAAATCTTTAGGATTAATATGGTCCAGACCTGAATCAGATGTCCTCTCAGCATTCTCTTCTTAACCGAAAGCATATCCAGTCTTGGTAGTCTAGACTCATGGCTTAATTTTTGGAACCCAGATACATATAAGCTTAGTAGCTCTTCGCTGGACATCTGGACATTTCTAAATCTTGCTGATAATGACGTGCCCATGCTGGGATGCAGTATTCAATGTGTGGTCTAACATAGGCATTATACAGCTTTGTAATAACTTATTTGCTCTGATTTCTCTTTAATTGTGCCCAGCATTCTATTTATTCTGTCCTGTGCTTCTATTATTTGTATGGAACTTTTTAAATCATTACTAATAATTACTTCTAAGTCTTTCTCTTGACTGACACAATCAAGACAATTAATTGCCTTCCATCTCACACAAAAACCTTTATTATTCTTACCAATATGTATTGTCTTACACTTCTTAAAATTGAATTCAATCTTCCACTTATGACTTATCGGCCCATGCAATCAGCTTATTCGTCTCACTGTAACTGTATACACTCTTCACCACCAAAATCATCCCTTCCATAGCCTCAGACATCCTCTATACTTTTTAAAAATATATATTTAATATAAAAATATAAGGGCCTATATCACTTGACACAATTAAACAACAATCGTGGTACTTACCTAAGTTACCAAGATAAATTATAATGATTTTCAAAATAAAGGACATTTGGAGTCCTTTCCAAACCGAAAAAGGACAAGGACAGAAAAGCTGAATACAGGACTGTCCTTTCTAATAAAGGACGGTTGGTTAATCCATGTTATTTCTGTTATGAACATTAGAAGTTGTATGTTAAAGGAGGCATAAATATACATACAAGCCTCGTTGAACCATTTTTGCCTTGTAACTTTGATCAATGTAATGATTGTAGCCACAATGTAGCGATATGTCATGTATTTCCGGCGGAGAGGGGGGGGGGTAGGTTGTACAGGGCCTCTCAAAGCACAGTTGTATCCATAAATAAGTAATGTTAATTTCATTGCCCTGTGCATATATTAGAACTGTACCTGCTTGTCTAGTTAGGATCTGCATTTTTTCTCTCTCCAACTACTGGGAGGGGAGTTCTCTGTGGAGATCATGGCCCTGTCATTAAAATTGCACCAGCAAAGTGCCTCGCAGGAAGAGGGAAAATTGTATCAAATGTCCATATATATATATATATATATATATATATATATATATATATATATATATATATATATATATATATATATATATATATTTGTAGACCGGACGGGAAATAAACGGAAAGCCGTGAATTCAGATATCAATAAAAATTTAGCGACATTGTAATAAAAACGAACACTTCTTGTCTGGAATAAGGATTAAGACGAGACTGCTGTCGCCGCGTCAGGTGTTATAAAATTTATATCAAGAAAGCGTCAATTTTTAGACTCCATGGATCCATGACCACGCGACAAGGGATCAACATCGGTCAAGGAAATCCCGCCCTGCGGGCAGAGCTAATTACGGCGTGCCCTGGAGGCAGGAAGAGGCCACGCCTTTCTCCTGCCCTACTTATAGAAGAAAAATGGAGAATGCATACTCATTCTTAATTCTAACTCTCGATCTCAGAGTCGCTCCGTTATTAATTACGTTTTGTTTAGCGTAGCGAATCTCCCGTCTTAACCGCCTAAGTTTTGTTCTCGTTACTCTCGCTTTCCTGACTGGTAGTATGGAATTTTCCTGACCGTACTCTGTAAACGCGAGTATCATATTCGTGTTTGGAATTAAACCTTTTTTTTACGTGATTCCTCAGTCCTTTCTCGATCACAAGCCTTCGGTAAGCCCAACCAAGCCGATATATTATTCAAGTATCTTTTAGAGACAGGTTTAAACTTAGCGCCACCTATCACTTCACCCCGGGGACAGTAGGGACCTCGCGAAATATCCGCTTCATTTTTAAACATAACTGAAACGGTTACCTTTGCCCGTCTGTACCATAAAGCGGCCTTTCTCCTCCTACCGTAAAGTGGTAACCCGTGATCGTCCTTACTTCACGTTATAAAGGTAATGGCAACGTGCCCTTCCTGACTCAACCTTAACTGGCAATCCCTACGTCTCTAGCAACAAACTGGAAACCCATGGTCGTTCCCTTTATACGTATAAAACCAGGGTTACCCCCTCAGAATATTGTTATATTTGATAAATTAATTAGTATTTTACGAAATGATGTGCAATTTACTAAAACGTTTTATAAATTTACAATTTAATTAATATTTATGTTTCAGTTTAAAATTATAACTATTGTGTATTTAATATCTTTCTAACTAAGAAATATGACTAAATCCAAGGAAAATAGAGAAGTTGAGAGAACACAAGTCCAACTTCTCCATGGCCAAGTGTTTTCACAAGTAGAAATTTCTAAATAAATAATTTGCTCAAGATCTGCTATCCAAACCACTATCAAAGAGGAGTGGCAGAAGACATCTTGGAGAAGACAGATCTTCTGAACTTTCAGGGGAGTTCATTGAAGCTTCAAATTCAAAAATCTCATTGAGAAAAGTTAGAATTATTATGCTCAGATAGCATGAATCAAACCAGCAAAATATCTTTTAACTCTTTTACAAAAGAACCAGGGAAGTCATAATTGTAATCTACCTATAAAAAGATTCTCATATCCCTCAAATAAATAATTTGCTCAAGATCTGCTATCCAAACCACTATCAAAGAGGAGTGGCAGAAGACATCTTGGAGAAGACAGATCTTCTGAACTTTCAGGGGAGTTCATTGAAGCTTCAAATTCAAAAATCTCATTGAGAAAAGTTAGAATTATTATGCTCAGATAGCATGAATCAAACCAGCAAAATATCTTTTAACTCTTTTACAAAAGAACCAGGGAAGTCATAATTGTAATCTACCTATAAAAAGATTCTCATATCCCTCAAATAAATAATTTGCTCAAGATCTGCTATCCAAACCACTATCAAAGAGGAGTGGCAGAAGACATCTTGGAGAAGACAGATCTTCTGAACTTTCAGGGGAGTTCATTGAAGCTTCAAATTCAAAAATCTCATTGAGAAAAGTTAGAATTATTATGCTCAGATAGCATGAATCAAACCAGCAAAATATCTTTTAACTCTTTTACAAAAGAACCAGGGAAGTCATAATTGTAATCTACCTATAAAAAGATTCTCATATCCCTCAAATAAATAATTTGCTCAAGATCTGCTATCCAAACCACTATCAAAGAGGAGTGGCAGAAGACATCTTGGAGAAGACAGATCTTCTGAACTTTCAGGGGAGTTCATTGAAGCTTCAAATTCAAAAATCTCATTGAGAAAAGTTAGAATTATTATGCTCAGATAGCATGAATCAAACCAGCAAAATATCTTTTAACTCTTTTACAAAAGAACCAGGGAAGTCATAATTGTAATCTACCTATAAAAAGATTCTCATATCCCTCAAATAAATAATTTGCTCAAGATCTGCTATCCAAACCACTATCAAAGAGGAGTGGCAGAAGACATCTTGGAGAAGACAGATCTTCTGAACTTTCAGGGGAGTTCATTGAAGCTTCAAATTCAAAAATCTCATTGAGAAAAGTTAGAATTATTATGCTCAGATAGCATGAATCAAACCAGCAAAATATCTTTTAACTCTTTTACAAAAGAACCAGGGAAGTCATAATTGTAATCTACCTATAAAAAGATTCTCATATCCCTCAAATAAATAATTTGCTCAAGATCTGCTATCCAAACCACTATCAAAGAGGAGTGGCAGAAGACATCTTGGAGAAGACAGATCTTCTGAACTTTCAGGGGAGTTCATTGAAGCTTCAAATTCAAAAATCTCATTGAGAAAAGTTAGAATTATTATGCTCAGATAGCATGAATCAAACCAGCAAAATATCTTTTAACTCTTTTACAAAAGAACCAGGGAAGTCATAATTGTAATCTACCTATAAAAAGATTCTCATATCCCTCAAATAAATAATTTGCTCAAGATCTGCTATCCAAACCACTATCAAAGAGGAGTGGCAGAAGACATCTTGGAGAAGACAGATCTTCTGAACTTTCAGGGGAGTTCATTGAAGCTTCAAATTCAAAAATCTCATTGAGAAAAGTTAGAATTATTATGCTCAGATAGCATGAATCAAACCAGCAAAATATCTTTTAACTCTTTTACAAAAGAACCAGGGAAGTCATAATTGTAATCTACCTATAAAAAGATTCTCATATCCCTCAAATAAATAATTTGCTCAAGATCTGCTATCCAAACCACTATCAAAGAGGAGTGGCAGAAGACATCTTGGAGAAGACAGATCTTCTGAACTTTCAGGGGAGTTCATTGAAGCTTCAAATTCAAAAATCTCATTGAGAAAAGTTAGAATTATTATGCTCAGATAGCATGAATCAAACCAGCAAAATATCTTTTAACTCTTTTACAAAAGAACCAGGGAAGTCATAATTGTAATCTACCTATAAAAAGATTCTCATATCCCTCAAATAAATAATTTGCTCAAGATCTGCTATCCAAACCACTATCAAAGAGGAGTGGCAGAAGACATCTTGGAGAAGACAGATCTTCTGAACTTTCAGGGGAGTTCATTGAAGCTTCAAATTCAAAAATCTCATTGAGAAAAGTTAGAATTATTATGCTCAGATAGCATGAATCAAACCAGCAAAATATCTTTTAACTCTTTTACAAAAGAACCAGGGAAGTCATAATTGTAATCTACCTATAAAAAGATTCTCATATCCCTCAAATAAATAATTTGCTCAAGATCTGCTATCCAAACCACTATCAAAGAGGAGTGGCAGAAGACATCTTGGAGAAGACAGATCTTCTGAACTTTCAGGGGAGTTCATTGAAGCTTCAAATTCAAAAATCTCATTGAGAAAAGTTAGAATTATTATGCTCAGATAGCATGAATCAAACCAGCAAAATATCTTTTAACTCTTTTACAAAAGAACCAGGGAAGTCATAATTGTAATCTACCTATAAAAAGATTCTCATATCCCTCAAATAAATAATTTGCTCAAGATCTGCTATCCAAACCACTATCAAAGAGGAGTGGCAGAAGACATCTTGGAGAAGACAGATCTTCTGAACTTTCAGGGGAGTTCATTGAAGCTTCAAATTCAAAAATCTCATTGAGAAAAGTTAGAATTATTATGCTCAGATAGCATGAATCAAACCAGCAAAATATCTTTTAACTCTTTTACAAAAGAACCAGGGAAGTCATAATTGTAATCTACCTATAAAAAGATTCTCATATCCCTCAAATAAATAATTTGCTCAAGATCTGCTATCCAAACCACTATCAAAGAGGAGTGGCAGAAGACATCTTGGAGAAGACAGATCTTCTGAACTTTCAGGGGAGTTCATTGAAGCTTCAAATTCAAAAATCTCATTGAGAAAAGTTAGAATTATTATGCTCAGATAGCATGAATCAAACCAGCAAAATATCTTTTAACTCTTTTACAAAAGAACCAGGGAAGTCATAATTGTAATCTACCTATAAAAAGATTCTCATATCCCTCAAATAAATAATTTGCTCAAGATCTGCTATCCAAACCACTATCAAAGAGGAGTGGCAGAAGACATCTTGGAGAAGACAGATCTTCTGAACTTTCAGGGGAGTTCATTGAAGCTTCAAATTCAAAAATCTCATTGAGAAAAGTTAGAATTATTATGCTCAGATAGCATGAATCAAACCAGCAAAATATCTTTTAACTCTTTTACAAAAGAACCAGGGAAGTCATAATTGTAATCTACCTATAAAAAGATTCTCATATCCCTCAAATAAATAATTTGCTCAAGATCTGCTATCCAAACCACTATCAAAGAGGAGTGGCAGAAGACATCTTGGAGAAGACAGATCTTCTGAACTTTCAGGGGAGTTCATTGAAGCTTCAAATTCAAAAATCTCATTGAGAAAAGTTAGAATTATTATGCTCAGATAGCATGAATCAAACCAGCAAAATATCTTTTAACTCTTTTACAAAAGAACCAGGGAAGTCATAATTGTAATCTACCTATAAAAAGATTCTCATATCCCTCAAATAAATAATTTGCTCAAGATCTGCTATCCAAACCACTATCAAAGAGGAGTGGCAGAAGACATCTTGGAGAAGACAGATCTTCTGAACTTTCAGGGGAGTTCATTGAAGCTTCAAATTCAAAAATCTCATTGAGAAAAGTTAGAATTATTATGCTCAGATAGCATGAATCAAACCAGCAAAATATCTTTTAACTCTTTTACAAAAGAACCAGGGAAGTCATAATTGTAATCTACCTATAAAAAGATTCTCATATCCCTCAAATAAATAATTTGCTCAAGATCTGCTATCCAAACCACTATCAAAGAGGAGTGGCAGAAGACATCTTGGAGAAGACAGATCTTCTGAACTTTCAGGGGAGTTCATTGAAGCTTCAAATTCAAAAATCTCATTGAGAAAAGTTAGAATTATTATGCTCAGATAGCATGAATCAAACCAGCAAAATATCTTTTAACTCTTTTACAAAAGAACCAGGGAAGTCATAATTGTAATCTACCTATAAAAAGATTCTCATATCCCTCAAATAAATAATTTGCTCAAGATCTGCTATCCAAACCACTATCAAAGAGGAGTGGCAGAAGACATCTTGGAGAAGACAGATCTTCTGAACTTTCAGGGGAGTTCATTGAAGCTTCAAATTCAAAAATCTCATTGAGAAAAGTTAGAATTATTATGCTCAGATAGCATGAATCAAACCAGCAAAATATCTTTTAACTCTTTTACAAAAGAACCAGGGAAGTCATAATTGTAATCTACCTATAAAAAGATTCTCATATCCCTCAAATAAATAATTTGCTCAAGATCTGCTATCCAAACCACTATCAAAGAGGAGTGGCAGAAGACATCTTGGAGAAGACAGATCTTCTGAACTTTCAGGGGAGTTCATTGAAGCTTCAAATTCAAAAATCTCATTGAGAAAAGTTAGAATTATTATGCTCAGATAGCATGAATCAAACCAGCAAAATATCTTTTAACTCTTTTACAAAAGAACCAGGGAAGTCATAATTGTAATCTACCTATAAAAAGATTCTCATATCCCTCAAATAAATAATTTGCTCAAGATCTGCTATCCAAACCACTATCAAAGAGGAGTGGCAGAAGACATCTTGGAGAAGACAGATCTTCTGAACTTTCAGGGGAGTTCATTGAAGCTTCAAATTCAAAAATCTCATTGAGAAAAGTTAGAATTATTATGCTCAGATAGCATGAATCAAACCAGCAAAATATCTTTTAACTCTTTTACAAAAGAACCAGGGAAGTCATAATTGTAATCTACCTATAAAAAGATTCTCATATCCCTCAAATAAATAATTTGCTCAAGATCTGCTATCCAAACCACTATCAAAGAGGAGTGGCAGAAGACATCTTGGAGAAGACAGATCTTCTGAACTTTCAGGGGAGTTCATTGAAGCTTCAAATTCAAAAATCTCATTGAGAAAAGTTAGAATTATTATGCTCAGATAGCATGAATCAAACCAGCAAAATATCTTTTAACTCTTTTACAAAAGAACCAGGGAAGTCATAATTGTAATCTACCTATAAAAAGATTCTCATATCCCTCAAATAAATAATTTGCTCAAGATCTGCTATCCAAACCACTATCAAAGAGGAGTGGCAGAAGACATCTTGGAGAAGACAGATCTTCTGAACTTTCAGGGGAGTTCATTGAAGCTTCAAATTCAAAAATCTCATTGAGAAAAGTTAGAATTATTATGCTCAGATAGCATGAATCAAACCAGCAAAATATCTTTTAACTCTTTTACAAAAGAACCAGGGAAGTCATAATTGTAATCTACCTATAAAAAGATTCTCATATCCCTCAAATAAATAATTTGCTCAAGATCTGCTATCCAAACCACTATCAAAGAGGAGTGGCAGAAGACATCTTGGAGAAGACAGATCTTCTGAACTTTCAGGGGAGTTCATTGAAGCTTCAAATTCAAAAATCTCATTGAGAAAAGTTAGAATTATTATGCTCAGATAGCATGAATCAAACCAGCAAAATATCTTTTAACTCTTTTACAAAAGAACCAGGGAAGTCATAATTGTAATCTACCTATAAAAAGATTCTCATATCCCTCAAATAAATAATTTGCTCAAGATCTGCTATCCAAACCACTATCAAAGAGGAGTGGCAGAAGACATCTTGGAGAAGACAGATCTTCTGAACTTTCAGGGGAGTTCATTGAAGCTTCAAATTCAAAAATCTCATTGAGAAAAGTTAGAATTATTATGCTCAGATAGCATGAATCAAACCAGCAAAATATCTTTTAACTCTTTTACAAAAGAACCAGGGAAGTCATAATTGTAATCTACCTATAAAAAGATTCTCATATCCCTCAAATAAATAATTTGCTCAAGATCTGCTATCCAAACCACTATCAAAGAGGAGTGGCAGAAGACATCTTGGAGAAGACAGATCTTCTGAACTTTCAGGGGAGTTCATTGAAGCTTCAAATTCAAAAATCTCATTGAGAAAAGTTAGAATTATTATGCTCAGATAGCATGAATCAAACCAGCAAAATATCTTTTAACTCTTTTACAAAAGAACCAGGGAAGTCATAATTGTAATCTACCTATAAAAAGATTCTCATATCCCTCAAATAAATAATTTGCTCAAGATCTGCTATCCAAACCACTATCAAAGAGGAGTGGCAGAAGACATCTTGGAGAAGACAGATCTTCTGAACTTTCAGGGGAGTTCATTGAAGCTTCAAATTCAAAAATCTCATTGAGAAAAGTTAGAATTATTATGCTCAGATAGCATGAATCAAACCAGCAAAATATCTTTTAACTCTTTTACAAAAGAACCAGGGAAGTCATAATTGTAATCTACCTATAAAAAGATTCTCATATCCCTCAAATAAATAATTTGCTCAAGATCTGCTATCCAAACCACTATCAAAGAGGAGTGGCAGAAGACATCTTGGAGAAGACAGATCTTCTGAACTTTCAGGGGAGTTCATTGAAGCTTCAAATTCAAAAATCTCATTGAGAAAAGTTAGAATTATTATGCTCAGATAGCATGAATCAAACCAGCAAAATATCTTTTAACTCTTTTACAAAAGAACCAGGGAAGTCATAATTGTAATCTACCTATAAAAAGATTCTCATATCCCTCAAATAAATAATTTGCTCAAGATCTGCTATCCAAACCACTATCAAAGAGGAGTGGCAGAAGACATCTTGGAGAAGACAGATCTTCTGAACTTTCAGGGGAGTTCATTGAAGCTTCAAATTCAAAAATCTCATTGAGAAAAGTTAGAATTATTATGCTCAGATAGCATGAATCAAACCAGCAAAATATCTTTTAACTCTTTTACAAAAGAACCAGGGAAGTCATAATTGTAATCTACCTATAAAAAGATTCTCATATCCCTCAAATAAATAATTTGCTCAAGATCTGCTATCCAAACCACTATCAAAGAGGAGTGGCAGAAGACATCTTGGAGAAGACAGATCTTCTGAACTTTCAGGGGAGTTCATTGAAGCTTCAAATTCAAAAATCTCATTGAGAAAAGTTAGAATTATTATGCTCAGATAGCATGAATCAAACCAGCAAAATATCTTTTAACTCTTTTACAAAAGAACCAGGGAAGTCATAATTGTAATCTACCTATAAAAAGATTCTCATATCCCTCAAATAAATAATTTGCTCAAGATCTGCTATCCAAACCACTATCAAAGAGGAGTGGCAGAAGACATCTTGGAGAAGACAGATCTTCTGAACTTTCAGGGGAGTTCATTGAAGCTTCAAATTCAAAAATCTCATTGAGAAAAGTTAGAATTATTATGCTCAGATAGCATGAATCAAACCAGCAAAATATCTTTTAACTCTTTTACAAAAGAACCAGGGAAGTCATAATTGTAATCTACCTATAAAAAGATTCTCATATCCCTCAAATAAATAATTTGCTCAAGATCTGCTATCCAAACCACTATCAAAGAGGAGTGGCAGAAGACATCTTGGAGAAGACAGATCTTCTGAACTTTCAGGGGAGTTCATTGAAGCTTCAAATTCAAAAATCTCATTGAGAAAAGTTAGAATTATTATGCTCAGATAGCATGAATCAAACCAGCAAAATATCTTTTAACTCTTTTACAAAAGAACCAGGGAAGTCATAATTGTAATCTACCTATAAAAAGATTCTCATATCCCTCAAATAAATAATTTGCTCAAGATCTGCTATCCAAACCACTATCAAAGAGGAGTGGCAGAAGACATCTTGGAGAAGACAGATCTTCTGAACTTTCAGGGGAGTTCATTGAAGCTTCAAATTCAAAAATCTCATTGAGAAAAGTTAGAATTATTATGCTCAGATAGCATGAATCAAACCAGCAAAATATCTTTTAACTCTTTTACAAAAGAACCAGGGAAGTCATAATTGTAATCTACCTATAAAAAGATTCTCATATCCCTCAAATAAATAATTTGCTCAAGATCTGCTATCCAAACCACTATCAAAGAGGAGTGGCAGAAGACATCTTGGAGAAGACAGATCTTCTGAACTTTCAGGGGAGTTCATTGAAGCTTCAAATTCAAAAATCTCATTGAGAAAAGTTAGAATTATTATGCTCAGATAGCATGAATCAAACCAGCAAAATATCTTTTAACTCTTTTACAAAAGAACCAGGGAAGTCATAATTGTAATCTACCTATAAAAAGATTCTCATATCCCTCAAATAAATAATTTGCTCAAGATCTGCTATCCAAACCACTATCAAAGAGGAGTGGCAGAAGACATCTTGGAGAAGACAGATCTTCTGAACTTTCAGGGGAGTTCATTGAAGCTTCAAATTCAAAAATCTCATTGAGAAAAGTTAGAATTATTATGCTCAGATAGCATGAATCAAACCAGCAAAATATCTTTTAACTCTTTTACAAAAGAACCAGGGAAGTCATAATTGTAATCTACCTATAAAAAGATTCTCATATCCCTCAAATAAATAATTTGCTCAAGATCTGCTATCCAAACCACTATCAAAGAGGAGTGGCAGAAGACATCTTGGAGAAGACAGATCTTCTGAACTTTCAGGGGAGTTCATTGAAGCTTCAAATTCAAAAATCTCATTGAGAAAAGTTAGAATTATTATGCTCAGATAGCATGAATCAAACCAGCAAAATATCTTTTAACTCTTTTACAAAAGAACCAGGGAAGTCATAATTGTAATCTACCTATAAAAAGATTCTCATATCCCTCAAATAAATAATTTGCTCAAGATCTGCTATCCAAACCACTATCAAAGAGGAGTGGCAGAAGACATCTTGGAGAAGACAGATCTTCTGAACTTTCAGGGGAGTTCATTGAAGCTTCAAATTCAAAAATCTCATTGAGAAAAGTTAGAATTATTATGCTCAGATAGCATGAATCAAACCAGCAAAATATCTTTTAACTCTTTTACAAAAGAACCAGGGAAGTCATAATTGTAATCTACCTATAAAAAGATTCTCATATCCCTCAAATAAATAATTTGCTCAAGATCTGCTATCCAAACCACTATCAAAGAGGAGTGGCAGAAGACATCTTGGAGAAGACAGATCTTCTGAACTTTCAGGGGAGTTCATTGAAGCTTCAAATTCAAAAATCTCATTGAGAAAAGTTAGAATTATTATGCTCAGATAGCATGAATCAAACCAGCAAAATATCTTTTAACTCTTTTACAAAAGAACCAGGGAAGTCATAATTGTAATCTACCTATAAAAAGATTCTCATATCCCTCAAATAAATAATTTGCTCAAGATCTGCTATCCAAACCACTATCAAAGAGGAGTGGCAGAAGACATCTTGGAGAAGACAGATCTTCTGAACTTTCAGGGGAGTTCATTGAAGCTTCAAATTCAAAAATCTCATTGAGAAAAGTTAGAATTATTATGCTCAGATAGCATGAATCAAACCAGCAAAATATCTTTTAACTCTTTTACAAAAGAACCAGGGAAGTCATAATTGTAATCTACCTATAAAAAGATTCTCATATCCCTCAAATAAATAATTTGCTCAAGATCTGCTATCCAAACCACTATCAAAGAGGAGTGGCAGAAGACATCTTGGAGAAGACAGATCTTCTGAACTTTCAGGGGAGTTCATTGAAGCTTCAAATTCAAAAATCTCATTGAGAAAAGTTAGAATTATTATGCTCAGATAGCATGAATCAAACCAGCAAAATATCTTTTAACTCTTTTACAAAAGAACCAGGGAAGTCATAATTGTAATCTACCTATAAAAAGATTCTCATATCCCTCAAATAAATAATTTGCTCAAGATCTGCTATCCAAACCACTATCAAAGAGGAGTGGCAGAAGACATCTTGGAGAAGACAGATCTTCTGAACTTTCAGGGGAGTTCATTGAAGCTTCAAATTCAAAAATCTCATTGAGAAAAGTTAGAATTATTATGCTCAGATAGCATGAATCAAACCAGCAAAATATCTTTTAACTCTTTTACAAAAGAACCAGGGAAGTCATAATTGTAATCTACCTATAAAAAGATTCTCATATCCCTCAAATAAATAATTTGCTCAAGATCTGCTATCCAAACCACTATCAAAGAGGAGTGGCAGAAGACATCTTGGAGAAGACAGATCTTCTGAACTTTCAGGGGAGTTCATTGAAGCTTCAAATTCAAAAATCTCATTGAGAAAAGTTAGAATTATTATGCTCAGATAGCATGAATCAAACCAGCAAAATATCTTTTAACTCTTTTACAAAAGAACCAGGGAAGTCATAATTGTAATCTACCTATAAAAAGATTCTCATATCCCTCAAATAAATAATTTGCTCAAGATCTGCTATCCAAACCACTATCAAAGAGGAGTGGCAGAAGACATCTTGGAGAAGACAGATCTTCTGAACTTTCAGGGGAGTTCATTGAAGCTTCAAATTCAAAAATCTCATTGAGAAAAGTTAGAATTATTATGCTCAGATAGCATGAATCAAACCAGCAAAATATCTTTTAACTCTTTTACAAAAGAACCAGGGAAGTCATAATTGTAATCTACCTATAAAAAGATTCTCATATCCCTCAAATAAATAATTTGCTCAAGATCTGCTATCCAAACCACTATCAAAGAGGAGTGGCAGAAGACATCTTGGAGAAGACAGATCTTCTGAACTTTCAGGGGAGTTCATTGAAGCTTCAAATTCAAAAATCTCATTGAGAAAAGTTAGAATTATTATGCTCAGATAGCATGAATCAAACCAGCAAAATATCTTTTAACTCTTTTACAAAAGAACCAGGGAAGTCATAATTGTAATCTACCTATAAAAAGATTCTCATATCCCTCAAATAAATAATTTGCTCAAGATCTGCTATCCAAACCACTATCAAAGAGGAGTGGCAGAAGACATCTTGGAGAAGACAGATCTTCTGAACTTTCAGGGGAGTTCATTGAAGCTTCAAATTCAAAAATCTCATTGAGAAAAGTTAGAATTATTATGCTCAGATAGCATGAATCAAACCAGCAAAATATCTTTTAACTCTTTTACAAAAGAACCAGGGAAGTCATAATTGTAATCTACCTATAAAAAGATTCTCATATCCCTCAAATAAATAATTTGCTCAAGATCTGCTATCCAAACCACTATCAAAGAGGAGTGGCAGAAGACATCTTGGAGAAGACAGATCTTCTGAACTTTCAGGGGAGTTCATTGAAGCTTCAAATTCAAAAATCTCATTGAGAAAAGTTAGAATTATTATGCTCAGATAGCATGAATCAAACCAGCAAAATATCTTTTAACTCTTTTACAAAAGAACCAGGGAAGTCATAATTGTAATCTACCTATAAAAAGATTCTCATATCCCTCAAATAAATAATTTGCTCAAGATCTGCTATCCAAACCACTATCAAAGAGGAGTGGCAGAAGACATCTTGGAGAAGACAGATCTTCTGAACTTTCAGGGGAGTTCATTGAAGCTTCAAATTCAAAAATCTCATTGAGAAAAGTTAGAATTATTATGCTCAGATAGCATGAATCAAACCAGCAAAATATCTTTTAACTCTTTTACAAAAGAACCAGGGAAGTCATAATTGTAATCTACCTATAAAAAGATTCTCATATCCCTCAAATAAATAATTTGCTCAAGATCTGCTATCCAAACCACTATCAAAGAGGAGTGGCAGAAGACATCTTGGAGAAGACAGATCTTCTGAACTTTCAGGGGAGTTCATTGAAGCTTCAAATTCAAAAATCTCATTGAGAAAAGTTAGAATTATTATGCTCAGATAGCATGAATCAAACCAGCAAAATATCTTTTAACTCTTTTACAAAAGAACCAGGGAAGTCATAATTGTAATCTACCTATAAAAAGATTCTCATATCCCTCAAATAAATAATTTGCTCAAGATCTGCTATCCAAACCACTATCAAAGAGGAGTGGCAGAAGACATCTTGGAGAAGACAGATCTTCTGAACTTTCAGGGGAGTTCATTGAAGCTTCAAATTCAAAAATCTCATTGAGAAAAGTTAGAATTATTATGCTCAGATAGCATGAATCAAACCAGCAAAATATCTTTTAACTCTTTTACAAAAGAACCAGGGAAGTCATAATTGTAATCTACCTATAAAAAGATTCTCATATCCCTCAAATAAAAATTTGCTCAAGATCTGCTATCCAAACCACTATCAAAGAGGAGTGGCAGAAGACATCTTGGAGAAGACAGATCTTCTGAACTTTCAGGGGAGTTCATTGAAGCTTCAAATTCAAAAATCTCATTGAGAAAAGTTAGAATTATTATGCTCAGATAGCATGAATCAAACCAGCAAAATATCTTTTAACTCTTTTACAAAAGAACCAGGGAAGTCATAATTGTAATCTACCTATAAAAAGATTCTCATATCCCTCAAATAAATAATTTGCTCAAGATCTGCTATCCAAACCACTATCAAAGAGGAGTGGCAGAAGACATCTTGGAGAAGACAGATCTTCTGAACTTTCAGGGGAGTTCATTGAAGCTTCAAATTCAAAAATCTCATTGAGAAAAGTTAGAATTATTATGCTCAGATAGCATGAATCAAACCAGCAAAATATCTTTTAACTCTTTTACAAAAGAACCAGGGAAGTCATAATTGTAATCTACCTATAAAAAGATTCTCATATCCCTCAAATAAATAATTTGCTCAAGATCTGCTATCCAAACCACTATCAAAGAGGAGTGGCAGAAGACATCTTGGAGAAGACAGATCTTCTGAACTTTCAGGGGAGTTCATTGAAGCTTCAAATTCAAAAATCTCATTGAGAAAAGTTAGAATTATTATGCTCAGATAGCATGAATCAAACCAGCAAATATCTTTAACTCTTTTACAAAAGAACAGGGAAGTCATAATTGTAATCTACCTATAAAAAGATTCTCATATCCCTCAAATAAATAATTTGCTCAAAGATCTGCTACCAAACCACTATCAAAGAGGAATGGCAGAAGACATTTGGAGAAGACAGATCTTCTGAACTTTCAGGGGAGTTCATTTGAAGCTTCAAATTCAAAAATCTCATTGAGAAAAGTTAGAATTATTATGCTCAGATAGCATGAATCAAACCAGCAAAATATCTTTTAACTCTTTTACAAAAGAACCAGGGAAGTCATAATTGTAATCTACCTATAAAAAGATTCTCATATCCCTCAAATAAATAATTTGCTCAAGATCTGCTATCCAAACCACTATCAAAGAGGAGTGGCAGAAGACATCTGGAGAAGACAGATCTTCTGAATTCAGGGGAGTTCATTGAAGCTTCAAATTCAAAATCTCATTGAGAAAAGTTAGAATTATTATTATGCTCAGATAGCATGAATCAAACCAGCAAAATATCTTTTAACTCTTTTAAAAAGAACCAGGGAAGTCATAATTGGAATCTACCTATAAAAGATTCTCATATCCCTCAAATAAATCAACCACTATCCAAAGAGGAGTGGCAGAAGACATCTTGGAGAAGACTGATCTTTCTGAACTTTCAGGGAGGTTCATTGAAGCTTCAAATTCAAAAATCTCATTGAGAAAAGTTAGAATTATTATGCCCAGATAGCATGAATCAAACCAGCAAAAAACTTTTAACTCTTTTACAAAAGAACCAGGAAGTCATAATTGTAATCTACCTATAAAAAGATTCTCAATCCCTCAAATAAATAATTTGCTCAAGATCTGCTATCCAAACCACTATCAAAGAGGAGTGGCAGAAGACATCTTGGAGAAGACAGATCTTCTGAACTTTCAGGGGAGTTCATTGAAGCTTCAAATTCAAAAATCTCATTGAGAAAAGTTAGAATTATTATGCTCAGTAGCATGAATCAAACCAGCAAGAATATCTTTTAACTCTTTTACAAAAGAACCAGGGAAGTCATAATTGTAATCTACCTATAAAAAGATTCTCATATCCCTCAAATAAATAATTTGCTCAAGATCTGCTATCCAAACCACTATCAAAGAGGAGTGGCAGAAGACATCTTGGAGAAGACAGACTTCTGAACTTTCAGGGGAGTTCATTGAAGCTTCAAATTCAAAAATCTCATTGAGAAAAGTTAGAATTATTATGCTCAGATAGCATGAATCAAACCAGCAAAATATCTTTTAACTCTTTTACAAAAGAACCAGGGAAGTCATAATTGTAATCTACCTATAAAAAGATCTCATATCCCTCAAATAAATAATTTGCTCAAGATCTGCTATCCAAACCACTATCAAAGAGGAGTGGCAGAAGACATCTTGGAGAAGACAGATCTTCTGAACTTCAGAGTTAAATTCTCATTGAGAAAAGTTAGAATTATTATGCTCAGATAGCAGAATCAAACCAGCAAAATATCTTTTAACTCTTTTACAAAAGAACCAGGGAAGTCAATAATTGTAATCTACCTATAAAAAGATTCTCATATCCCTCAAATAAATAATTTGCTCAAGATCTGCTATCCAAACCACTATCAAAGAGGAGTGGCAGAAGACATCTTGGAGAAGACAGATCTTCTGAACTTCTCACATTATTATGCTCAGTATCATGAATCAAACCAGCAAAATATCTTTTAACTCTTTTCAAAAAACCAGGGAAGTCAAATTGTAATCTACATTCAACCTATAAAAAGATTCTCATATCCCTCAAATAAATAATTTGCTCAAGATCTGCTAT